>CM028130.1:485625000-486825000 GCA_016271365.2 Neoceratodus forsteri
CGAGGAGTAAGCCAGACTGGAGTGGAAAAGGGATAGCAAGTAGTCCAGTGCCAGCTTCTCTGGACAGTCCAAAGGCGAAAACCCATACGCTTGAGCCCATAAGCAGAACCTGCGCCACTTCATGGCGTGGGTAGCCAGTTTTCTAGCGGCAGTAAGCACATCTGCCACTTCTTGAGAGACCCCGTGTCGCATCATGGCTATGTCTCTAGGAGCCAAGCGTGCAGGTTCAGGGAACGTAGATCCGGATGGACTAAGGAACCCGCCTCCTGAGACAGTAAATGGGAGCTGATTGGCAAAGACACTGGAGGTTCCCGGGATAGCTGATGCAAGAGAGGGAATCATATCTGTGTGGGCCAAAAGGGTGCGATCAGAATGAGTGACGCTTGCTCCCTGCGGAGTTTAAAAGAACTCTCTGGATCAACGGGAAAGGAGGAAAGGCAGAAAGGAATCTGCCCGCCCAGGAGAGGGACAACGCGACTCGCCAGAAAACACCAGGCCCTGGATCTAGCAAGCAAAAACTGGGCAGTTTTGCGTTGTATGGAGACGTGAAGAGGTCCATCTCTGGAGTACCCCATCTGCGAAACAGATCTTCTGCCACCTCCTGAGTAGTTTCCATTCGTGGACTTCTGTCTGAAGCGGCGCAGGCTATCTGATGGCGATGTTGTCCACCCGAACATGAACTGCAGTAACGCTTGCGCCTGTGGTTGCAAGACCCAGTCCCACACTCACGCGCCTCCTGCAAAGCGGGTAGGAGGGTGCCTCCTGTTTGTTGAGGTAATACATCACCACAGAATTGTCTGTCTGTAACAGAAGTGTACCCGTGGAATCTCCAACTGGAAGGCCTGCAGGGCGTAAAGAACTGCCCTCACTTCCAGTATATTTATGTGGAGATGAGACTCCTGGGTTGTCCACAGGCCCCGAGACCGAACACCATCGAGGTGTGCTCCCCACCCGAGCCCTGAGGTGTCTGTGGAGAGTGTCACAGTCAGGGACGGCACTGTGAAGGGGACTCCCACCAAGAGGTTCCCTGAATGTAGCCATCATTGCCAATCTCGAATTACAGTCTTCGTGATTCGGATTGGATGCTGCAGATGGTCTTGCTTTTGGTCCCATTGTACTCGTAACATCCACTGGGTTATCGGCATGTGGAGACGGGCTAGCAGGACTGTTGCAATGGCCGCAGCCATGTGTCCGAGCAGGCAAAGGGCCAGTCTGGCTGGGACAGTCTTCACCGACAATTCCCTGATGAGGGATCTGATGTGTTCCGCTCTGTCCATGGGAAGGAAAGCTTTTCTTTGGACGGTGTCCAGAACTGCTCCGATGAATTGCAGTGTCTGAGACGGAACCAGGCGTGACTTCTCGTGATTGATGAGAATGCCCAAAGTCTCGATCAGAGACTGGGTGCAGTGAATGGAAGACATCAAGGCCTCCCGTGAGGGCGCCATAAGAAGCCAGTCGTCCAGGTAGGGGAACACATAGTGGCCCTGTCTCCTCAGAGACGCGGCTATAACCGCCATGCACTTCGTGAATACCGAGGTGCCGATGACAGCCCGAAGGGAAGAGCTCGGAACTGATAATGGCGGCCCTGAAACTCGAAGAGCAGGAACCTCCTGTGCACCTGAGCGATAGGAATATGCAGATAGGCGTCCTGCATGTCCAGCGACGCAAGAAATGTGTCCTGCTTCTGCATGGTAATCAGGCCCGGGAGGGTCACCACACGGAAGCACTTGTAAGCGACCGAAAGACTGATCACCGAGGTCCAGTACTGGATGGAGGTCCCCTGTTTTCTTTGGAACCAAGAAGTAGTAAGAATAGTACCCTAGTCCTCTCTGGTTCCTTGGTACATGCTCTAAGGCTTGTTTTTCCAGAAGTGCGAGCACTTCCTGCTGTATGAGCAGGGCATGCTGACCCGAATAACGGGAAAGCAGGGGAGATCTTGTAGGTAGGTTGTCTATGAACTCTATGTAATGGCCATTTTTGACCAACTGTAGAACCCACCTGTCTGTGGTGATCGATTGCCACCCAGAAAAGTGGCATGCAATTCGACCCCCAACTTTCTTGCCCGCTGATCCTGAGGAGGGGCGAGGGCTGGGAAGGAGTCACGCTGTGGCAGCGTTTGTCTCTGCGGGCTGGGCCAACTGAGTAGCGCTGGCCTCTGCCTGGGGACGACTTGGCCTGGGCCTTGCACGAGAAATTGCCTCTGCTGCTGCTGGCCGGAACGTTGCTGCTGCCTTTGTAGCCGGCCACGAAACCGACTCTGGTTCCTGCGAAAGGAACTAGGCCTAGATCTGTACATGGCTTGTACAGATCGGACTGCCTTCCCTGCGTCTTGGAGTATGGTGATAACCTTCTCTGAGGCTTCACCAAACAGCACCTCGCCATTATATGGGACATCTAGAATATTTTTCAGTACGTCCGGGGTAAATCCGAAGACATAAAGCCAAGAGTGTCTCCAGAGACAAACGCCTGAGGCTGCAGCTCTGGCCGAAGAGTCCACAGAAACATATGCGGCTCTGAGCACTTGGGTCCCCACATCTGACACGGTGCGGAGCAGGTTTAGGAGCTCCACTTTCTGGTCGCCATCGGGAAGCTTTTCAACCAGGTCCTGGCCCTGTTCCCACAGGGCGTTCTGGAACTGAACCATATGGGTAAGATAGTTCAGTGACCTGATGGCACAAGTAGCAGCCACGTACGTGCGCCTCCCCAGGGCATCCAATTGCTTGGATTCCTGGTCCAGTGGCTGAGTGCTCATATGCTGTGGTCTCTAAGACCGGTCATGTGAAGCAGTGATGACCAGGGAATCTGTCAGAGGTTGGTTCGCCAAATACTGGTCCTCCCTAGGGGCCTTGTACAGGCGGTCAGCCTTCTTCAGCACCGCGGGAGTGGAATGCAGACGTTTCCACGCAGCCTTGGTGACATCCACGAAGGTGTCCACCAAGGGCGGCACTACCACAGGCTTCGGGTCTTTTTGCCGAAGGTAGCGGGCAAGGCGTTGTCGCTCTGGGTCAAGCTCCTCAGCATCCCACCCCATGTTGTCCTGGATGTGCCTCATGATCTCAGCGAAAGAGGGATCATCCGGAGGAGACCTAGGGAGGTCGTGTGGGTCAGGAGAGGGGATACTGAGTGGAGAAGATCATCTGGAGTACTCTGAAGTATCCGACCTTGAATCCTCCCCCGGAGTGTACCGGCGTCATCTGGGTCGTTTGGGGCTGGGTGACCCTGAGGGGGATCTGGAGGGAGGCCTTCTCCTGTCGGTAGATCTACCCCTAGGAGGTGGAGTCTGCTCCTTGGGGGATAGAGGTCGTCCTACTGGCCCCTTAGGTGGAGGAGGGGGCGTAAGCAGTGAAGGAATAGGAAGAGTAGTAGGACGACGACGTGCAGGGACCACGTCTTTCTTGATGGTGTCCCACCAAAGGGTAAAGAGCTCCTTTACCTCCGCAAGGTTCATACCCGACGGGCCTGGCACCGGTGGTCTGTCGCCGGGGTCGGACGTCAGGTCCCCAGGGGTCTCCAGCTCCGGGGAGGGTTCCCGTGGGAGCCCGGCATCCTCTGTGTCGCTCACCTGGTCTTCGGGCTGTGTGGCGTCCTCTGTAGAATCCCTACAACCGGCATCCACCGGCGACGGGGGTGCGGTCTTCTGCTCTGGGGTAGCCAACGTCGGTCCCCTGGCTGATGTCTTCAGACCTGGCGAACACCTGGCCGGCGACGGGTGTCTAGCCGGTGTCATCGGCTCCTGTGAGTGCCGAGCCGATTTAGAATGCTTGGCAGACATCAGGTCTGACGTCCGTTTGAGGGACGTCAGGTCCTTAGTTTTCCTGGGCGCCAGATCAGGACCTCTGGGTGGTTGGGAGACCGACCTGGAGTCGGTGTCCTGGTGAAGGGAGGAAGATGATTTATGGCGCTCACCCAACTTTGAAGAGGCCTTGGAAGGTGTTGATGAAGCCGAGGGCCTCGAAGTCTTGAGAGGCTGGAGCGATGAAGAACCGCTGGAAGACCTGACCTTGACCGGGAGGTTGCAACTGAGCCCTGGAGGAGAGTGGTCCGATTTTGAGCCGGAGCTGCGGGAGTCCGAGGCCCAAGTAGCAGACCTAGACCTCGCCTTCTCCCAGTGCTCGTCCCGGCGTTTGAGGGATTTGGTTGAAGATTCTCCCTGGGAAGAAGGTTCCTGGTCCATACTTTTAAGCTTTTCTTCCAAGAGAAGTGCTTGAAGTGCCTTCTGACGGCGGATCCTGGTGCGGTTGTTAAAACCCTGGCAAAAGGTGCAGGCCTTGGTGTCGTGGTCCGGGCCTGGAGCAGCGACGCAGGATGAATGGGATCTTGAAGGGGATCCGCTTGTCGAGGCACACTTTGAAAGGTGACCCTCTAGAGATGGAGTTGGAGAGGACATCAGTCGAGCAGAGCCAAAAAGGTTCGAAATTATTCGGTAGTTCAGTAGTCGTCGTACGCTAAAAAGGAGACCAAGAGGGCGATGCTGGTGAGTCAACGGCCGGAAAAGAACTGGAGATTATGGGGGGGACCGCCTCCTTATGCACTACGTCCAACGTCGGGGGCGGGACCGATGTTGGAAGTCGTCCCTGTTGAATACTGCTAGCTAGAAAATTTCCGTGGGGTCCTGGCGCCTGCCGGCTTCAGTCCTAATGGTGTAACCTGCTGCAAGAGAGGTTTCTCGAAGTAAGATCCTGTAATACACTATCCTGGGTCGTGCCTGAATATAGGCAGTTTTTTGCATAGCGCACTTAACCAGTTAACAAAAGCTAAATAAATAATATAGATTTTGGCAGAACGGACAGCGGATTTGCACTTGTTCCGGAGAGATTAGTAGTGCAGGAAACAGAGTTGGATTTTCTGTACTTTACCCAGGCCTTGTCCCTCAACCTCATTAATTTCAACAAAACTGGGTGTGACCCACTCGTGTTGTCCTCTGACCCTGATATTTTTCAGAGGGATACAGGAGTCGCAGATATTGAGAAAGGTCTGACTGAAGGTATCAAGGGCAGCATCAATATTAAGAATGTGCTGGCTGAAAGTCCAGTCTGCAGTGAGGCTCGCGTTCGAGAAAGCCTCTTATGTCAAGTTTTTGTATCAGTCTGGTGTATATAAATTTAGGCCCAGATTTGAGTCCCTCAGAGTCTGTTGCCCTGGAAGGGTTGGTGACAATGATCCAGCCGATTTGGGACTCATATCCACTTCTGTAGTAAATGCAGGTGGGCGTGGAAATGATTTGTTGCATCCTGAGGCCAGTGATGACCTCCCTAGCTTCGTCAACTAGACCTGTACCCCACTTAAGGCTGAAGTCGCCAATGATTCACTTGTGGTTCCTGGGGAGGGTATTCTTTAAGTGAAGGAAAAAGACAAGTTCACAGCTGGGGGGTACCAGGTGGGAGGTAGGCTGTGGAGAGGGTAACAGTCTTGTGACCAAGGATGATGTTCTCCCACTCATCGATTACAGTCTTGCGGTTTATGGGGCTGCTTCAGACACTGTATTTTTGTTTTATGTGTTGGGCTGTACTTGCCCTACCTTTGTTGTAAGGTGCCCAGAGCCTCAGGGATTGGGCGCTGGATAAATAAAATGTGCCTTGCCTGTTTGTTCCAACACCTGACATGAAACCTTTGCAAATGAGCACTTAGCTCAAAAGGTTTACCAATGTACAAATAAAAAAATAAAAACACAGGGCTTCGAGTGTGGCCGTACCAGGCTTAAGGTCATATTCTGTGTAAGTGAGTTGACTGGAGATGTAAATGAGGCAACTGCTCCTGCTCTGACCAACTCTATCACATCTAATTAGGACATATCCTGCATTAACTTCACTAGAAGGAATTTTGCCATTGAGCCAGGTCTCGGTGAGGGCAATGAGACACACACACACACACACACACACACACACCCCACCCACCCCCATGGCAACCCTAGCAGCTGCTGGAGGTAATGGGGGAGCATACCCACCCTGTGATCTGATGCACCTCCATCCCATATGAAAAATACACATCTCTGGTGCCAGTGCACCTGCCCTCCCCACCAATCGTCAGCCCGGATATACAAGAAAAAAAATCCCCAGCATTCAATCCTCAGCGACAACAGGATTAACCCCACTCACTGTAGCATTATCCGCAATGCCATGAATGCATACGGCATAGCCCTCCTCACATCTCCTCAGCCTCGCCTTGTGTACAGGCAGGGAATGAGTCTCTTATATAGGGTAGGGCACCACACCCTATGGGCAGATTCTCAGACTTAGAAACTGCAGCTCTGAAATGGAGATTAATAAACAAACTGAAGAACTACTGTGTACAGAGCTCTAGATAAGATTTTTTGGGACGAGTACCTGTACTCATTTTGAAAGTGAGGTGAGTAAAATGAAATTCAGATGTGTACAAATGTCTTGCTAGAGTGGACCGAGGAGTACATTTATTTAAAAAATGTCAGGTTTTTTTTCTAGATAAGAATTTCAGGTGCCAACAATGCTCCAAATAACGTTGGCAGGCAGGAATTTACTCACCAATTTTAAAACAAAAGTGGGATACTGTAAATCTGGCAAAAAACTGTTCCTTTTGAATCACCAGTTATGTTATGAAGCACTATTCTTTGGCGTGTGGAGTATTTACAAATGTTGGGTGAGTACTGGTACTTATTCAAAAAATTTCTGAAGATTATTTCCTAAAATGAGGTGAGTGAGAGAGGCTGGTACACACCTTATCTGGAGCCCTGACTGTGTAGATTTGAGGCGAGAGGCTATAGTAGGGATTTACTGCAGCAAACCAAAGAAAAAGTTTCTAAACTGAACAGAGAAGATTTTAAGGAAGCAATAAGGGATATGTGTGTGCCTGACTAACAACCATGTACCGTTATAAACGGAATTCAATCACATCGCAGGTCAGATGGTAATATTCTACACAGGAACTGGCAGATTCTTTTAGTGTGTCAGTAGGAAATGGACCAAGAATCACTTTTAGCCAAGGCGACAATCTCAGGGGTAGATTGGTTCACAGCAGGACCCAGAAACCTATAAGAACCAACACTACTTGGCTACCACAACGTCCTAATAGCTACTATAAGTGTAACCGGTGTAACATCCGTAAATTTGGTGTACCTACTAAATTATTTATACATCCCAGATATGAAAACACAAAAATTGAGATTAGAGAACTTAAAACCTGCTATACACCATTTGTGATGTATGCACTGTGGTGTATATGCAAGTTAGTGTATACTGGCAAGATATTCAGACCTCTGAAACAGAGGATACAAAAGCACATCTGCTCCATTGTTAATGGTAACGGGAAACTACTGTTGGGGTACACTTCTCAGAAGTACAGAGGTCTAAACGTAATGACCTCAGATTTTTGGGGCTTGAACATGTGCCACCTCTAAAGAACGAGGGTGACAGACCCAATCTACTTTTACAACGGGAGAGGATGTGGATATATATATTATATCCTACACAGTGTTAAGCCCCATGGTCTCAATGATAAATGGGACATTAAGTCCTTTTGCAAAAGTAGTAATGTATTTTGTTAGTGTCTATAATTCTCAAAATGTATATTATTGTATAATATTAACATACTAAAATGCCAGCAGAATAGGCCTAACGGTCTTTTGTGTCTGCTCATTTGGTCAGCCCCTACCCTGGGAGCTGACCTTGCTGCCCCCCTCGCCCTTTCTGGCTTCTCCCTTCCCAGTCCCAGATATTCTCGCTGCACAGAACTTTGCTATCAGAACCCTTCCCTTGTACCTGTCCTACCCCCTCTTGAACCCCTCCACCAGCCCCCTGGGCAGCACCTTCCATGGCTCCACCACCCTCTCAGTGAAGCAGCACCTCCTCCCTTCTCCCCTGAATCTCTCCTCCCCCCACCCCCAGCTTCCACCCATGCCCTCTAGCTGCCCACCCCCCTTCCTTCGGAGCACCCTGACCCTGAATATTGAGTTATTGCTGGATTCATTGATATTTAATTTTATTTTAACATGACTTCTCATTCTCTTTTTGTTCTTTTCTCTAGGTCCGTCTCCATTTCATCTGGCTGCCCTCCAGCTCCTTGGGTCTCACTTACATGGAGATTCTGTAACTACATTGCCTTGCAGTTATCACACTGCATGTTGCCTTGAATTGCTGGAGGTTTGGTCTTTTTGTTTTCATTGTTCTCTCCATCTGATTGTAGTGATGTTTCACGGACACTGCTGTTTTCTTAAGTTTACATAAGGTGATTAGTGCTTAAATATAGCAGCTCCACCTAGTGTCTGAAGTGGATGACGACCTTTTTGTAAAATTATTATTTTTTTTTTTTTTTTAAACTTGCTCTTTATACTCCCCCTGCCCGCAGCGCTCCCACTCTTCAAAAGACACCTATGGCCTTATAGTCCCCGCCTTCTTACCTGGAGCCCGGTGCAGTCCATCCCCCATGTAGCCGTGGCTGTGTCTCCCAGGTGGGCACGGTGGGGCACTTCAAGTCCTTCTTGTTCTGTGGGATGCTGGTACCGGTCAGGAAGGGCACTGCGGGTGTTTTCCCATTTTCTATGGGAGTGGTGCGTGCCCCAATGACAAGGCGTCTCCGATGTCCTCCACTCCCAACCCTCTACGCTCGTGCACTTGCTATGCCTCCAGCTTCCACCAGAGGCCAGTCAGGTGCCAAGCGTCTACCTCCCCCCCTCACGGGAGAGGAGAGCTGTCCATCGGACGCTTAATCCTCTCCCTTCCCTGCCGATCCCATACAGCGCGGGCTCATTCCCGAACCCAGGTCGCCGGCATGGTGCAAGATGTGGCGTCCAGCACCTCAATCCTCAGCACCACCGGGCCAGCCTGATGCATGTGTTTATAATTAACTTAATTGGACCCAATATTTAGGGTTATCACCAGTTATTTCTCACTCCCTGAAAAAGAGACTGCTTGAGTCGAAGCACTGGGGCATGTAAGCTCGTTACTCTGTGTGCCTTTTGGTCTGGTGTGCACCAAATAAAATCCACTGTTATTCATCATTTTTTTGCCTGGACCTGGATTTTATTCCACTTCAAAGGTACCTGAGTGCGGGTGTCTGCTTTGTAACTTTGTTCGTGGGCTGGTTGCCCTTGTCACCAACACCGCCCAACTTCATCACCGACTGCAGCACTGCTTTTGCTTTTCTCGTCAGAAGCGGCGTATCCCTGCCTGTATAAACGGTGGACGGTTGAGGAGGTGTGAGAAGGGATGTGCCGGTCACCATATGATCCCGCAGGCCCACGAATAATGCCATGGGGTGTGGGGAGGTGGGAGGACAGTACAATTGCCCAAGAACTTACCGTAACAGTAAAATCTTCAATAGTATCTCATGCAGCAGGTCATAACACATGGGGATATCAGCCGCAAGAGTCATTTCCTCCAGATGACTTCTCAGCAGTCAACCCTGGGACCTACCCCCAACGTTACCATGTGGGGTTTGTATGGCACGTATAAAAAGGGGAGGTCCCAGCTACTCTTCTATTCTTTTCCATCCTAGCGACCGAATGAGAAACCATTTCTCAGGCTTCTGAATGGAACTGAGGAGAGAAATAAAGCAGCAGCTCATGCAGTCGTGAAAAGACAGGAGTGAGGAACCTTTCTGAAGTAACAGCAAAGTTCTGACCAAAGGTAACTGGGACAATGGTTTGTTACACACAAGTAAACGGAATGGGGAAATCCCCAAAAGGTAGACTTTTACAGAGGAATATTTCAGTCCACCCTCTGACAAGGAGAGCAAATAGTCTACGATGCTCTGAGGGGAACAGTCATAAGGGTCCAAGTCCTGCGCAGACACCCAGAATGGAGAAGCGTTTTCACTTCACAGAATAGGAAGACTGCATCAATGGTTTCCTGGCAGCCTGGAGGACTTCTGCCACCTATGGCGACACCCTGAAATGCGAGAGGACTATGTCCTCAGGAGCCAGGCATGCAGATGGAAGGAGTGATGGTCTGGTTGTAGCAGGGAGCCTGGTGCCTACGACAGAGTCTGGCAAATCGGCAGAGGTATAGGATCCAGTTCCGAGAGCTGCAGAAGCAGAGGGAACCAAATCTGTCTTGGCCAGAACGGTGCTATGAATATCATAGACACCCCGTCTCAGACCAGTTTGAGTAATACTCTCTGAACAAGAGAAAAAGGGGGGGGGAAGAAATCTTTCTGTCCAGGAAAGAGAACGCGTCCCGACAGTTCCAGGACCTCACTCAAGAGAGCAGTAAAGAGGCAGGTTTGTGTTTTGCGGAGAGGCAAACAGGTCCAACTCCAGTTGGCCCCACTGGTGGAAGACGTCTTTTAGGACATCTGGTAGAATTTCCCACTCATGGGCGCGTGCAGTGGATCTGCTCAGGGCATCCGCCAAGGCGTTGGATACCCCATGGAAGTGGACCGCCAGAAGATGAATATTTCTCTGGATCGCCCAGTACCAGACCTTCACCGATTCTCTGCAGAAAGATTATGAATGGGTGCCTCCTTGCTTGTTTAGCTAGTGAACTACCGTAGAATTGTCCAATTGCACCTGAAGGCAACCCGGGGGGAGAGTCTCTAACGACTGTAAGGCATAGAGGACTCCCCTCATCTCCAAGACATTTACGTGGAGATTGGTCTCTACCGGCGTCCAGGATCCTTGGGACCGGATGTGCAGGAGAGGAGCACCCCACCCTGTCAAGGAGGCATTTGTAGTCAGAATGAGACCTGGAACAGGGGGAATGAAATGGCATGCCTCGCATCAGGTTGTCCCTGGACTTTCACCATTGTAGAACTGAAGAGCCAGGGAAGACAATCAGGACCGGGGCATCAAAATAGTCATTCTTCTGGTCCCACTGGACTCTCAGGGACCAGTGAAGGACCCTCATATTCAACCTGGCCACCAAATGTCCCAGGAGACAAAGGCAGTCTCATGCCGAGACCAATCTGCTGGACTCTAGTCTGCAAGCCAAAGCAATCAGGGTGTCCACCTGAGCCACTGGGAAATATGCCACCCCAAAGGAGGCATCTAACATGGCTCCAATATAGAGGAGGCACTGCGCTGGGTCCATTTTGGACTTCAGATAGTTTACAGCTATCCCCACCTGGGCAAATAACTACAGGGTTCAAGAGGGCAAGGACAACAGCCTTTGGCGAGAAGACTGTTTCTGAAGCCAGTAGTCCAGGTAGGGAAAAGACATACAAGCCTTCCTTGCCGAGGGCTGCTGCAATTGCCACTAGGCATTTTGTGAATATACTCTGAGCAGAGGAAAGGTTGAACGGGAGGGCCCAGAACTAATGATGACCCTGAAACAAAAACAAAACAAAAAGAAACTGTGAGCAGGCTGCATCAGGATATGGAGGTACGCGTCCTTCACATCAAGAGAGTAGAACCAATCTCCCTTGTCCAGCAAGGGGAGAAGCATCAGGAGAGACACAATCCCAAACTTCTGGCATTTTATACAGAGGTTGAAACACCTTAGATCCAAAATGGGGCACAAGTCCCGAGTCCATTTGGGAACCAAGAAAAAATGGGAGTAAAATTCCATACCCATCTGTGGAAGGGGAACTGACTCAATGGCACATTTTGTGAGCAAAGCATCGATTTCGTTCCATAAGATCAATGCTTGGTTTGGGAGTAACGAGGGATCCTTAGTGGCAAAGCAAGGGGAATCTCTGAACTCCAGTGTGTGTCCTGACTCAATCAATTGCAGGAGCCACAGGTCGGAGGAGATAGCTTGCCACCTTTGTAGGTACAGAGGAAACCTGCCCCTGATGGCCATGGAAAGGATCTCCAGTCCCAAGACCGGAGAAGACCTTCAGGCTGAAGGGAGCAGCAGGGCATTTTCTAAGCATTTCTAGGATCAGGCAATGTCAATTGAGGCTTTCGGTTATTATTTTTAGTTTTTGTTGATCGCGTAAGTGCACTAGACAAATTCTGCCTATTTTCAGACACAATCTGGGGGAAGGGGATACAGATGAATACCAACTAACCTTGAACCAGATTAAGCTGTCGGTGATATTTTTTAGTGATGGGGGGTTGGGGATTTGACCAGGACACCGGGGAAATTCTCCTACTCTGTAGACGGGTGGCGCTGTCCGTCTGTCTGCAGGGATGGCTGAGCTCACTTCAGAGCTGGAAGCTGTAGGTGCAGGATGTACTACGGGAGAAGAGGCAGTACTTCTCACAACACCTTTTCAAACTGCTACCGCCAACACATAGAAGCTCCTGGAGAAACCGGGTGGAAGATTTCGCCCGTTCATATACACCAGTTATTTTTGGAAGCAAGTATATCTTCCTTGGATTCAAAATGGATAACTCTCAAACTTTAGAAGAAAAACATACCTATTTACAACAGCAACTGCTCCTTTTAGAGGAAAAATTAAGTCGGAAACACCTGGAGATGGATTTGGAAAGAAAAAGAAAACTAAGTCCTGAAAATGCTTCTTCTTCCTCAATGTTGTCTAAAGTATTTGGCGGCTGATTTCAGAATACACGAAGAAAACAATCAGGTTGCTAAGGAAGTGTATACAGCACCGGAGATCCAGATAGTCACCGAACGAGCCCTGTAAGACGCCGGGCTGGCGCCCGATCGGCCACAGAAGAATGGATTTCAACCGAGATATGCCGTCATAACCCCTTTCAGGAGCCTTCGATACAGGAGTCCATTACTGCTTCTTCGACGGTCTCCATGTCAGACACAGCTAATGTCACTCCAAAGTCTCAGGAGTGGTCAAACGCGGAGACTGACAATATGGTTCAAGGTAATGTGCAGATAAACTCTGACTCTTCCATTCCTTTAAAAGCATCAAATAAACTATTGGTGTTCTCTGTTCCAAAGAAGCCAACAGAAAATATTTCCAATATCGAATCAGGGCTTTTTTGACTCACAGGAACAAAATCAGGCCCAGACATCGCAAAACGTTCCTCGTTCTACTTATGCTGACTTATTCAGAAAACCAATTGAATTGGCAAAAAGACGGAATGCTATTAGGCTCAGGTATTTGGGGGGCATGGATCCTGCTCCGGATAGATACTTTGTGAGGCGCATTTTACTTAAACAATCATTAGGCTTTACGCCTTCAGAAGTCTATGCATTGATTCATGCTCCGGGGGACCTATCTTTTGATACTAGCTTTAGAACTCCTGAACTTTTAGAACGGTTTTGGATAAAACACATGACTGTTAAATCCTTTATGGACATCTTTCCAAATTATCCCCTTAACAAAACAACCATTTAGAGTGATTACCATTTTATTTAGGAATGAGGGAGTTAATATTTCAGACACTCTCTATTGGTTGGAGAAACATTGTGAACTGCAGGGTACCCCCAGATCCTATCTTGGATGCAGAGGGTTTTTGGAATGGGAGGTGGAAAATGAAGATAGTTACATCAAAATGTAGAAGGTTTAGAACATTTACCAAACTGTTTTCACATTAGGTAGGGACAAGGGATTCATTTTTTATCCAGGGCAATCTAAACGCTGTTTTAAGTGTGGATCTCCCAGACATCTTAGCTCTACTTGTAATGTTCAATATTGTGGAGATACAGGCCATGTTAGTGTCCATTGTACAAATACTCCAAAGTGTAACCTTTGTGATGATAGTGGTCACAACTTTATGGAATGTCCCTGGGCTGCTCACAATACTGGTGAGGCTGATTATGGAATACGGGACTTTTATGTCCACAGAGCCGCAAAACCCACGATTCCCTGTTCCTCAGAATCTCAACCTCAGAGGAGACAGACAGGAAATGCCAAACGTCACCCTTTCAAAACACATACCCCTTCTGAAAGCACTATTATAGGGAAAACCAGGCAGGATTTGCCAACAGAACATGTTGATGCACTTGCCACTTGCACCCGAATCCCAAGTAGGTTGCCCAGTTAAAGAAGTTATGTCTCCCCCCCCCCCCACTTTCTCCTTTGGTGGTTCTGGCTTCGTCTGTTTCTCTCCAAATGGAGATCCCTGTGTCTCAGTCCCCGCTACAACACACTGCACAACTAGTAATGGGTATGCCTGTGACTGAAAACAGATACTCAGTGTTATCAGTTGAAAAGAATGGGACTGATCGGGATTCTGATTCGGCCTCATTGGCCTCCTCCCAGATGGAGACTGTTTCAGATACTGAGGTACCTAGTAAGGTTAAAAAAAAAAAAGAGTGGTTTTAAACCTAGAAAAGGAACCAGGAAAAGTGCCAGATTGTCTACTGCAGTTACCTGGTTGAATGGTTTCTTTTACTGATGGTGATAGTTATAATGTTACAATAGCTAATTTAAATACAAATAGTATTCGTTCAGTGGTAAGAATGCTAGCTACTTTTGATTTATTTTCTACCCTGAAATATAATTTTTTCAGGATACCAGATTATATTCTTTACCAGATTTTACTAAGGCTTCTGAGGCATGGATATGGGGTCCCAGTTATTGGTCTGGGGGAGAAGACCTTTGTTCAGGATTAGGGATTTGTTTTACCACCCCTCAAGTAAAAGTTACACACATTGTAGATATTTTACCTGGTCGTGCGCTTTTATTAGACATTACTTTAGCTTCAATAGATTTCCGATTAACATTTATGTTTCACAAACTAAAACTGGTAGAATTTATTAAAAAAAAAAATATGGCCTTTTCTTTTTACTAGTAGGAACGTTTGATTTGGGGGTGATTTTAATATCACCCGTACGATACAGGAGACATTTTTCCACTTGAAAAATCTATTGTGATACTCATTTTTTAAATTCCTTACTTACTCAGTCAGGGTTAACTGATATATTTTTACACTATACTAAAATCCCCCATACTTTTTTTCCAAGGGAAAAAATCCTCTCGTATTGATTACTGGTTTGTTTCATCTTCTTTACAAACCAGAGTGCCAAATGTCTCCTTAGTAGCCATGTCAGATCATGCACTTCTTAGTGTCACTCTTTCAAATTGCCACAAAACTTCTAGGGGGTCTGGATATTGGAAATTAAATTTATCTTTATTAAATATTCCAGAAGTTAAGGATGGATTTCAAGCTATTGTTATAGCTAGACAATCAGTATTTTTTTATATGAGAGTAAGCAACTATGGTGGGAAGATACAAAAAGAATTTCGAACTTATTTTCAAAAGATAGGTAGATTAGGTAAATATAAAAACACAAGAATATTCTGCTACAAGACAATCTTTCATTATGTTTCAGGAACATATTATGAAAGGTCATGTATATGATGAGCAAGAATTCCATAATTTAAAAGTACAATTGACAGGACTACAATATGATCGTATGTCTTCATTAAGGCAGGAACAGAGGTTTGGTATTAGTGGTACCAGAGCCCATACAAATCCTTTTGATTTCTGTAATGCTTCTAGACAGAGAAAAGATATAACAACTCTGAAACAACCCATAGGAGCAGTAATACATGAGAAAAATGATATTTTAGAAGAGGTTGACAGACAGCTCAAAATACTGTTTACTGCAGGCTTACGGCCTACAGACTCATGTATACAGGAGTGGCTATCCTCTTGTCCTCTTCAAAAGATTCCTGATCATTTAATCCCAAGTTTACTACAACCTGTCTCTGTACAAGAAGTGAGAGATGTAATTGTTAATTCCCATATAGGGAAGACACCAGGTTCAGATGGTTTGCCAAATTAATTATATAAACTTTTGGTACCTTGGCTACTAGATGAACTAGCTGGTCTTTTCTCACACAGTTTGAACTCTAGACTTTTACCTTCCAGTATGTATATAGGATTGGTAATATTGTTATATAAACAAGGTGATCGAGCTTGTTTAGAAAATTGGAGACCAATTACCCTTCTGAATAGTGATTATAAAATCCTTTCAAAAAATTCTTAGTAATCGTTTATCTCTTTGTTTAGAGGCCATAATTCATCCTACTCAGTTTTGTTCAGTACCAGAAAGATCAATACAAGACGGTCTTATTTTATTACGCGGAAATATTTTCTAGAGGTTATTCAGGTGACCTTATGGGTTTCATCCTTAGTTTGGATCAGAAACAGGCTTTTGACAGTGTCTCACATAATTACTTGTGGGCCTGTCTTACTTATATGAATTTTCCGGAATCCTTTATAGAATGGCTGAAAACATGCTACAATGCAGCCTTAGCAATCCCTTTTGTGAATGGTTGGTTAGGATGTCCTGTTTCAGTTACAAGGGGTGTTAGACAAGGATGCCCTTTAAGTCCCTTTGTTATATATATCTCTATCTACCTACATATCTATATATTTATATCTATATCATATCATATCTTTAGAACCCCTTCTTACCAAAATTAATGCTACTGACAGTATTAGGGGTTTGTCTTTTAATAGTACGTGTACGGAAATTAAAACGATTGCATATGCTGATGATCTTTGTCTTACTTTGGCAGATCTCCCATTGTGCCATGTTACTGCGGCCTTGCTGATGGCACATGCAGAGGGCTCTGGTTCTCAAATAAATCTCACTAAAAGTAAGTACTTTCCTCTTAATCTAGATCCATTAGTGGAAATGGACTGTCTGAATATTCCGGTCTGCATAGGTCCAGGTAAAATTTTAGGGATCTATTGGGGAATGGAAGATCCTGCTAGATATAATTGGGATCTTTCTCTAGGGGCTGCTCAGACAAAAGTCTCAATCTGGAATAAATGGAGGATGTCTAAGAAAAAAAAGGGTATTTATGGTTAAAACCTTTTTATTAAGTATGTTTTTGTATTTAGGGGCAATCTTTCCCCCTCCGACATCCTTAGATACTGTCCTTTATGGATTATTTTTTTCTGCTATATGGGGTAGTAGATTAAACCCTATTAAAAGAGGCATATTGTATCGGGATTTTAAGTTGGGAGGGATTAGAATGGTAAATCCCATTGTATTATTTTCTTTGTTTATTTCTAAAAAATCTTTGTCCTTTGTTACATAAAGTTGGGAAAATTTGGGAAGACTGGGTATGGGATACTGTCTCCCCATGGATTTTAGGATGGGAATTATCTGAAAGTATCCCTAAACAAATTTCTCTGAAGGGTCTTCCTGAACATTTTAAAGCCTGTTTTTCGAAAATAAAAGTATGAGGACTTTTAAGGATTCACTTAGAAACTTACTAAAGGAAACATTGTATGGGAAGATTATGGATAAATTTTTCATTCCCTCAGCGTTTACAGAATACACATTACTGGAAGTTTCACAAATCAGTAACATGTTGGTATCTAAAAAAATCCATGCATATATGTGGGATGTGATTTGGCTTACGGTGCATTTGAAATTGAATGTAAAGGGGAATCTAAAGCATAAGGGTGTGTCAGAGGTTGCCCAAGATGACATTTATGTCATGCACCACTTGAGACTGTTCAACATTTGTTTTTTTGATTGCTCCTATGTGGTTGAATTTTGGTCATATGCGAACACTCAGTGGACAACAGTACCTTTGCAAACTTTAATAGAACAAGTTTTATTTTTTGGAATTTTACCAGATTCTTGGAGTAAATATTCTCCTGATACAATTCACGTAATTGTCTTGTATTAAATATATTTGGCAAGCAGGCTATGCGTGGTGGTCCTTGCAAAAACAGTATTTGACCCCTGTACAGTTATTTAGGAAGATACACACTACTATTCTTAAGATTCAACATTTTGAAAAAAGCCACTTTACAGAAGTTATGTTTCAAAAGTATTAGAAGCACTTAAATTGGTTGGATACAGGGCAACCCTAAAATTAAGGTTATTAATGTTTAGATTTTCCTTGTGTATCTCGCTATGACGACTTTTTTCTTTTTGTACTGAGTGTAGTCTTATAATATTTCAATTTTCTAGGATGTACACTTTGTACACATTTTCTGATCATTGTATAAAATTGACTTTGGTCTATTTCTTATGATTTGATGCCAATTTAGGTAGCATTACTTTTAAATTTTTTTGTAGGGACAGGGATGGGGATTTTGTAAGACTGGATTTAGTTTTGAGATTTCTAAATATTATATTTATTGACTTGTTGATTGCAGTAACACATTGTTGTATTTATTATGGGTTATAAACTTTCCTGTTCCTTTCGTAGAACTGAGTTGGGAGTTATATGTAAATGCAACTTATTTCTGTTTGCAGTTTCTGCAGGGATTTAACTCCAAAAATTGATTAGCGTTTTGCTCATAAAAGTGCTGAAACATTGTGAAAATGCATAGCACTTGCCTCACTGTGTTTAACAAACATAACACTTCAAGAAAACCTATATAAATACTTTCTGTACAGTTAGCATTGTCCCAAGAAAAAAACTGCTAATCAATTATTTAAAACCCTGTTCTGTATATTGTATATCTGGTTTATGATTTTTGATCTCTTGTATTGAGTTTTGTATGATGTAATACACATTTGTATATGGTGTTTTCAATAAAAAATTCCCCTACTCTTGCTGCAGAGGGCACTGGAGCACCGAAGGAGAGTCTTGGTTGCGTTCAGTGTGAAGCTGGACGTGGTGTGGAGATGGAAGAGGCAACAGAAGTACAGAACGTTACCAGCGTGGAGAGCCAAGTTTTGGGGGCAGATGTCCAAATTGAGGAGCCCTCTACTTCTTCAATGGATCGACTGAATGAAATGCAAGACTGGGACGAGGAGAATCATCAGCAAGACCTAGCTTTAAAGAAAAAACAGCTGCTGGAGCCAATTTCGGTGGCAGAACATGAGTTTGACAAGTAAGTTAAATTTGGAGGAAAAGAAAAGGAAGAGATTGTCAGTGAGCTCATTACCTGGGGGGAGTAAACGGGTACCATTAGAAGTGGTTTCGGAACAGTCTCCTCCTCCTCCTTTGGGATTACATTTTTTAAGTACACAAAATCAGGTAGCTGACGTCATCCCTGAGACACTAAACACTGATAGTGAATGGACCCCTGGGTAGGCTTTGCAAAAAGCCGGGTGAAATTATAATGGAGACCGATGGATTCCCGACCTGGTTATCCCTCTACCGGGTTCTCCAAAAAGTGGAGCCATCCCCCCCCCCCAAAGCCCACAAAGCATTAGTACAGCTGAGCATTGTAACGGAGGCGGTAGTCGGGCCTGCTGAGGCTGCAGTAGTGGCTACTACTCCTCAGGATACAGAAGGATGCCAAGCTTTTTCGGGTCCTTCTGGGCCTATTACTGTGGAAGCCCCAGAGTCCGGTTCTTCTACTGAAAAAGAAGTTCCCCTTGGTATATCGAAGGATTTCTCTTCAGAGACACAAAGTAGGATTGCTTCAAGAGACCCTGTATGTAAAGGGATGGAGGGACAAGAGAGGGATCCCACAAATACAGTGCAGCCCAAAACATTTACGCGACTTTTTCGTAAGCCTGCAGAAGCGGCGAAGACACGCTTTTTGGTTCACATTAAATACAAGGGGAATGCACCCATAGTCCCAGATAGGATATGGGTAGGGAAGACTAAGAATTCTATGGGTTTTTTACCTTCTGAGGTTTACACATTTATACATGCCCCTCCTGGAGATCAAACTTATGATTTAAGTTTCCATACTACGCAATCGTTGGATAAGTTTTAGAAATTGTATTATACACTCAAAGATTCTGAAAACTGGATTGATTTCTTGGCTATTCCGGTCACGAAACCAACCATTAAGACTGTTGGAATACTATTTAGAAATGAGGGAGTCTGTATTAATGACATCAGGTTTTGGTTGGAAAACAAATTTACTGTTATGGAACATCCAAAACCCATTATAGATGAAAATGGATTTTGGAATGGTGGCTGGTTGTTTCAGGTCTAATTGAAATCAAACTGAGGCTGGAATTTCCCACCTACCCAGTTCCTTTTTTTTTTGGGCAGAGATCGGGGAGTCCTGTTTTATGCAGGACAGCCCAAAAGTTGCTATAGATGTGGAGCTTTGGATCATTTAAACATAGATTCTGAGCAGATTCAATGTTTTCACTGTGGAATGCTGGGACATACTGCTACTCAGGGTAATGCCCGCCCTTTTTGTAATTTATGTGGGGAAGAACAACACTCATTCCAGGACTGCCCTTGGGCAGCTCATAATACAGAGGGGGAGTCTGATCATGACTATTTCTTAAATAATGTCAAACAACGTTTTTGACAAACTGCTGGGCAGTATCAAGAAGGTCCTTTCCCCACCTGAGGGTCAAGGTCTGGGGCCAGGGGTAGAAACCAACCAACTTCTACAAGGCCCACGGAGCTAAATAACGCAGTGGTACTTCCACCGGAGCCTTTAATAAGGCAACCACAGCCACAGCCCAGACAAGATGAAAGTGTGACCCCATGTGTTACCCCACAGAGTTCTCCTTTGAGAACAGTGACCCTAGCTTCCTTTAAGTCAACGACTTAACAAATCAGTTCCACCCATTCCAGAAACCTCTGTGATGGCAGACACTGATAATACAGGTTCTCCCTCCTTAACCCTGAGGGATGAGTCGGAAATGCCTGAAACGGAGGATGGGGTTATGTTCCTTTTAAAATCCCAGTCTCGGAAACAGAAAGAGAAATTTCTCTCATCATTACCCTTATCAAATAGATTTTCAGCTTTCACTTCATGGGGTGAACAGGCGGACTCAGTATTGCCTATGGAGGGAAATGATCCGGATCCTTTCCCCCCTCTGGGACCCATATCTTCAGTGGTACAAAATCCACGTCAAGCTAAAATTCCACAAAAGCAGATGACTAGATCTAGTGGAAAATTGGCTGCTCTTCCTCCCTGATCCACTCTGAGGATTGCAAGCTTAAATGTGATTAGTGTCTTATCACTGAGAAAACGTTATGATATTTTGGGATATTATGACAGTTACCATAAGAATATATATATATTTTTTTTTTTTTTTTTTTTTTTATACAAGATCCTAGGTTACAATCTCTTAGATTACTAAAGAATGGAAAGGGGTTCATCCTTTTGGTCACTGGGATTGGATACTTGTAGTGGGGTGGGATACTGTTTCACCTCACCTGGAATTCAGTATTATCTTATGGTAGATATTGAACCAGGACAAGCTTTTCTGTTAGATGTAGAAATGAATGCAGTTCATTGTAGATTGATTAATATTTATGGCCATCAGTCGAAAGCTCTTAGAATTGAATTACTAAAAAAAAAAAAAAAAACAATACAGCCATATCTGCATTCTAGCAGAACTGCTTTTTTTTTTTGCTGGGGATTTTAATATTAATTTATCAAAAGATGGCCCATTAGATAAAGTGTATTGTGATAGAGCATTTTTAAGTACTGTGGTAAATCATGTGGGTTTAAAAACTGTTTGTGAAGAAAAAACTCTGTCAGTGAAGCCAACCTATTCTAGAGGAAGACTTTCTTCGTGCATAGATATGATTTTTATTAAACAGTTACTACTGTGTGGTAAAATGTTTCTAGTACCAATTGAATCTTCCAACCATGTTTTAGTGGGGGTTCATATTGAATCTTCCCCTCACAGAATGGCAGGCTCAGGGTATTGGCAGTTGAATTCTCTTCTTTTAAAGGATCCTTTCCAAGTGTCAATTTTGACTGAAATAATTCAGGATAAACTTTCTGCCCAGTTCTTGTATGAGGATATAGGTAAATGGTGGGAAGATTTAAAATTGTGTTTAAAAAGTTATTTTAAGGAAGCAGGGAAGGGTAAACATTTCAAAATATTTAAAATACTTTAATTTAAGAGAACCATTGGGTGAATTATTAATGAAGCACCATTTGGGGCAAGAAGATGTTTCCATAGAGATTTAAAAGGTAAATACTAGTATAGAATTTTATCAGCATGACAGAATGTTTTCATTGAATCAGGAACAAATTTTTGGAACTCAAGGGAAGTTGGAACAAGGGAATCCTTTCTTTGATTGTCATAAGAGAAGAGAAAAGATTGCTAAATGGCTCGAATACATCTAACAGAAAGTATGTTACTGATTATGTTGGTATTATGTTAATTTTAGAGAAATATATACAAACTGTGTTTAGGACTTCAGCTCCAGACGTAGGTTTTAATGCTCAGGTATTGAAATCAGCATCTTTACCACATCCATCCCCAGAATTACAGGCTTCTTTGCTTTTGCCATTTTCCTATTTAGAAATGGATAAATTATTAAGTCATTAAAAGGGAATACAGCACCAGGATCGGATGGATTGACTGAAGAACTTTATAAAGTTGTTTGGAATCTAATTCCACAGGAACTTTTAGCAGTTTATATTTTTTCTTGCAAGACTTTTCTTTACCTTCTTTAATGTATTAAGGATTCATGATTTTTTTGTATAAATATGGAGTACGAGATGAAATCCAAAATTGGCGACCAATTATTAAATGCTGATTTTAAAATATTTGCTAAACTATTAGGTAATAGATTGACATCAGTAATGGCAAAACTAATTATTATCCACACAATTTTGTTCAGCTCCTGGTCGAAGAATGACAGAAGCTTTATTATTGTTAAGAGAAATAATGCAAAGTAAAAATTCCCCAATGGGGTCAGTGGGTGCAGGTTACATAGTAAGTTTAAATCAGGCAAAAGCTTTTGATGAGGTCTCTCATTCCTTTCTTTGGGATTGTTTAGCTGCATAGATTTGTTTATACAGAGAATTAAATTATGTTATGCCTTGGCATATGTAAAACCGTATGAGAATGGTTGGATGGGACAGAAAATTGTAATTCAGAAGGGGGTTCAAAAGGGTTGTGCACTAAGCCCACTTCTATATGTATTTATGATAGATCCATTGCTTCAGTCGATTCAAAATTTTCCTAAAATATATGGTTTCGGTATGCGTAAAGTATTAGAATATAAAGTGTTAGCCTATGCTGATGATATTTGTTTACTGGTAAATGATGATAGCTCCGTTCAGTTGGCTTGTGATTTGCTACAGGAGACTGGTTAAATCACAGGGGCTCATTTAAATGTAGCTAAATCATGTTGCCTGGATGTGTTAGGCTTTAGAGATTCAGATAGTTTAGTATGTGATATCCCGGTTTCTAGAAAGCCTTGTTGTATTTTAGGAATCTATTTTGGTGGAGAGGATATGGCATGTATAAATTGGGAGAGATTTTTAGAACTAGGCCATGCAAAAGTCAAATTATGGAATAGGTGGAAACTATCAAGAGAGAGCATTTATTTATTTTTTTTTAATTTTATTTGAAACCTTTTTGGTACCTGGATTTTTATTTATTAGTTCAATTTTTTTTCTGCCATCCTCTTTAGAAACTTTCTTGTTGAGCTGTTTTTTTTTTTTTCCTCTTGTGTATGGGGAAGTAGGTTGAACCTGGTGAAGCGGAATGTTCTATATAAGCCATTTAAATTTGGGGGTTTGAATATGTTACATCCTGGGGGTGTTTTCTTTACGACCTTTATGATAATATTCCTTTAGTAAAGGGGACGGTTCAACTATGGGCTAAATGGGGGAAAGAAGCATCAGATGGGGTACTTAAAGAATGGTCGACAAAAACATTTTTGCATTAAAATAAACGGAGTCCTCGCCTAGCTAAGAGGTGGGATGGAGTAATCGATGCAATAAAGAAATGGGGAGTACAGTTAGATGATACTCTTCATTTCTCCTGGAAATTTCTTTATGAGCATATTATGGAATATTTTGATTAGCCGGTGTTTACAGGTTTAACTCCGAGCAAAAACAACTCTTGGAATATATTACGGATAAAAAGACTTCCAGTCCACATGTGGGATACAGTATGGTTGGGTCTACATGGCCGAATTAATGTAAAGAGCAATCATAAGCACAGCGCCTTAACGGAACGTTATTGTCCTAGGAAGACACGTATTTTAAAAATAGAAACAATGGATAATTTATATTTTAATTGCCCATATGCAATACAATTTTGGGACATTGTTAAAAATAGATGGAAGTGGGCAGGTCCAGTCCCCCCAGACCCAAATGTATTGTATTTTTGAATAATTCCTACTTTAGCCTTTTCAGTACATCAGGGAATATTTCGTATTATTTATGCTCATTTTCTATATTGGATATAGATAGGTTGTTGTAGATTGGCTTTGCAACAGCAGTTTTTTTCAGCTTTAGAACTTTTTTTCGTCAGTCCCGCTTTGAATAAATGGATATCGGAAGAAAGAAATTTATAATTCTGTTAAGAGGAAAAGATTGTGGAACAATCTTGAATTTATTGGGAATCCAGGATTTTAGAACAACCGGGAATTATCCAGGTTTACTAGGATGGTTTCTTTATTGGATGAGAAGTTTTTGTTTTGGTTTTAGGAAATTGTATGAAGTAATAATTAGTTTGAATATTTAATTTGGATGTTGATTTTTCTTTGAATGAGGTGTCATTTTTTCTCTCCAAAAAAAAAAAAAAATATTGGGGGGGGCCAGCGCAGGATGTATTTTTCCCCGTTTACAATTATATATCTCTGTATTAAGTATACTTTATTGAATTTCTGTTTTTGTTGAAGTAATACGGATTTGTTTATCTGTTTTGTGATTTAAATAAAAAATGTCCCTATTCTTTTCGAGAAGTGCCATGGGATCTTTAACATCCACCTGAACTACCACCAGAACAGGCAGATGGGACCTCGGTTTAACATCTCATCCGAAAGACGGCACCTCAGGAGTGCAGCACCCCCCTCATGCTGCACTACAGTGTCAGTACTGGGATTTAATCCAAGTGCCTTGTGTGTTGGCAGGTGGTCTTTGAGCACTGGGACGCGCCTTGTAGGGGCGGTCCCCTGGGGATCCCGAGCGGTTTTGCTTTTTGGATGGTACAGGTACTGGACCGATTGAAGGGTATGATCAGAGTCTGCTAAGCCCTTCAACATTTCTTGGGTCTGCGGACCAAAGAGTTGATCACCCTTAAAGGGAGCGTCAAGAATAGATTGCTGCACGTCCTGTAAAACTCCTGACATTCTGAGCCAGGCGTGATGTCCGAGACAAACACCTGCTGAGGATGTACAGGCTGCAGTATCAACAGCATCATAAGTGGCCCTAAGCAGGTGGCAGCAAACAGTCACCGCCATAGACATCTTGGCAGTCAGCTCCTCCTTGATAGAAACCACAGGGAGGGACTGGACCATTGCTTGTGAGGCTTTTAGGATTTCCTCCTGATATTTCAGGAGTTGTCCCATGTAATTAAGTATACGGAGAGACATAGTAGCCAAGGCATAAACTCTTTTCCCCACAACATCCAATTTCTTGGATTCCTTATCGGGGTTGAGCGCTCATGTGCCGAGGTCTAGAGGACCTATCATATGAGGCACTGATCACCAGAGTCCACCTGATTCCAGATTTAGGTCCCACTCGTGCCCTTAAGTGGCCCAGGTCTCGGCGACTGCTGCCACATCTACCTCCCCCTCAACTAGCATCACCTGGAGCTCAGGCATTTTATTTCCTAAGCTCCTGGCATTTATCGGGAGCACTCTCCACCCCTTTTCCCTCCTCTCCCCCATGAGCTCCCATTTCTCAGCTCCTGAACCCTACCTGGTGACCCATTTCCATCTCTCCCTGGCCCCCTAGAGAAGTGGAGACCATGTCCCTCATTTATCGTACCTGATGGCACTGCCCCTTTTTTGATCCCTTCCCCTTCACAAGTTTCACCACCTTTAGCTGATGAACCCAGCTACTTTGAGCTTAAGGATTTCCTTCCCCTCCAAATTAAGGTGGAGCCTGTCCCTAGCGTACAGCCCCTTATCCTCCCAGGTCTCCCCCAAGTCCCCTACCAGGCCATACCCCAATTCCCCACACCACTCCCTGAGCCACTGATTTATCTCTCTAATCATCTTGTTTTCCCCACTAGCCCTTGGCACTGGCAAGATTTCCGAAAAGAAGAACTTACAGCCTATGTAAAGGCATATCCTGGCCAACTCCTAGAACCTTGCCTGAATTTCTAGTTCACTAATTAACATTTATGTCATTTGTTCCCAAGTGCACTAGAATGTCCGGGGTCCCCCCGCATTCCCTTGCAAGTGAATACAACTCATGCTTGGCCTTGTGCACAGTCAGGCCTGTGTGGCATTTGGCTCTGATCAGACAGGTTTTACCCCCCCCGCCCATCCCACTGGATGCCTCTGATCATGAAGTCCCCCAGTAGCAGTACTCTAACATCCCCCTTGCCTCCCTGTTCACCCCTCAGGTTTCTCCTCCTTCCATGCCCCTCCTCATCCCTTCGTCCGGGTTCTCCCTCCAACCAGCTCCTCGCACCTCCCACAATCTGGGTGTCGAAGGTAGCCCCTTCACTATTTTCCCTGGTCACCTCCTCTACCCGTGTCCTGGCCTTCTTTATCCCCCCACCGCATATCTTTCTCTGCAGCTCCACTCCCTACTAATCCATACGTCCTATCCATTTGCCTACTTGGCTTTATTTGCTTTTGTTAACCAGGTAAGCACTCTAGACATCAATTGCCTATTTTCAGGTGCGACCCGGGAGGTTACACAGTACATAAGAAACATAATACAGAGTCAAGGTAACATACAGGCCCACGAACAAGTGGGTGGAACAGCAAACGGTACAACAGGCTTTAAAATGGTTACATTGGCAGTATGTCAACAAGATACATAACAGCATTGAGAGGTAGAACAACAGGTAACATCATGAAAGAGAACAATATCAAAATAAATGAAAGTACGAGCACATCCTGTGCTTTCCTGCCTGTCGTGCTCTCCTGTTCCATACCATCAGCCTCCTCCTTGTTGTTCTCCTCCCTACCCCTCTTCCCACATCCTGTCCAGGTGCCCCTATATTGCTCCCTTGCCTCCTGCCCCTTCACCCTTTCTATCCGTCCCTGCCCCAGCTTCACAAGCATCCACCCCCTCCTCCCCCCCCACCACTACCCTCTTCCACATACGGGCGTAGAGAGTTAAAACAATTTATGAGCCATAGCCCATCCCCCAATGCCCCCCGTCCCTACTGCCCCTCTCGGTTTCCTCTGGACACCCCCAGTCTCTTGCCTACTGCTGCGGAAATTTCCACCTTTTGGGCCCCACCTGCCAGGGTCCCCTAGAGCCCCCTGTGTACCCCCTTCCCTCCTCCCCTAGTGTGAGCACCTCTCTTCACTCCTCCTAGTGTGGGAGGCCCCAGAACCTAGTGCTTCCATGTAGGTGACCGCTTGCCTCCTACCTCTCCAATCCTCCCTCCCAGCTGCCTTCGGATCCCCTCTACCACCTCCTTAAGCTGTGCCAGCTGGTAGCACACTGGGCATCCCCCAAACTTCCAAACCCAGTATCATGGCCACACCACACCCTGTGCACCCAACCACCTGCCCAAAAGATACCTGTTCTAGTGACAGGATTATGGCTGACTCATAATCCTCAGGGAGGTCGTGAGGCGCTGGTAGCGCTGCCCTCCCGCCGCGGATCGCTGCAACGCCCGGAGACACGGAGGTCGTGAGGGCCGAGTCCCTCCCCAGGATAGCACTGCAGAGAAAGACTCCAGAAGTGCAGGCTGACTCATAATCCTCAGGGAAGTCGTGAGGCACTGGTAGCGCTGCCCTCCCGCCCGATCGCTGCAACGCCCGAGACACGGAGGTCGCGAGGGCCGAGTCCTCCTCAGGATAGCACTGCAGAAAAGATTCCAGAAGTGCGGGCTGACTCAATCCTCAGGGAGGTCGTGAGGCGCTGGTAGCGCTGCCCTCCCACCGCGGATCGCTGCAACGGAACCCCCGAGACACGGAGGTCGCGAGGGCCGAGTCCCTCCCCAGGATAGCACTGCAGAAAAAAGACTCCAGAAGTGCAGGTACGGTCTTCCTCTGGCAACAGGCTACCGGACTTCATCCCTACAGGACTCCCGTCTTCCTCCTTAGTGAGGACAAAGGACTTGGGCCAAACTTGGCGCCTTTTTTTTGAAAAAAAAGAAAAGCATCGACGTACGAGTGGAGATAGTTTTTTTTGTTCCCCTCTTTTTGCCTTCCAAGCTGCACTCTGTTACCTTAATTCGCTGACCTGCATAGCCACAGTGTTCCCAGCTTATGTAGACAGTTACCTTTAAGAGAAACAGAAAAAAAAAAAAAAAAATAATAATAATAATATTGATGGATAAATGTTTTATCGTTGGGAGCCCTAGGTTTGCCTGTAAGCAGTGGATAGCTGGTTTGGCAGTCGCTATCCCCAGCAGCAAAAATTCACTCGAGCCCCAGGCAGCTTTCTTTTATTTTTTTTTTTCTGTTTGTTTGACCACACCTGTACTGTACCCCTCTAAACACCCTGGGACCAATGAAATCATGACCACGGCTTAATCAGTGTACCTGTGCCCTATTTAAACTCACCCTCTCTCCTTCTCCTCAGGCTGACTCATAATCCTCAGGGAGGTCGTGAGGCGCTGGTAGCGCTGCCCTCCCGCCGCGGATCGCTGCAACGGACCCCCCCCGAGACACAGACGTCGCGAGGGCAGAGTCCCTCCCCAGGATAGCATTGCAGAAAATGACTCCAGAAGTGCAGGTACGGTCTTCCTCTGGCGACAGGCTACCGGACTTCATCCCTACAGGACTCCCGTCTTCCTCCTTAGTGAGGCCCCGCCACCCCCCTTGGTGAGCATGTGTATTTATAGGAGAAGTCACGTGAGCTCTATATCCTATCAGCTCACTTCTCCATTTGCAGAATATCACCATCACCCACTAGAGGCCGCTCTCTTAATCATCTCCCCTCCAACCTGTTTCTGTAAAAATAAAGCAACACCACTAGGTGCTGCTAACTTTAGCAAACTCTTCTTCAATCCTCCCTGTTCCCCTACACTCCGCAGCTCTGTAAAAACCCCTACCATGTGCCCCTCTTCCCCTTGGGATACCCTGCTCATTGAAATAATTACCCTGCAATGGCCTGGCCTCAAAAGGGCGGCGGCACTCCATCCTACAATGCTGTTGGCCCACCCACTGGCCCCCTCCTGCCTTAACCCCCCCCCCAGTCCTTCATGCCCTCTGCCCAGCACTCTACTACTGCGTGGGGTGACATCGAACCCAATCCTGGCCCTTTCTCCCCAAACTGCGTGCTCAGTGACCCACTACCCCTCCTGACTAACTCTGGGGGCTCAGACTGGTTCACATGAACGCTGGGAGCTCGGCGCAAGATGGCCGACCTTGAGCTCTGGACCCAACTCTACAGCCGGACATCTTGGCAGTGACTGAGACTTGGCTAAAGCCTGAATTCTCCCTCATGAGGTTGAACTGACGGGATATCAAGCCATACGAAGGGACAGACCTCAAAAAAGGGAGAGTCCTATTCTATCTAAAATCCCTTTAAATGCCACCCGCTGGACCTACTAAGAGATAGATGATACTCAGGCTGAAGTATTATTTCTCAAACTTGTCCTCGGAGGTACAAAGCCCCTCACATCGGATGTGCCTATCTCCCACCCCAATCAGCAACCCCTCCCTTGAATCCCCCCAGTGCCATCCTTCAATCCCCAGGGAGAAAATCCTTCTAGGGATTTTAATCTCAACTGGCTCGCCCCCAACTCCTCTCGAGCAAAAAACCTCGTGCTGGACGCATCCCTTACAAAGGTGATCAACTTACCAACCAGGCATAATGCGAAAACTGGCAACCATTCACTTCTTGACTGGGCACTTACCTCCAACCCCACTCGGATACTGTCAGCCGGGATAATGGACTCCCTGAGCGACCACTGCCCTATCTACTGCATCTGGTCTAATAAACCTCCCAGGCCGGTGGCCAGGCTGATTGTTGCAAGAAACTACAGCAGATTTGAACCAGCAACCCTCTGCGCTGACCTCTTCAAGGCGGAATGGTGGCCTATCGTCTCCCTTCCCCCTATTGACGCGCCTCCAATACTTTTCAGAGACGTTCCTGGGCATAGTAAACTGTCATGCCCCTGAAAAACTATGGTTCAGGGCAAGTGCCATAAATGGCTATACCCAGAGCTGAAACACACCATGCGGCTCAGGGACAAAGCATGGGGACTCTACAAATCTTCTGGCACAATATCTGACTGGGAGAACTACAGGGGCTTGCGCAACAAGTGTAAACAGGCCACAAAACTGGCCAAATCCAAATACCTCCGTGACCTCCACGTGACCCCAAGAAGTTCTGGGGCCACATAAACTCCCTCCTGAAGGGTCACGTGCAGGAACAAAGTGCCATGGTCTTAGCCGGAAACACTCTGACAGATGACCCTACTAAGGTGGCTGAAGCCTTCAGTGCCTCCTTTTCTCATCCCCTGCCCGCCTCCCAAACCGTGCCGGAAATCCTCCTCCCACCCACCTCGACGCAAATCTCTCTCGTCATTTATTCCACCTGACACTTGTGGACCCCTGCACGGTGCTACCACTACTCTGCAAAATTAACCCTGAATCATCTACTGGTAATGATCAGCTGGAACCTCGCCTGCTGAGGGCTGCGGCACCTGCCATTGCCTACCCTGTTGCCCTACTCATAAACCGATCCCTTCAGGAAGGGTCTGTGCCCACCAAATGGAAAGGTGCCACCATAGTTTCAATCCATAAAAAAAGGAACCCGGAATAGAGTGGAGAATTATAGGCCCATCTCCCTCCTCTGCCCTCTGGGGAAAAATCCTTGAAAGAATAGTCTTCGATCAGCTGCAATGCTATCTGGAACAGCACCTACTCCTCTCCAAGGTCCAGCATGGTTTTCGGAAAGACCATGGCACGGACACTGCCCTAGTCAGATTGACTACCGACATACTCAACGCCATGGACCATGGCACCCCTACGGGGGTGCTATTCATCAACCTCTCCAAGGCCTTTGACATGGTCAGTCATAAATTACTCCTCTCTAAACTCCAGAGGCTTGGCTTGGATCAGCTCTCTCTCTTCTGGGCCACTAGCTACTTGACAAACAGAACTCAGACAGTACGATGGCAAGGCGTTAACTCAAGCCCCAGACCGGTGATCTCTGGGTACCCAGGGCTCCATACTGGACCCTGCTGTTCTCCTATTTGTGAATGACATAGCTGAAGTGTGTGCACCAGCAATCTACTGCCTCACGCTGATGATACAGTAATCTATCACAGTGACCCCAATCCTCCGCTATCGCAACGGAACTACAAACCTGCCTAGCAAAACTTGAAACGTGGTTAACTGCCAACCAACTCAAGCTAAACGAGGACAAGACAAAAGCTGTCCTCTTTGGGACCTGGCGACTGGGTAAGGACCGTAGTAGTAGTCTCTCTATAACAACATCAGCTCGAGGAATGCGTGTCGAGGTCACTGACCAATTTAAGTATCTTGCGATTACCCTTGACCAGGAACTAACCTTCAAACCCCATATAGATGCCCTAACAAAAACCATCCACCAGAGGCTGGGCTTGCTATACCGCCTTGGGAACTCCCTCTCTGGAGAGGCACGTAGAGCCATTGCTAACTGCAACCTCCTCCCCTATTTACTGTATGGTTCTCCAATATTACAGTCCCTCAGAGAGACTGAGCTAACTAACCTCTCCACCCTCTACCACCGCACTGCTCGCTTTGCAACCCACTCCTCCCCTAGGCGGCACCACTGCAAAGCTCTTAAGGATCTTAACTGGCCGTCACTCAAGCTTAAACTATCTTTTTCCCCTGCCTGCCTTTCCTACAAACTCCTTTCCACACGCCATCCACCTCACCTCAGTGACCTGCTTACCCCTAAAGTCCCCCTCCGCAACCCGCGGTCTGCCTCAAGTCGACTCTTGAACATACCCCGCATCCACACCAATCAAGGAAAACGCTCCTTCCAGTTCACCGCCCCTCACTTCTGGAACTCCTCCCTCTTCCCTGCTAGACAAACCCTCCTCTCCTCTTTCAAGGCCAGTCTCAAAGTCTACCTCCTAGAACTGAGCCTCTGCTGCTGCAACCGCTAGATATACTCCCTACCCCTCATGACCGTATGTGACCATCTACGAACCCATGGTGCCCCTGGTACCAACTAACCTCTATCAACTGTATTTCTCCTTACAACCTGTGTTATGTTCTTCCCTTTGAATGACCTCTGGACTTTTGAATTTATTGTTTTTGTTTTTTTTTCTCCCCCTGGGCAATGCAATTCTATTTTTCTCTGACTACTGGTACTCCCTACTTGCTCTCTATCTCTGCCCTACAGTTACGCAACCTCCTGTATGAACTGTATATACATTATTTTTTTTAATTTTCTTATTTATCTGCATGCTGTACCTTATATATGAATTGTATATGCATCTTCGAAGCTGTATACTGTACATAATGTAAAGTTGGTGGTGTATTCACCCCGGGTCGCCCCTGAAAAAGGGACCTTTGGTCTCAGTGGGTTTACCTGGTAAACAAAATCTAAATAAATAAATAAATGCAGTCCCGTCCCCATCATAACAGTCTTTTCTAGGCTAAATTACCAACTCCGTGGCTCTACAGTTTCTCAAGCTACCAGTACCTTTACCAAGACGATCCCCCCATACAGCATGCAGACTTTCAAACTTGCAATGCTCAAGTGGCTGAACTTTTCCCCACCTGACTGTTAGCCTTAAGAGTTAGCTCATAGGGGAAGTTTGCAACTCCCTAAGCTCCTCCCTTCCAGCCTTTAAACCCCAACCCCCAGTGGCTCTTCTGTATTTAAAAAAGACTTTAAGGAGTTAGGCAAACTTTAACACACAACAGCAAAACTTACAAAAACTTATGACAAAAAAGATAAATACGCTCTCCAGAACCTCACCACATGTTCAAAATTCCACTGCTAACTGTCCACAGCAAGATGATTTAAAAAGCCAATTGCCACAGCTCCTCTCACCCCTGGTAATAACACAGCGTGCCACCACCTGCCCACCCCTGGGTGCTTTAATTAGCATCAGCACCACTTACCATGCTTCTTCCCCTACTATTTAAAGCCGACTTGTGACTTTATATTATTAAACTGCTGTTGCCTAATATAACATTCTATCACAGGGTTTTAAATAATTGATTAGCAGTTTTTTCTTGGGACAATACTAACTGTACAGAAAGTATTTATATAGGTTTTCTAGAAGTGTTATGTTTGTTAAACACAATGAGGACAGTGCTATGCATTTTTACGTTTTAGAACTTTTATGAGCAAAACGCTAATCAATTTTTAGAATTAAATAAAACTATCATAATGTTGTCATGTTGCAAAAAACTTCATTAATGCATCAATCAGGGTTCATATTAAAAGCGACAAAAGTATGGAAATGTGGCATTGGGGTTCCCAACACCCCCACTCCACCCCCCCCACACACACACACCCCAACAGGCATCAGGGTGTGCCTTGGGGTTGCTGACCCCAAGGCTCACCCCATTCCCCTATGCTGCACCATCTAAGCATCCTTACACATGGAATAGGGAGCGTTAGGGTCAACGCACTTTAAGGCATACCCCAACGCCTGTTGGTGTGCAGAGGGTTTGGGGAGAGACAGGATGTTAGGGCTGGGAACCGTAACGCCTCATTTTCATGCTTTTGTAGCTTTGATATGAACCCTAATGTATTAATGTAGATATACAAACACACACACACACACACACACACACACAGGCAGTGGCTTGAAGCCAAACCTTGTGCTTCACATTTGAGGCTACAGGCTGGGGGAGCATTAGGGCTGACAACCCTCAAGGAAGACCCCACCACTGATTCGCCAAGACTCCAGAGACCCAAACCCCTAGTAGTTTTTCCTTCTGCTGCTTGGGGTGGGGCATTTGGGTTAACCTTAACGCCACATTTCCCTATTTTTGTGGTGTTAAGTTACCCTAACTGGTGCATTAATACAGTTTTTTTGCAAAGAAGTTCCTTACTTTTTAAGACAGTATAATCGTATCCTCATTTGCCTGGGGGAGCACTGGGCCCCGCACGCCCATCCCTTCATAGCTTAGATATGTATGTGCGGGTTTGTTGCTGTGGAAGCACCAGGCCATCCAAGCCCTGCACTTGAATTCTTTGGCAATAAAGCAACCAAACTGTCAGTATAGCCTTGTTATTACCCCACCTCATGAACCCCGTATTGAGTATTTTCAGATCCCAATCAAAATATCATTCCACGACGTCAAAACGTCACTCCATACTACAGGTGCGAAAACACATTTTGGCCAGAATTTTTAAAATGACAGTGGTCACTTCATGAGGTAATGTAAAAAAAAAAAAAAAGGCAACCTTGAAAATGTGGGGTCAAAATATTTAAAATTACGAGCAAGCATAGTAAAATTTACACATATGTACATAATTTCGCAAATTTTACATAGTGACCTTAAATTTTCGACATAGCCTTCTCTCATGACCCCACCTCATGAACAAGTGCAGAGAAATTTTTCAGCTCCTGCCCAAAAGCCAATTTCACACAGCAACCATAAAAATCACTTTTCGGGATACGAACACATTCTGGACAGCATGTGGAAAACAACTGTCACATTCATGAGATGCTGTAATGAAAAGACTATGTTGAAAATATGGGGTCAAAATATTGCAAATTACCAAAATCACAAGCTTGTACTCGCAAATTTCAATGTAGTCTCGTAAAGGTTTTATTTCTAAACATTTTTATGCCAGATTTTCAATATAGCTTTCTTATGACCCCACCTCATCTGAAAATAGGCAGGTCTGTTGCCTAGCGCACTTACCCGGTTACCAAAAGCTAATAAACTGCTGCTCGAAAGGTGATTTTGCACAGTGACTGCAAAATCACCTTTTGGGAGAGATTTGCCTAATTTCACTGCCACTGTTCATGAGGTGGGATCCTATAAAAGGCAGGTTGACAATTTGGGGCAAAAATATTCAGAAATGGCCAAGTTATGCCATTAAGTTCAAAACCCCACTGAACCACATACCCGATTTCCTCAGTGTGTGGTCCAGCTTTGAAGAGTGAAGACGCGTTTGTGGTCCAGAGAGATTACGGCACTGGACTCCCGTTGGATAAGTAAGGGCTTGGCGGTGTGGGGTGGTGGTTGCTCAGTGGGAGGGTCATGCTTTTGGGGGGGTGAGAGACTAAAGGCACAACAGACAGAGGATTTTTTGTACAGGTAAAAAAAAAAACGAACATTTTCTTTATTTCAGATCAGGACAGAGATCACAGGGTGGGGGATGCCGCTAGACACCAAGTAAACATAAATATGCAACACTAATAGCGATCGGAGGGTGGGGGTGCCACTAGACACCGGGGAAAGATAAATGAACAACGACAGAATAGAGGTGATCCACAGAAGGGCAACAAAAAATGGTGAAAGGTTTGCACCAGGAAACATACGGAAAGACTGAAAGACCTCAATATGTATACCCCAGAGGAAAGGAGGGAGAGAGGGGATATGACAGACACACTGAAGTACCTCAGGGGAAAATCAACACAGTCCAGGAGGGCAGCATCTTTCAAAGAAAGATGTGCAAGAACAAAGATTCACAACATGTGGCAGGGGGGACTCAGGGGAAAGGTGAGGAAGTATTTTTTCACAGAAAGGGTGGTGGATGCAAGGAAAAACCTCCCAGCGGAGGTCGTACAGGCTTAAACAATTGGTGAGTTCAAGAATGCATGGGATAGACAGAAGGCAACCCTAGTGGTAGGAAAAAGTGGGTAAGCGGCTGATCATTTAGGATCAGGAATTAAGTAGGAAAGGAAACGGGCAAACTAGGTGGGCCAGGCAGTCCTTATCTGCCGTCAAAATCTGTGTTTCTACGTTTCTATGTTAACAACGGGGATGGTGATCGGAGGGTGGTGGTGCCATTAGATACCAGGGAAACAACAACAGGGATAGTGATCGAAGGGTGGGGGGCGCGCGCGCCTCCAGACACCGGGGCAACATCACACACACACACACACACACACACACACACACACACACAAAGAGATGGCAATGGAGTTGGGGGGGGCATTAGACACCAGGGAGATGGTGGCTCACTGCTGTTACTGCAGCACAAGTTCCAGCTGTGGTTACATACTGTAAATCAAGAAAGTCCCAATGTTCTCATAGAGAGAACACATCATGTGCGGAATCCCGGTCTCTGGAAATACCACTCGGGTTTTAAAACCACTTCTACAGTGCATATAGAAAGTATTGGCACATTTAAACAATCTTTGTATGGCACGGTACCAAAATTAGCGTTTGGCATTCCACAGGGTCTGATGCCGAGGAGGCGCAGGACGGAGAAGCAGAAAGGTATTTTTGATTGGGGTGACTGCCAGCCACTATACTACAAAAATACACGTCAGGCAGCAGTATGGCATGGCTAAGGAGGCATTACTACATTCAAAGGGTAAAGGTACTGACACTGATGACACTCTTGCATAAACTGACAGCTGTCTCGGCTGGTAGCAACTATTTTCTCTCACGCCCCTCGCTTTCAGAAGCAGAAATAAAGTTTTACAACATAACACACTGACAAGGCATTTAGTCTTGGCATTATGCTACATAATGGACTAACAGGGTGTCTTGGGGAAGGGGGACCACAGTATGCACACCTAAGAATGTAGTTTTTCCTTGCAAAACTGCTGCAACTTCACTGCACTGCGAGTCACTCCTCTGCCATATAGTGACGTCAGCAGTACAGCCCTGGGTCCACAGCAACACTAGGCTTGTTATAGAAGCTCTGGTACACCCTGTAGTTTTTAGCAGCTCAGAATGCAAAATCTAACAGCAGAGGACAGTAATGAAATACATTTCCAGAATCAGTGCAAGAAGATATAACTTATGCATGTTAGTCAAATATATATTGGAAAAGGTGCTTCTTAAATACAGAAAACCAAACTTACTTTTTTTTTTTTTTTCGGCACTCCGTATCTCGAAACCTGTACAGGATACCATTACAAATCTTTCCTCATCTTGAGATTCTGGCTAGCTTGACCATGCATGCCAAATTTTGGGTTAATTATTCCAAGAATACAAAAGTTATTAAGGTGCAAAAAACATGATTTAACATTAAACAGGCTATTCAACGATAACTACAGAGGCACGACCGACCACACACACACAGCAAGGCCAACAACAGCAACAAAAGGATACAGGGAATAGTGACCACAAATTCTTTACAAGTCCATATTAGTCTTTTTTTTTTTTTTTTACTTTCTTTCTTTATCCCTCCTTACTACCTCCGGAGCCCCCTCCTTCCGTCCGCTCATGTCTCCCTTGCCTACCTTGGGGATCTGCCCCTAGAGTGCCCATCCTCCTCTCCTTGCACAGTGGGGTCTGTCCTGCAGGTGGTCTGGGTGGACTTAAGTGGCCTTCATCTAGGGCTGCCGGAGGGTTTTCCGTTTTCTCCCCACGCCCCTACCCCTAGGACTCGTCGAACGCTTGGGACGACGTCCGAGGGATGGCGTGTTGACGCACGCCAGAGCTCCCCTCATGCGTCAGCGGCGTCTCTCTCCCCGACTAGTTAGACGGAGCCGCTCCATCCCTCTATTGTCGGGTGCTTCTCCACCAAGGCGTGGAGATGTAGAACGCTGGAAGCTGCTCATGGTTCTCACCCTGAGGGAGGAGAGCATCCGCTGGGGACGCCTGATCCTCCCTCTCCTCAGCCGACTTCTCGCCACCCGAGTCCTGCTCTCAACCCGGTCGCCGCTGAGCTAAGTCCATATTAGTCTTGACGTAAAGAACGCAACATGTAACTTAAAATGTTCAAATAAAGTGCAAAATGTTTCTAGATTACGACAGTAGGGACACTCATTTTCCATTTTCAAAAATTATCAGTTTCACAAAAATCCATTTTCCAGTTTCTCTGAAAATGTATTGCCGTCAACATGTTTTGCACCAAAACTGAGCCTCCTAGGTGCAGCTCTGCGCTGCTCAGTGCACAAACGCAAACTGAGCCTCCTAGGTGCAGCTCTGCATTTCTCAGTGCACAAACGCAAACAGCGCCTCCCAGATACAGCTCTGCGCCACTCAGAGTGCAAACGAGTGGCCCCAAAGACCACTCAGGTAACAATGCACTGACAGGGTTGGTAGGTTCCAAAATATGCACTTCAAAAATAGGCACCAATGCCTGGGTTAAGCAACCTGGATGTTGAAACCAGCAGGACACTCATCCTTCCCCTACAGTCAGGGCCCGTAATTCTCCGCAGCAGCTCACGTAAGGCTTACTGGTCTACAATTCCTCATCACCACCCCCCTTTCCTTTTTATTTAATCAGGATTACAAAAGCATTTTCCCCAGTCCTGCAGAATCCAATCCACCTTTAGCACATCAATAAATCAGTGTTATACAATTGGGTCTAGCAAATTCTGCCACCTGATTAGTCAAAATCCTGGTCAGAAAGGAGTATACTAACCTATTACAATACAAAGTATGGCTGGGGATTGCCAACAGAATAATGATCCAGAGTCAAAATGAAAAATCAAATAGGCAGCATGCCCCAAACAAAATCACTCCAAAATAAAACACAAACCAACACACCAAAAGAAGAATACAACTGAAACAAATTGCTCTGTAAATCCAAACTCCTCTGAAAGATGGAAAAAAAATGTTTTTAAATGCTAATCAGACAAGGCAAACACCAAAACTTATCAGTGGCGTACCCCAAACAAATAAAAAATAAATAAATAAAAAAGGAATGCCAACTGCTCACCAAATTCAAACACTGAAATTCCACAAACCCAACTGTACTAACAGCACCAAGAATTCTACATCTGCACCAATCCTCTTGATTGTCAAACAGACAATATACGCGACAGAAAGAGCTCCATCTCGGTTTCAAACTCAATCTGATCACACAAAGACCCCTTACCTGGAACCAGCAGGTCCTAGCAGGGCTACAGCACACTAACTACCGCACTGGACCCACATCACACTCTTGAGGGGGAACAATTATGAACAACGGTAGTCACTTAGATTCCATGAAAAACTCTTAAGCAGAGAGAGATGTATATTTTATTACCACTCGCAGCCCTCTGTCCACACCTGCAAGAGCTCCAAATTAGGAAATACATTCCTCAGGCTACCACTCGGAGGAAACCTCTCTCCATCTTTCATCTGTCTCACATAAAGAGTGAGCTGTATCCAGGGCACTAGATAAGATTTTTTGGGATGAGTACCTGTACTCCTCATTTTGAAAGTGAGGTGAGTAAAACAAAATTCAGATGTGTACAAATGTCTTGCTAGAGTGGACTGAGAAATACATTTATTAAAAGAATGTAGTTTTTTTTCTAGATAAGAATTTCAGGTGCCAGCAATGCTCCAAATAATGTTGGCAGGTAGGAATTTACTCACCAGTTTTAAAAACAGTGAGAAAAACAAAAGTGGGATGTATAACAAGTGCTATAAAACTGGCAAAAAAAAAATTACTTTTGAATCACCAGTTATGTTATGAAACACTATTCTTTGGTGTGTGTAGTATTTACAAATGTTGGGCGAGTACTGGTACGCACTAAAAAAATTTCTGAAGAGTATTTCCTAAAATGAAGTGAGTAAAATAGGCCAGTACACATCTTATCTGGAGCCCTGGGTGTATCATTTTACATCGAAAAACACCCTCCCAACTGAATATGAATTCATCCCACACCTTTTGTGCACAATATCTCAATGTACATTAGACCATGGGCTTACATACAGTGACAGCAAGGACAAACAGAATAGAACTACAGTTCATACCGCAACTCATACGCCCTGTATCCTAAAGTACATTACAGACTGTGGAGCTACACAGAGGTAGTGCAGGACCTGTCAAACAGAATTTGCATTTATACAGCACCTCTCATAGGGATTAGGAATGCCTGAACCCGTGACAAAATGGAACAGCCATTATAGACAGAACAACTGCAAACTGTGCAGTCTTCTCCGTTTCAGACAAACTTTACCGGTTGAGGCATTTCCCAGAGTTCTGGACTGACCAAATTCCAGGAGTCCTTGCAGTACACCCACAATACTGAGGGTAGATTATAAATGCATGCAATGCCTTTCACGCATACCGCAGGGGTGGATATTTAAAAAATTAGGTGCGGGAGGTGGAATACCACAACCACCAAATGTAGTGCTGCAGACTGGCGGCAGGGAATAGTACACTAGTTGACATACCAGTATGATGAAAATGACATTCCACCTTAAAAATGAATGTCTATCAACGTAATAACCTGTTGTACTGTATAGCAGTAAAAATAAAAAAAAAAAATAGAACAGAATCCCATTCAGTTCCTAGCCCTGCACTGTATCCCAAGTACAATACGGAGACACGCACCAGTAATGTACAGTCTGCGAATACACAGTTCTCATTATACACAGAACACCCACACACATCAAATCATTTTTTATTTCTCTGAGAAAAACGTGAATAAGAGACAACATGCTCAGCTGCAAAACAGTTTGTTTCCCAGTGTGTGGATCAAAACTGGGTACTAAAGAGAAAAAACGCATTTAATACAGAAAATAGTCCAACAAAATAACAGGAGATACAAATACGGGGCAAGTAAACAGAAGCTTATTAATCAAAGACAGTGAGAAGTACTTAACTAAAACCGCAATTACAGAACAACCTATAGACAGACGCCGCAGAATCTCTTCCCATTAACCCTCAATACACTGACTTACCAAGGCTGGCCACTCAAGAGTCGAGCCTCTGGTTCCTTGGAGTGAGGCAGATTTGTTCCGCGGGGCCCAGACCAAAGAAGTTTCCAGCAACAGTACGAGGACATCCTCCGCTTGAATTTTCACCCAAGAGCGCCGTTTCCAACGAGGAGTGTCAAATTCCACAAACACCTACAGTGGAGAGAAAAGCCACTTAGACTGTACAGAAGACACAATACAACCCCCCCCCCAAAATGACAAAGGCATATTCCAATAACAACAGGGTGGGGAGGAGAGAAGCTCCTCATGACAAAGGCACATGTAGAGGAGAAGGGCCGCCAAACCCTATGAAAAGGAAGCACACATTCTGATACTCTAGAAGCAATCCCCACTCCAAAGAGACACAGTGCATGCAAGTGGAAGACTAAAGACCACTTTAGTTAAGACTCGTAATGCTACGCAACCTATCCAGCTGATCCATGGGAAGTGAATAGTTGCACTGATGTGCCACACTACGCTGTGTTAGCAGAAGTGATCCATCATAAACAAACCAACTCTAACTTTTAAATAAATTAGTTTGAAAAAAAAAAATGGTAAATTATAAAAACGACAGTTTAGGTTTTTGCTACACAGCGTCCCCAACAGCATGCTAAAAAAACTGGCATAGTAGCATACAGTATTCAAGGTATTTGGTATTAAGGCACATCTTACAGCAGGTTCTCTAGTCCTCTACTGACGGTAAGGTAAAAACATTTCAAACCCAAAACAAGCAACTATCCTGCCAATTTGGGAAGAGGTGCCCAGTGTTGATTTCAGAGTGGGGGGACACAGACAAAATTCAGACTGCTCTCAGTTTCGACCCCCTCCCATTTCCTTCTCCCTTGGGAACAGTCTGACTCAGTGTTTCAGTGGATTTACACTGCTGCTTTAATAAACGGAATTTGGTTGAAAAATACGACATTTTCCCCCCTAAAGTAACCCCTACTTTCTATACTCAGTAGGTCAGTGTCCCACATAGGCAAAACCCAGACATGAAGCCTGGGTGCCCGACCCCTAACAGAAACCACTAGACAATCTGGAGTAAAGGGCCCCATGGGGGAGTTTAATACTCTTATCTCTGAACAACACGGAGGGTAAATCCTCCAGTCTCGGGGAAGGGGGGGGGAGACATCCCCTCCCCAAAAAGAGTTCTTATGTAGGAAAGGAGTGGGGAACCCTCTCAAACGTGACTCGGAGTAGGGGATATAAATCCTCCGAGTTCTGACTCCCGAAAACAGGATGTAAACCCTCAGTTCGGGGGTGTATACACACTCTCAGCTTTGGTTGTGGGAGGTATAAACCTTCCGATTTGTGATACCCGGGAACTGGAGTTAAAACTCTAGTTCTGACCCCCGAGGCAGTGGTGGAATTACATATCATGATCTTTTGAAGCTATGGAGAATCCTATCTTTATACACATCATCCTATTATAAGTCAATGGCAGTGATTCGTGTTACCGCAGCTCATTTAAGAGCTACTTTTGGGGGAAGGGGGGGCTGAACCGTACAAGTCCCACTGTAGTTCAACACTGCCCGGCATATTGGGGGGGGGGGGTTAAGAACCCTCCGAGTTCGGACACGAGGAATGGGGTTGCGGTTTCGTTCGCTGCCTGCTCAGGGACCGCCAGAACCCAGCGGCCCGTCGGTGACCCCAGTCCTGCAGAGGAAGTTCCGGGGCCGCGCGTACACAAACACACAGCGCCCCCCACCTCCAATGCAGTTAGCCGAGCCGAAGACAGCGGCTCCCAGGCGACTGTAATCGCTCCGCCAGCAGTCGGGCTACCTCGGGCCACTCTGCTCTCTAGCCCTATCCGGTCTCGGTGGGGCTCCCCCGCCGCGGGCCGCGGCTCCCTCCCCGCCCTCGCTTGCCGCAGGGTCGGCCTTCCTCCGCGACAGGCGGGGAGCAGGGAGTACAGGCCGCACGGGGGCTCCGGACAATGAGCTCCGCTACTCACCGACTGCGCTGCGGTCGCCGCCGCCAATCTCACCGCGCGCACCGTCCCCCGGAGCCAGTCCCGGCCCGCCGCACCGCCCGAGCCTGTTAAAGAGCGCGCGTCCCCGAACAGCACGAGCAGCCGCTTCCCGACCATACACGCCGAGTCCGCCATCGTGCGCGCCGCCGCTGCTACCAACAGCCGACTCGCGCGAACCCACAGCGCGCGCGCCCCGCCATAATCCCTCCGTCACCGCGAGACACCACGCGAGTCTATCTACAGCGCCACCTACAGTGGGGACAGGCATTACACAGAACAGCGCCACCTGCCGAACGGAGGGGCGTTCCACAGAGCAAGCACCACCTACCAGGGGGAGGGGCCTTACTTTGGAGATCTTGTGTTGTACAGAACAGCGCCATCTGCTGGGGGGGGAGGGATGTTACATTATACATATCTCACGTTACACGAAAGAGGAGGGGTGCTAAAAAAAACCTGTGACGGGTGAGGGAGTAGCATTGCACAGAACCATAAAAATAGTGAACAGAACAACAGTGTCAACTGTGGGGAGGGCCACTATACAGAACAGAACTACCTGTTAGGGGGATGGGGCATGGCATTGCATCATACAGGACAGCACCACCTGCTGGAGAAGATAAATTACACAGAGCAGCACTACTTTCTGGAGGATTACAGACACAGCATCCATCACCTGCTAGAGAGAGATGCTACACAGAACAGCGCCTCTTGCCAGGGGGAAGGGGCAGTGCAGCATTAACTCAGTGTTTACCTAGCAGTGTAGCACATTAACTCAGCCTTTATTGTACATCCTATTAACTGCTCATATAATGGATTCATGCAGTGTTTATTGTAAATCCAGTAAAACTCCACATTAGGCATCCATCCAGTGTTTATTGTAAATCCAATACCTACTTGCTTAATGCGTTTATTTTTTATTCTACATCAAATATACCTGTATCACAGATTCACCCATTGTTTACTGTAAATCGATAAATTCCCACATCACGCTATCATCCAGTGTTTATTGTAAATCTAATAAACTACCTGCGAAACTCACTCTTCCATTGTTTACTGTAAATCCTGACCATTTTTCTTTTTTACTTTGATATGTTTTTTGCTACTGTAATTATCTTTCTGTGAAATTGCTCTGTATTGTAATCTTTCTGTGAAATTGCTCTGTACTGTACTTCTCTTGTTGCTCTTCTGGGTCATCCCTGAAAAAGGGACTACTATTGTCTCAGTGGACTTACCCGGTTACCAAAATTCAAATAAATAAAATCCAGTACTACCCATGTAATCCATTCATTCAGTGTTTTTTGTAATTCCAGTACTTACTCGCAGAATGCATGAAACATGGAAACATAGAATTTGTTGACAGAAAAGGACCACTTGCCCCATCCATTCTGCCCAGTTTTCCCTGCCTATTCTGTCCCAACATTCAAGATGTATTTGTCATAAATTCATTACCCACTCACGTAAAACATTCATCCAGTGTTTATTGCAAATCCAATATTTACCCCATAACACATTTACACAGTGTTTATTGTAAATCCAGTAACTATCATTGTAATGCATCCATCCAGTGTTTATTGTGAATCCAGTAACTACCCTTGTAATCCATTCATCCAGTATTTATTGAGAATCCAATAACTCCCTGTGTAACACATTCATCCAGTGTTTATTGTAAATGCAGTATTTATCAGTGTCACGGTTATCTTGTGTATATTGTAAATTCAATTTATACCCACATAACACATTTCTGAATTCTTTATTGTAAATCCAGTACCTATACATGTAGCATATTAATCCAATGTTTATTGTAAATCGTATAACTTCCCATGTAACACATTCATCCAGCATTTATTGTAAATAAAATTCATACTCGCATAACACATTCATCCAATATATTGTAACTCAAACTACTCGTAATGCATCATCCAGTGTTTATTGTAAGTCAATGTAATGCATTCTTCCAGTATTTTCTGTAAACCAAAGAACTACCCATGTAACACATTCATCCAGTGTTTATTGTAAACCAAATAACGACCCATTTAATATATTTATCCAGTGTTTATTGTAAACCAAATAACAATCCATGTAATGTATTCATCAAGTGTTTATTATAAATCAAATAGCTACCCATGTAACACATTCATCCAGCGTTTACAGCAAATCAAATAACTACCCATGTAATGCCTTCATCCAGTGTTTATTGTAACTCAAATAACTAACCATGTAACACATTCATCTAGTGTTTATTGTAAATCAAATAGCTACTCATGTAATGCATTCATCTAGTGTTTATTGTAAATCAAGTAACTACCTATGTAAAGTATTCATTCAGTGTTTGACTACGCATGTAAAACATTCATCCAGTGTTTATTGTAAATCAAATTACTCATATAATGTATTCATCCAGTGTTTATTGTAAATCAAGTAACTGCCTTTGTAACGTATTCATCCAGTGTTTATTGCGAATACACACCCACTTAACATATTCATCAATTGTAATTGTAAATCAAATAACTGCTCATGTAATGCATTTGTGTAGTGTTTATTATAAAGCAATGTAATGCATTCATCCAGTGTTTATTGTAAATCAAACAACTCCTCATGCAATGCATTCATCCAGTGTTTATTGTAAGCCAAATAACTACCCATGTAATGTATTCATCTAGTGTATTCATCCACTGTTTATTGTAACTCAAATTACTACCCACATTACACATTAATCCGGCATTTACTGCAAATCAAATAACTACCCATGTGATGCTTTCATCCAGTGTTTATTGTAACTTAAATAACTAACCATGTAACACATTCATCCAGTGTTTATTGTAAAATAAATAACTACCCATGTAATGTATTCACCCAGCGTTTACTGTAAACCAAATAGTCATGTAATATATCCCCCCAGTGTTTATTGTAAACCAAATAACTACCCACATAATGCATTCATCCAGTGTTTATTGTAAATACAGGTCATACTCCACATAATACATTCACAATTGTACTGTAAATCAAATAACTATCCAATGTAATGCATTCATCCAGTGTTTATTGTAAATACAGGCCATACCACATTACACATTCATCAATTGTATTGTAAATCAAATAACTACTTATGTAATGCATTTGTGCACTGTTTATTGTAAAGCAATGTAATGCATTCATCCAGTGTTTATTGTAAATCAGACAACTACTCGTGTAATGCATTCATCCAGTATTTATGGCAAATCAAAAAAAAACTACTCATGTAATGCATGCATCCATCCATCTAGTGTTTATTGTAAATTAATTAACTATGAATGTAATGTATTCATCCAGTGTTTATTGTAAACCAGTCATATACTGTATTCCCCCAGTGTTTATTGTAAACCAAATAACTACCCATGTAACACAGTCATAGTCTTTATTATAAATCAAATAACTACCTATGTAAAGTACTCATCCAGTGTTTATTGACTACACATATAACACGTGCATCCAGTGTTTATTGTAAATCAAATAACTACTCATATAATGCATGTATCCAGTGTTTATTGTAAATCAAGTAACTGCCTTTGTAACATATTCATCCAGTGTTTATTGTGAATACACACCCGCTTAATGCATTCATCAATTGTAATTGTAAATCAAATAACTACTCATGTAATACATTTGTGTAGTGTTTATTGTAAAGCAATGTAATGCATTCATTCAATGTTTATTGTAAACCAAACAACTCCTCATGCAATGCATTCATCCAGTGTTTATTGTAAGCCAAATAACTACCCATGTAATGTATTCATCCAGTGTATTCATCCACTGTTTATTGTAACTCAAATTACTACCCACATAACACATTAATCCGGCATTTACTGCAAATCAAATAACTACCCATGTGATGCTTTCATCCAGTGTTTATTGTAACTCAAATAACTAACCATGTAACACATTCATCCAGTGTTTATTGTAAAATAAATAACTACCCATGTAATGTATTCACCCAGCGTTTACTGTAAACCAAATAGTCATGTAATATATCCCCCCAGTGTTTATTGTAAACCAAATAACTACCCACATAATGCATTCATCCAGTGTTTATTGTAAATACAGGTCATACCCACATAATACATTCGACAATTGTACTGTAAATCAAATAACTACCCAATGTAATGCATTCATCCATTGTTTATTGTTAATACAGGCCTTACCCACATTACACATTCATCAATTGTATTGTAAATCAAATAACTACTTATGTAATGCATTTGTGCACTGTTTATTGTAAAGCAATGTAATGCATTCATCCAGTGTTTATTGTAAATCAGACAACTACTCGTGTAATGCATTCATCCAGTATTTATGGCAAATCAAAAAAAACTACTCATGTAATGCATGCATCCATCCATCTAGTGTTTATTGTAAATTAATTAACTATGAATGTAATGTATTCATCCAGTGTTTATTGTAAACCAAATAGTCATATAATGTATTCCTCCAGTGTTTATTGTAAACCAAATAACTACCCATGTAACACAGTCATCCAGTCTTTATTGTAAATCAAATAACTACCTATGTAAAGTACTCATCCAGTGTTTATTGACTACACATATAACACGTGCATCCAGTGTTTATTGTAAATCAAATAACTACTCATATAATGCATGTATCCAGTGTTTATTGTAAATCAAGTAACTGCCTTTGTAACATATTCATCCAGTGTTTATTGTGAATACACCCGCTTAATGCATTCATCAATTGTAATTGTAAATCAAATAACTACTCATGTAATACATTTGTGTAGTGTTTATTAAAGCAATGTAATGCATTCATCCAGTGTTTATTGTAAATCAAACAACTCTTCATGCAATGCATTCATCCAGTGTTTATTGTAAGCCAAATAACTACCCATGTAATGTATTCATCCAGTGTATTCATCCACTGTTCATTGTAACTCAAATTACTACCCACATAACACATTAATCCGCATTTACTGCAAATCAAATAACTACCCATGTGATGCTTTCATCCAGTGTTTATTGCAACTTAAATAACTAACCATGTAACACATTCATCCAGTGTTTATTGTAAAATAAATAACTACCCATGTAATGTATTCACCCAGTGTTTACTGTAAACCAAATAGTCATGTAATATATCCCCAGTGTTTATTGTAAACCAAATAACTACCCACATAATGCATTCATCCAGTGTTTATTGTAAATACAGGTCATACCTCACGTAATACATCCAATTGTACTGTAAATCAAATAACTACCCAATGTAATGCATTCATCCAGTGTTTATTGTAAATACAGGCCATACCACATTACACATTCATCAATTGTATTGTAAATCAAATAACTACTTATGTAATGCATTTGTGCACTGTTTATTGTAAAGCAATGTAATGCATTCATCCAGTGTTTATTGTAAATCAGACAACTACTCATGTAATGCATTCATCCAGTATTTATGGCAAATCAAAAAAAACTACTCATGTAATGCATGCATCCATCCATCTAGTGTTTATTGTAAATTAATTAACTATGAATGTAATGTATTCATCCAGTGTTTATTGTAAACCAAATAGTCATATAATGTATTCCTCCAGTGTTTATTGTAAACCAAATAACTACCCATGTAACACAGTCATCCAGTCTTTATTGTAAATCAAATAACTACCTATGTAAAGTACTCATCCAGTGTTTATTGACTACACATATAACACGTGCATCCAGTGTTTATTGTAAATCAAATAACTACTCATATAATGCATGTATCCAGTGTTTATTGTAAATCAAGTAACTGCCTTTGTAACATATTCATCCAGTGTTTATTGTGAATACACACCCGCTTAATGCATTCATCAATTGTAATTGTAAATCAAATAACTACTCATGTAATACATTTGTGTAGTGTTTATTGTAAAGCAATGTAATGCATTCATCCAGTGTTTATTGTAAATCAAACAACTCTTCATGCAATGCATTCATCCAGTGTTTATTGTAAGCCAAATAACTACCCATGTAATGTATTCATCCAGTGTATTCATCCACTGTTCATTGTAACTCAAATTACTACCCACATAACACATTAATCCGGCATTTACTGCAAATCAAATAACTACCCATGTGATGCTTTCATCCAGTGTTTATTGCAACTTAAATAACTAACCATGTAACACATTCATCCAGTGTTTATTGTAAAATAAATAACTACCCATGTAATGTATTCACCCAGTGTTTACTGTAAACCAAATAGTCATGTAATATATCCCCCCAGTGTTTATTGTAAACCAAATAACTACCCACATAATGCATTCATCCAGTGTTTATTGTAAATACAGGTCATACCCACGTAATACATTCGTCAATTGTACTGTAAATCAAATAACTACCCAATGTAATGCATTCATCCAGTGTTTATTGTAAATACAGGCCATACCCACATTACACATTCATCAATTGTATTGTAAATCAAATAACTACTTATGTAATGCATTTGTGCACTGTTTATTGTAAAGCAATGTAATGCATTCATCCAGTGTTTATTGTAAATCAGACAACTACTCATGTAATGCATTCATCCAGTATTTATGGCAAATCAAAAAAAACTACTCATGTAATGCATGCATCCATCCATCTAGTGTTTATTGTAAATTAATTAACTATGAATGTAATGTATTCATCCAGTGTTTATTGTAAACCAAATAGTCATATAATGTGTTCCTCCAGTGTTTATTGTAAACCAAATAACTACCCATGTAACACAGTCATCCAGTCTTTATTGTAAATCAAATAACTACCTATGTAAAGTACTCATCCAGTGTTTATTGGCTACACATATAACACGTGCATCCAGTGTTTATTGTAAATCAAATAACTACTCATATAATGCATGTATCCAGTGTTTATTGTAAATCAAGTAACTGCCTTTGTAACATATTCATCCAGTGTTTATTGTGAATACACCCGCTTAATGCATTCATCAATTGTAATTGTAAATCAAATAACTACTCATGTAATACATTTGTGTAGTGTTTATTGTAAAGCAATGTAATGCATTCATCCAGTGTTTATTGTAAATCAAACAACTCCTCATGCAATGCATTCATCCAGTGTTTATTGTAAGCCAAATAACTACCCATGTAATGTATTCATCCAGTGTATTCATCCACTGTTCATTGTAACTCAAATTACTACCCACATAACACATTAATTCGGCATTTACTGCAAATCAAATAACTACCCATGTGATGCTTTCATCCAGTGTTTATTGCAACTTAAATAACTAACCATGTAACACATTCATCCAGTGTTTATTATAAAATAAATAACTACCCATGTAATGTATTCACCCAGCGTTTACTGTAAACCAAATAGTCATGTAATATATCCCCCATGTTTATTGTAAACCAAATAACTACCCACATAATGCATTCATCCAGTGTTTATTGTAAATCAAACAACTCCTCATGCAATGCATTCATCCAGTGTTTATTGTAAGCCAAATAACTACCCATGTAATGTATTCATCCAGTGTATTCATCCACTGTTCATTGTAACTCAAATTACTACCCACATAACACATTAATCCGGCATTTACTGCAAATCAAATAACTACCCATGTGATGCTTTCATCCAGTGTTTATTGCAACTTAAATAACTAACCATGTAAACATTCTATCCAGTGTTTATTGTAAAATAAATAACTACCCATGTAATGTATTCACCAGCGCTTACTGTAAACCAAATAGTCATGTAATTTATCCCCAGTGTTTATTGTAAACCAAATAACTACCCACATAATGCATTCATCCAGTGTTTATTGTAAATACAGGTCATACCCACATAATACATTCGACAATTGTACTGTAAATCAAATAACTACCCAATGTAATGCATTCATCCATTGTTTATTGTAAATACAGGCCATACCCACATTACACATTCATCAATTGTATTGTAAATCAAATAACTACTCATGTAATACATTTGTGTAGTGTTTATTGTAAAGCAATGTAATGCATTCATCCAGTCTTTATTGTAAATCAAATAACTACCTATGTAAAGTACTCATCCAGTGTTTATTGACTACACATATAACACGTGCATCCAGTGTTTATTGTAAATCAAATAACTACTCATATAATGCATGTATCCAGTGTTTATTGTAAATCAAGTAACTGCCTTTGTAACATATTCATCCAGTGTTTATTGTATACACACCCGCTTAATGCATTCATCAATTGTAATTGTAAATCAAATAACTACTCATGTAATACATTTGTGTAGTGTTTATTGTAAAGCAATGTAATGCATTCATCCAGTGTTTATTGTAAATCAAACAACTCCTCATGCAATGCATTTATCCAGTGTTTATTGTAAGCCAAATAACTACCCATGTAATGTATTCATCCAGTGTATTCATCCACTGTTCATTGTAACTCAATTACTACCCACATAACACATTAATCCGCATTTACTGCAAATCAAATAACTACCCATGTGATGCTTTCATCCAGTGTTTATTGTAACTTAAATAACTAACCATGTAACACATTCATCCAGTGTTTATTGTACAATAAATAACTACCCATGTAATGTATTCACCCAGCGTTTACTGTAAACCAAATAGTCATGTAATATATCCCCCCAGTGTTTATTGTAAACCAAATAACTACCCACATAATGCATTCATCCAGTGTTTATTGTAAATACAGGTCATACCCACGTAATACATTCGTCAATTGTACTGTAAATCAAATAACTACCCAATGTAATGCATTCATCCAGTGTTTATTGTAAATACAGGCCATACCACATTACACATTCATCAATTGTATTGTAAATCAAATAACTACTTATGTAATGCATTTGTGCACTGTTTATTGTAAAGCAATGTAATGCATTCATCCAGTGTTTATTGTAAATCAGACAACTACTCATGTAATGCATTCATCCAGTATTTATGGTAAATCAAAAAAAACTACTCATGTAATGCATGCATCCATCCATCTAGTGTTTATTGTAAATTAATTAACTATGAATGTAATGTATTCATCCAGTGTTTATTGTAAACCAAATAGTCATATAATGTATTCCTCCAGTGTTTATTGTAAACCAAATAACTACCCATGTAACACAGTCATCCAGTCTTTATTGTAAATCAAATAACTACCTATGTAAAGTACTCATCCAGTGTTTATTGACTACCATTATAACACGCATCCAGTGTTTATTGTAAATCAAATAACTACTCATATAATGCATGTATCCAGTGTTTATTGTAAATCAAGTAACTGCCTTTGTAACATATTCATCCAGTGTTTATTGTGAATACACACCCGCTTAATGCATTCATCAATTGTAATTGTAAATCAAATAACTACTCATGTAATACATTTGTGTAGTGTTTATTGTAAAGCAATGTAATGCATTCATCCAGTGTTTATTGTAAATCAAACAACTCCTCATGCAATGCATTCATCCAGTGCTTATTGTAAATCAAATAACTACCCATGTAATGCATTCATCCAGTGTTTATTGTAAAGCCAGTAAAACCCCACATTATGCATTCATCCAGTGTTTACTGTAAATCTAATACCTACTTGCTTAATGCGTTTATTTTTTATTGTACATCAAATATACCTGTATCACAAATTCATCCATTGTTTACTGTAAATCAATAAATTCCCACATAACGCTATCATCCAGTGTTTATTGTAAATCTAATAAACTACCCACGAAACCCACTCTTCCATTGTTTATTGTAAATCCTGACCATTTTTCTTTTTTACTTTGATATGTTTGTTGCTACTGTAATCATCTTTCTGTGAAATTGCTCTGTATTGTAATCTTTCTGTGAAATTGCTCTGTACTGTACTTCTCTTGTTGCTCTTCTGGGTCATCCTTGAAAAAGGGACTGCTATTGTCTCAGTGGACTTACCCGGCTACCAAAATAAAAATAAATGAAATCCAGTACTATCCATGTAATCCATTCATTCAGTGTTTTTTGTAATTCCAGTACCTACTTGCAGAATGCATGAAACATGGAAACATAGAATTTGTTGACAGAAAAGGACCACTTGCCCCATTCATTCTGCCCAGTTTTACCCTGCCTATTCTGTCCCAACATTCAAGATGTATTTGTCATAAATTCATTACCCACTCATGTAAAACATTCATCCAGTGTTTATTGCAAATCCAATATTTACCCCATAACACATTTACACAGTGTGTATTGTAAATCCAGTAACTATCCTTGTAACACATCCATCCAGTGTTTATTGTGAATCCAGTAACTACCCTTGTAATCCACTCATCCAGTATTTATTGTGAATCCAATAACTCCCCGTGTAACACATTCATCGAGTGTTTATTGTAAATGCAGTATTTATCAGTGTCACTGTCATCTTGTGTATATTGTAAATCCAATATATACCCACATATTGCATTTCTGAATTCTTTATTGTAAATCCAGTACCTACACATGTAGCATATTAATCAAATGTTTATTGTAAATTGTATAACTTCCCATGTAACACATTCATCCAGCATTTATTGTAAATAAAATTCATACTCACATAACACATTCATCCAATATATTGCAACTCAAACAACTACTCATGTAATGCATCATGCAGTGTTTATTGTAAATCAATGTAATACATTCTTCCAGTATTTACTGTAACCCAAATAACTGCCCATGTAACACATTCATCCAGTGTTTATTGTAAGCCAAACAACAACCCATGTAATATATTCATCCAGTGTTTATTGTAAACCAAATAACTATCCATGTAATGTATTTATCCAGTGTTTATTGTAAATCAAATAACTATTCATGTAATGCATTCATCTAGTGTTTATTGTAAATCAACTACCTACCTATGTAAAGTATTCATTCAGTGTTTGGCTACACATGTAACATGTTCATCCAGTGTTTATTGTAGATCAAATAACTACCCATGTAATGCATTCATCCAGTGCTTATTGTAAATACAGGTCATACCCGCATTACACATTCATCAATTGTATTGTAAATCAAATAACTACTTATGTAATGCATTTGTGCACTGTTTATTGTAAAGCAATGTAATGCATTCATCCAGTGTTTATTGTAAATCAGACAACTACTCATGTAATGCATTCATCCAGTATTTATGGCAAATCAGATAACTGCTCATGTAATGCATGCACCCATCCATCTAGTGTTTATTGTAAATTAACTATGAATGCAATGCATACATCCAGTGTTTGTAGTAAACCAAATAGTCATGTAATGTATTCCCCCCAGTGTTTATTGTAAACCAAATAACTACCCATGTAACACATTCATCCAGTCTTTATTGTAAATCAAATAACTACCTATGTAAAGTATTCATCCAGTGTTTATTGACTATGCATGAAACACGTGCATCCAGTGTTTATTGTAAATCAAATAACTACTCATATAATGTATGTATCCGGGTGTTTATTGTAAATCAAATAACTACCTTTGTAATGTATTCATCCAGTGTTTATTGTGAATACATACCCACTTAACACATTCATCAATTGTAATTGTAAATCAAATAACTACTCATGTAATACATTCGTGTAGTGTTTATTGTAAAGCAATGTAATGCCCTCATCCAGTGTTTATTGTAAATCAAACAACTCCTCATGCAATGCATTCATCCAGTGTTTATTGTAAGCCAAATAACTACCCATGTAATGTATTCATCCAGTGTATTCATCCACTGTTTATTGTAACTCAAAGTACTACCCACATAACACATTAATCTGGCATTTACTGCAAATCAAATAACTACCCATGTGATGCTTTCATCCAGTGTTTATTGTAACTTAAATAACTAACCATGTAACACATTCATCCAGTGTTTATTGTAAATTAAATAACTTCCCATGTGATGTATTCACCCAGTGTTTACTGTAAACCAAATAGTCATGTAATATATCCCCCCAGTGTTCATCGTAAACCAAATAACTACCCACATAATGCATTCATTCAGTGTTTATTGCAAATCAAATAACTACTTATGTAATGCATTCATCCAGTGTTTATTGTAAATCAAATAACTACCCATGTAATGCATTTATCCAGTGTTTATTGTAAATCAAATAACTACTCATGTAATGCACTCATCCATCTGGTATTTATTGTAAAGTGTTTATCTGCGATGTTATACTAGGTAGGGAAAATGGGCAGACTAGGTAGGCCAAGCTACCCTTCTCTGCTGTCAATATCTATGTTTCTAAGTATGTCTCTGTGGTATTGTAAATCAAATAACTATTTATGTAATGTGTTCGTCCAGTGTTTATTGTAAATCAAAAATGACTCATGTAATGCATTCATGCAGTGTTTATGGTAAACCAAATAACTACCCATGTAATGCATTCATCCAGTGTTTATTGTAAATTATACGACAGGTATCTAATTTTAGCCAATCAGAATAAAGAGCTACCATCAGTTATTCACACATTTATCCAGTGTTTATTTTAAATACAGCTCATATCCACATAACACATTCATCCAGTGTTTGTTGTAAATACAGTTCATACCTGTATAGTGCATTCATCTGTTGTATATTGTAAAGAGAACGCATACCCGCTAACACATTCATCCAGTGTTTATTGTAAATAGAATGTGTATCTGCATAACACATTCATCCAGTGTTTATTGTAAATAGGGGGCCGGATATTCAGAAGGGTTGTGCCCGGCGCAATATTCAAAGGGGGATTGAGCCTGACACAAATCCCAATGTGCCAGAGCGCATCAGTAATGTATGCGACACTGGTGGCGGGGGGGGCGTGCCCATGCATACTCTACACATCCCGATATTCAGCCCGGTGATGTGCTAAGCCTATGCATGCGCAACCCCTACTTGCGCTGCATACAGGTGAGCCCAAAAAAAAGGAGCAATAGCTGGCCACCCACAAGTGAGCTGCCATATTGCAGGGCACAACATGGCAGCTGCCACCTGTGGGTGGCTACCTGAGCTCTGGCAACACCTTCGTGGTGGCGCCCCCCATGCCCGATTGCGGGCATTTGTTATAATTAATAGTCCCATATCCCTGGTGGTCCAGTGGACCGCTTGCAGCCCGATCGTGGGCATCTGTAATAGAATAAACAGTCCAATATCCCTGGTGGTCCAGTGGACTGCTCGCAGCCCGATCGCGGGCATTTGTGAAAGATATTCATCCTATATCCCTGGTGGTCCAGTGGACTGTTTGCAGCCTGATCGCGGGCATATGTAATAACAAAAAGAGGTCTAAACTCCCTGGTGGTCCAGTGGACCACGTCCAGCCCAATCGCAGGCGTACATTTCACAATAGAACACACCAAGCCATCCCTGGTGGTCCAACGGTACCTCTCCCCACCCGCCCACTGAGCCCCAGCACCCCGCTCCCCTCCCATCAGCGTAGTTTTCAGCAGCTGCTAGCAGCATGATGGATTGCGCACGGTTGTACGCCTATTACCACAGCGCTAATATGAAGCGCGATAGACGTATCAGAGTAACATAGTCCAGATATGTGACCCATTCACATATCTGGACTATGTAGTACGGCACGTGTATGCCCATTGGTCCACGCTGTGTACTAATGGGTATACAGCCCTACTGTACGCAGTCAGTCGGCGGGCGTGGGCGGTTGGCGGTGGTGAGCGGGTGCTGGGGCTCAGTGGGTGGGTGGGAAGGGTACTGCTGACCACCAGGGATGGCTTGGTGTGTTCTATTGTGAAACGATGCCCGCGGATTTAGCTGGACGTGGGTCCACTGGACCACCAGGGATTTTGGACCTCTCTTTGTTATTACATATACCCGCGATCGGGCTGGGAGTGGTCCACTGGACCACCAGGGATAGAGTTAACTGTTTGAAATGTACTTATGCCTGTGTTCAGGCTGCAAGCGGTCCACTGGACCATCAGGGATATGGGACGATTATTGTCACACATATGCCCGCGATCGGGCTGCGAGCAGTCCACTGGACCACGAGGGATATGGGACTTTATAATGCAACATATGCCTGCGATCGGGCAGTGGGCGCTTTGGCCGCTAGGTAGGGGCGCTGTCCTCGACGTACTGCAGCCTGGCAGGGCGCTAGGCGCAAGTCGCTGGGATCGGCGCACCTGCATGCAAATGGGTTATAATGACATGCAGATGGCCCCATTTGTGCCTTTGCATACATTATGGCCCTATTTGCATGTGCACTTTTGAATATTGGGTAGTTGTTGCACCTAGCGCAACGGAACTTGCGCTAGCAAGATCTCCCTTGCTCCACTTTGGCCACTTGCGCTGGTGCAGTGCCGCTGTGCCATGCACACTGTGGGTGGCCAAGGTGCGATATTCAATGATGCTGTGCCATGGCGCAGCTCCATTGAATATCACCCTGTCAATGCCCCAGTGCAGCCAAGTTGCGCTGAGCTCAGGCTTGCGCCACAGCCTGGCGCAGTCTGAATATCCCGCCCCAGAATGTGTATCTACATAACACATTCATCCAGTGTTTGCTGTAAATACAGCTCATACCCGCATAACACATTCATACAGTTTATTGTAAATACAGTTCATACCCACATAACACATTCATGCTGCGTTTACTATAAATACAGTTTTTCCCAGCATAACACATTCATCCATTGTTTTTTTTTTACTTTCTATTGATTGCTTTAAATGAAAAACAATACATACACTTCCTCATACAAGGCAATCAATAACTTTCAGTTTCAATTCAGTTGATATGCAAGTATCTCCCTTGTAATCTATCACAGCAGAAATTGAGGGTTCCTAATAAAATGTCCATAGAAAAAGTCCAGAAATGCCAGCCAACTCGATAGTCTAGGAAGGTCCATCTTAGGTAGTATCAGCAGGAAAATGTTACTGCAATCTTATTGGATTGCTATTTATCCATGTACAACAGTCTGTACACCACCCCTATTTTCAATCATTTACCTCCTCTCATTTGCAGGGTTACCAAATTGCCTTCACACCCCCTACAGCCTCCTCCACTCCACTAACCGCTATGTAATTTCTGACCATTAGCGTTACACCCCTCTATCTTTCCTGAATATTTTGTAGCCCTCCAAGTTTAAGTCTCAATCATTTTTCTGGGTGGCCCATGTCTCAGTAATTGCTACCACATCCGCTGCTCCCTCAACCAGCATAGCCTGGCGCTCAGGCATTTTGTTGCCCATGATATTGAAAAGATGAATACCATAGTACAAAATAAAAAACAAATAATATGGAAGCGGCACAAATCAGCCTCGGCATATTTATGTGAAAATCTCTTGTTCTTTTCATTTTTGTAGCACTTGCCATGTTACAGATGCATTAATGCACTCCAGAGTTGGGCTGTATTAGGGAATTAATGCCCAGTTGGTGGTTGGAGGCACTCGGCCTGTGGCCTTGTGCCCCCAACCAGGCATTAATTCCCTAGTAAAGCCCTCCTCTGTCTTACAATAATGCTTACTTAATATGATGCAAAAAGGGTTGATGGTGTCCCTTTAAAAGACTCTTGTTTATCCAATATGAGGCTCAAGTATTTAAAGGTAGACACCCATTCAGTGAACTTATTTACTTATTAATTCTGAAGAAGAATTCACACTAACTGTTGGTAATGAAAATAGAGGTGAAATGCAGTGTACCTAACTGAATGGACAGCAGCAGTGTTGGGCAAAATAACCATTTAAAGGGGATCTAGAGTGAAAATGTACAAAAATATGTTGCCCTAGACTCCTAGAGTGTCTGTGTGTTCTTTGTTTTGTGTTGTTTTTCTTTCCTAAATTTGCCTGCTAGTTTTATGACCCTGGGGTTCTCCATCTTTGTATGTCTTATTTCCTTTTCCTTCAGTGCTTTCTGTCTCATGTGTCAGTGATGTGTTTGAGACCATTGATTCAGCAAGTGCTGGTTTAGGTCAAGTTTATAGCAGTAGAGCCAGGGTATTAAAGCAGCAGTGCAATGGAAAGTGTTTTCCCAAAAACCTAGTTCAGCTACATTTAACAAAAATATGTGCATTTACTTTTTTAGGTACCTTCTATTCTGTGCACCGTGTTGTTTTTTTTCTTGATCCTTATGTATTTAATTTTGGTAACCTGGTGGGTCACTGAGACCAGAAGAGTCCCTTTTTCAGGGACAACCCGGGATTAGTTACAGATGACTCATTAAATCAACATTCGTAGAACATACAGATAACACATTGCATCAACTTGAAACAGTGGAATATCCATAAAACAACATTTCGTGAGTTACAATGGGTAAATTTACATTTGTAGAACAATTAAGACAGGAAGGGGATGAAGTGACATAGTAAATCAAGGAGATTATATCATATACGAACACGTTTGGACAATGGTGGAAGGAACGTTGATGCAGAAAATAAAAGGTAGGGTAAAAGTGCATAACAGTAGAGGGAAATACTAAAGAATATGTAACCTGTGGCTTTACGTTTCCAATTTCAGTGTTTAAGAAGGAGCAGCTATGTGTCCACCCACCTTCACAAATTGGTATTACATCAACGATTGCAGGTGTATACACTAAGCTCCAGTAAATGAGTCTTTAGTTCCTTCTTAAAGCCTAGATCCTTGGGTGGCCCTAGATCTAGGGATATGGAGAAGCAAGGCAGTCTGAGGATCTAAGAGTTCTCCTGTTCAGTTTAGATGTTATCAGGTCTGTTAGGTTTGGGGGAGCATTGCTGAGCCTGAGTTTGAAGGCTAGACACAGTGAGGGATAAGCTAGCTTTCTTTCAGTAGCTGGCCAATTTAATGCTAGTAACACATTACACTGATGCTCCATAGGCGGGGCCCCAGCTGCAAAAAACATCCTGTCCTATGGTAAAAGGTTCTAAGACTTTGCATCGCCGTACTTCTGATGGAGTGTAGTACTGGAGACCATATAGCAAAGTGGGAATGAGGGTGCCAGTAGCAGTCTGAAGTCCTAACCCTTGTCAGGCCTACAGTGCTATTTCTAAGCCCAATGTGGTGGCCATCCTTTTTTCTTAAGACAAAAAAAAATCCAAACACTTTGTTTTGGTGGAACTAGATAATTTTACCCCCAAATAAAGCGGGAGGATGGTTAGAATCTTTTTTTGGGGGGGAGAATGTCAGATGTTATTTTGCTCCATTTCATGGCACTGCTGCTTTAAATAAAATGAAAAAAAAAAATTGATCAGCAATTTTATGGACCCGATATTCAGCTGGGCACAAAGCCCAGCACAACTGTTTGTGCTGTGCTTTGCAATTGGCCCCAGGGGTCTTAGATTGCTATATTCTGTTGGACGCTACCAGACTAAATACAGGGCCATGTCAGTGTAGTGCTAAGACAGGTAGCACCACCCCGACATGGGTCCCAAAGTTGGCCTCTGGTGTTGATGGCGCCGGAGCGCTATCAGCAATTTTCAGGGGTACCCATGCAAATGAGCACATTGAGCATGCAAGGTGCTGAGGACCCATTTGCATGGGTAGCAGAGGCAGATAGCACTACGCCGCCCCCCCACTCTCCGTGATCGGTGTCACTATCCCTGGTGCTAGTGATTCCCTTCCACTCCCTCTGATCCCCAGGCCCTGTATTACAAATAAACATCCCTAGTGCTTGGCCCCCCAAACCTAGTGCTAAGGGGGCCCCCAGGCCCTAGCCCTGTATGCAGAATACACATCCATGGTGCTAGTGGTGTCCTCTCCCTCCGATCGCCATTCCCATATTAAATATAAAATTCCCTGGTGTTAGTGGTCCTCTTCTCCCTCCTATAGCCAGCCTTGTATGAAAAATACACTTCTCTGGTGCCAGTAATTTTTCTCTTCTCTTCCCCCCTCCCAAAAAGAAACCAAACTCCCTGGTGTCCAGTGATCTTCTTTGAGACAATCTCTTGCAGCAGGTCATGACACATGGGGATGTCAGTCATGGGTGTCGTTTCTTCCGGATGACTTCTCAACAGTCGACCCTGGGACCTCCCCCGAACATTACCATGTGGTGTCTGTATGGCACATGTAAAAGTGGGAGGTCCCAGCTACTCCTCAGTTCTTTTCAGCTGTGACCTGCATGCTGCATTCTTTCTTGAAGCATCATACTTCAGAGCTCTGCTTACCATTCGTCGACGAAGAGTTCTACAGATCAAACGTTCATTCTAAATGGGTTCATCTACTGACGTCTTTGGATCCCTTATTCCAAAAGTGTACTTGTGGTCACAGAATTGCTGCAGAGGACCGGCATTACATCTGTGTTCAGTGCTTTGGTTCTGAACATGACACCCAGAATTGTATCCTCTAAGCGGTTCAACAAGGCCACCAAATGTCGAAGGCTTCAGCAGCTTCGTGAGTTCCTCATGTAGCAAAAGGGTGCCCTTCTGTAGCAGCAGCAATGCTCCAAGCCCAGAGAGTCTTTGACGATGTCCTCGGGGTCTCACCACTCTGTGGGTGAGCCTTCCTCATTGACAGGACAGGGTCCTGGTAAGAAACATGCCAGCAAAATGAAGCACGTCTCTGCTGTGCCCTCATCGACGACGGGTGCCCTGAGCATTACCAGAAAGGTAAGTACTGAGAAGGTTGCCACTGTAACATCGTCTTTTGCACCATCGATGATTGTTGGCTCCTTTCTTCCCTCGTTGATGCCTCCTCTGTTGATGGTGAGTTCTGGGGTGAAATTGCAGCTTCCATTGCTGCCTCCCCCCTTTGTAGTTTCTAGCCATTGTCCGTTGATGATGGCTTCTGGCCCATCAACGATCCTCTCGTCTGACCAGCCTTACCACAAGGGCTCTATGTTATCACCCTCAACGATCCTGGTGTCCAATACACACCACTTGTTGGCAGCTGCTCAACTGGTTCCATTGCCTTCTTCAATAACATCAGTGGTCTCTATTCACTCAGTCCATTTTACCCTGGCTACTTAGCTGGGCAGATGGCAATGACTGATGTCCAGGCTCTAGTAAATACTATCCTGGACCTTGTACAGAGTCTTTGCCCCCTACTGAAGAGTCGGCTCCAATCTCTGCTCCCTTTCAGCCTTCTTCAGCCCAGAGGATGGCCAGCTCTTCCCCTGTCTCCCTGGGTTTTCACCCTCAGGATGTAGACATGGATGACCCTTTCCTGCAGGACTGGGATTTGCCTGACCTGGAGGATGAGGACAGTATAGGCCAGGAGGACTCCCCTCAGTCCTCCTCAGCCGCCTTGTCAGTTCAGGGTGAACCTACCCCTGAACTCCCATGTTCTCCGCCAGATGATCCCACATTTATGGACATTATGATACACTCCCAGAAAATGTTTGGGTTCCAGAGTACTGAGTATGATGCTTCAAGAAAGAAGTTGGCACAATATTTAGGTATACTGGAATGCCCCACTCTAGTCACTCCCCCCCTTTGGTGGACACCTTTGAAGAGGCTATTTGGGCTGCTTGGAAGCAAATTTTTTTTTTTTATTTCTGTTTATACTCTCCCCCCCAACAGTGTTGGTCTCCACTCTTTTCGGGAGAAACATATTGCAATCTATCCCCCGCACCGCAGCCTTCTCTCCAATTCTGCCCGGTGGTCCCCATCGAGTTGCAATGGTACCCCTCTGATGGGGTGGGCATACCAATGATCTTGCTGTGTTGGACCACTGGGGATGTCAGGGAGGTGTGGGCAATCAGGGTCACTGCTGGGTCTCTGTCACCTAGGAGACCCAGACTGGTTTTCCTCCTTTTCCCCTCAGTGTGGTGAGCACGTCCCCGTGACGTCAAGGTGCTAGCGTTGACGTTCACCTGTCTCTGGCCGCCCCTTCCTGGAAGTCAGGACATGTAGTACCCTGGGCTCACCCGGGTCAGGCAAACTGCCGCCTTGGCCTGACCCCTCCCCCCGAGAAGGAGAGCAGTCGGGATGCTCAGCCTTTCTCCCCGGCCAGGTCGCCGTAGTCATGAGTGGAAATCCAACCACTGCTCTGACATACCAGCTTTTGAAGCAACCTTTTAAAATTTCCTCCAATCCTCGTAAGGCTGATAGGATTTATCAGGTCCTGGTGGACCACCCCTACTTCATGTCTCCACCTCAGGCGGACTCTGTGATGATCAATGGCGCTCATGATAGGTCCTTTAGACCTCAGTACATGAGCGCTCAACCCCTCGACACATGAGTGCTCAATCCCTGATAAGGAATCCAAGAAATTGGATGTTGTGGGGGAAAGAATTTATGCCTTGGCTACTATGTCTCTCTGTATACTTAATTACATGGGACACCTCCTGAAATATCAGGAGGAAATCCTAAAAGCCTCATAGACAATGGTCCAGTCCCTCCCTGCGGGTTCTGTCAAGGAGGATCTGACTGCCAAGATGCCCATGGCAGCGACTGTTTGCGTCACCTGCTTAGGGCCACTTATGATGCCGTTGATACTGCAGCCCATACATCCTCAGCAGGTGGTTGTCTTGGATGTCATGCCTGGCTCAGAATGTCAGGATTTTCACAGGACGTATAGTGATCTATCCTTAACGCTCCCTTTAAGGGTGATCAACTCTTTGGTCCACACACCCAAGCAATGTTGGAGGACTTAGTAGGACTCTGGTCATACCCTTCAATCGGTCCGTACCCTGTACCATCCAAAAGCAAAACCGGCTTTCAGGGGATCCTCCAGGGTCCGCCCCTACAAGGCACGTCCCAGTGCTCAAAGACCACCTGCCAACACACCAGGCACTTGGATTAAATCCCAGTACTGACACTGTAGTGCAGCATGAGGGGGTGCTGCACTTCTGAGGTGCCATCTTTCCGATGAGATGTTAAACCGAGGTCCCATCTGCCTGTTCTGGTGGTAGTGCAGGTGGATGTTAAAGATCCCATGGTACTTCTTGAAAAGAGTAAGGGAATTTTTTTATTGAAAACTGAAAACAAAATATACAAATCATATGACTTCATACAAAACCATAAGAAAAGAATTCAAAAACAGAAATAAATATTACTACATACATGGAGTACAAACAAAAATAATCCATATGGGCACACAACCCCCATCTCATTCCCACTAATAGAGTAGGGGAAGTTGCAGTGAAAACAAATTGTACTAAAATGTATTGCTTCATACAAAACCATAATGGAGGAGGTCAAAACAAAATAAGTACCACAGCGTACTTTGAACTACAAAGATAAATAACCCGTGGTTGTACATAACCCCCATCCCATCACCACTATAAGAGTAGGGAATCTTCCATTAAAAACTTAAGAGAAAAAATACAAAAGTGTATGGCATCAGACAAAACCATAATAAATGAAATAAAAAACAAAAGTAAGTATTACAGCATATATGAATAACAAGCAGTGAGAATCTGTAGTAGTATATAACCCCCATCTCATCCCCACTAAAAAGAGTAGGGGAGTATTGTATGGTATACAAACATTGCAAGAACAGTAGTACATCATACAAAATTATAATGAAGAAAAGCAAAGAAAACACAAAAAAGTACTGCATCATTAGGAAAAAATCCAGGAACAGAAGCCCCAATAGTGCCGAAAAACTTCAGGCGATACAGAGGTTTTCTCAGAACTATAAACAGCCTGTAAGCCCTGTAAAATCTGAGTGACAATCTGAGTAGGACTACACACTTTCTGTTGTAGTAAAAATGCACATCTGGCCTGCCACAAATAGAAGCGACTAAATGCAAAAATTAAACGTAAAGTACTAGGATGGTAATGAACCAAAGTAGGGGGATAAATACCTTAAATCAAAATATTATACATGAGAAAAGGAAGGGCCTTTTCCTTCCGTTTATGGAGGAGAAGGGTCCATACCGGTTGTGAATAGGGGCAATCAAGAAAGAAATGCATCATGGTCTCTGGAATGGAAAGGCACGTATCCTGGGGACAAGTCCTTTCTTCATGAGCCTTATGCTACATATTACCACGAACACCTAGTCTGCCATGACAAGAAAGCCAGGTTACATCCCAAACCCTTTGGGGGGGATCCGTGGATCAGTCAGTTGGTGAAAAACTCCAGAGGAGTCTAGTTGAACACCAAGGGAATCTCGTAGCACCAGAAGGTCCAAAAAGGATGTTCCCAAAACAGACTGATATAAGTGCTTCCTTGAGGAACAGAGAATTACTGTAGGGGTCAGAGACTAATGATGCATTTTTAAAAAGGTGGGAATGATTTCAAAAGGGGGGAGACACCAGGTGGCACACAATGGAGCAATATGATGATGAAGAAGAGAAATCCAAAAGACCAGGGGTGTATTCAATAGGTAGGGGATAACAGTCTTAAGAAACAAACAGTGAAAAAACACCAAGGGGTTCAACATCCGAACCCCACCATGACAATAATCAAGATATGTGTAAGAACGTTTCACCAGATTTAAACGGCAGCACCAGAATCCCTGAAAGAAAACATTATACAAGCGAGCCTCCAAGGAAAAGGGGACCGGGAAAAACTGAAGCCACATGAAGAAATAAAGGAAGAACTAAGGTTTTCAACAACAAAACCCGCTTTCTCTTTGCAATAGTATGACCCTTCCAGGATGCAACCAAATGAATGGTCTTGTCCAAAACAACAGTCCAATTTGAGTGGGCATCATCAGGAGAACCAAAGGACAATCCTAAAACTTTAACCGGGGAAAATTGTACAGGCACTCCTGCAACGTAGTGAAGTGAATGTGGAGGTGGTGGAATTGGGAGGTACAATGCCACACTCTTATTATAATTAAGCTTAGAACCAGACACACATGTGAAATCCGTTAAAAGGAGGATTAAGTCCGCCTCTTGTAGGTGCGGGGTGGTGAGAATGCAGACATCGTCCGCATAAGCCAATACTGTAGGGACAGAGCACCCAGAAGGAAAGGACAAATGAGGGATCGATGGGTTACATAAGAATCTACGAAGTAATGGATCTATATGAAAAACATAAAGAAGAGGACTGAGAGGGCAGCCCTGATGAACCCCAATACGACTCAAAAAGCGGGGGCAAGTGGCGCCATTCACGTAAGGATGGATCCAGGCAGTGGAATAGAACAATCTAATCCATTGAATAAAGCACTGTGGAATACCGTAATGAGACAAGACTTGAAAGAGGTAGTCATGATTCACTCTATCAAATGCCTTCTCCTGATCCAGTGAAAAAAGAACCGAAGGAGAAGAAGAAGAGCTAAAGGCAGAGACATCTCTAAGCAGGGAAAGATTAGTGAGTTGAGGAATAGCACAGGTCTGTACTTCTGAAATAACGTGGGATGCGACAGGAAGAAGACGGTGAAGCAGGATGGATGTAAAAATCTTATAGTCCACATTCAAGAGACTCACAGGTCTCCAATTCCGTATGTCTGACCTATCTCCTTTCTTGAACAACAGAAACACGATTGAGTCTGAAAAATTCGAGGAACAGAATGAGTAGCAATGATAGTATTAAAGAGCAAGGTAAGAATGGGTGAGAAAACATCCAAAAAAGCTTGATAAAGTTCAGCAGTAAAACCGTCCTGCCCTGGAGAAGTACATCGCTTTTGTTTCTTAATAGCCGCCTGCACCTCTAACAAGGAAATTGGGGCTGTCAACTTGGTGCAAAGATCAGGAGGAGGAGAAGGGGTCAGGAAATCAAAAAAGGAAACAGCTGTAGATGTAACCACTGAAGGAGTCCCAAAAACACTGGCTAAATGGGAAGAGACCTTGAGCTGGAGAAAGGTTATAGTATCATAAACCTTAGAAGAGTCAGGGTCAATAAGACGTTCAATGTGCGTGGCTGCCACCCTGTCAGAACAGCGCTTGTAAATATCAAAAGAGGTCTTTGAAGAGTGGGTGCCACAAGTAGCCTCAAGACGCAACGAGCGGGCCCTGTTATATTGATACTCTTCCATCTGGGTCTTCAAGGAAGCAATAAGAGGGGAGCAGTCTTGAGCCGTCTCAGCAGCCCTAGAGATTACATCCTGTAAATGTTGCTGGAATAACAAATACTGATGATAAGAAGAAACAGATTTACTCCTGGCATACCTAAGAAAAAAGCGTTTACGATCCGATTTGGTACTGTCCCACCAATGTAAAGGGGAGGTATAAGCATCCAGAACCGAAATTCGGGCTAACAGAAATTCCCGACAGTCTCAAATAATGCTGCCATCAGACAATAGGGAGCTATTCAACTTCCAGCGTGAAGAAACAAGAAGAGGACAAGAAGCCGTAGAAGGAAAACAAAGCAATGAGATGGCCATGTGATCCGAGGTGTCGCAAGGAATGACCTTCACCTGTTGTACCATAACATTCTGGTTGAGAAAAATAAAATCAATACAGGTGGCCAGAAGGCCTCTATGATAGGTCATTGTTCCTTTGGGATGCACCTCGCAATAACCATTCTTAAGAGAGGCATACTTGAGAATAGTACGTAATGCAATAGAGTCCCCGGAAAGCTTCTGTGTGGAGCCTCCTCTGTCAGCCACAGTGAGACCACAATTGAAGTCTCCTCCCGTATAAAGATGTATTGAGGTGTGTAAATAAGGCTGCAACAACTGAAATAAGTCAGAACAAGCAGCAATACCCTGAGGTGCATAAACATTCAGAATCCTGAGCTGGAGGCGACGGAAAGTGCAATCAAGCAACAAGGCGTGACCAGGGACAATATCAACCAGTCTCGTAACGGTACAGTCAAAACCAGAAAACAAAATACCCAACCCATCACATGTATCCTCATCAGAAGACCAATAAGAAGGGCCTCTAGTCCAGCCAGCAGAAGCCTGGGTCAGCTCATATCGAGTCTTCAGCCTAGTATCCTGAAGTAAGTAAAGATCATGTGGGAGATCCAAAAGATACTGTAGAGAGGCAAGATGTTTTCTATGGGATTTCATGCTGCACACATTAAGTGTGAGGCAGTGAAGACCCAAACCCACAGGCATAAGAAGAAAGAAAAAGACCAAAAACCAGCATAAAAACATGAAGAATTAGGCAAAGAGGCATCAAGTAACCGCCGATTGCCGCCTGGTGTCAGATGTAGTAGGGGAGGGATCTTGTAGGGAATCAGAGGAGTAGTCTAAATGGAGGGAAGAGGCCTGTGAAGATTCAGAGTCATTTTCCTCATCCATTATAACACTCCACTGCTTCCATTTGGACAGGGCTTGATAGCGATTCCTGGTCAAAATGAATTGTCCAGGGGAAGGGCTGAGAGCCTTACGCTTACCTTTGGACTTACCTTTTTTTCCCCTGAGAAACCTCCGTGAAGGGGTGCAAAGCAGGAGGGGGAAGGGGTGGCATGGGGCCAGAGGGGACAACAACCCCAGGCACCGGGTCCATGCCAGGAGGGGTCGGGTCTTGTAACACAGGATCTGCCACTGGAAGAGCAGGAAAAGCAGAGGGAAGATCCTCACTGGGGGGAGGGAGCACTATGACCTGGCCATCCCCTTCACGCTGGCGAAGAACCTTAGTCTGAGAGTCCGTGATAAGGGCTACCTGATCCTGAGGGAGATGGTCCAACTGATTATGGTCAGCCCATGGACATTGATGGTAAGTATGACCAGTCTCATCACAGAGATTACACCTCCGGGGGTTAGGGCAACTGAGACTCACATGACCATAGGCCAAGCAAATAGTGCACCTTGGCTCGTTGCAGGTATGGCTCAAATGCGTCCGAGAACCGCATTTATGGCAGTTGTGGGGTTGACCGGGATAAAAATACAAACCTCTATCCCTACCTATATAAAAACTACCTGGCAAATGAGCTATACCCTGTCATCCTGCTTCAATTGCACCTTAGCCTTCCAACCTCCTGTCCAGACAAGGTCCTCATCCAAAATAGGACGAGGAGCCTCGAGAATGTTGCAGCACTGTTGGTCAGTATTGAATGTCCGCTATGCTCACTCCTTCATTACGAAAAAGAAGAGTAATCAATTTTACCGTAGGTTTAGTAAGAGGTATGAGCATAAAGGGGTCCATAAAGGCTGTGACTTCACCACATCATATTTGATCCAAAATTTTTTTAGAGTAGAAACAGTCTTAAAACTTAAATCATAAACTGATTCCCCTTTAACATGTATGAAAGCAAACAATTCACTTGCTGAAATACCCATAGAGTCACGCAACAGGGAATGCAAAACAGTTTTCCTATCAGGTGCAGTAGAGAGGTCACCAAAATATTTCAGACGAACTGCATTCCTGCGTCGGGCTGGTTCACCCAAGTTCTGAAACAGGTCACTGAGGCGAAAGGGACTGTCAGTCAAAGCCTCACCTGTACTTACAGTAGGCAAAGGAAGATTATCCAAGTGGGGATTAGAATCAGCTGTCAAAGAAGAGAATACTGCCAGTGGAGGATGCGGTACTGAAGCAGAATCCTTAGCTTGCATAGGGCCCGAAGTTTCAGGAGTTGGTTGGCCAACAGCAGAAATTCGTGTCAAAGTGGAAGGACGTAGGAGCAACAAAGCCACTGAGGATGAATGAGGGAAGGAAGTGGATTCAGCAGGCTGTTCAGTGACTGTGTTTCCCTGCATAATGTCTTGTGCGCTTACCGCTTGGGGAGAAGATCAGGGTGCACCAGGAAGCGGTTGAGTACAACCCGCAGCACGCAGAGCGGAAGAAGGGGACCATGCAGAGTCTGGAAATGAAGTACCTCCGTGAGTAGTCGTAGAGGAGAGCCTGCCTGCAGTAGCTGAAGTGGTACTGGTAGGAGCTGTAAGTAACTCCGTTGTTGATGTGTGCAATAGCCCAGAGTGTAATTCAGCCTGGTCAGAGGTAGTAGGCAGGGTGGAGTGCAGTGCGTCGTCCTCCTGCATGAAGTGCCGTAAGAGAGAATGGTTTTGTTCATATAACGGTCTCAAATGCGATGGAGACATAGTGTTAGTACTGGTCCCAAGAACTGTAGGAGAATGCTGGTCCAAAATCTGGGTGAGAGTTCCAAAATCAGGAGGAGAATCAGGTGGTGTACGAACAACTAGTTGTGGCGCAGAGTTCAATTGATTATTACTGCAAGCACTAGGCAAACCAACAGGCATAGTAGGCTGGAGATCTGGAGCAGAAACCAAAAAACAGAGAGCTGCATCACCTCCACCTCCTCCAGGGTCCGGGACAGCAGCCATCTTAGTCCCACAGGAAAAAGAGTCCCCCCTGCTCACAGGAAGCAAGAGTAGGGGAATTTCCCTGGTGCCTTGGCCAAATTCCCTCCCCCCATTCACTAACAAATACCACCAACAGCTTAATCTGGTTCAAGGTCAGTTGGCATTCATCTGTATCCCCCTCCTCTAGGTCATGCTGAAAATAGGCAGAATTTGTCTAGTGCACTTACTCGGTCAACGGAAACTAAAATAAAATAAATAAAGAAACAAGTATAGTCAAACAGGGAAACATAACATTTCCCCAGTTTTAAGCTTCTACCATCTGAAGACTAGTATAAAACAGAGCTTATAGGATTAATATTGTCCCATACCTCCCCCCTTAACAAAATACATATTGAGACCACATTATCCTGAACAGAAAATAGGCTTACCTAAAGTCAGTAACTTCCCTTATAGTACAAGCAAATGGTGCTCTATATCTTGACAGTGAGGAGGTTAGCAGGAAAATCAAAATGATAACAAAATAAAGGAACACTCCCCTTATTAAGGGGGAGACCACATTGTAAGTAGCCCTTTAAAGCGCCAACCATCTAAATTAAATCAGAGTCCACTAGGGTAGTAAACCAGCTCAAACATTGTCCAATGTATCTTCTTCCAGAATACCCTCCATTTTGGCATCAAATTATTTCTCAATTTTTTTTTCCATCCAGCACCCAGCGTCCTTAAGGTCATTAAACTGCCAGCTTTTTCCCCCATAGACTATCTGAAGGCATGCTGGTAACAAGAAAGAATGCACTATTCCCAGTTCATGGAGTCTCTGCCTAATGCTATCAACTTGTATATGGCAGGCTCTAGTTTGGTATGAAAGGTCCGGGAAAATTTTTACATCATGTCCAGCATTATCAATCGGGTACACCAATCTTGCCGCCAATAACAACTGATCCTGGATCTCCACACCCACCACGCACACTAGGACAAGGTGAGGTTGATCCTTAGTGGTAGGCCTAACCCTTGGGTTTACTTGATATGCCCTCCTGAGAACACCCCAATCAAAAAAATCGGTAGTGGGGAAGATCATGGAAGCACTACTGAAGGAGAGATTGGTGGAACATCTGGTTGTCAGTGGACTACAGGACCCAAGGCAGCATGGTTTCACCAGGGGAAGGTCATGTCAGACCAACCTCATTGAATTTTTTGACTGGGTGACTAGGGAGGTGGATCAGGGGAGGGCAGTGGACATGGCCTATCTGGACTTCAGCAAGGTCTTTGACACTGTGCCACATAGAAGACTATTGCACAAACTGGGGAATATGGGTGTGGGCAGGACAGTAGTGCGGTGGGTAGGTAACTGGCTGGGCAGCAGGACACAGAGGTGGTGGTAAATGGCTGTCACTCCACAGAGGGAAGAGTGACCAGTGGGGTACCACAGGGATCAGTGCTGGGACGGTACTATTCAATATCTTCATCAGTGACATTGCTTGGACCTAGAAGGCAGAATTTCACTGTTAGCTGATGACACAAAGCTCTGTAACAGAGTAGACACACCAGAGGGTGTAGACAGAATGAGAGGGACCTGCAGAAACTTGAAGAATGGTCAGGGTTTGGCAGTTGAAATTCAATGCAAGGAAGTGCAAGATAATGCATATGGGGCACAAAAACCCTGGCACAATATATCAGTTGGGGGTGAGATATAGCATGCACCAAGCAGGAAAGGGATCTTGGAGTTATCATCTCTGATGACCTCAAGGCAGGGAAACAGTGTGACAAGGCAGCAGGTAAAGCAAATAGGATGCTGTGATGCATAGGCAGGGGCATCACCAGCAGGAAAGGGAGGTCATAATTCCACTATACAAGACACTAGTGAGGCCGCACCTGGAGTACACTGTGCAGTTCTGGAGACCTTACTCACGTAAGGACATAGACAGGGTAGAGAAGGTTCAGAGGAGGGCAACAAAGATGGTGCATGGATTGCATCACAAGTCCTATGAGGACAGGTTGAAGGCACTGAACATGTACTCCCTGGAGGAGAGAGGAGAGAGGGATATGATAGAGACATACAAGTATCTTCAAGGAGGAACAGGGTGCAGGAATGCACTATTTTAAGCGAAAAGATGTTCCAGGACTAGAGGGCATGGGATGAAGTTGGAGGGAGGATGATTTAGAGGAAACGTGAGGAAGAATTTCTTCACAGAATGGGTGGTGGACAAGTGGAACACCCTGCCAGAGGAAGTGGTGGGGGCTGAAACAATCACGGGATTTAAGAATGCTTGGGATAGACATAAAGGAATTCTGGAGGTCAGGGGTACGGGGCAACAGACTTCCTGGAAAACATAAACTGAGCTTACAAACTTAAATGGGCAGACTGGGTGGGCCATAGGCCCTTATCTGCCGACACTGTCTATGTATCTATGTATGTATCTATGTAAAGTCCTCTGGGACCAGAATGGAGTCCTGCATCCAACTTTTCAAGAAACTCAGTAAATTGGTGCCTTCAACCCCCTCTGGAATGCCAACAAGATGCATGTTTCCAGCTCGAGCTTCATTTTCTAGGGCCTCTAACTGACCCCTCAGTTGTATGTTCTCTTTGGTTAAGGAACAGACTGCTGCTTGTGTAGAAATGGATCATTTGTCCACTTCAGCAACAGTACCGCTGAATTCTTTTATGGCAGCCTCATGCACCTCCAACTTTGTTAATGTTCATTCCTTCTTGCTATCCATGGATTGTACTGTCACAAGAATTTGTTGCCACGGAGGAGCTTGTGATCCCTCTGTGGCAAGCCCTACCTCGTGGCTTATAGTCTCTCTGGCCTGCCCTTGTTTCACTGTGGCAGTTTTAGATGCTTCGAACCTGTGGGTTTTGTTTTCCCCATATTATGTTTGGGTTTGTTAGGAAGCTGATGACTTCAGGAATCTAATTTTCAAACTTCCCATCATCTTTATTTGACTTTACAATATTAAAAAAAAAGGTTTTCCAGGCAAAAATGCAGAGCTGATCTGGAAGATGTCCTGCTGGGAGACTGGCTCTATAGCGCCCCGCCATTCACCCAGTGTTTATTGTAAACAGAATGCATACTCGTATAACACATTCATCCAGTGTTCATTGTAAATACAGTTTCTAGCCACATAACACATTCATCCAGCATTTATTGTACATCCAATAACTACCCAATGCGGTCATCCAGGCCCAGATATTCAAACTGCACCCAAAAAGTGCGCGACAGCAGGAGCAAGCACAAGTCCATTGCACCCATGTGCAAGAGGTGCGATATTCAAAAACTGCGCTGGCCAAGATGCGCCTACAGCTGACGACTGAATATCGCACCACCTGCGCCATAGCGCAACTAGGGAGGGGAAGCTGAGCATATCTGATGCACCATAGTGCAACAAGTGATGTTCAGCTGAGCAGTCCAGATGCGCCATAGTGCAACCAGGGATGCCCCCCAGCAGCAGGGCAGCAATGCAACAGCACAACCAGTGATGCAGGGGCCCACCACCCATGCCACAGATGGGCAGAGGAACACACAGCAGAACAAACATTGTCCCCCCACACCCCATGCACTGCACAACTGGGGGAGGGCTGGAATAACCACTGGCCCATGGAGACAAGCAACCAACCCACAGCTGGGCCATGGTGCCCCATCACACCCCCTGGCAAGCTATGACTGGCACATAAGGAGAGCTGACCACCCTGTGCCACCATCCCCCAATGAAGAGCACACCCTGCACCGTGACCCCCAGACACCCTGCCCAGGAGCAGTGTCCACCAGTGCAGGATACCCCATGCATGCCACCACCCCCACTGTGACAATGCAACCCTGTGCACCACAGAACCATGCAAGGCAGCCCCACTATGAGCACCCATCAGTGGGTGGCAGCACACAGGGATGCAACGACAGCATACACAGTGCCACCACGCACAGCCCCCCCCTGAGGTACAGCTGAGAGACCGACCATGCGTCGGCACATGAGGTACCTCACACATGACAGGGCATGCCCCGGACCCCACCACCAGTGGTACAGCACCCTGCACACCCTCCCAAGGACACACCCCAACCCAGCACTGGCCACAACAGGCAGCGCAGACACCCACAGTGGTGCATGGAAGCATGCACCACACCAGATGCAACACAGTGCATGGACAAACACCCACTCATACCCAAGGGCACACCAACACAGGGACACAGTAGCGGGGCAACCAAGCCCCCAACGAGGGGCCATGGAAACCGTGAACACACGGCCAGCAGTCCTCCATGGCACAGGAGTGCCAGCCACCCTGCGCAGGCACTGTGGACCTGTACTCCACCAGCATTTGCCCGGAGCACAAGTCACAGACAGTGGTGCACTTCCCCTGCAACCACACACAAGCCACAGCATGGAGGTGAGACAACAACAGTGGAGGCCACAGTGTCACCCGAGGCAGACATGCACCACACCAGTGACAGGAGGCAACCCAGCATTGTGACGGGTACAGTGGCTGCCCTGCATGGACAGCCACCACTGACATGCCAGCAGACCGTGCAGGTCACAGACATGCAAGGGTGTCAGCTGCACAGGCCATGGACGGGCTGACAGGTGCACCATGGACACAGAGCATGCACCATGGACCACTGCACACAGTCATCCAGTGCACAGGGAACAACACACACACCACAGATGGTGACTGATAGCTACTCCCACACCATAGTCACTTCCCCATGGACACACACACATACCCATGACTGCACCACCCTGACGCCGTGCACACCACTGCAGCTGAGCACCTATAGTCTGCTGCAAATCAGAGACCACCACAGTAGTCATATCAAAAGAAATGTATTCAAAAACATCAAACAAAACTATGTACAATTATTTACAAATGTGTGGGGGGAGGGCCACAAACAAGGTGGGGGTGGGAAAGGGGCAGGGGTGAACAAATGGTACAGGGAAGGAGGGGTGTGAGGGTGGGTCCAGGTGGGTAGGGGAAATCAGGGTCAGTGTGATACTCAGTGGGAGCCCTGCTCCCCACTCCTGCTGCTCCTCCTTCCATGATGCCTCCTGACCCCCAGCCTCTCAATCCTCTGCAGGATGTTCAGCGATGCCCTGGCAACAGTCAGAATTTCCTGCAGCACCTCCTGGATCATGTGCAGCTGCCGTCCACCTAGGACAAGGGAGCAGAGTCAATAGGTGTGAATGCACAGCCCCATACAGCCCACCCACTGTGCATGGCATACGGCCGTGGGACATGCCTCTGTGATGGTGTGTGACCACCCACAGTGATCGTGTCCACAAGACCTGCCCACCCAGGCACACACAGCCATGTGGACCACTGCACACACCCACCGGCCAAGTCCTGCAGAGCACCACCATGGCTGTTTAGTGACATGACTATGTGGTGCGAAGGCAGTGGCACAGCCATGTACCCGGTGCATGCATGGACCACCATTGACGCACTCCCAGACATGTAGTGCCACTGGACAGTGCTGACTGTAACAAGTTGCATGCATGGCAGTGGTGTCAATGGATGGTGGCCATGCCCCGCTGCCCACCCTGTTACACAGCATGCAATAGTAATCATGAATGTAATGCACTCACCATCATCAGGCTGGTCCCTCTGCCTCTGTGGACCTTCGCCCCTCCTGGTGTGCTGGTCTTCCAGCTGGTGCCTCCTCTCCCTCACCAGCCATCTCTCTTCTGGGCCTAAGGTGCAAACATGGAGAGAGGAACATCAGTACAATCCTGTAGCAAAGTCCTCCTGCTCCCATGTGTGTGCAATCCCACACAGCCAGACCCCACCACCCCACACCCTGATAACACCACCACCACAGCCAACACCGGACGGTCCCCCCCATGTTCCGGACACATGCAACTGTGATACCCATATGGAAGATGAAAGTGTATGGACATTACACCTATCTGGCCATGGCACTGTGCCCCTCCTGGCACGCACCGCAGTCGGCAAGCAGGTCTGAGTCCCTCCACCTCAGGGCCCCATATCTGTGGTGGCACTGCTCCACCATCCGCCCCATTCCTGTGGCCTCCTCCAGGGCATCGGCCACCTCCTGCCACACCTGACTCCTGGACCTGTCCAGGGGTGCCTCCCCAAACAGTGGGCCAACAAGTGGCTCCACAATGGCAACCGGGTTTGCCATTTCAATCTGGCTCCACTGGGCAGCTCTCCTCTGCACCATCTCTCTTGCTCGGTAGGGTCAAAATGGCGCTCTGCAGCACGGTTCCGCCATGTGCAGATGCTGCGTGGTACAGCGCTGCCATTCCCTATCGCGCTGTCACTGAACAGCGTGATAGTGGTGCACCCATGCCTGACGCATGGCACCTAGGGGGCAAAGGTCGGACACAGGGTCAAGGGTCTCTGGCGCACGGACAGCCACAGCACTATTGGAACCCAATGCATGTAGCGCGATTGGGTGCCTGTGTGCCACCTCCAGTAGCGGCCTACTGTGCTGTTGCCCCAGTGCGCCTACGATGCCCCAGTGCCACAGTGCCATATAGGTGAACATCGCTGTAGCACCACTGGCACAATGGTGGCCGTGCCCTGCATTGCCTCCCGCGCACAGCACATCAGCAGCGTGGCAGGCACCTGCATCATCAACCCTGGCATGCGCAGTTAGGTGTGTACTGCGCATGTCACAGAACTGTGCCCTTGGCTCAGCATGTTCAACACAATTGTGCAAAGTGCAAAAGCACGATATTCAGCCGTCATATGCAAATCAGCTAATCAGCCATTCAATGGTGCAGCACTGCAATTTGCATCCACTTAAAGTTGAGCCTCGCCTCATTTGCATGGGTTGTGCTATAAAAATGCGACATTGGGCTGCACTGGCCATAGTCGGTTACTGCAGTCTATTGGTGAGTTGCATGCTGTTAGGGAATGTGGACTGTGGATTTTGGGACATGCATGGGACTGCACAGTCACAGGTAACAACTTTCATTCTCACAGGCTGAATCATGACCGAGTGAGTTGTGGGAGAAGAGGAACAGAGTTGTGGGAGGAGGAGGAGGAGGCCAAATTTCACCAAGGCCGAGACGGATGCCCTGTTTGAGGCCTATCTGGACCAGGAGCCGCTTCTCAGCAGACGCCAGGGAACACCACAGGCCCGTGCTGCTGCATGGGAGGAGGTGGCACATGCTGTGAACCTGCATGGCAGCCACCAGCACTCCATGCAGGAGTGCAAGAAAAAGATGGGCACAGACAGGAGGAGGATTAAGGAGAAGGTGGCTGCCATCAGGGCAGCATGATCTGCAACAGGTGGGGGACAGCCGGAGGTGCTACGCCTGACCCCACAGGAGGAGAAGGTTGCTGGCAGCATGCAGCACTATGCCATTGAGGGTGTTCCTAGTGGTGGCTTCCAGATGGGTGGTAGCCCATCACTGCATGGTAGGCCATGGTCTGTCTATTGGGGGGGCAGGGTAGGTCACATGCAGTAACGCAACTTTGTTTTCCCTTACAGATCCTGAGCATCTGCATGGGTCAGCGGTGGTGGGCCTCTCCATTGAGGCCAGTCAGATGGAGATGGAGGAGGGCCCATCCACCTCCACAGGAATATGCGGCTCAGTGCGACAGTGGGCCCGCCTGAATGTCCAGACTGATGTTGTTGGAACAGGTGTGGAGGAGGCCCTGCCCATGTCCCAGCGTGCCAGCATCCACAGATGCCAGCATGCTGTGACTCGGGCTGGTGCCAGGTCCGTCACCGATGATGATGTCACTAACGTCATGGGCAGTGACATGTGTGTGCCACAGGATGGCCACACAGCAGGTAACATCATGGCCATGGCTGTGGGTGGTGCCGCCGTGGAGGCCTGTGTGTCATCACAGTCCCAGCCCGTGCCTGTCAGCACCAGTGGGGCAGCACTGGTGTGTGTACAGGACAGTGGGACTGTTGCGGGCACTGCGGCGGCACCAGTGAGCACTGGGGAGCGGCAGCCGGAGGGACAGCATCAGCAGTCGGCCAATGGGCTTGGGGGTACAGTGTCAGGGGGCAGCGTCAGTGCACCTCCTGTGGACATGCCCAGGCCTGGTCCTGGTGTGCAGCGCCCACCCTCAAGAGGTGCTGAGCATCAGGGCCATGCACACCCTGAGGGACAGGATGCCGGGTAGGCAGATGACCTCTTGGATGAGCACACCCGCATACTGCAAGCATCAGTCAACCAGCAGATGCGGCTTGCAACATCGGTGGATGCACTGCGTGCGGCTCTGGAGTGGGCAGAGGAGCGTCGCAGCAGAGACACCGCCCTGCTCCTGGCAGAGATGGGCTGGTTGCGGGAGGATGTGACCACTGCCATTGACAGGCAGACACAGGCATTCACTGCTGTCATGGCCACAATGGGCACACAGTTATTTGACCATGCGTTGCAGACACCATGCAGTGCACTGTCCACCCCCCTTTCCCAGTGTCGTGCGACACCATCCTTGTCGACACTGGGTTCAGCTGTGGGCATCCCGAGCATGCCTGGCGCAGGCATGTTCAATGTGCTGCAGACCCCTGCACGAGCACGGTCGCGTTCATGCAGTGGAACCCCTGGGGGACCATCGGTGCCACCCCATGAGGCCAGTGGTCAGCCTGTCAGTGCTGGAGAGTCTCGGTGGGGCCACCCACACATCCGTGGTGGCCAGGGCACTGTGGCGCGTGACTGACCTGTCTCCCAATGCGGCTACTGTCTGATGCTGCCCTGTGTGCATTGTGTCATTCAGCAGGCAATGCACGGGTGGGTACCCGGACCTGCACGCAGACACACAGTCCATCTGCACACCCTCCCGGCTGCTGTCCGCAGTTGTGTGTGCATGATGATGCCTGCATTGTGCTGTACAACAATGTGCAATGGTACTCAGCATCTGACACACGCACAATGACAGGCAGTGGGTGTGGTGGTCTGTGGACATGTGTGTGGCTAGGGGTGGCGTTCTGGGTCAGTGTGCCTCCTACCTTTTGTGCATGTCTGGTGCGTCTTGTGTGTGTGTGTGTGTGTGTGTGTGTGTGTGTGTGTGTGTGTGTGTGCATCTGTCCACGTGCCATGTTAGGCCTCACCCATCCCTAGTGGTGTGTGTGGTTCCATGCCTGGCCAGTTCCCTTGACAGCATGCACTCCAGGTGTGTGTCCCTGCGTGTTTGTGGGTTGTGCCGTAGCCACTGGTGGTTGCACATGGCCCCATGACTTACCTGGGTTGGCTGAAGTGCTCCTCCGTGATGGTGTCCCGGTGCAGCTGTGCCAGCCAGAGCAGTTGGGGGTCCTGTCACCCAAGGGGGGGCTGCCCATCACCATCGCCATTGTCACTGGCATCCTCATCGTACCCATCGCTGTCCCCCTCTTCGACCTGTATGGCTATCCCACATTCATTGGCCATGTTGTGCAGGATGCAACAGGTCAAGAATAGCCCGCAGGCTTTTGAGGGGCTGTACTGTAGGGCACCGCCGGAGGTGTCCAGGCAACGGAAACATGCCTTCAGCATCCCGATCACCCACTCGATGACATTACATGTGGTGGCGTGTGCCTCATTGTAGCATTGCTGCGATGGGGTCATGGGCCACCAATATGGTGTGAGCAGCCAGGGACGGAGTGGGTATCCACTGTCACCTGTGTGTAGAGGGTGGAGGTTAGTTTGGTGATCAGCATCGCCCTGCCCCGGGCCATGTAGGCCACTACCCATGTCACCTCTGACCATGCCACCCCAGGCCCTATGATTGACCACGTGGCTTGCATACTCACCCACTAGGTGGCCAGTGGGGATATCCCCATTCTCGATCTGTGGCACAGTGCTGACTGGTGCCAGATGAAGGCATCATGTGCTTCCCCAGGGTGCGTGGCACAGACTTTGATTGTGCACTCCCTGGCATCGCACACCACCTGGCAGTTGATGCTAGCATAGCCCTTCTGATTTATATATGCGGCCCCCTCGGGGCCAGGTGGTGTGTGGATAGCCACATGGGTGCAGTCTATTGCTCCTAGCATGCCAGGCATACATGCTACCCTTTGGAACTCCTGTATGTTTGCTGTGCGCCCCGCCGGTGTGCTGGGGAAATGGATGTACTCCGCAGCATGTGGCAGCAGTGCACTGAGGAATTGGGTGAGGTGGCGTGACGCGACCGACTGGGTTATGCCTGTGGTGTCCCCAGTTGGTCTCTAGAAGGTACCTGTGGCAAGCAAGCACATGCAAGCTGTCATTTTTGTCTCCACTGACAGAGCATGGCTCCGTCGTGTGGGTGCCTGCATCACATCACTGCACAGCTCACAGAGCTGCCTCAGAATTGCCTGATTCAGGTGGTACCGGCCCACGATCTCCATATCACTATATAGCTCGAAGCTGGTGCAGGCTCGGTGCTGCCTGTTGGGGGCATACCGCCGATGGGCCCTTCTACGGCCGCGCCCCCCTGCTGCCCGCCTTCTCTCCCCCCCTCATTACTGCCTCCATCTGGATGGTGGCACTGGCCATGTCCCTGGCTTGTGTTCACCCCCCCGGCAGCTGTTTCTGTGTTCCCCCCGCTGTCCTGGCTGCTACTTCCCCTGCACCGGGAACACCTGACTGTGCTGGCCTCACTGCTGTGTGCCAAGTACTTCCCCCTTCTGCACTGTGGCTCCCCACACCTTCCCCTGAGCCTGTGGGTTCCAGGTGCCCTTTCACTGTCCTGCCCTGTGTGTATGTGTGTTGCCTGTGTGGCTGGCTATAGTTCCGCAACATGAGGCTTCCCTGTAGCGTTCTTGCGCCTCTCCCTTGCTCCTTTTTATTTGGGCTCATTTCCGCTATGGTGTAACTTCCGCTGGCTCCCCTATTGCGCATGGCGCATGTTGTTGAATATCGCACTGTGCCATTTATGCATGGTTCCTCCCCCTTCAGTTGCACATACATTCATTATCATTGCGCTGTTGCTCAGCATGATTTGGAAGGCGCAACTGCCTCCTGCTGAATATCGCAGAATGGCGCATTTTCGGACTTGTGCTGGCTCAACCCTATTGCGCATGGTGCAACTCTTTTGAATATCTGGGCCCCAGCGTTTATTGTAAATGCAGGTCATACCCGCATAATACATTCATTCAGTGTTTATATTAAATACAGTTCACACCCACATAACACATTCATCCAGTATTTATTGTAAATACAGTTCATACCTGCATAACACATTCATCCTGTGTTTATTGTAAATACAGTTTGTGCCCACAAAACACATTCATCCAATGTTTATTGTAAATACAGGTCATACCTGCGTAACGCATTCTTCCAGTGTTTATTGTAAATACAGTTCATACTCGCAAAACACATTCATCCTGTGTTTATTGTAAATACAGTTTGTACCCACAAAACACAATCATCCAATGTTTATTGTAAATACATGTCATACCTGCGTAACACATTCTTCCAGTGTTTATTGTAAATACAGTTCATACTCGCATAACACATTCATCCTGTGTTTATTGTAAATACAGTTCATACCCACATAACACATTCTTCCAATGTTTACTGTAAATACAGTTTGTACCCGCATAAAGCATTTATTCAGCATTTACTGTACCTCAAATAACTGCCCATGTAACGCATTCATCCAGTGTTTATTGTACATCCAAGAACTACCTATGTAACAAATTCATCCAGTGTTTACTGTAAATACAGTTCATACCCACATAACACATTTATCCAGTGTTTATTGTAAATACAGTTTGTACCCACATAACACATTGATCCACTGTTTATTGTAAATACAGTTCATATCCGCATAACACATTCATCCAGTATTTATTGTAAATAGTACCTACATAACACATTCATCATGTGTTTATTGTAAATACAGTTTGTACCCGCATATCACATTCATACAGAGTATATTGTAAATATAGTTCATACCCACATAATACATTCATCCAGTGTTTACTGTAAAAAGAACACATACCCGCATAACACATTCGTCCAGTGTTTATTTATTTATTTTTTTACTTGCTCTTTATACTCCCCCTGCCCGCATCGCTCCCACTTTTTGGGAGACACATATGGCCTTGTAGTCTCCACCCTCTTACCTGGAGCCCAGTACAGTCCATACCCATGTAGCCATGGCTATGTCCCCCAGGTGGACATGGGGTAGGGGCACCCCCGATGTCCTTCTTGTTCTCGGGATGCCGGTACTGGGTCAGGCAGGGGCACTGGGGATCAGGGCCTGGTGCTCCATCTACCGGGAGTGCTGAGGGGTGTTTTTTCCCCTTTTCTACGGGAGTGGTGCATGCTCCAATGTCAAGGCATTTCCACCAATGTCCTCCACTCCCAACCCTCTCTTTACGCTTGTGCGCTTGCTATGCCTCCGACTTCCACCAGAGGCCAGTCAGGTGCTGAGCGTGTACCTCCTCCCTCCCTGGAGAGGAGAGCTGTCTTTCAGACGCTCAATCCTTTCCCTCCCCTGCCGACCCCCAATGGCCTGGTCTCATTCCTGAACCCAGGTCGCTGGCGTGACGTGAGGTGTGGAGTCCAGTGCCTCAACCCTCAGCACCACCGGGCCGGCTCGTCCAGTGTTTATTGTAAATATAATTCATACCCACATAACACATTTGTCCAGTGTTTATTGTAAATACAGTTCATACCCATATAATGCATCCCTCCAGTGTTTACTGTAAAAAGAATGCATATCCGTATAACACATTCATCCAGTATTTATTGTGATTACAGTTCATATCCACATAACACATTCATCCAGTGTTTGCTGTAAATACAGTTTGTACCCACATAACACATTCATACAGTGTTTATTGTAAATATAGGTGATACTTGCATTACACATTCCTCCAGTTTTTTTAAATACAGGTGATACCTGCATATCACTTTCATCCAGTGTTTATTGTAGATACAGTTTGTATCTGCATAACACATTCGTCTAGTTTTTATTCTAAATGCAGGTAATTTCCACATATTGCATTCATCATTCATTGGTGTTTATTGTTTGTTTGTTTTTTAACTAAAAATTTGCTGTAGAAAGAGTCCAAGAGCAACATGACAAATATCCCAAGATGATGGTTGGCCAGCAATGTTCCTTATAAAATAGCATGGTCCACTAGGGACCTGCAATGCCATGCTCATACCTTACTAAAGAAAGTCCCTATAGAAAAAACTTGGAAGCAAAACGTAAATATTTTCCAATATAAATAAAGATAAACTCCTTATAAATTTAACAAGTTTAATTCGAAACATTTGCCTTAAACTATTAACGTACCAATCTTAAAGGACCCCAGTTTAAACAAATTCACAGGACAGGGTTGTGACACTTGGACAGCTGGTTCTGATTAACCTAGGCTTTTTGGAATATAAAAAAAATGTAGTGTGATTGTCATAAAAAATGCTGTGCCTGGATAACCAACACCCCCCCCCAGGTTTCAGTTCTAACAGGACATGATATATGTTAAACAGCAGATCTCTGTCATGAGATTAACGCCTAAGAACTTGCATTTTATAGCCTTATTTAGGATATGGGTTGTTTGTAGCTCAGCCCTGAAATATCCATTTTATGGCATCCTCAGGAAGGTCAGTTAATTGCAGCTGGTGTCAAAAGAATATTACACCTCAGTGAGAACTGCCAGAGAGAGAGAGAGAGAGTCATAAAAAGTTATTTCATGTCTTTATAAAGAGCAGGATGCTGCTCATGGCTGAAAGAAAGAAACTGGAAAATTACAGACTTGATTGGGAATCACATGGGGAAACAAAGTTTTGCTGATGTCACATATTAAATTTACCTTCTGAATGATGAGACATCCTGGGTGTATAATTTTCAATAAACAGAGGAGGAGGAGCTTAGCTGGCCTGGTGGCGCTGAGGGTTGAGGCATTGGACACTACACGTCGCACCACGCTGGCGACCTGGGTTCGGGAATGGACTCGGGCCACTGGGGGCTGGCAGGGGAGAGGTTGGATTAAGTGTCCCAGGACTGCTCTCCTTTCTCTGGGGTGGGCTCGTGGGTTTGTGTCACACCTGGGAGTCCCCTGGTGAAGACTGGGAGAAGCACAAGGCACAACACCAGCAAGGGGAGGAGTTCAGCAAGATGCTTGCGTATGCGCAGCGCATCATTGTACTGCCGGCTCCAGGACAAAAAATTAAGGTGGAAAATAGGGCTGGGCACGACCAAGCAGCTTGATGGCCGTGTACCCGCCAACCTGAAGGCCTGTTGTGGAATCGCGTCCGGGGGTCTGGTGACGGCTATGCTGAGACCCTCGCATAAGAATGAGCCTGCTGTCCTCCGGGTCGGTGGGGGCCGGCAGCTGGATGCCCCCACCAGTGCCCTGCAGAGGCACACAAATCAAAGGAAGATAAAAAACAGAGGAGGAGCTGGGTGACCTCATGGAGTAGGAAGGGTCAGAGACAGTTTTTTATCTATACTGTGACTGACCTAGATACACACATGTTTGGACTCTGAAAAAAGCAACATCAGCACTGGAAGACGATAAGAATACATTAGATTAGACAAGTCTAAGGGTACTGTGGTAGGAGATTTTGTTTGTATTTAAAACCTTATTCTTTTAAGTGAGTGTATGTTTTGTGATATATGGTTCTGTATTTACATTTTACAGTTTTATCTATTTTTAAGTAAACATCTAATTTTAGAGACTACTTGGTGTGCCTCTGAAATTATTTATTTGACAAGTAAAGCACCTATGGTTAAAGTTAACTTTTTTTTGTTATAATACTGGACCTTGGCATCATCTGTGTCAGGAGTGTCCGTAAGGGTCCAGCAGCTACCTGTGCACAGTTGAGTATTACTGGGTTTCTATTAAGATTGGCACTGGTATAAATCCCAGTTCTACAACCAAAAAAAAAGGGCACTGGTAATAGACAGAGTTTATTAACTGACACTGTGCAAAGCTTACTGGTTATACCAAACTGGGAAAAGGTAAGAGTTTATTCTGAGGTCTTTCGTAGAGTTTTTAAGGGTTCATTTTGTACACCTGGTTAGGTGCCCATAGGCGAAAGATATCTGCCCCCCCTGAAGAGCAGAATTATCTGAGCCTGTACATTGGGTACACTAGCAAGAGGTTCACAGTTTGAATCCCTCCAGAACTTGAGACCAAAGTTTGCTTTGAACCCACAAAACAGACAGGAGGGTTACCCTGTTCTGTTTCTGTTCACAAGACTGTGCTTGGAGGTTGGTACTGTGGGAGCTGGGGGCCTGACCTGCTGAGTGGGTTTGTGACAAGGGTCAGTGTAATTTTAATTAAGAGGTCCAAACAGACAACAGTTCACAGCAATAAAACATAGACAAAAAGTCCAGAAAGAAAAGTCAAGCAAGGAAAAATTCTTTTCAGGTTTCACCTCTACCCTCCGCTGATTTCTCTTCTTCGGAATGAGCTCTCATGGATGCAATACGAGCGGCCCATTTTCCTGCTTCCTGAGAGTCCAAAAAGAGATATACCTTACTCTCATAAACAATTCTCAGACAGGCTGGATAAATCATCTTGTGCGGGATCCCAACATCTCTCAAAGTCCATCTGACACTATCAAATTTCTTGCAACATTGACGTGTCGCAAAGCTAATGTCAGGGAAAATATAAATCTGTTCATCTTCATGTATAATAGAGCCCACACGTTATGCAAGTTGGAGAATTTGCTCCTGGACTCTGACGCCCGATGTAACCACCATTAGGGTACAGCTAAGGCTCTTGCCCCTGCTGCTGTCCTCTCAAGGTAATTCTGTAAACCTTTTGTATCTCCACAATAGGATCTTAGCCTTCCGATATCAATTTCTCCATCAGCCATTCCTTCATAAAAAGTACAGGAAGATCCCCTTCACTCCCACCTGGTAGTCCGAGCACTCTTAGATTAGCAGAATGGACCTGATTCTTGAGAGTCTCCAGGTGAGTCCGCAAATGCTGCGATTTGGTTACCATTAAAGAAGTGGCTCCCATAGAAGTGTCCACTTGCTTATGGACCTCCTGCACCTCACCTTTCAGGACATCAACAGCAGTATAGCACAAGCACCCTGCTGTTAAAGCCATCGACCTTCAGGGACAAATCTGTGACCAAAAGGATCAATTTCTGTAATTTCAGGCCCAATGAGCCCAAGGTTTCCTCTGAAGCCAAATCAGCTATAGGTAAGGCCTCTGCCACTGAACACGAGGCTGATGCTCCAGCAGGCCCTTTACTTTTGTCAGAGCCTCCGGACATTTTATCTTTTTTTGGACTACCCATTCTAAGCAATTCGAGGGTCCTCTTTCAGCTGGTAAGCTCCAAAATACAAATATCTCAAAGCAAACTGCAGATTTCAGTAGATTTAAAAAGAGGTTAACAGAGCTGTGCAAATTTGCTTCCATTCAGCTCGGGCTCCACAGTGCCCCCCCCCCATCAGTGTTTATTGTAAATACAGTTCTTACCCCAGGAGTCCTTTAACATCAGTAACTTTTTTGCACTAGGTACAACTGCCCTGGAGGTGTGCCTTTAAGAGATATTTAAATGAGCATAGGGCCACGCCAATCAAAAGACAGGAGGGGATGTGAGCTGAGTGAGAGCTGTTGAAGGCTTCAGACTTTTTTCTCTGCTGAACTGAGCAATATTGCCTCTGCGGTGTTTCCTAACTTTCCTTGTTGACAGCCTCCTAGTGCTTATCTGGGTAAAATTTTCCTCATAAATTATTTCCTTTAGTGTGCTGAATGAAAGTTTTACTTTTCCAATAGCGCTGCACAAATTTTTTATTTTTAGCATGACGGTGCTATTTTGACTTTATTTTTATTGCAACTATTTAGTTTAAAGCTTAATTTCATCGTGGGTGCTTATTTTCGATGGTTTCCTTCATTTTTGGGGCAAATTCTTGTGGGAACTGTCGAATTAGGGACAGTTGCCTTGTTTTTTACCTCAGACCTCGCTGGGTTTACTGTGAGGCACCTGCAGTGGATTTCAAATTTAAACAGTGCCTGGGGGTTTTCTCTCTAGCTTGGCAATTACGAGGAAACCTTTTTTGTTATATTACTGGACCTTGGCATCATCTGTGTCAGGACTGTCCGTAAGGGTCCAGCAGCTATCTGTGCACAGTTGAGTATTACTGAGTTTCTATTAAGATTAGCACTGGTATAGATCCCAGTTCTACAACCCCCCCCCAAAAAAAGGCACTAGTAATAGAGTTTATTAACTGGGGCAGGTCTGGCTGGTGACATTTTCACAAAAACCTGCACTCAGTTCGGAGGTCCAGGACTGGTTTGCTTTGCTTAAATTGACAAACATAGCAGACAAACCTTTGATTATTATGGCTGAGGATAAATCAAAGGCTTCTGATGAGGGGCCATTCAAAAGTACTAATACCAAAAGCAGAGATGCTGAGGAACCCTCCAGATCCCAGCCAAAAAATAAAGCCTTCACAGATGAAGTTCCTCACAAATTGAAAAATAATAAGAGTGACAAAAAAAGGAAGCTTTATCAAGCCTCTGATGAAGTGGCTAAAAAGAAACTGTCAAGACATATATGCCCCTGTTGCTCTTGGGAAAGCCAATAGTGAGACAACAGGCAGCTTAAAGCATACAGAAAAAACAAAACACTTAAAAACTGCGCAGGCTCTTCCGTCAGTGCACGATATGGAAAAAGCATGGCAACTGTTTCAGACCCTTCAAAAGATGGGTCCTCGATTTACTGGGGCTAGCAAGCACTCTTCCACAGTTCTCTCTTCTGTAGACTGTGAAGGTGACACAGATAATGATCAGTTTTATGATGCTCCTGACATGGATTTTGAGGGCCTTGAGCCCCTGGAGTCCCTGGACCCTCACCTTGGGGATCCCCTGGGTGACCATGAGGAGTCTTCCTCTATGTTTACATTTATACAAAATATGCTGGACACCCTGGACCTCCCTACACAGGAACCCAACCAGGATGTCGATGAAGATGAAGATTATAGGGAGATGGGTCTTTCATCCTCAAAGACCCTGGTCGTCCCTATCTATAATGCATTTAGAAAAAATACCATGAAGGTGCTTCAACACCCCACTTCAGTATCAGGGGTTGATAAGTGGCTTGAGAGAAAATATAAATTGTCTACAAATGATAGAGTTCCTGTTTGCACACCCTAGCCACGAGAGTATAGTGCAGCAGGCAGCTTGAGAGAAAGCTGGAATCTCCTTGTCCCCCCCCTCTCCCTGACAAGGATTCCAAGAAAATTGACTTTATAGCAAAGAAAATGTATGCCACAGCTTCCCTGCTTCTTGCATGGCATTCACAGCCAAATATCAGAAAGCCCTTTGGAAATCTGTCCAGGTTGTCGCCCGCAACGGATCTGATTCTATGGTGCAGGAGCTGGTGGGTACGTCAAAAACTGCCCTGGAAGCTACTATGTACCAATTCCACATGGCAGATGACAGTGATGCAGCCTCTAGGACAATGGCCCATGCCATCTCTCTGAGATGCTTCACCTGGCTTAGAACAACCAGTCTGACTACAGACACTCAGCACAAGGCCATGGATTTTCCCTGTGATCAAAATATGTTGTTTGGTTACAGAACCACTGACTACATGAAAAAAGTCAATAATGAGTACAAGGCCTCCTGGCAGAGCCACTCATCCAAGCCTAAGCCCGCTACCCCTCAGAGATCCTGTTCCAGGGGTGGTAGGGGCAGAAGTTTTGTTCCCAGGCCTTACAATCACTATCCCCAATCTGACTTCAGCCAGTATGGGGGGGTTTCAAAGGCAGGGGCAGAAGGGGCCAAAGAAGAGCTACCTCTACCAAGCCATCTACCTCTCAGTCTAAGTCCTGATATGAGTGTACAGGTCGCCTCCCCATTTCTGGTTGGAGGCAGACTCTCCCACTGTCTTCAGCACTGGTCCCTCATCACGTCGGAGAAGTGGGTGCTAGAGATAGTGGAGACAGGTCTGTCATTATAGTTCAAGCAGCTGCCAGACCTCAAGCATACCCAGGTGTTAAGACCTCTGTCTCCAACACAGATACTGCTGTTGGAAATGGAGGTACAAAACCTTTTGCCTTTACGAGCAGTGGAGAGGGTCCCCACCCATGAGAAAGTCAAGGGCCTCTACTCCAGGTAGTTTCTGACACAAAAGAAAACTGGGGATTGGTGACCTATCTTAGATCTCAGATATGTAAACAAACATCTGTAAAAACCCAAATTCAAAATGGTCACGCTGTCACTGGTCAGACAGTCCTTACAGCAGGGAGACTGGCTAGCCTCCCTAGACTTAAAGGACACCTACTTCCACATACCCATAAGGAGATCTCACAGGAAGTTTCTCATGTTCAAACTTCCTTCAGGTCACTATCAGTTCACCACATTGCCCTCCGGTTTGTCCTCAGCCCCAAGAGTCTTTCCCAAGTGTCTTGCAGTGGTAGCAGCACACATCTCAGGAGACTGGGTGTTGCTCTCTACCCCTATCTGGAAGATTGGCTCATAGTAGCAAAGTCTCCTTGTCAGGTCAAGGAATCTCTTTCCCTCACAGAATGCACTCTGGAGTCTCTGGGTTTCCTGGTAAATATAAATAAAATCTCACCCGGCACCCACCCAGCTGCTCACCTTCATAGGGGCCAAGCTGGACACTCAGAAGGGACATGCCTTTCCTCCCACAGGAAAGAATTCAGAGTTTCCTTTCAGTGGCAGATTCTTTCACCCAGGGACAGCCAAGATCAGCCAGACATTTACTCAAACTTCTGGGACATATGGCCTCTTATGACTGCAGTAGTCCCAGAGGTCAGGTACAGGATGAGACTCCTGCAACCCTACCTCAGAGCTCGCTGGTCTCTGAGAAGCAACACATTTTCAAAGTTGATACCTGTGTCGGAGCAGTTCCTCCAAAACTTACTGTGGTGGAAGAACCCTGCAAATTTGCAGGCAGGGGTTCCCTTTCAAGCTCCTCTCCCACAAAGGTGATCACCACAGATGCCTCCCTTTTGGGCTGGTGAGCTCATTCAGGCAGTGCCTGAGTAGGCGGCAACTGGACTCCCGAAGAGTCACAGTTGGACATAAATCTTTTGGAACTCAGAGCAGTCTTACTAGCTCTCAAAGCTTTCACTCCCAGCATAGAAGGGCAGGCGGTTCAAATTTGAACGGACAACACCACTGCATTGTTCTACATAAACAAGCAGGGTGGTACCAGATCAGTAATACTCTATTTGGAAGCTCTGAAGCTCTGGTCTCTAGCATTATCCCTTGGAGTCAGCCTCTTGGCTATTCACCTCCCAGGCAAACTCAATACTCTGGCGGATGCTCTAAGCTGTATCAGTCAAGGTCAAAGCGAATGGACACTGAACAAGCAAGTACTAGCCTCAGTGTTCAGGTGGTGGGGCACACCAGACATGGATCTGTTTGCCTCTCCTCTCAATTTTCAGCTTCCTCAGTACTGTTGCAGGCCCCCAGTTGCAGGAACACTTCCTCTGGATGCCCTGATCCTGGACTGGTCAGGGAGGTTGCTATACGTAGTTCCTCCCTTTCCCCTGATATTCAGGGTTTTGCTGAAACTCAGACAGCAGCCTGCATCAATGATCCTAGTGGCTCAGGACTGGCCCAGGCAAGCCTGGTACCCTCTCCTTCTCGCAATGTCCTGCAACAGGCCCATTAACCTGCCTTCAACTCACTCCCTGCTGACCCTTCCTCAGATGGGAGTGCAGTACCCAGACATACACTCTCTTCACCCCAAGGCCTGGTTCTTGAGGAGTTAGAGTTTCCATCCTCACATTACTCTGAACAGGTCCTTAAGATACTGAGGATGGCTAAAAAACGAACACTAAGGAGACTTATGCAGCCAAATGGAAAAGTTTTTCCCTCTGGTGCAAGAGTGAAAAGGTCGAACCCCTATCAGCTTCAGACCCTCAGCTGCTAGACTACCTGGTTCACCTACAGGTGCCAGGCTTGAAACCATCTTCACTCAAGCTACACCTGGTGGCAATTTTGGCCTACCTTTCGGTGGGAAAGAAGAAATCAGTTTTTCCCCCACAACATTATTTATTTATTATATTTCTATTTATTCCTCCTACGTCCCTGCCAGTGCTGTCCCGTCAGGAGTCGCCAATGAAGCTTATCCCTGCCAACGTCTTACCTGACAGCCCACGTCCCTCCATCCGGCCGCAGATTACCCCCCCCCGGCAGAACACCTCCAAATCTTATAGTCTTGTCAGGTCCCCTGGACAGCAGGCAGATGTTGTCACATCGGGACCAAGCTCGGCGCTCCATCTTCCCAGCTCTGGAGGGTGTTTTTTCCCTGTTCTATGAGGACGTTGAGTGCCCTGATGTCACGGTGTGAGCGGCGACATCCGCAATATCCTCCCCCTCACTGGTACAGCCCCTGGAGCTGACTGATCCTCAGGTCTGTGCCTGTGGCCAATCAGGCCCCCCTGAGGTGCCAACTTGCTGTCGTGCCCCAGCCTCCACTAGGGGTCACCACTCGCCAGGTTGGATCTCCCCCTTCCCCGGAGAAGGCAAGCTGTCGTCGGACACTCCAGACTTTCTCCCCCGGCTAACCCCTGGTGGCCCGAATCTGCTCCCGAACCTGGGTCGCCAGCGTGCTGCGAGGTGTGGCGTCCAGCGCCTCAACCCTCAACTCCACCAGGCCGGCCCTCCCATGACATTTTTAAACAGTTTTTCAAAGGCCTCTTGCACCTCCAGCCTCCAACCAGGGAGCCTGTTCCTCCTAGGAGCCTGAACCTTTGCATAGATGGGCTCATGAATCCACCCTTTGAGCCTATGTCCACGGCCCACATCAAGTTTGTAACTTGGAAGACTGTCTTCCTGGTAGCTATTATGTCTGCTAGGAGGATTTCAGAGCTATAGGCCCTGTGCACTGAGCGGAATTACATCATCCCTCACAACGATAAAGTTGAGCTCGGGACAAATAGGACATTTCTGCCAAAGGTAGTTTCAGAGTTTCACTTGAACCAGTCCATTACTCTGCCTGTCTTCTTTACTGAGCCATCCACTCCTGGTGAGCAAAAGCTCCACAGCTTGGATATCAAAAGAGTCATCTTTCACTCCTAGAGCATGCTAGATAGTCAAGAGGCTCTTCCACTCAGTTGTTCCTCACTTACGGGGATGTAGGCAGAGGAAGACCAGCTACCAAGAGAACTATTTCTCGTTGGTTGGTCTCTTGTGTTAGATTCTGCTATGAGAAAACTGGTCAACAACCCCCAGTGGAGCTCAGGGCCCACTCCACCAGGGGCACTGCAGCCTCGCTTGCAGCTGCAAGGGACATTCCCCTACTGGATGTCTGCAAAGCAGCTACCTGGAAATCTGTGCACATCTTTGTGAAACACTACAGTTTGGATGTGCAGACCAGATCTGATGCCAAATTTGGCAGGGCGGTTCTGCAGAGCCTCTTTCCTAAGTAGCTTCTCTGCCCACCTCCCACTTGGTACTGCTCGGTAGTCTGCAAAATAGTAACGGATGCTAAAGGACTCCTGGGGTAAGAAGAAAAAATTACTCACCACAGTAATTTTCTTACTTCCAAGGGGTCCTTTAGCATTAGTAAGCTCCCACCCTTCCTCCTCGGTACACGTGTCAGAGAAGGGCTTTTATGTCACCTTTTGCCAAATTTGAAGTTTCTTATTGATGAGTTTTTAGCTTGTGTTGCTGTTGTTTCTATTTCCACTTTTGTGGACATTTTCATGTTTTTTGAATCATGTTGATTCTTTTTCGGGGGCATTTGCCCTAGTTTTTCCTCGAAAAAATTCTGAAGCCTACAACAGCTCTCACTCCGCTCACACCCCTTCCTGTCTTTTGATTGGTTTGGCCCTACGTTCATTTAAATATCTCTTAAAGGCACACCTCCAGGGCAGTTGCACCTAGCCAGCTAAGTGCAAAAAAGTTACTGATGCTAAAGGACCCCTTGAAAGAAAGAAGATTACTGCGGTGAGTAATTTTTTTCTTTGTACCCGCTTATCACATTCATCCAGAGTTTATTGTAAATGCAGTTCACACTCACGTAACACATCCATCCACCCTTTACATGGACCCACAGGGTTTAGGAGATATGCAAGATGGCGGCTGCTATGAGCCAGCCAGTGTTTTAACTCCGTTTTAGTTCCATTCTGTTCCATTTGTTTTTCGTATTTTCTTGTGTTTTTTGTCATTTTTGCTGTTTTTAGCCTAATTTGTGCATATAGTGAGATAGGGTTGAAGGAGATGAGGTAGCTAGTGACCTTGTGTTTTTCCGGGTCGAGTTATTGTTTCTGTGTTATTCCCTACTTTTCTCCTGAGCTCCGATCAGCTTTTTTACTGGCTTTTGCACCGCGCTGGGTGTTCTTGTGGCAGATTACACCTTTTGTTGCGGTGCTTATTCCAGCCTAAGTCATCGACTTGCCTTTGGAGCTCGGAGTTTATTTTTGGGTTGTATTTTAGTGCCCTGCTTTCACTTTTGATACAGCAGGTGCGGTTACACTAGCGTGTGGATATAATTAGCTCACCTGGATTTTCAACTATATCACTTGTTCTACTTGAATCTTTGCTTGGGACTCTCCAAGCAGGTGAATTTGAAACAACAGAGGTCTGAAGAAGATTATGTTTTTCTCTAGTCCATGATTGCTGACGATTACAGCCCAAGTGTTGTGAGTACTGTGCCAAAAGTCCTTGTTGGGCTCGTGTTGGCGGTTGGTGGGGTGTTGCTTTTGCGGACCTGGAGTTTTCCTGGACCCTGCTCCCAGGCCCCAGTTGGAGGATAGGGGTCAGGTGGTGAGGATCATAGATTGTCTGGCGGTCAGTGGACAGCAGGGCCATCTGTGCTGTTTGGGGGCGCTCTGGGGGCTGTGTGGTCCCCCTCCATCTTTGAGGATATTGGTGGAAATACTTACTGAGTCAGCTATCTCTCTGTGCTGTGTCGGCTGGACTTTGCCTCCTTGCCTGGAATTTGAAGTGTGAAGAGAAGCTGTCCCATTTGGATTTTAGCTGGAAATTTTTGGTTCTTTGGGGTAGTGCGAACTATGGCTTGACCTGTTGCCTGAGGCTCTTTCCCCTTCGTTCTTTTGTTTTTTTGGTGTATAAAATGCATTTTATGAAGGGAGGCTGTGAGAGAACCTCCCAACATTGACCAACATTAACACTAATATTGACTTCTAATTTTCTCTGGCTTTTATCTGTGGAAGGAGGCTGTGAGAGATCCTCTCAAAATATTGATTTTTTACTTCTGGATTCTGTTTGACTGCTGAATTTGCCTGGACATATCCTCCATTACTGTCTGGGAGTGAGAGTCCCAGATTTTCTAATTTTCAGTTTTTATTCGAGGTGGGAGGCTATGAGAGAACCTCCCAAACATCAATTTTCAACTTTTTTTCTGGATTTTGTTTGGCTGTTGAACTATGGTTTTAATTTTTATTACTGACTGGGAGTGAGAGACCCAGTCTGTTCCCACATCTTGAATTTGTTAAGTTTCTTGTATTTATTAGTAACTTTTTTAGTTTTTTAAGGGGTGGTTTTATTTTTGGGGATTGTGAGAGTGTGGGAGTTACTTTGGTTATATTTACTGGTGGGTGCTTTGTTAATTTTGGAGCTAGCTGGTTTGGCCTAATTAGTGTTGTATTGTTTATCAGAATGTGCTTGATGGAAGCTCTCCTGTCAGATGCTACTCCTCCTCTGAGCTTCGGGACCTCCATCCCTCTACCTGCCCTTCCCCATCTGTGGCAGTTTACAGCCGCTGTAGGGCTGTTGGAATAGCAGGAAGGAGGAGAAGGGGCGGGGGACAAGGGAGGGGGGGGCTGAGCCGAGTGGCCTGATTGGGGTAGTGGGAACAAGAAGATGCTCTGGGTGAAATGGTGCATTGAATGAGGGCCGCCTTGTTTAGTGCCCATACCCAAGGGCTCCACGTTTAGTGGGTCAGTACCTCGAACTGCTCCAGTTTCCCACCCGACCAGCACGGTGTTGTGCAATGTCAGATCTATTCAAAACAAGTCAGCTATTATAGCTGACTTTGTTGGGTCATCTGATCTGGCTTACATCACTGAGACCTGGCTGGATGAAAATGCTGGTCCCATTTTGGAGTCAGTAATTCCGTCTGGTTTCTCAGCGATACACTGAGCGCGGTCGGGTTGTAGTGGAGGGGGTGTAGCAATTTGTTTTAAATCAGAACTGGGCCTTGTTCATGTGCCAGTTGAGGATGCCAGGTCCTTTGAGTGTACCGCAGCAGCAGGTATGGGGTACAAAATCGTTCTCATCTACAGTCCACCAGGAGGCAAGAGTCAGTTTTTGCAGGAAGTCCCCCATGTTGTTCGCGGTGTATATGCTTCCATTAGGAGACATTGTAAGATGGTATGGGTTGAGTTTTCACTGTTATGCAGATGATACTCAGCTGTAGCTGTCTTTTTGTGCCCGACCAGGATCATGCACTATCAGTCTTTTCCAACTGTCTCGACGAAATCCAAGACTGGATGAATTCCAGTTGGCTAAGACTAAACTCTGACAAGATGGAGGTGTTAATTGTGGAACTGAGTTGCTAGATAGAGGGGTTGGTTACTGGGTGGCCTTCTGGGCTTTGGCTTGGGGGCTCTCAGCTCTTGACCTCTGAATGGGTGTGGAATCTGGAGGAGATATTTGATGATGGTCTGACACTTTGTTCACAGGTGTCAGCTGTGGTCAAGTCCTCTTTTTACCATCTGAGGAACATCGCCCAGATTAAGCACCTTGTTCCATCTGGCGATCTTCCAACTCTGGTCCACACTTTTGTGATCTCGCGCCTTGACTACCGTAACTCCCTGTACCTAGGGCTTCCAGGGGTTAATATCCACTGCTTGCAGCTAGTGCAGAATGCTGCGGCCAGGTTACTGTCTGGGTCAACTCGATCCAGTCATATTTCACCTGTGCTGTGCATTCTGCACTGGCTGCCTGTTCAGTGGCAGATCACCTTTAAAGTTGGTCTATTGACTTTCAGAGCCCTACATGGTTTGGGTCCGAGTTACCTACAAGAGCGTCTGAGTCCCTACTGCTCCCTCAGACCACTCTTCTCAACCGAAGAGGGATTGCTAGAGATTCCCAGGGTGTGCTTGAAGACCTCGGGAGCTCGGGCTTTCGTCTTTGCTGCTTCCTCCCTGTGGAATTCTCTACCTCGTCGGGAACGAGAGTGCCAGACAGTGGAGAGTTTTAAAACCGTTCTAAAAATGTATTTATACACATGTGCTTTCCCTGATTTTTAATTATGGATATTTGTTGGAATATTCTAACAGTTTTTATTAGTTCTTATTTACTTGTGATTTGACTGTTTTAGAGTCTGAGAGCATTGTACAGCGCTTTGATACTTGCTGAATTGCACTCAAGAAATAACATTTATTATTATTAGAGGCTGTATGATAGCTGTCATTCTCAGACAACCCTGTCGGCGGGCAGCCGTGGTGGTATGCGGTGGGTTGAGCTGCCTGCTGACAGTGGGACCCTACTGGGGTGGGGGAGAGGGTGGGTTGGGGGTACTTGGGGGCTGTCTGCACCGGCTGACTGCCGCGGAAGGCAGCTTTACCGAGGGCTTGGGACTCGGAAGGGGTTCATCTTGACATTCACCACCGCCGGGAGCGGCATCGTACGGGGGTTTGGGGGGTGTCATATTTTCATTCACTGCTGCCGGGAGCGGCATCATATGGAGGCTTGGGGGGGTGTCATTATTTCGTTTACTGCCGCCGGGAGCAGCATCGGACGAGGGCTGGGAGGTGTCATCTTTACATTTACTGCCACCGGGAGCGGCATTGAACGGGGGCTTGTGGGGGGGCACACTGGAATGCCAGGGTGGGTGGGCTGCCGTGCTGCTGCCTGCAGTGCGGCAGCCTGCCTGTAGGTGACCACCTACTTAAGTCTAGATTTTCTAGACTTATCATCCTGTGGCACATTTCCAGACTTGCCCTGGGGGTTGTGCCACAGAATAGGGCTGTGAATGGGGTTGTGCCCAGTATGCATGGGCACGCCTCCTCATCACAGCCCCTCCAGATGCGCCGCATAGCATTACTGGCGGTATGCAGCGCATTGGGGATGCACCGGCACATCGGGGTTGGCTGGCGCATGTGCTGCCAGAATCGCCTTGCGTATTTTGAGATGCCCCAGCACATCTCGGATGTGCTGGGCACATCCCTTCTGTGAATCCTGCCCCAGTGTTTATTGTAAATAGAATGCATGCTCACATAACACATTCATCCAGTGTTTATTGTAAATACAGTTCATACCCACATAACACATTCTTCCAGTGTTTATTGTTTTATTTATTTATTTATTTGTACAAATTGGATTTACAACCTTTGAGTCAGAGACTCGTTTACAAAGGCACCTCGTCACAGAGAGGACAAAACAGTGGTACAACGTTCTAGATACAGACAACGTTACATAGATTATGTGCAGTCTATTTTTCATAGGTTACATATGCATCAATTAGGGAAAAATATACCCCTGTTATACAATCACAACATAGGCAAAGAAAACATGACTTGCAATGTTGGAGTGACTAAGGAAACTACCCTTGGGCCAGGCTACAACATAGAGCAGACTGGTGACTGCAGGTGCAACACATAAGACAGATGTCCAGAAGGGGAGTGGACTATGGAGCCTGTAAGGAAGGGGGGGTGCAGGTGAGCTGTCCAGTGGACATTGTCGAAATTGGAGTGTACTGGAAGGCACGAATCCATAGAAGCTCGGGGGGAACGGGAGCAAGCAACAGTTACTTACATTTACAGCAGTGTGTGTTGAAAAGGTGGTTATGAAGAACGATTTTAAAGGGACTGATTTTGGGAGTGTTGGTGATGTTGCCTGGAAGAGAACTGAACCAGGAGGGAGCCCTATAGCAGAAGGATCTCTGAGCTAGGGAGGTCCTGGTTCTAGGCACCAGTAGGGTGGCCTTATCCGCGCTGTGGGTGGAGACAGTGGGGGTGGTATGCTGAAGGGAGGCAGACACCCGGGGGGGGAGACCCCAAGCAGAATTTTCTTGGCTAGTAGGCAGGTCTGGTAGTGGAGTCTTTCTTTGAGGTTGAGGAGGTTGGCGGTGGAATAGAGTAAGCAAGTATGGGTGAGCCTGGGGGCTCCGGTCAGGAGCCTACAGGCCTTGTCGATACAGAGTTGGATTTTATTGAGTGCAGTGTTATCAGCAGCTCCGTATATAGGCAGACCATATTCCACTAGGGACAGGACAGAGGATGCGATGCCCAGCCGGAGTGCATCAGGAGGAAGGCAGTCCTTGTAGTGGTAAAGAAGGCCAATCTGGGAGTTAGTGGCAGTCGAGAGGGCATTAATGTGGGTGTGGAAAGTAAGGGCAGTGTCGAAGGTAATCCCTAAGTATTTATAGGTGGACACTTGCTCTAAGGGGTGCTGAGTGCTGTGGAGGATTAGGAGGGGGGCATTTCTGGCCTTATTTTGGAGGTTGCTGAAGAGCATCAACTTATTTGTTTAGTTTTTGTGGACGTTTGATAGAGTATTTGAGTATTGTATGTTTGGGTGTGGGTTAAATTTGTATTTTGGCATTGTTTACTTGCTGGTATTTGCTTAGTGTGGTAAAGATGTGTTGGGAAGGCATAAGGATGGTCGGGTATTATTCCCCCTCCAGGCTCAGGGACCTGTGTCCTTTTTTTTGTCCTCCCACATTGCCAGAGGTGTACAGACAGAGTAGAGCTCTGGGGATTTCATAGAAACATATAGAAACATAGAATTTGATGGCAGATAAGGACCACTTGGCCCACCCAGTCTGCCCATTTCCCTACCTAATGGATAAGCTGCAGATCCTAGTTAACCAGCAGCCTACTTCTTTCTACCCCCAACCCCTAGAATTGCCTTATGACTGTCCCATGCATGCTTGAATTCAATCACTGTTTTTGACTCCACAACCTCCTCCGAAAGGCCATTCCATGCATCCACAACCCTCTCTGTGAAAAATACTCTCTTACATTACCTCTGAGCCGCCCTCTATCTTCAAATTGTGCCCTTGTTCTTGCACACATCTTTTTGAAAGATGCTACCCTCTTGGACTTTGTTGATTCCCTTGAGGTACTTGAACGTTTCTATCATGTCCCCCCTCTCCCTCCTTTCCTCGAGGCTATACATATTAAGCTCCTTTAGTCTCTCTTCATATGTCTTCCGGTGCAGACTCTGCACCATTTTAGTTGCCCTCCTCTGGACAGCTTCCATCTTGTCTATGTCCTTGTGGAGATTGTGTCTCCAGAACTGCACACAGTACTCCAGATGGGGTCCAGGAGGAGGACGAGGGTTGGGCCTGGAGAGGGATTGGAAAGGAGTGGGCGGATAGGGATAGTGGGGACAAGGAGATGCCCTGGGGTGAAATGGGTCCAGGAAAGGGGTCCTCCCTGTCTGGTTCCCATACCCAAGGGTTCTGCTTGTAGTCAGCAGGTAGCACGGTCATCCTCGGATTCTCATCCTACTCAGGTGATGTTATGCAATGCCAGGTCTATTAAAAACAAAACCGCTATTATAGCAGATTTTGTTGGATCATCTGACATGGCATGCATCACCAAGACCTGGCTGGATGAGAATGCTGGCCCAGTTTTGGCATCAGCAATTCCGGCCGGGTACTTGGTGATACACCATCCTAGGATGGATCGTAGGGGCAGGTAGGGATCTGTTTTAGATTGGAACTGGGCCTAATGGAGGTACCAGTGGGAACTACCAACTCCTTTGTATGTATCATGGGTGAGGGTGTGGGGTGCAGGATACTTCTCGTCTACTGTCCACCATGTGATGGGAATGTTTTTCTGCGGGAAGTCGTAGACTTCATTGTCGACCTGACATTGAGATCCCCCAGATGGTTGGTTCTGGGGGATTTCAATGCATGGGTCAACGATGAACTCTCGTAGTTTGGTCAGGACTTCCACCAGTTAATGATTTCACTGGGCTTCACACAGGTTATTTGCTCCTCGACCCATATTGGTGATCACTCATTGGACTTGGTGTTCCTACTGGGGACGGAGATACCCGATTTGGTGGTGGAACCAGTCGGGTGGTCTGACCATCATACCACTGGGTTCAGTTTCGAGGCCACCCCTAGTAGGTCAGCCCCTATGGAGATGGTCCGGTACCACCCTTTGAGGGGTGTTTCCCCAGATGGCCTGATGGCAGTACTGGACCTATTGGGTTTTCCGAGTGATTGCATGGATCCAGGGGACCTGGTACTTGCCTATAATAAGGTGGAAATAGGGGCCCTGGATTCCATTGCTCCTGTTCATGTTCATCCCCTCACTCTTCGCCCCAGGTCTCCCTTGTTTGATGAGGCTCTGAGGGAGTTGAGGAGAGACGAAAGGTTAGAGAGGTGCTAGCGAAAGTCGGGCCTGGATTGTGACAAACTTAGTTTGATGGACCATTATGTGGTCTATCAATCAGCAATTTCTCGTAAGAAGGCAGAATTCCTGTCCAGAGAGATTGCTGCTGCACAGAATCGACCAGCTCAGCTTTTCTGGACTGTGGACAGATTGTGCAATCCAATCTGTCTTCAGCCTGGAAATGCTTTTTCTCCAGAACGGTGTGAGGAGTTTGCTCAATTCTTTTCAGATAAGGTTGCCACAATCAGGTCTGATATCCGCTTGACTCTCCCTAATGGGAGCTGTGATGGTCGGCAGGAGACGTCGGACACCCAGTTTGTGTGGTTTGACTTCAGCCCTCCCACAATCAGTGACATTGTGATGGTCATCCAGTCATTGCGTCCGACCAACAGCGGTTTGGACCCGGGCCCCACACGTCTCTTAGTGGGCTGTGTGGATAAAATCGGTCTGGTACTTGCTAAGATAGTCTGGAGGTCTTTGGAGAGGGGGATTTTTCCAAATCCTCTGAAGGAGGCCGTGGTTCAGCCCCTTCTTAAGAAATCCTCCTTGGACTCAGATTGTCTGGCTAACTACAGGCCTGTCTCTAACCTGCCCTTTGTGGGTAAGGTTATTGAGAAGGTGGTCACATCGCAGCTGGATGATCATTTAACCAGCCACAATGTCTATGATTCTCTCCAGTCCGGATTTAGGAAGAGACATAGTACCGAGACAGCTCTTGTCCGGGTACTAAATGACCTCCTAATAGCAAGAGATCGAAGGACCCGTACCATCTTGGTCCTTCTTGATCTCTCTGCAGCATTTGGCACTGTGGACCATGGTGTGCTATTGGAGCACTTGCGGTTTATCTGTGGGCTGTCTGGTACAGTCCTCAGTTGGTTTCGATCTTTCCTCGAGGGTAGGACTCAGAGGGTGGTGTCTGGGATTTTTTCCTCGGCATCATTCCCACTATCCTGTGGGGTGCCGCAGGGCTCCATTTTGGTGACCATGTTGTTTGCGGTGTACATGCTGCCGTTGGGAGTGATTATTAGGCGGTATGGTTTGGGTTTTCACTGCTATGCAGATGATACTCAACTGTACATGTCCTTTGTGCCCGGCCAAGATGCTGCCGTTTCGTTCTTTAACAACTGTCTCGCCGAAATCCAGGATTGGAGGAATGTGAGTTGGCTGCGGTTGAATCCAGAGAAAACTGATGTGTTGGTTGTGGACCCAGGTCGCCGGGAGGTGGGTTTGTTGGCGGGATCACCTTCAGGTTTATGGTTGGGGGTGTTCGGCTAACTACCTCAGACCAGGTGCGGAACCTGGACGTTGTGTTTGATGACTGTTTGACACTTAAATCTCAGGTGTCGGCAGTTGTCAAAGCCTCTTTTTATCATCTGAGGAACATCACCTGGGTGAAGCACCTGGTTCCTCCCAATGATCTTCCTACTTTGGTCCATGCCTTCATTACCTACCGCCTTGACTACTGCAATGCCCTTTACCTTGGTCTACCGTGGGTTGATATTCGCCGCTTGCAGCTAGTGCAGAATGCGGCAGCCAGGCTATTGACTGGTTCTTCTAGGGCAAGTCATATAACGCCTGTGCTCCGCGGCCTGCACTGGCTGCCAATATGCTGGCGAATCACCTTTAAGGTCGGTTTGCAGACCTATAGGGCCCTACACAATTAGGGACCTGGTTACCTGAAAGATCTCCTTTGTCTCTACTGTCCCTTCAGCTCTCTCCAATCCACTGACGAGGGATTGCTGGAGATTCCCAGGGTTCGTTTAAAGACATCTGGGGCCAGATCTTTTAGTTTTATGGCCCCAACCCTGTGGAATTCTCTACCTCGTCAGGTGCAAGATTGCCCGACCGTCCAAAGCTTTAAGGGGGCATTAAAAACATTTTTTTTAGCCTTGCATATAATGATTTTTAATGTTGCTGCCTTGGATTAATTTTATTTACTGTTTTAATTATTTATTGATTTATTTTATTATGTTTTGTACAGGCGCCTTGGTTTCGGAAAGGCGCCTTTTACAAAAGTTTGATTTGATTTGATTTTGATTTAGTCTTCTTTAGATTAATGTCAAGTCTATGATTCTTGAACCACTTTTCAGCTTGGCTGAAGGTGAGTTGGAGAGAGTCCTGGAGTGAGACAGACTTATGGTGTGAGGTGTAGAGAATGGCATCATCCGCATATAGAAGAATTTTGCCAGAGCAGGCACTGGGCAGAGTGTTAAGGTAGAGACTGAAAAGTAGGGGTCCCAGGATGGAGCCCTGGGGAACCCCGGAGCGGACAGGTTAGGTGTAGGACAAGGTCCCATTGATTTTTATGCACTGGGATTGAACTAAGAGGTAGCTAGAGCACCAGATGAGGGGACCTGTGGAGAAATCGATTTGGTATAGGGAGTCAAGCAAGAGGGGATGCAGACAGTGTCAAAGGCCTTGGAGAGGTCAATGAACACTGCTTCAGCAAGAGTGCCAGAGTCAAGGGAGGAGTGCAGGTAGTTGGAGAACTCTAGGAGGGCTGTGGTGGTGCTATGTCCTGAGCGGAAACTGTGCTGCTTAGGGCATAAGATGGCATACTTGGTCAGATACTCAGTGATCTGAGTGGCCACCACTTTTTCAATAGCTTTGGAGAGTGGGGGGAGAATGGAAATTAGCAGATAGTTGTTGGAGGAGGACCTGTCACCACTTTTGTGTATGGGCGAGATGATAGCTGTTTTCCAGGCACTGGGGAATTGACCCAAGCAGAGGGATCGGTTAAGTAGGTCAGTCAGTGGGACTAGGACATCATCCAGGACTAGGCGTAGGATCCTGGTGTCCACAGGGTCATTACTGGGGCTATTGCTGCCTAGGGCTTTTAGCAGGTATGGTCTGGCTTCTTGAGTGGATATTTTGTGTAGGTGGAACTGAGGGCGTTGAAGGACAGGGGGCTGAGATTCAGGCACAGGTTCAAAGAAACTACTGAGGAGGACAGAACTGAGATCAGTGAAGGTGGTATTAAGGCAGTTTGCTATGTTGAGGGGGGTCTGTGGTAACAGAGCCGTCAATAGAAAGCCGGGAATGGGGGAATGTAATTTCCTATTCAGTTCTTTTATGTTACACCAGGAGGTCTGGGCTGACCCCCAGGAGGAGGTAAGGGTGGCCTGGTAGTGGTCCGCTTTGGCTTTGCGGATGGCCCAAGTGCACTTATTGCACGTGGCATTGTAGATTTGCCTATCCACTATCTTGCCCGATTCCACAGCAATGTGCCAGATAGTTTGTACCCGCATAACACATTTGTCCAACATTTATTGTACCTCAAATAAATACCCATGTAATGCATTCATTCATTGTTTATTGTACATCCAGTAACTACCTATGTAACACATTAATCCATTGTTTATTGTAAATACGGTTCATACCCACAAAACGCATTCATCCAGTATTTATTGTAAATATAGTTCGTACCTGCATAACACATTCATTCAGCATTTATTGCAAATAGAATGTGTACCTGCATAATACTTTCATCCTGTTTATTGTAGCTACAGTTCATACCCGCATAACACATTCCTCCAATGCTTATTGTAAATGTAGTCTGTGCCTGCATAATGCATTCATCCAGTGTTTATTGTAAATACAGTTTGTACCTGCATAACACGTTCATCCAGTTTTTATTGTAAGTCCAATAACTACCCATGTAATGCATTCATCCAATGTTTATTGTAAATACGGGTCATTCCTGCATAACACATTCATCCAGTGTTTACTGTAAATATGGTACATACGCACATAACACATTCATCCAGTTTTTATTGTAAATGCAGTTTGTACCAGCGTAACACTTTAAGCCAGTGTTTATTGTAAGTACAATACGTACCTGCATAACATTCATTCATTGTTTATTGTAAATGCCGTTTGTACCCATGTAACACATTCATCCAGGGTTTATTGTAAATATTTATTTATGTAGCATTCTTTAGGAATTACAACCTTTGAGTTGGGGACTCATTTACAAAGGCTCCGCATCAAGATACAGAAACAGACAAACAGTGCACATGGCTACAGCAAAGTGGAATTATAAGGTTAAAGACACACATTACGATTACAACAGGAATACAGCATTACACCATAAACAGTTATATATAGAATTATTACAATATACAGCTTGTATAGATAAACAAGGTTCAGCCATTACTATGATATCATTCGCACTGGTTTATTTGATAACATTTAGTTCTGGGTTTCTAGAAGGATACACCTTGGATGTACAGTAAAGAGGGGAGGTAGCACAGGTAATGTGTGCGAGCAGCCAAAGCGGCATTGTCAAGAGGTTGCTACAGAGGTAGTGTGCAAGATGGAGCCGGACTAGATGGTACATTGGCAGCACTGTGAGGTGAGTATATGTTCTTTGCATGCTATTTTAAAGGGACCTAGGTTGGAGAGGGAGGAGATTTTAGCGGGGAGTTCATTATACCATGCTGATCCCTGTAGGAGAAAGACTCTTGGGCTAGTGAGATCCTGACCCTCGGTATCGACCACACCTGCTTGCTGGTGGTGCGGGCGTTCACCGAGGTGTGGGAGGCTTGGAGTGAGGCAGATACCCCCAGAGGGAGAGCCTCAGGTGTATTTTTTTTTTTTTTTGCGCCTTACTTGCCCCCTGGCCTGCCTCTCCTTCTGGCTGCTCATGACTCCTCTGACCCCCTCGCCCTGACCCCCTTCCTCTCACCTCAGATCGCAGCTGACCTGGGGTGGCCCAACGTATCCCTTCGCCGGATGGGTCCCTCTCCTCCGAGGGGGAAGGCACCAGGAAGGGAAGCCAGCGCACTAGTCAATCAGTCCCTGGGCACTGCTGAGGTGGATTCGGGGGCGTCAGGGCATCTCGAGTCGGCAGGAGCCAGCAGCCATTATCCGCCGACCAGGAGGCCAGGATTGGCCCCTCGGGCGGTGCCACGAACGCCTTGGCCAAGCCGACGCTCACCACGCCCCTTGTGCAGTGGGCTCACTTAAGCTGTTGTTCTCCCAGCCTCCACCAGGAGGCAGCAGACAGCAAGCCACGCCCCTCCCTCCCCCGGAGAAGGCGAGCAGTCGCAGGACGCCAGCCTACTTCCTCGGCCAGCTCTCCAGCGACCTGAGTCCGTTCCCGAACCTGGGTCGCCGGCGTCGCAAGAGGAAATCCAACCGCTGTGTCGAAGAGCCGGCCTAGGTGTATTTTCTTAGTCAGGTGGTACGTTTGATAGCGTATTCTCTCATCCAGGGTTAGGAAGTTAGTCAGGGAATACAGGGTGCAGGTATGGGTACGCGTGTCAGCCCCTGAAAGGAGCCTGCAAGCTTTGTTAATGGCTAGATGGATTTTATTTAGCACCGTGCGATCGGTGGCTGAGTAGATGGTGAGCCTGTAATCGACAAGAGAGAGGACCGAGGCGGTGACGGCCAGGTTAAGGGCTTCCAGGGATAGGCAATTTTTGTGCCTATACAGCGGACCTATTCGGGCATTTATAGCTACAGACAGGTTGTTAATGTGTGAGTGGAAAGAGAGCAGGGGTCAACCTTAACCTTTTTTTGCACTAGCCAGCAGGGCAAGTTGATTCAAAATTGCACTAGCCCGCAGATGGTTGCACTAGCCCTTAATTATAATGGTAAAGTGTGATCACTTATACAGGAAACAATGCAAGCAAAGCCAAGAAATACTCTGATTATTGCACATTTATCCTGCTCCCACATTGCTTCCAGCTCCCCAGCAGAAAAAAAAAGACAGCAATGTCATCCATCACAGACAGTGAGCCTCCCCTCCCATTGTTTTGTACCATGGTCTCCTCTCTTCCTCTTTCTGCCCCCCCACACCAAACAGAGAGAGGATATCACAACAGCAACTATTCAATCAAGCAGTCCTAGCTCTGTGCACACAACAGCTGGCATCATCATGCACCTCACCACACTGTCACCACCACCCACAGGCAATGAACAGAGTCAGGCAGAGAAAGACACTTGCGGTTCCCACCCTATAGTCAACTGGAGACCTGCACTTTTTTAAGTTTTTGTACAGTCTCAAGTGAGTCAGGAGCACATCTAAGATTTCTTTGGGGTGCGGGCTAGACAAACTTAAGGGGCTTGGAAAATAGAAAACTATGAAATTTTTATTTGTAAAAGCATTGATTTTAATATGCTCTGCCCCAACAATAACAGATTTTTCTTTAACATTGTCCTTTCATCAGCCCTGGGGAAACAGTACACAGGCATAACACTATACTATTTCTATTTCTGTATAGGATTATCTATGCACCACAGGAATGCCTATTTCAAGGTTTCAAATTATGTATTTTATCAAGGTTTATTTTTGTACCATACATGATCCAAAGCTTTGTTTTTAGGCTGAAAGGACATGCTGAGTGGGATAAGGGTGGAACTGTATGGATGGTGATGGCTGGCATGGTCCATTTAGAAAAGCTGAGGACCCCTACACTTGCTAGTAATGGGAGCTATGGATCTATGGATGGTCACTTCAGAGTCTGGTCTGCAGTGATGTCCAGGGAAAGAACAGAGTTAAGTGATTTGGGAGAGGGAAGTTATGGTGAGGCTGGGATAAAACCCACCGCCTGCAGGGCCGATCCTGTATATCTCCTTGCATTTTGTCACTGAAATGTTGGATACAAATACTCAAAATGTAAAGAAATGAGGGGCACTGGTCTTAATAATATTGGACAAATTGTTAGACATAGACACATTCAGAAAACTGGAACCTACTGACTTAGCAGCACTCTACCCTTGATCACACCCTGGACACTAGCTGAAAGTCTTAACAGTGGAGTGATAATGACTCACATTGAGTCATTTGTGGGATCCCTTTCTTGAACTGCCAGATAATTGCAGCTCTTAATGAGCTGTTAATCACACCTGGCCATCTGGAATATTGAGAGAGATTAGCATGAGGACTAGAGAATGCTAAAGTAGAGACTTTTTTTAACTTCATTAAAAGCCATGAAAATCTGCACGAGTCAAGCCGGGCAAGTAGAAAGTTAGCTGCACTAGCCCTGGTCAATTTGCACTAGTGTTTGTGCTAGTAAAACAATGCTAAGATTGACCCCGGAAAGAGAGGCAGGAGTCAAATGTTATGCCCAGATACAGTATTTATAGGTGAGTACCTGTTCAAGAGGAAGGAGAGAGTTGGAGAAAATGGAAAGCTGCATATTCTTGGTCTTATTCTGATGGTGGGCAAAGAGCATGGCCCTTGTATTTTTCACATGGACTATGAGTCTATGGTCTATGAACCAGTTCTCAATCTGGTTAAACGCAAGTTGGAGGGAAGGTTGCAGAGAACTGGGATCCTGGTGCGAGGCAAATTGTACTGCGTCATCTGCATACAGCAGTAGATTACCGGAGCAGGACTTGAGCAGTGCGTTCAGGTATATACTGAAAAGCAGAGGGCCGAGAATGGAGCCCTAGGGAACCCTGGAGCAGACTGGCAGGGTTGAGGACTGGGTAGTGTGTATTTTGACACATTGTGACTGTGCAGTGAGATAGCTGGTGAACCAAGAGATAGGTCCTTTGGATAGGCCTATGTTTTGGAGTGAGCTTAGGAGCAAGGGGTGGGAAACTGTGTCAAAGGCCTTTGACAGGTCGATGAAGATAGCTCCCGCAATATGTTTTCTGTCCAGGGCGGAATTAATGTAGTTGGAAAACTCAGTCAGAGCCGTGGTAGTACTGTGCCCAGATCTGAGGCTATGTTGTTTTCTGCACATTAGATTGTTAGTGAGAAGATATTCGAAGAGTTGGATGGCTATTATCTTTTCAAGGGCTTTTGAGAGTGGGGGGTGGATGGAGATGGGCCGGTAATTATCAGGGAGTGCAGTGTCACCACTCTTTAGTATAGGGGTGATTGTGGCAGTCTTCCAGGTAGAGGAGAACTGCCACAGACAAAAGGAGAAGTTTATGAGGTCCGTCAGTAGTGATAGAATAGTATCGAGCACTAGCCAGAGAATTCTCATATCAAAGGAGTCTTTGCAGTAGTAGGAGCCACTGAGAGCATTGGCGAGAAATGGCCTGGCCTCATTCTCGGTAACTACTCTAAAATGGAAGGGGGGGGATACTGCATGTTAGGGGCTGGGTCACCGATATAAGGTCAAAAAAGTTTGTTGGGAGCAATGCGCTGAGGTCAGAGAAAGACGCGTTAAGACAGTCAGTTATGGCCTGAGGGTCGGTGGTGGGGACATTGTTGATGGTTAGAAGGGATGGGGGGAGGGGAGTCAGGATTTGCCATTAAGTTCCTTGATGTTGTCCCAAAACAACCAAGAATTCCCCCAGGAGGAGGCCAGGGTTGCTTTGTAGTATTCAGATTTAGCCTGCTTTATAGCCCAGGTGCATTTGTTGCGGGCTGTTTTATAGGCCTGCCTGTCAGCCTGTGAACCGGAGGAAATTGCTTTGCACCAGAGATCATCTCTGAGTCTAAGCTGATGGAGCAGTTCTGCAGAGACCCAGGTGGCGTTGTGCTTCTTGGTCTGTGCTATAGAGAGACGGGCATAAATATTGCAATCTTTATTAAAGGAGTGGGTAAAGTAATCAAGGGCTACATCAATGGTGGGTGCCCGAGAGATCGGGGATCAATCCCAGCTGGAAAGGTACCTCTTAAGTTTGGTGAGGCCACCAGACTGGAGACAGCGCCGAGTTATTTTATGTGGTTTGGGTTTCTGCTGAAAGCATGATCATATGAACAATATGGGGGAGTGATCACTTAGGGAGTCCAGAAGGATCACAAGATTTAAAATGTTATTGGGATGGTTGGTGAGTAGGAGGTCGATCAGGGTGCTTGTGCCATTAGTGGAGTTTATCCTGGTGGGTTGGTTGACCAGCTGGGTAAGGTCCAGGGCAGCGAAAGTGTCCTTAATATGAGAGGACGTGCCGGAAAGTCAGTTCACATGCAAGTCACCGACTATGACGTGCTCTGTATTGGGTGGAAAGTTGGAGATAAAGTTAGCTATGGACTGTATTGCCTGAGCTTGGTTTCTCGGGGGGACATATGCTACAGTCAATGTTAGAGGGGCTCTGGAGGGGTTAGGGGTAAGTTTTAATGCAAGGGCTTGAGCACCATGGTCTAGTGAAGGTGTTGGAAGTGCGTGACATATTATAGAGTCACGGATGTACACCGCGCACCCCCCCACGCTTACCTACCTTGTCAGTTCTGTATATATAGTTCATACTTGCATAATACATTCAGCCAGGGTTTATTGTAAAGTACCATATGTACCCACATAACACAGTCATCCTGTGCTTAGTGTATATTTCATTTAGCTTTTGTTTACCAGGTAGGCACACTAGGCAATTGAATGCCTATTTTCAGGTGCAACCTGGGAGAGTACAACTAAAAATACAGACAGTGAAAATACAATATATCAAGACATACATTGGCAAGAAAGTACATATTTTGCTGTGCCATCAGTTACAATTGCATCAAATAGGGACATACATTGTTCCACAGTACATTCTGTATGCTAGGGAGAGAGAAGAAAGGTTGATTCCATGTCAATGTCTGTAATGAAAACCATAATAATAGTGCACTTAATGTAGAGAGATATAAAACATCAAGGAGACGGAGGGGAGTTATATTCATAGGAATTACTTTAGTGAGGTGCTGTTGAGAAGCTGTTAAGTCAGCAAAGTTCCACTTGGAAAGAGTGCAAGTAGAGGAGATGCTCAAGTGCCATGACAAGAGCAGAGTGCCTGGCTAAGGATTCACAATGTTCAATACAGAAGGAATGAGTAGGGGAGCATCACCGAATTTCAGGAGGAATGGAGTTCCATAGTTTGGGGCCTGAGTAGGCAAAGGACGTTTCACCAGCTTGAGTTTTAACTCTAGGGACTGTGAGGAGGGTATTTCCAGTAGATCTCTCGGGGTAGTCATTTTAAATGAAATGAAGAGAGGAGGCAATGGATTGGGGCTGCCCATTTATTAATATGTTAAAGATGGCCCCTCTGTGACTGTGGTTGTGCAGAAGTGATGGGGAAGCCAACCCAGCTCATCATAGACAGAGCAGTGGTGAGTGAGTCTAGGTGATTTCAACGTAAAGTGGCAGATATTATTATAGGTGACATCCCATTTGTGGAAGGTGGTTTTTGAGGCTGAAGAGTACATTGGGGCTCTATGGAGAAGTTTGGGAAGTAGCATTCCTTTGGCGATGGAAAGGTGCGCCTGTGGAGTCAGGTCTTGGGCTACTTTATATGAGACACCAAGCATGGAGCTCACAGATTTGCAGACACTTGCCACATGTGACGTGTAATCAAGAGTGGGGTCAAGGATGATTCCAAGGTATGTGAAGGAAGACGTAGTTGGGACCAAGGTGCCATCTTGGTATGCTATGGATAGAGGGGAAGGGCAGGCTCTGAGTTTGGGGAATGTGCCAAAGAGCATAGATTGCGTTTTTGTGATATTGAGAATTAGTTTGTTTAGGGATAACCAGGTGTGTACAGATTGTAGGTCTGCCATCAGGTGATGATTGATCAGATCAATATTTTTGTAGCTGGTATAGAGGATCAGATCATCAGCATAGAGTATGGCTGAGGAGTGGGTTAGAATATGTGTATGAACATATGAACATACAAATCTGCCAGCAGAAACAGGCCTTACGGTCTGTCAAGTTAGATCTGCTGAATGCTTGACTAACGCCCTTATATTGCAGCTGCCCACCCCTCCCTCACCTTTACCCCCTCGCACCCTGTTCCATGCCCTTTTAAAACTGCCCACTGTGCTACAGATATCACCTCCTCGGGTAGAGTATTCCATTTCTCCACCACCCTCTCTGTGAAAAAAATACCTCTTCATCTCTCTTTGGTATCTTCCACCCTCCAACCTGAGACCATGCCTTCTGGTATCCCGTCCTCTCCTCAGTTAAATATCTCTTCTGTACCTGTTTTGTTAATCCCTTCAAATATTTGAAAATCTCAATCATATCCCCTGATCCCTCCTCTCCTCCAGGGTGTACATATTCAACTCAGTCAGCCTGTCCTCATAGGTTTTGCCCTCCAGCCCCTGGATCATCTTAGTTGCCCTATGCTGCACCCGCTCCAGCAATCTGATATCCTTCTTCAGAAAGGGACACCAGAACTGCATGCAGTACTCCAAATGTGGCCTGACTAGTGACCTGTACAGCGGCAGGATCACATCCCTATTTCTGGATGAGATTCCTCTCATAATACACCCCAGCATCTTGTTGGCCTTAGCTGCCACCTTCCTGCACTGAGCTGAGTTGTTCATGTTACCCGTTATGATCACTCCTAGGTCCTTCTCCTCCTCTGTGACCTCTATCTGAACCTCTCCCAACTGGTAGCACCTCTCTGGGTTCCTTGCTCTGAAGTGCATAACCTTTCACTTCTTCGCATTGAAGCTCAATTGCCACTATACTGACTAATCCTCCAGTGTGATAAGGTCCTCCTGTAGTCCCTGCCTCCCCTCTATGTTGTCCACCACTGCCCCTATCTTGGTATCATCTGCAAACAGACTGATCTTGCTCCTAACGCCATGTGAGATATCCGATATGAATAACTCAAACAACACCAGACCCAGGACTGAGCCCTGTGGCACCCTGCTTGTCACCGTCCATGGGGAAGAGAGTGCCCCCCCCCATCACCACCTGTTGCTGCCTCCCCTTCAGCCAGTTCACAATCCACTTTACCATCTTTGTCCCTGCCCCACATATTGCAACTTACCCCCCAGCCTCCCATGAGGCACTGAATCAAAGGCTTTGCTGAAGTCTAAATACAGCACATCCACTGCATGGCCTTTATCCAGCTCCCTCATTACCCAGTTGTAGTATTCAATTAGGTTGGTCTGGCAGGATCTTCCAGAGACAAATCCATGCTGCTCACTGTCCTGGAGTCCATTTTCCGCCAAAAAGGTCACCGGCCTCTCTTTCAGGATTGCTTCCATAAGTTTTCCTACAATGGATGTGAGGCTTACAGGTCTGTAATTGCCTGGTTCATCCTTTGGGCCACTCTAGTGGAGGGGCACTATGTGAGCCATCCTCCAATCCTATGCCACTCAACCTGTGTCCAGGGAGGTATTGAACAGGTCTGCCAGCGGCCCAGCCAATATCCCTGCCAGTTCTTTCAGCACCCTGGGATGAATGCCATCCAGACCTGGTGCCTTATCCACCCTTAATGCCTTCAGACCCTCCAGCACCCTGCCCTCCATAATTACCCCATCTGTCACCCCTCCCCCCTTGTCCACCTTCCCCATCCTCTGAGGTAGCTGTCCACCCTTCTCCTTCATGAACACAGAACAGAAGTACTCATTTAGTGCTTCTGCCTGTTCTGCCCCCTTCTCCACCCACCCCCCGTCCTTCCTGATCTTCATTGTCTGGTCCCTGCAGCTCCTTCTCTCCCTTATGTATCTGAAAAAGTCTTTCTCCCTTTCCCTGATACCCTGTGCCAGCCTCAGCTCCCTGGAAGCCTTGGCTGCCCTGATCAATCTAGTAACCTCCTTGGACTTTTTCGCATACAATTCCATGTCCTCCCCCCTCCCAGACTTCTTGAACCTCCGAAAAGCTGCCTTTTTTACCCTTACCCCTTCCAAAACCTCCTTGTTCAGCCAGCTTGGCTTCTTAGCCCCACTCCTCTTGCTCAGTGTCTTGGTACATGACCCAGTAGCCTCAATCAGCCAAAGTTTGATAATATCCCACTTCTGATTTGCATCCAGATCAAGCCTATTTCCTACCAGGTGCCATCCCAGAATTTCCCCCATCTTGATAAAGTCTGCTCGCCTGAAGTCAACCACCCTGTTTCCTGTGCCTACAGTCTCCCTGCCCATGCTGAGCGTGAACCACACTGACTGATGGTCACTCCCAGCTAGTGGGTCCTCCACCCTCAGATCCCTCACAGCCTCCCTGTTAGTTAGCGCAAGGTCCAGAGTGTTTTCCAACCAAGTTGGCCCACTGACCATCTGCACCAGGTAGCTATCCTGGAATGCATCCAGTAGCACCTGCTCCCTTGCGCTTGAGGTGGCTGGGGTTCCCTAATCCACTCCTGGTAGATTGAAGTCCCCCACAATCACCATGTTCCCTCTCCTGCATACTCTTCTAATCTGCTCCGCTAACTACTTGTCCAAGTCATCTGTCTGAGCTGGTAGTCTGTATACCACCCCCATCTGCAGTATCCTACTTTTATAATCAAGGAATTGCATTCATAATGCCTCTTTTTTACCCTCCTCCCCCTCATCCCTTGTACACCTTTTCCCTTCTGTAAGGTAAACTGCCACTCCTCCCCCTCTTCCCATTCCTCTGTCTTTTCTATATATCCTATACCCTGGGATCATCAGATCCCAGTCCTGGTATTGTGTAGCCCAAGTCTCCATGGAGGCAGCAATGTCCACCATCCCAATGGCCAAGAGAGCCTGTAACTCAGCTGTTTTGTTCCCCAGGCTCCTTGCATTCAGGGAGACCACCCTCCACCCAGTTCCCTTCCTTACCCATTCCCCCTCATCCTGATTCCCCCATCGTGACCCTACCTTGATACCATCCCTGTTAGCATGGGGGGTTAGCTCATTCGGCTCCCCTGTCTGGCAGCCCTGCATACCTGCTGCACACTCACCTCCCCCATACCTAGTTTAAATCCACCCTGGATGCTAATAGTAATAGTGTTAATGTGCAAGGTAAACAGCAGCGAGTCAAGTGTGGAGCCTTGGGGGACCCCCCCTTAGGAATGTGCAGGGTCTGAGAGGGAGGATGCATACATGACCTTCTGGGCTCTGTTTGTTAAATAGTTATGAAACCAGGGGAGAGCAGTTACTGAGGTTCGCAAGTTTACCAGGGAGCAAAGTGTGACCAACAAGGTCAAAGACATTTGTCAGGTCAATAAAAATGGTACATGTGAGGCTACCAGTGTCCATGGCAGAGGAAATGCTGTTTGTAAGGATAAGAAGGGTAGTGGTGATGCTGTGCCCTCTACGGAATCCATGTTGAATATGGGATACTAGGTTATGAGCTGAGGGGTAACTTGTAAGTTCTGAGGCCACTGCCTTCTCCAATATTTTGTTTAGGACAGGTTGAATAGCAATGTGCCTATAGTTATTTAAAAGTCTGTGTTCTCCCTTCTTAAAAACTGGGAGAACCCGTGCAACTTTCCATGCATTAGGCACTATGCCTGTAGAGAGGTATGGGCTCATTAATTTAGCTACTGGGGAGGCACATTTTTTGGTGGCAATTTTCACAAGTTTGGGTTCAACATCATTTAGGCCCGCATATTTGGAGTCAGGAATCCGCATTAGGAGTGAGGGCCTGACTCGTTTAAAGTAGAAGGGAGGTTGAGACTGTTTTTTTTTTGACCCAGTGCAGATACTAGCTTGTAGGGTAGTGAAAAGGAGGACCCACCAGAGGAGACACTCTCATATGAGGATAGGTCTGAAAAATGTGAGTTGAAAGCATTTGCTATTGCCATGCTAGTATTGCAGAGCATCCCATTTAGTAACATATTAAGGGATGAGCGACTACCTTGGTGGCCAAGAGTTTTTTTTTTATTTGTTGCCAGAACAGCCTGGGATTTTATTCCATAGCATTAAATAGCATTTTGTAGTTACTGCTTGTGTTTTTTCTGACCTCCCTCTTGCACGTGTTATGCAGCTCTTTATAGGCAGACCAGTCCGCGGAGGATGAGAGGCATTAAAGGCCTCCTATCTTTTATCTCGCTCTATACATTTTGTCAGTAGTTTATGGCCCAGCCATTTTGTTAGAGGGGGCATGCACCCTCCTCTTGGTAAATGGGATGCATTTATCTTGCATGTTGGTTAACACTATGGTGAGGAAAGTAGCTGCTGAATTTACATCGGTGGCATTTTACAAATATGACCAGTCTGTATTTACTATATACAGTTTGTACTCACATAACATATTCATCCAGTGTTTATTGTAAATATAATACATACCCACATAACACATTCATCCAGTGTTTATTGTAAATACAGTTTGTACCCGCATAACACATTCTTCTACTGTTTAGTGTAAGTACAGTGAGTACCTGCATAACACATTCATCCAGTGTTTATTGTAAAAAGAATGCATACCCACATAACTCATTCTTCCAGTGTTTATTGTAAATACAGTTCGTATCCGCATAACACATCCATCTAGTGTTTATTGTAAATATGATGCATACCCGCATAATGCATTCATCCAGTGTTTACTATAAACAGAATGCATACCCATGTAACTCATTCTTCCAGTGCTTACTGTAAATACAGTTCATATCTGCATAACACATCCATCCAGTGTTTATTGTAAATAGAATGCATATCCACATAACACATCGATCCAGTATTTATTTTAAAAACAGTTCTTACTCACATAACATATTCTTCCAGTGTTTATTGTAAATACAGTTTGTACCCACATAACACATTCATCCAGCATTTATTGCAGATACTGTAACGACCCATGTAACGCATTCATCCAGCGTCTATTGTAAATCTAATAACTATTCATGTGATGTAGTCATCCAATGTTGATTGTAATCCAGTACATACCGTCACAGTGAATTAATCCAGTGTTCACTATACATCTAATACCTACCCATGTGGCACATTCATCCAATATTTATTGAAAAGCCATTAACTACTTGTGTAATTAATTAATTAATTAATTAATTAATTCATTCATTCATTCATTCATTCATTCATTCATTCAGTGTTTATTGTAAATCCTATACCTATCCTCATAATGCATTCATTAAGTGTTTATTGTACATCCATTAACTAGCCACATAGCAAATTCATGTCATGCTTATTGTAAATCCAATACCTACCCATGTTATTCATTCAGTGTTTTTTGTAAGTCCAGTACTTACCTGCGTAATGAATTCATCCAGTGTTTATTGTAAATCTTATACCTACCCACATAAAACATATAGAAACCAGCTCCACCCCTACCATAGAGGATATCAAGAGATACCTGGATTTGCTTCCCATTCCTAGAATGAACAAAGCTCAACAAACTTTTTTAGCAGCCGGGCTAACACAGAAGGAGATCAGTCAAGTCATTAAAGACCTATCTCCAGATAAAGTACCAGGTCCAGACGGGTTCTCGCTGAATTTTTATAAATGTTTCTGGGAAGAGCTTAGCCCTCTGTTACTGGATCTTTTTTTACCATCTTTATAGGAAAGTTTTTTTTGTGGGGGACCTTATGGGAGCACTGATTATCTTAATGCTGAAACCTGGCTGCACATCATACATTACTGGGTAATTGCAGACAATTTCCCTGTTAAACTTAGACACTAAGATCCTGGCAAAAGTCTTGGCAGGATGTCCCAGGATGCTGCTCCCAAGTCCTCCTTGTCCAGATCGGATACCCTCTTCAATTCCTTCTGCCGTTTTGCCCTTGATGCTCCCTCTTCCCCCCACCACTGTGATTTCTATTATGCCCTATCCTTCCCCTCTCTCACAAACAGATGACTCTCCCACTGCGCTAAATTCACCTCCAAGCACTGGTTGGGTGAACTCCCTTCCTACCTCTCCCCCTCATTTATAACACCCGCCACTCCCTCTCACTCCCTTAGATCATCTGACTCCCATACTCTGGCGGTCCCCAGCAGAGCCACCCTCATCGGCCAATCCGGTTACTCTCACTGCCTCCCAAATATGTGGAATTCCCTCCCCCCCTCAAATTCGTCACTCATCCTCCTACTATTCCATCAGCTCTGCCCTTAAAAACTTCCTTGCACCTAGCTGTTCCTGCTACAACCTTCCCTAACTCCCCCCTCTAAGCCCAACAAACCCTACCCCTCTTAGTACCCATGCAATGCCCCTGCTGCAGGTCCACCCCCACCCACCTAAAAACGAGCATTCCTTCCCTTCCTCCAGTTCCTCCCCTTCAGACCGTCCATTGTTCTCTTACTGTGATTTCTCTACCATCCAGAGTTGTACTAAGGGCCAGTTCCTACCTTATCCTTACACCATTAGCCCAACTCTTCCTCCAGCTTCTCCACAACCTGAAGGGCTGGGATCCCGGCCTCTCTTCCCTCTCACCTTCACCCTCTCTTCTATCCTTCTGAAGCCTATTCCCCCTTGCTACCTACAACCTGCTTCCCTCCTATTGTACTCTACTCTACCTCACACTGCCGCAACCTGCTCCCATCCTGTCATGCTTAATCCCTGCCTTGTGCAGGCAGGGTCCTCAGCATACTGGAGGGGTCAGGCCCCAGCAGACCTTTCTCCTCCTACCTCTTCCTTCGCCTCCTTGTTCCATTTCCTTCCACCACCACCCCACTTCTCTGCCTACTGACATACCTACCTCTCTCTCACCTTCCCTTCCCTTCTCCCCTTGCATAGCCCTAGCTGTGGCTAACCCCTAATCTCTAATGCACCTGTAGTTAACTTGCACTTCTGTTATGGCCGACCCTTAATCTTTACTGCACTTGTAGTTAACTTGCACTTCTGTTATACCTTAGCCAACCTGTTCTGCCTGTGTTTACTCCTCACTAACTTCCCTAGAGCAAACTACAACAATTCTATTCAGCCATGTTCTAGCTATACAGTTAAATGTCATTTAGTGTATGCCTAAATGTTATTTTGTGTTGTTGTATCTATCTAGTCCAAAAGCGTTAGCGTAGTATCTATCTAGCTCAAAACTGTTAGCATCCTACTATTTCATTACTCCTGTACAGTCTGCTCAAATTATTTGAATGTAATGTATTGTGCATTTATATTGTGTACCAAATCTCTGTAAACTATCCTCATGTTCCCCTACCCCCTGGGTTGCACCGGGAGACAATCAACTTGTTGCTCAGTGTGCCTTCCTGGTGAAACATTTCAATAAATAAATAAAGTATGGGGTACCCTAATCACAAATGAGCTAGTGAGGTTTATGCCAGGTAGTGTGTCCTCTGACCACTTGCAGAAACTGGTCCACCTTACCTCTGCATCTGGAGAACCAGGAATCCCTGTGGTCTTGGTCTCTCTGGATGCAGAGAAGGCATTTGATTGAGTCTAATGGGATTATTTATTTATTTATAGACCTGGCCAAATATGAAATACTGGCCAAATTTATCCAGTGGGTAAAGATCTTGTACACTAAACCTTCAGCCCATATTCTGCAATGGAATGTACAAGGGCATGCGTCAGAGATTAATCTATTTCTGGAACCATTAATACTTAAACTACAACAAACTCCAGATATAACCAGTATAAGCATTGAAGGCACAGCTTATAAAGTTTCAGTATATGTTAATGATCTATTACTCCATATCACATATCCAGACACTTCCCTGCCTTGGGTCCTTTGGGTTATTGCAGGACTTGGTGGGCTGTCTAATTACAAATTGAATGCAGAGAAGATGAAGGTTATGCCTTTCAGTTCAGGAGTGGACAAACAAGCCATCTTAGACTTGAGGCTTAGGTGGCAGGCTGATAAATTAAAATATTTAGGCATACTGGTCACCAGGAACCCTACTTATATGATATCCCAAAACTTAGATCCCTTCTTCAGAAGGCTCAAGGCAGACCTGGACATATGGGACACCTTCCCCTCACTTTGAGGGAGAGTCAATCTTACGAAGATGAATCTATTACCCAGGGTCTTATACCCTTTGGGAATGATGAATGTAGCAATTCCTAAAATATGATTCCACAGACTTCACAGTTCCATTTCTCAATTTTTCTGGGGGCAGTGCTATCAGACAAACATATCACAAGTTGGCACCTTCCAAATTAATGGGAGGTTTAAAGTTACCTAATTTGAGCTGGCCCAGTGGCGCTGAGGGTTGAGGCACTGGACACCACACCTTGCATCACGCTGACAACCTGGGTTTGGGAACAGACTCGGGCCATCAGGAGTCAGCAGGGGAGGGAAGGGATCAAGCATCCAGAGGACTGCTCTCAATTTCCAGGGAGGGTTCTGGGGGTCTATGCTGCTCCTGGGTGGCCACTGATGGCAATCAGGGTAGCACAAATGGAACATGTGGCGCAAGTGAATGTGGGGGCAGAGCTGTGGAGGACATTGGCACATTTTGCCATGGATATCATTGCATGTCTGAGCTTTGGGGACAACAACAGGCGGAAAAGTGGAAAATCCCCTGTCTTGGGGATAGGCGAAGGCTCCTCCAGTGCCACGACCACACTCCCATAGTCAGGCCTTTCAAATGGGGTGCCCTGCTGACTTTTTCCCGGCACATTAGATTGTAAATAGAGCACCAGGGTGATGGCTGCCCCGCCTCAGGGGGTTCAGAGCTGGGGGATTCGTCAGGCTGGAATGGACCCAGTGAAGGCTTCAGTCAATCAATCAATCAATCAATCAATCAACTCTTTATTTTTAAAAAGCGCCTTTCCAAAACCAAAGCACTTTCACAATAAATAAATCAAATACATATAATTAAAACAGTAGTTTAAAATAAATCACACAAAAATATATTTAACAAGCATTTGCCAATGCCGAATGTTTGCTTGCTGGCATTGGCATTGGTAGTGTAGAAGTTACAGAGCTGCATAATAGGAATGGCAGTGAAGTATTGAACTGAAGCCAACCCCACCACCACCCTGCAGAGAGTGACAAGCACTGGGGTGTGCCTTTGAGTCGTCAGGCATAACGGCCACGCCATTTCACTACACCCTACCCTGCAGATACTGACAAGTGTCACGGCATGCCTTGGGGTCTTTGGCCCTCATGCGCACTCCATTCCATGAGGAAATACGGTGAGATGGGTGCGGTATAGGAGAATGGGGTGAACTTTGGGGCCGAAGAGTCCTAGGCATACCTCGATGCCTCTCACTGGCTGCAGGGTGTTGAATGGTATGAGCATTACAGGCAAGAATCCCAAGACACACCCCTGATGCCTGTCATTCTCTACAGGATGGGGCGTTGTGGTTGGAAACTGTAACACCTCAGGCATTCGTTGGTATTTTCACTACAAATTTTCAACATGGTTTTTTTGTGACCCCCACCTCATGAACAGTGGCAATATCAGTTTGTTAGGTGAAAGCTGCTTATGCACAGCGACTACGGCATTTAGCACCACAGGTGCAAAAACACATTCCGAACAGGATGTGAAAAATGACAGTTGTATTGTTCAAGGGGAAGTGTAAAAAATGGCAATGTTGCAAATCTGCAGTAAAAATATTAAAAAAACTGGTGAAGTCACGAGCGTGCATAGAAACTGTGCAATGCACACCCATAATGTAATTAGTTTGGGGATTTTTTACAGCAGATTGTCAACACAGGCATTTTGGGACCTCAGATCATGAACAGTGTCACTGTGATTTTTTTTATCTGTCCCAAACAATGATTTCCCACAGCGACCACGCATCTCTGCGCTGAAAGTGTGAAAACACATTTCAGCCAAGTTGTGAAAAACGACAGCTGTACTGTTCATAAGGAAGTGTGGAAAAATGCCACTGGTGAAAATCTGGACTGAAAAATATTATAAAGTCATGAACTTACAAGGGTGCGTGGAAACTGTGCAATGCTCACTCGTAACACAGTCATTTTATGGACTTTTGTCACCAAATTTTCAACATAGCCATTTTAAGACCTCTGCTCATGAACAGTGTCACTGTGATTTTCTTAATGTGTCCCATACATTGATTTCAAGACACCGACCAAGCCATTGTGCGCCATATGGGCTGAAACACGCTTTGGGCAAGATGTGGAAAATGACAGCTGTACTGCTCATAAGGAGGTGTGGTAAAATGGCAATGTTGAAAATCTGGAGTGAAAATATTGAAAATTCATGAACTTACGAGCGTGCGAAGGAACTGCGCAACGCACGCTCGTAAAACAGTTATTTTTAGGAATTTTTCCACCAAATTTTCAACATAGGCTTTTTGAGAGCCCACCTTATGAATCTGAGTTGTGAGGAGAAAGAAGCACTAGAGTGTGGAAACCAGGCTCACCCTGTAGAAGACTGGAGAAATTGTTGAATTACGCTCGGTCTGTCAGGAACTGAAGCTGCTGTGTGTGCTCCTGGGTATTTTGCAGTAATTGTGATAGGGATCGAGGAGCAGCCTGCCTGGTATAGTGCTTTCCTTTTACATATGAATGTGCGTAGTGCTGGTGGGGAATCGCTATTTCCAATCCCCCGTGCTGTGTGCTGTGTGTTGAAGCGGGGAAGCAAACCCCAGCTTGTCTCGGACTAAATCAGGTTGCTATCAACTGCAGTGGGGTCCAGTCACAAGGACCTTGTCTCCATGCCCTATTGTTCTGGCAATCAAGAAGAACATCCACCATCCGGTCCTCAGCTTGGGTATTGTGAGTACAAATCAGGGTATTTCCCTGCAGCCTGTTTTCAATCACAAGTGTGTCATCTAATTCTTGTTGTTTCACTGCTTCATGGACTGAGCCAATCCAGCTCCGGATTACAATTGGGTATTGTGCATATATTTTCTTCTACAGGGCCCTATCCATCTGCACCTGCTGGCTAACCCCGGGCAACAGACCTGGCTAGGCCCCCCCAACCTGGGTACCCAGAGTGTGACTTTTCAGCCTCTGTATGTGTGCACAGTACTGTGATTTAATGACACCAATTAACCTGATTTCCCCCTCCCGTGTTACTGCCCCCTAAATAAATCAGATTTGTTGTTGTTATAGTATATACTGTCTGTGGTGTTGATACTTATGGAAACAGGATTGTGTTTTGCTGTGTATGTTGTTTAACCTTATTTTACAGGGGGGTTCTCAGAGACGTGCTGCAGAATCAGTCTCGAGGGTAAGTGGTATCTATATGAGTGAACAGTGTGTATACGTGGGGTATTGGGGCTGTAACTCTGGTGTACTGTGTGAGCCACAAGAGGAAATAAAAGGCGGTCTCAGTGTCCCAGAGGGCTGAGACCAAGCTAGTCTAACCACTACAAATCCTGACCTCTGGGTGGAGGCACCCACCATAGGACCTAGGCCCCTCAGCCTGTCCGTAGTCAAACAGGCAGGGGTAGTAGCCCTTGGGATAGCGCCACCTAGGGGTTACACAAGGATAACTCAGGGAATTACAGACCAGTCAGTCTGATCTCAATCATGTGCAAGCTCATGGAGACAATAGTTAAAAAGAGGCTGGTAGAATATCTAGAGGAACATGGTCTCCAGGATGCTAGGCAGCATAGGTCCATGAGGGGGAGATCATGTCAAACGAATCTGATTGATTTCTTTGACTGGGTCACTAAGACAGTAGACAGGGGCCAAGTGGTAGACATTCTCTGTCTGATTTCAGCAAGGACTTTGACTCTGTGCCCTGCAAAAGGTTGATCAGGAAACTGGCGGATCTCAGGGTTGGGGATAAGATGTCCAGATGGGTGGAAAACTGGCTGAGGGACAGAACCCAGAGGGTGGTTGTGGGGGGAGAGTTATCTGGCATCAGAGAGGTCACCAGTGGGGTCCTGCAGGGCTCGGTGCTGGGTCCAGTGTTGTTCCATGTCTTCATCAATGACATTGAGGATTGCATCATGGGCAAAATGTGCCTATTCACAGATAACACCAAGCTCTGCAGGAGAGTTGACACTGCTGAAGGGATACAGGACCTACAGGATGATCTGAAAAAGCTGGTGAGGTGGTGGGGATCTGGCAGCTTGGCTTCAATGCCAAGAAATGCAAAGTTATGCACATTGGAGCCAAGAATCCCAGGATGGAGTACTACTTGGGTGGAGTCTACGTATTTGCATCAGAGGAGGATAAGGACCTGGGAGTGATGATCACTAGTGACCTGAAGCACTCCACGCAGTGCAAGAAAGCAGCAGCAAAGGCAAAAAAGATGCTGGGATGCATAGTTATGGGATCAGTAGTAGGAGAGAGGAAGTTATACTACCCTGGTACAGGTCACTGGTGAGGCCACATCTAGTGTATGTAGTTCAATACTGGTGCCCGCACCTCAAAAAGGACATTAACCTGCTGGGGAAGGTCCAGAGGAGGGCTACAAAGATGATAGTTGGTCAGCAGGGTAAGACATATGAGGAGAGGCTGAGGGCACTGAACATGTACTCCCTGGAGGAAAGTAGAGAGATAGGGGAGGCTGAGGGCACTGAACTTGTACTCCCTTGAGGAAAGTAGAGAGATAGGAGAGGCTGAGGGCACTGAACATGTATTCCCTGGAGGAAAGTAGAGAGATAGGGGACAAGATTGGGACCTTCAAGTACTTGAAAGGAATAAATAAGGTGGATAAGGAGGGTCTCTTTTTTTTGTGTGTGTCATCTCTTTATCCTGCTTAAGTGCGCCATCTCAGCCACTCCTTCAGGCATGAGCCAAGGCTGAATCCGACCCATCTCACTCCCCCATCCACTGTTCCATATAGCAGCCGACCCTAGGGTAACCCTGACATAACCCTTCGCGGGGCGGGTCCCCCTCCTCCGAGGGGAAAGGCACCAGCTGAGGAGACAGACCAGCACAATGCTTGGCCCCAGGGTGCTGCTGGAATGGATGGCTCTGTGGGACATTGATGGCCTCGGACAGCCAGGCAGCCGTCATCCAGCTGAACATGGAGTGGGTATTTCCACTTTTTGTAGTGGTATTCCCTCCTGCATTGCATCTGTAGTGCTTCTGGTCTCCACCAGGGGCCACTGCAGAGCAACACCACCCCTGTACCCACCCCAGGAGAGGAGAGCACTCCTACAGACACTCAATCCTCTCCTTCCCCTGCCAGCCCCCGTCTTGAGGTAAGGCATCAGCGCCTCAACCCTGTACGCCACCAGGCCGGCTGGAGGGTCTATTTAAGCTGAGTGGCAACCATAATGTGAGGGGGCACAGTCTTTTTTTTTATTTATATTTTATGCTGCACAAGCCCCCTTACATCTTCAGCCAGCTCTTCCTGCCCACCGCTGCCAACCTGCTCCCATGGAGCCACAGTTTACCCTCTGGGCAGGGGCAAGAGGCAGCTGGCTATGTCCCCGACTCATCCAGTTGTTAGTCGGGCCTTAGGCGGTGGCAAGGAGAGCGGTTGGGGCTATGCTGATTTTTTTCCATTTCTGGGAGCAGGAAGTGTGGCACACAATGGTGCAATGGTGGAGCCTCACCTAGCATCCACATGCCTCCCAACCTCAACCTTGGCTCTCTGGGAAGCCGACCCTTTGGTCACCGGGAGGTGTGACCTCCCTCCCTCCGACAGAGATGGAGAGTGTGCAGTTGCCACTCAATCCACCCCTCCACTGACCCTCCAGACTCCTGGGCTTGTTCCTGAACCCGGGTTGCTGGCGCCACAAGCAGTGGCTCCACCACTGTGCCAATGGGCTGGCCAAGGGGGCACAGTCTTAAGCTGGGGGGGAAGGGGTTAAGAGGGAGGCCAGGAAGCAGTTCTTCACAGAGAGGGTGGTGGACACTTGGAATACACTGCCATAAGAGGTGGTCTCATTGAAGACAGTGGGCAGTTTCAAGAGAGGCTGGGATAGGCATAGGGGGAAGGTAAGGATCATGGGTGGGAGGATGGGAGTAGTGGGGGGGGCAGGGACAGTAGCTCAAACCATCGACCCAGCAATATGAACAGACTAGATAGACCAAATGGCCTTCTTCTGTTGACTTCTTCATATGTTCTTATGTAAAACTACAACAACAGAGGAAAATTATTTAAGACCTATTCAGGTTTGGCTTTCTTGCTTTTATTTATTATACTTGTGATTTTTAATTGAAAGTCAAGGCTTTTAGCCTCACTAGCACGGCTATGAGCATTTATTCAGTTAAATATTAAATATTTGTATGAGCAGTATAAGCCTCTTAGAATTTCTCTTGAATTTTTGGGTCCTTTGAGGAATGATTTGGTTTGGTGCTCAATTTGTAAATAAAACTGTTACACAGAGAATAATGCCTGTGCAGGTGTCTGTTATGAGGATTTTCACACACCTGAGCTTCGCTCTTGGGGTTTATGGATTATCACACACCAAGGGTGTGTGAAAAATCCTCATAAAACAAACTTTGCACAGGCATTATTTTTTCTAATAACTGGTGCAAGGTTTCAGATGTAGTTGTGCGAGGGAGAGTTCTCTTAGTGCCCACTGTACTCACACAAATAGAGTGAAATCAGAGCACAAGGAGGAAAACGCTGTAATAACCCACTATTGAGTTATTATGAAATTCATTGGGTTATTATGGTATTTTATCAAAACTGGATATCCAGTCATTATAGGGGTTACCAGTTATTATAAAACTGTTCAGTTACTAAGCCTGTGTTACTCCGAAGCAAAGCATCATGTAGTGATTTTATAACCTTGCTCGATCTTGTTTAACAACTATGTTACAGAATGGTATAGTAGATTAGAGAATGTTAAAGTAGACCTGTGTGGTCATTTGAATTTATTTAACAAAGCTGAACCCTGTCTGGAATCTTAGCAACTTTTGTTATAGTGGCATGGTCACGCTAGTATAGTTACGGTTCAGTGGGTAATGTTAAACCTCAATTTTTGAACTTTAATAACTTCACAACTATTCAATAGATTTTCATGAAATTTTGCATGCTCTGGTAGAAACCAAAGGTCTCTTGATATGCCACAATTTGTTCTGATTGGATCAGCAGATTTTGAGATCCGGACACTGAAAAATGTGTAAACATTGGGGTTTTCTGCTGTTTTTGTGTCAGCCCCCAGTGCCCAGATGGTTTAGAATTTTGGTCTAAAATGTTCGGGGTAGAAAGGGCCTGATCCACAGTAATGCCTTTTGCTTGTTTGATGACAAGATATTAATCCATTGCAAAGTTATTACATTTTAAAATTCCAGTTCTGAGCATGCTCAGTAGGCACTTCAGGATAGATGTTTGCAACGAAAAAAGAATTTGGCCATATGAAAAGGATCCTTTTTCCATATGGGGCCAATCCATTTTCATGAGGAAAAAATCCTTTTCCATATGACTGTCATCTTGTTTCATTTTTTTTTCAAAAGAAATTTTCAAATCCCACAAAAATGACATCCTGCAAAGAGATCAACACATGTATGTTGCTCATCAGGACCCCATTAGGCAGATTCTGCACTTAACTGTTAGAAAAAGGACCCCCAAATGTTTTTTTTCTCATCCTTTTTCATGACTCACTTCCGCTTTTTTTGTATGGCCATACCAAAAAGGAATCTGGCCATATGAAAAGGGATCCCTTCATACGCAACAAGATTTTGGACTTAGTTTTTTTTTCCAATGCTTTTTCTGCATGAAGGGATCCTTTGATCCCTTCATACAGAAAAAATATTTTGGACCTAGTTTATTTCCTGATTCTTTTTTGTTTGAAGGGATCCTTTTTCATATGCTTTTTCATTCATACAAAAGGATGCCTTCATACAGAAAAGATTTTGGACTTAGTCCCCCCGATTCTTTTTCGTTTGAAGGGATTTTTTTTCATATGCTTTTTTTGTTCATACAAAAAAGGATTTCTTCAGAAGAAAAAGGATTTTGGACATTTTCTTTTACAAATTTCAACTTCAACAAGCCATAAATCCTTCAATATAAAAAATTAAGGTACAATCTATATATTGAACCAAATGTCTTAATAAGCACTGCATGATTAATATATAATCCCCCAAAAATGTATAGGGGCTATATAACGCCATAAACATTACAAAATGCACATTCCCATAGGATAACATTGGTAATTAAAAAAGCAATACCTGCCCCAATATTTGGACAGATCAGAAGCAAATGGTTTGATACATTTTATTGGACCAGCATAGATGTTACAAAAAAAAAACAGTGCCTAAGCTTTCGGACCAACCAGGTCCTTCCTTGGAGACTTATGCCTCATGTGGGGAAACATATACACCTGTGTCCATCACAGCTGCGCTTTCTTGCTACCACAACGGGGTGAGCTTTAGATTTTTGATTCTATTATACTATCTCAAAAAGTAATAAAAGTCATTGTAAAACACTTCATTAATGAATCAGTTAGGGTTAAAGCCACAAAGTAGGGAAACATGGCATTAGGGTTTTCAACCCTAACACCCTACCCCAACCTGCAGGCAGCAACAGGAGAAACCATTACAGTTTGCCCTCTCCTGCATCTTCACAGATCAGGTGTGGGGTGTGCCTCAGGGTTGTCAACCCTAATGCTCACCCCATTCTCAAGTTCATTTAATGATAGAATGGGGTGAGTGTTAAGGTTAATAACCCTGAGGCACAAGCAACACCTGATTTGTGAAGAGACAGGAGAGGGCAAACCATAATGGTTTCACCTGTTGCTGCCTGCATGGTGGGGGTGCGGTATTGGGGTTGGAAACCCTAATGCCACATTTCCCTACTTTTGTGGTTTTAACCCTAACTGGTGCATTAACAGTGTTTTTGTAATGAATGTTATATTTAGGGCATCTTTTCATAAAGATTGTCCTCCCCCTCCCCAATTTGCCATTTACATACATTACCTAAGCCCTGGTGTCCAGTGGCATCTCCTATCCCATGATCATCCATTCCATAGTGTAACACATATCCCCGGTGTCTGGTGGCACCCTCAACCCCCAAATGCCCATCCCATATGCTCAAAATATCTCCCATGTGTCCAGTGGCACCTCCGACCTCACAAACACCCATCCATGTTCCGTATACTATCCATGGTGTCCAGTGACACCCCCACCCCCATTCCCTGAATGCCCACTGACAAACAGACAAGCAAAGATTGGCAGTCCTGCACCTCCCAACCACCCCACCTATTCCCAATACACCACCCCTCCAATCCCCGAATGTTCATGGAATCCTGATGCAGTGACCGGCACAGCCCTCCTCTCACCTCCTTAGTTGGCTGCCATATGAGCTGACAGTGTGCACACATGTACACTGTATCCCAAAGTACTTTACAAAGCAGAGTTACACACTGGTAGTGCAGGGACTGTAAATTAGAGCTTGGTTCTGTATGACTGGGCTGCCTTTTTTTTTTTTTGCTTCTCCCTCAGCCCCAGCTCACCACTTCTTCAGGCTTACATAGCTCCCCTTGTGCCTACCAGTCTCATCCTGCAATCTGCACCCAGGTCTCCAGCACTAACCCTACTGGAAGGGCCCCTCCCCTGTGGGGGCTCAAGAGGGAGAAGATTACTGGAGCAGTGCCCTTGGGACAGACATGGGGACGGAGGAGGTGCACTCTGGGGACTGCAGCATGGAGAGGAAGAGCAGCCATCATCTGGTGGGCTGGGAGCCCATTTTTTGGCCCTGTCCACCCACTGGATGGGGACATCTGGCAGTGTGTGGTCACCCACACTGCCTAGATGTCATCCCAGAACCTCCACCAGGAGCCACTAGACAAGTGGCAAAGCACCTTTACTCCCCCTGGGAAGGAAGCATCCAAGGAAGCTCTGAACTCCCTCCCCGCTGGCAACCACTCCTCATATCCTGGGCTTGGGGTGTGAACCCGAGTCACCAGTGTACTGAGCGATCACCCATCGCTTGCCGCCATGATAAAACTCATTGGAGTGAAGTGCTGAGGCAGTTGGGTAATCTGCCTGCCCTTGAACAGGGCTGCTTCAGCTCCCCCACAGTCGGCTGGCACCCAGCCAGCCACCGACCAAGACCAGGACACCTGCCTGCAGCTCCTTGGAAGCTGCCTGCCCTTGAACAGGGCTGCTTCAGCTCTCCCACGGTCGGCCGGCACCCAGCCAGCCACCGACCAAGACCAGGACACCCGCCTGCAGCTCCTTGGAAGGTAAGGGACAGTGCAGCCAATCGGAACATGGGTGCTTCCAGCAAACCCACTCTGATTGGCCAGGACTTTTCCCCTGCTATAGACACCTGGCACTTTGTTAGATTTTCGATAGAACGAAGCACATGTCAACTGTGTAATTAGAAGATTTTCAACTGTATTAGCTGGATTGTAATTTCTACTACTGTTTTAAAGTGCTTACACCTCTTCTGTCTGACTACTCTTCCTGCAGTGCCCCCCCCCCATCCAAGCACTCTGCCTTGGCGCCGATAAGTCTAACTACCTTTTTTTTTTTTTAAGTGGCTAGTTTTCCATTAGCAGGTTATAAAGACCTGCCACTAGAGGGATTCTTGGTCTTCTACATAAATCACTGTACTCATTCGTAAGCAATATGGCCTGCATTATCATTCTACTTCTTTCCCGGTGCTGCTACAAGTGGTGGTTGTAGTTAAGGTTCCCCTAAGCTTCACTCAACAGGCTGACAACTTCCTCAAAACTGCCTGTGCGACAGCTCTGCAGCTGAAAACAGGAAGCCCTCAGTGTCTGCCATCCACCCTTCAGACTCAAGTCAGATAGATGCTGAGCACCCTATTATTACCTACGCTGAGCTGTTATACTGATAGATACTGATAGAATCCTCTGCAGAGAGCCAGCACGCCTGGGCACCCTTGATTGGTGCGGCACTGCCATAGGGGGATTGTGATTGGTACGCCCGCTTGTCTGCTTTGCTCTGATTGGGGCACCTTCTCTATAGCCTGTTACAGTGTTCCCTTCTTAATTCTGACTTCTCAGCTCTCGCTCTGACCTGAAATTTTCTCCCACCTCCACCACCCCCATCTCCCAGAACTCCTTTAAATACACTCATGATCCACCTCCTATATCATATTACTGCTTCATTGGCCTAGTTTCGACTGCTGCCAACTTATGATTGCTATCTGAGTATGGCCAATAAGACTGCCCTGTGTGAATATCTCTTGAGCCCCACCACTAACTAAGCTTCTCCTGCTCTCCTTGTTCCCCTTTCTGCTGTATTTTCTCACCTAGGTTTTTAAGTGAGTACCTTGGTGGGCAAATTACTTGCCTAGAAAATATTGCACTAATACAAATCACGAGACCTCTCAATCTGGGACCATGGCTCTCCTTATTGTGTTTTTATTGCTCCTAAGGTGCAGAGTTCTCAGCAATACAGTGCAATTCAAAGTACCTCAATGCAATTCAGTTCTCCAATGTACCTTATCAATACCTAATGTTATAACGGTCTACCATGCAGACACTATGTCATTCTCCTCTCCCCTTTTAGCCTATTCCCCCCGGTTAGCCTACACCCCCTTGCTACTGTCCTCACCTATGTCTATTCAAGCACTTACATTGATCACGATAAACTGTCATTACAGTGGTGCCGCCTCATGCAGCATGATATGGGTTGTCACAAGAAATAAAAAGCAGTCTCCATTCTTATAAGCTCCTTAAAGAAAGTTATACTTCTGCTTCTTCTCTGCTCAGAAATGTGGAGCTCAACCCTGGCCCCCTACAACTTACCCTCGCCTATCGATTTTGTTGAGGCCACAGGTCCAAAATGATGATGGTCAACATTTTAAGCCTGCCTAAAAACTTGTACAGCTGCAAGCCTGGGCTGCACACGTTAACCCTGACCTTATCATAATTACTGAGTCGTGGTTAAAAAAGATGAACACTGATCAACAAATATCACTGCAGGGCTACAATTTATTTAGAGCAGATAGAGAGTCTAAAGGTGGGGGTGTGGTTATCTACGCCAAATCTAAGTACTCGGTCACCAATATTAGTTGCAAATCTCTAGCCAAGGAATTTGAGTTAGTTTCGCTGAGCCTTCATCTCCCCTCCTCGGAATATATCACTATCCTAGGTGGCTATAGACCCCGGCCTGGTGGTGATGAAGTCCTTAATCTTTGAAATCCATGTTCGTAGATGCAAAAACTGAAACAATATTTCTAGGAGATCTAAATATGGACTGGCTGTCACCTAAATCACACGGTCTCAAATCCCTTTGTGACAAGCTACGTCTTGGGCAATTAGTCAGTGAACCCACTAGGAACAACACTCTAAATACTGCCAACAGTTCCATTCTAGATGTGGTACTAACCACCCATCCACACAAAATATCTCATTCGGCAGTGTTTCACAACGACATGAGCGATCATGGAATTGTTGCTTGCATAAGATCTCAAATTAAGGCCCGGCCACAACCCATCTTTATAACAAAAAGATCCTTTCGCAAATTCAGTGCAGTAAACTTCCTATCTGACCTGAGCATGATCAGATGGCAAGATCTCTACCTAGCCAAAGATGTCAACAAGGCAGCTTACATCCTTAATGACAAACTCACTACAATAATAAATAAGCATGCCCCTTTTATCAAAGTAAGGATACGGAACAATTCCAACCCCTGGTTCACCTCGGATCTCAAGGCAGCCCTTATAGCTCGAGATAAGCTCTGGGCTAAAGCTAGACATTCCAAAGAATCTTCAGATTGGCAGGCCTTTAGAACAGCCAGGAATAACTGTGTGAAAAATCTTCGCCTGCTAAAGCTAACTGTTATATTTCTACTCTAACAAGCTAAAAGGTAACCCTCATAAAATATGGAAGACTATCAGCTTATAGAAGGACGCCCATGGCCCCTCTGTCCCAACAAAGATAGTTGCAAGTGGCAAGATTGTGGAAAACAAGTCCCAATCCTGGAGGAACTTAACTCCACTTTGCCACAGCTGGATTAGCTTTTGACTCACACCTTAGCTGGTGCTGCGTGAGCCAGCATACCCTCCCCTACATCTAGTCCTGCACCCAGCCCTTCCAACTGCGTGAGATAACTTATAAAGAAGTAGAAGATTCTCTTCTTAACTTAGACACCAAAAAAAGCGCAGGGGACGATGGCTTGGAACCCTTTTTCCTGAGGTCAAGCTACGCCCATCTCACTGCCCCAATTCTCCACATCTTCAGTATTTCCATTACATCTGCTACTGTGCCGTCCTGCTGGAAATCAGCACATATCCTCCCTCTATTTAAATCTGGTGACCCATGCGATGTAAACAACTATAGACCTATCTCCATATTGCTTATCCTTTCTAAAGTTCTCGAAAAACTGATCCATATTCAGTTAAAATCTCACTTGAAACCTTCTCTCATTAACCCAGCTCAATCCGGCTTCCGGCTAATCATAGCACAATCACTGCACTAGCAAAAGTAATCAATGATTGGATCTCTGCTATAGATGCTAGAGAACTGGCACCGTGTTTTTGGACCTCAGCAAAGCTTTTGATACTGTTGATCACAAACTATTAGTCAATTGCCTTGCAAAGTTGGGTGCCATACCATACCACCCAGTGGTTCTCTAGCTACCTAACTGGAAGATTCCAAAAGTAAAGGGAAGGCTTTTTTCTGCTGCTGCACAGTTGCAAGAGGAGTCCCCGAGGATCCATCTTAGGTCCTATCTTGTTTTCTTTGTACATTAATGACTTAGATGCTAACATATCTACGTCCAATGTGCACTTTTTGCAGATGATACTGTGTTGTATACTTCGGCTCATCGTTATCTGAAGTCAAGGGAGTGCTTCAAGCGGACTTCGCACAACTTGAGCATAATCTAATAAAGGCAAAGCTTCTGCTCAATGCTAAGAAGACTAAAGCGATGATATTCTCCCGCAGTGCTGTCACAAGCCCCCCCTTGCCCAAGACTTCATTATCACCACGCTAAACGAGCCTCTGGAAGTTGTAACCAAATTTAAATATCTGGGTATCTGGATCAGACAATAAATTATCTTTCAATGACCACATCTAAGATGTCTCTAGAAGGTTAAAAGGTTAGTTTCTTCACAGAAATAGGCCCTTTCCCCTTTGAAACTCGAAACAAGCTTGTACAGGCCACTTTTCTCCCCTACTCAACTATGGCGATGTAATCTATCCTCCACCACTCTTGCAAATCTAAGTAAACTGGACATCCTTTATCACCGTGACGTTATGGTTCATATCATCCCCTTACCGTTAGCACCACTGTGACTTATATGCAGCTGTTGGTTGGACATCCCTTACTACTAGGCGCCTGCTCCATGCTGGGCTATGGACTCTTAAACTGCTCTTGCACAAATTGCCTAGCTATCTCTCTCTTCCTTATTAGTATCTCACATAGTGCATACTGCTAAGAAAATCTGACTTTATTATGCTTGACATACCAAGGACGTGGACCTCCTTTGGTAAACAAGTGCTATGCCCTTCCTCTCCATCTGGAACCAATTACAAACCGTACTGAAACTACCTATACAGTTTCAATAAACTTCTACAAATCGCTAAGTTCAGCCAAAATAAAAGACATCTGTAACTCGTCATTAAGTCTCTTCCTTCCCATGTGTGCCATATTTATCCACTGGTAAGGTATAATTGCTTTGTCATATTAACTGCTTTCCCTTCCCTTCTACTCCTGGTTTTATCTATGCTTACGCTCCACTGCTACTCTATCAAATCACTCCTCCCCATGTCAGTTGTAGTCTGTTGTTTGTTCTAGCTGCCAAAATATATGTATTACACACCAGTCATCATGTTTCATTTATCAGTATGCAACCTGTAAGTCGCTTCCCTTCTCATATTAATGTTTACCACCTGCGGTCACCCTATGTGGTACCCTTGTATGTATATCCAGCCTGTATCATGTAACATGCATTTCATGTATATACTGTTATTACCTATCTATGTTTGTACTTTAAGTGTTTATGTCACAGGACCTCCTTGTGAATGAGCTTGCTCAATGGAGTTTTCCTGCAATAAACTTGAACTTGAACTAATCTGTAATTCAATGCAACAATAAAGCTGTTTACTCACCATCATTTTATTTTTCTGGGATCTATAGCACCTTTATTTGTGCAGGACGATTTGGTTGTTTTCTCACATCACAAAAAAGTCCTGCACATTTTCTATTTAAAAGAATAATAAACAATAACAATTGAAACTTTTTCTACTAAATAGCTCTTTCCTATTGCGTAAATCAAATATGGGATGGGGTAGCTGCCAAATAATGGGTTTATTTTTATGAGTTTAGAGTGAACTCAGGACCATCACCTGTGGCTCTGCTTCACTCCGCCACATGTGAGGTTACCCGAGCTCACTTTCAAATTGTAAAAATAAATCCATTATCTGACAGCCTTCCATCACATATTCCTTATATATTTTATTTATGTATATTTATATATATACAGACAAGAAAAAAAGCCACACTAGGATGGGGTGCTCAGGATAAATGAATTGAATCAAAACACTGAAAAATCCAGCTCTCATCACCTCCAAAGTGAAAGATGCTGCTCTTCAAAAAAATATCACAAAGATGCCATAGCTTTATTTCAGGTGCATAAATACAGTTAAAAACAGAGTATAAAAATGCCCATCCTGACGTGTTTTGGAGTAAAACTCCTTTCTCAAAAGGGGAGTTTTAACATAAGAACCTTTTGGAACCACACGAACCTGAACAATTTGTTTGGGTCTGGCCGGTATGAATCCACTTTCATGCATGGCTGGGCGGGAGTTTCAGGCCGAGGATGTGCCTTCCTCCGAGGAACCTATGTCTATGGTTTCCTCATTCTTATTTTTTTTTTTTACTATTTATTTTTCCACCTCTACTTGCCCTCCAACCTCCACTCAATCAGGCCTCTAAGGTGCTTCACATCCCTGATCCTACAGACTCACAGGGTCTGCCCCCAGAGTGCCTCACCCAAATCCTCGAGACGCTTGATCGCCCAGATAACCCCCCAGGCTGGGTGAGGAGAGATCCCCCTTACCTCCCTCCATTTCCCAAGGAGTGAGCTGCACAGCGGGGTCTGCCCTGCTCTGTTGGTGGATGGCGAGCTGGCACCAGAGGTCATCACCTCAGAGGTGTGGAGGGACATTTTTCCTCCATGTATGGATCTCCTACACTGGCATGCAATGAGGAGCAAGGCTTCTGGTGTGCGCAGAGACACACATCGACTCCAGTCCTCTGCCAGCATCAACCCTTACATTGTAGTGTTCCCCAGCCGCACTGACATCCCTGAGTTCCCCCAACAGTCGGTGGTATAGCAGTAGAGAGCGCATCCCCTCCAACCCTGGAGAGGGAGAGCAAGCTGCTGGGTGCTCGATCCTTCTCCCTCCCAGCTGACCCCCGGTGGCCTGAGTCCGCTCCCAAACTCAGGGTTGCCGGCGTGGTGCGAGGTGTGGCATCCAGCGCCTCAACCCTCAGTGCCACCGGGCCGGCCCTCATTCTTACTTTTGTGGCTGTGGAACAATATAGGGAGGAGACAGGTGGAGGAGAGATGTGTTAGATGTGGCTACCAGGGAGAGGGAATAGCCCATCTACTGGTGTGCAGCCTATGCTCAAGCTCAGGCCCCAGAGGCATATTCGATCGGGCCCCTCCAGTTTTCCATTGGGTATACCCCTACAGTGGTTCAGAAGGTCAAGCTTTGGTATGGTCCCAGGGGAGCCTGGAACCCTGCACCTTTGAAAGGTTTTCATTGGAGGAGTGGACCCCAGGGCAGGTGAAGGAACTGGAGCCAGTGAAAGGGGCATCCCCTGATGTGATTATCGAAGCCGAGGAGGTACAGGGGAAAGGTGCAGCTGCAGCAGAGTAGAAGAAGGGTGAAGAGGAATATAGCCATCTGCCCAGTTCCTCCTTGCCGGCTACCTCTACTCCCTGTGGCAGAGGGAAGGGCAGGGGCCTCCATCCACCAATGAGTGTGGCGGCAACTAAGGATGGAGCATGAGAACTTAGACTACCTCTACCTGTCAGAGCGGCAGTGGGACATCGTGGAGGAAATGAGGGAGGATTGGATCTATCGAGAGCAACTTGAGACATTAAAACATCATCCTGGATGTAGGGGCCATCCATATCAGGAACTGTTCCAGAAGGCCCGAGCTATGTGCCACACTGCCCCTGGATGACCCTATTTAAACATTTTGCACTGGTGCAAGACTTGGCTGGCTGTCCTACCAAGTACTTCATAATTTCAGAAGACTCTTTTGGAGACCTTACGACCAAGCCAGATCCATAATTTTACTTTCCACCAGGAGGAGGACCCTGTACTTGAAGCCCCCTTTAATAGAACTCTGACTGTGCCAGGTGTTGCTCCCCATAGCAGGTTGCTGTCTCAGTGATCAATTTGAACTTAATGAGAACTGATAATGGACTACAATAACTTTTCTACTTTAGAGGACTGTGAATCAGGACATTATTTTTACTATATAGAAATGTTGCTATTACTTTAATCATTAAAATGTGTGCAAGAGAGAGGGAACGTATGTGTGAGTGGTGTGAACATGGTTAGAGTGATTATTTTATTTTATTTATTTATTTATTCATATCTTGTATTACAGTACCTGTGAGTCAATGACTCTTTTACTGAGGTTCCATGTCAGAATGAAGTCAAGCACAGCAGAGAACTAAATACATAGCAAGTGGAATACATGATACATAGAGTTGGGGTTACAGTCCAAAATAAAAGTTACAATCAGGTGAAAAGTGTTAACATTCAGATTACAGCAAAAAATTTCAGTCAGGTTAAATTTTACATTCTGGTTACAGTAAGAAGTGAAGTAGGTTTTGGGGATTAGGGAGGTACCCCAGAGGGAAAGAGCAGGGAGTGATGCTGTCAAGAAATTTGGCATTGTCTGAGAGGGTAGTGGGAGATGAGAGGGAAAACTAAGGGGTGACAGGAAGTGTAGTGGGAGATGAGAGGGGAGACTGATGGGTGAGAGGGAGGACAGTGGGGAGATGGAGAGAAAGGGGCTGGCAGGGGGTCTGTGGGCAGTGTTAGGAGTGGGAGAGCAAGGGGAGGAGGAAGGAGAGTGAGGGAGGGAAGGGGAAGTCAGAGAAGGAAAGGGAAAGGAGAGATAGGGAAGGAAAAAAGGGGGGCGAGACATAGGACAGGGGATGATGGTCAAGGCAAGGGGAAACTGCAGGCTATAGGCAGCATGTGAGGCTGAAATGGAGGCCTATGTGTGGCAATCAGAGCTACTAATAGCAGTAAGGTGTTGTCTGAGTTTCTGTTTGAAAGGGCCCAGTTTAGGTTCTTCTAGAGTGTCCATGGGAAGTATATTTAACCAGCTTGGAGCATGGAATCTAAAGGACAGTTGGCTTGTGTGGTCCAACAGAAAGGGGTCAGGTATGTATGCCTGGAGGCACTCCAGGTGCTGGACCGATTGGGAACATGAGTGAGAAACTGCCCAGGAGGTTGGGGGGGTCAGCCGCAGGGAGATTTTCTTCATAAGTAGGCAGGTGTTATAAGTAATCCTACCACTGAGGTTCAGCCAGTTGGTAAGGGTGTAGAGATCGCATACATGTATGCATCTGGGTGCACCTGAGACTAGACAACAGGAATTGTTAAGGGCCATGCGTATGCTTTTAAGGGATGACTCGGTAGTTGAGCCATAGGTGACTAGGCTGTAATCTATTATGGAGAGCACAGAGCTAGTGACAACGAGTCGAAGGGCATCTGGGATCATGCTCTGCCTGTGCCTGTAGAGGATCCCTAACCAAGAGTTAGCCATCTTGGAGACATTGCCAATATGCTCACAAAAGGATACAGTACTGTCAAGGGTTATACCTCTGACACTTGGCCAGCTGGTTATGATTGTTGCATGATATTTGTAATATAAAAATATAGTATGTGAGCCTGTGCGTCCATGGGTGCCCCCCCAGGTTTCAGTGAAGCTACAGGATATGTAAACTGACCAGGAACCAGTTAATTAATTACCTTCCTTCCAGAGGGCATTTTATTATCTTTTATGGCCTGTTGCTGCTTTGAAGTTGAAAACTAAATGTAACTTTATGAGTCTGCCAGAGGATGAGCCTAATAAACTTTTATGATGTTTTAAGAGGAAGAGGCCATTGATACCAACATGTGTTCAAATGTCATAAAAACCCTTTAATCTCCTTGGGAAGATAGGAACCAGCCACCAGTTCAAAGGAAAAGCTTGATCAAAGACTCATAATTTGGGAAATGAGTTTTTGCTGATGTCACCTTATTTAATATACCTCCTGATAGGACATCATGTTTGCATTTTTTTTATTCTAAAAGGAGGAGCTAGATGACTCATAGAAGGGGTGTGGAGACACAGTTTAAACTGATACTTGTGTCTGAGATGAATGTCATATCATTTTTGGGACTCTAGAGAGACAAGGTTCTCTAATTTAACCGCACTAACAGAGGTAATACATTAGATAGAAAAGATCTAAAGGTATTTTGGTAGGAGTTTGTTCTGTAGTTTTCCTTGTTTTTCTTTTATGTGATTGTGATGCTCTTTGATATTTGTTCTGAATGTTATCTTACTGTTATTATCCATTTTTAGTAAACATATTCTTTAAGATTCTGCTTGGGTCTCCTCCGTCATTTTTGCATGTGGATTGCCTATATTTTTAAGTCTGACAACTGTTCAAGGGCTTGATGGTGTTACCAAACTGGGAAAAGGTATGAATTTACCTAAGGTCTCTTATAGAGTTTTATGGGTTCATTTTGGAAGCCTGGCTTGGTGCCCCTGGTGAAAGATTGTTCCACAATCCCCGAAGAGGGTACATATCTGAGCCTGTACATTGGGTACGCTAGCATAAGGTTCACAGTTTGAATCCCCCCCAGAACTTGAGACAAAAGGTGATTAAGACCTAAAAGCAGACAGGAGGGTTACCCTGTCTGTTACCTGTTCACACTATTGCGCTCTGAGGTTGGCACTGTGGGAGCAGAGGGTCTGACCTGCTGAGTGCATCTGTGCCAGATCTGGTTGGCAGCAGTGTGAAAAAATTGGTAACACAAGCTTTAACTGTTCAGTGAGTCAGCTTAATACTGTACAGCTCACTTGCAAAATAAGGCAGTGATTTATTTTTAAAAGAGAAAACAGAACAATATTGTTTTGCTTACAGTCAAGTTCCTACCTGTTTTATTTTTTTTTCTAAAGTGCAAGTTAGAGTAGCCATAGCTAGGGAAGAAGAAGATGGTTTCCAACTACAGTGAGCACACATTGCAGACTACCTGAAGCAGTTGTGCAAGGAGAGAGGAGTCCTGTATGAGGGGAGAGCCACCAGGCAGAACCTCATGGATGCCCTGATGGCAGCAAATGCCCAGAGCATCGAGTCACAGACTGTGACTGTAAAGGACCAAACCTTGGGTGTGGAGGGGCCAGCGGTCAGTGCAGTGTCTAGATCCAGTGAAGAGGACAGCAGGGCCTGTGCAAGCAAAGGGCCACAGCGCAGGGGAAGGTCACCAGCATTCTAGAGTCAGAAGCAATCAGGCTGCAGACTGAGTTGTGCAGAATGGAGCTGGAGTTCCAGAGGGAGGCTGAACGAGAACGGCAAGAGGTGGAGCGAGAATGTCGAGAAGCGGAGCAAGAGCAGCGAGCTACAGAGGAGAAAAGGGAGCGAGAACAGCGAGAAGCTGACCATGAACAGCAAGAGGCGGACTGTGAAGAGCATGAGCACCAGAGGCAACATGAACTGGAGAAGTTACGATTCCAACCACCAGCACCAGAGCAGGTAAGTGGCTTGGGTTTAACTGGAACTACAGGACTGGGTTACAGATTAAATTCCAAACTGATAGCTGAATTTAAATAGGGTGAGGATATGGATGCCTTTTTAAATTCCTTTGAAAAAGTTTTTATTTGGGCAAAGATTTCTAGAGGGTTCTGGAGCTTCCAGCTATCCCCGTTCCTTACCAGGAGAGCCCAGGATGCATTGGGTCAAATGGACAATGAGGACACTAATGATTAGAGCAAACTTAAAGCTGCACTTTTAAAAAAGTTTGATTTAACTGCCAAAGCATACATAGCTAAATTCCATAAGCTCAGGAAAAGCCCTGACATAAGCTACGAGGTGCTAGCCACAAAACAACGTCAGTGTTTAAAATGTTGATGGGAAGGAATTGAAGCCAACTCTGTAGATAAAATTGAAAATGCTATATTGTTAGAACAGATTTTTTTGGCATGCCCAGAAAAGCTGAAAACCTGGCTGGAGGACTGAGATCCCAAAACAGTGTAAGAGGCTGCTGAACTCTCGGACCCCTATGCCAAGAGCAGACCTGCTCTGAAAGCAATTGGGGCAGGCGTGGCAGCGCAGAAAGGGAAAAGTGTGTCTTCAGGGCAGCTAAAACCCTCACTGCCTCCACTGAAACCAGTTAGCCCCAGGTTTCAAAGAAAAGATTTCTCTGAGAAAAGAAACGCATGTTGGGGTTGCAAAGAAACTGGGCATATTGCTAGACAGTGTCCCAAAAGGACGAGCAATATGCAAAATGGGGCTAGGAAAGAAGTAGGTTGTTTGTGTGTCCCTGGAAGCATGCCTGTGTACATGAGGGAACACATGCACCCAGTCACGGTGAATGGTATACAGACACAACGGTTAAGGAACACAGGGGCATCCCTGACATTGGTAAAAGAGGATCTGGTAGAGCCTGGTCAGCGTATACCCAATGAATTTGTAACTGTACAAGACTTCACTGGGGAGAAGAAAACATTGCCACTCGCTAGTGTTTTCCTAGACTGGGGTGAAACGGGGGGGGGGGCTGTGCAACAGGTGGCTGTAGCCAAAACTTTAGCAGTTGATGTCATCCTTGGCAACAATCTCAAACAGGGGATGATGTGTGCAGTTATCCATAGCCAAGCGGCAAGGGAAAATTGTAGTTCCCTGGACCCTACAGAAGCCATTGTGGAAACCACTGGGAGGCTGGTTCCCCAGCCTGTGGCTCCTGATATGGAGACTAATGAAAAGGGGGTAGAAATTTCTCCAGTAGCATTAACCAAACAGCTACAGAGGGTTACTCCAAAGAAGGAGGGGTGACCCATTGTCAGAGGGTTAGGGATGACAGTGATCCTGAGTGCCCTGACGCTAGTGTTAGGGACCCTAGTTTAGAGACTGAAGTGGACTTGTCCCATGCTTTGGGAATGTGTAAGGAGTTTGCAGCTGCTCAGAAAAGTGACCCTAGTCTAGAGAAGCTGAGGGCTTGGGCAGACTCTGATGGAGCACAGGGAGGTGACAGTAAACATAAGGTTTATTGGGAAAATGGACTGATGTATACTCAGGCTGTGAAAACTGAGGGAGGGGTGATAGGCAGGCAGCTTGTCATTCCTCAGGGGTATTGTGAGCAGTTGCTTAAGATTGCACACAATATTCCCTTGTCTGGTCATCTGGGAATCGCGCGCACTATGCAGTGGTTGGCCCAGAATTTCTATTGGCCCAACTTCACCCAGCAGGTGAAGGAGTACTGCAGGTCTTGTCACTGGTGACAAGAAATAGGGAAGGCACGTAAGAAAACCCAAGCCACCCTAATTCCATTGCCCATAGTGGAGGAGCCATTCCAGAGGGTGGGAATGGATATTGTGGGGCCTTTAAATACCCCCAGCTCCTCCGGGAAGAGGTTCATCCTGACTGTGGTGGATTATGCCACCCGCATCCAGAGGCAGTCGCCTCATCCTCACTGAGGACAGACAAAGTGGCAGATGCCTTACTTGGGATTTTCTCCCGTGTTGGGTTTCCACAGGAGGTTATCACCAATCGAGGGGGTTCCTTCATGTTGGACCTGATGAAATGTTTGTGGGAGAAGTGTGGGGTGGTGCAGAGGTGCACGACACCTTATCACCCGCAAGCCAATGGGCTTGTGGAAAGATTTAATGGTACCCTGAAGTCAGTGCTCCAAGCGTTTACTGAACAGCATGGGAGGGACTGGGAGAAATACCTTCCCCACCTGTTGTTTGCATACAGGGAGGTGCCCCAAGAGTTGACAGTATTTTCCACCTTCGAGCTCTAATATGGACGCTGGATACATGGGCCCCTAGACTTGATCTGGGAGGACTGGGAAGGCAAGCACACCACCCAGGGCACTCCCATGGTGGATTACATCCTTAGGTTTAGGGAAAGGTTGAAGGAGCTTATAGGGACAACCCAGAGCAACCTGGCAGCTGCCCAACAGAAACAAAAAGTGTGGTATGACTGCAGAGCCAGAGCTCCCTCATACACAGTGGGTCAGGAAGCCATGGTCCTTATCCTGGTTCAGAAAGACAAGCTACAGGCTGAGTGGGCAGGACCATACAAAGTAGTTAGAAAGGCAAAAGACATGAACTATATCATAGAGTTACCTGACAGAAGACATACAGAAAGAATGTACCATGTCAACATGATAAAGCCATATGCTAATAGGGCTGACATGATGTTTGCAGTATGTAGTCCTGGGGAGGGGACAGATGAAGGAGACCCCCTTCTGGACTTGCTAGAAGAAAGCAAGTGGGAGTCCTCTGTGGAGGCAGTTAAATTGTCATCCCAGCTGGCCCTGGACAAGATCCAGGAAGTAAGGGAGGTTTTAGCAGACTTTGCCCCACTATTTAGCACCAAGCCTGGACTAGTCCCCTTAGCGATGCATGACGTAGAGACAGGGACACAAACGCTCATATGGCGGACAGCATATTGGGTGTCAGAGGCTGTCCAAAATTACATTAGGAGGGAGGTGGAGGAAATGCTGGATTTAGGAGTAATCCAGAGATCCCACAGCCCCTGGGCCTCACCCGTAGTCCTTGTACCCAAGCCAGATGGCTCTACTCATTTCTGTGTGGACTATCGTGGACTGAATGCAGTCACAAAGTCAGACACCCACCCGATGCCCCAGACGGACAAACTCCTGGACAAGTTGGGTGGAGTGACCTACCTTACGACTATTGACCTGACAAAGGGGTATTGGCAGGTAGAATTAACTGACAGAGCTAGGGAGAGGTTGGCCTTCATCAGTCCAATAGGCTTATTTGAATTTAAAGTAATGTCTTTCAGAATGAAGAACACTTTCCAAAGGTTGGTGAACCAGGTGTCAAATGGTGCTGAGGAGTATGCCGTGGCGTACCTCAATAACATTGCCATCTTTAGTGCCAACTAAAAGGAACACCTATCCCACCTTTTGGAAGTGCTGGGCAGGATACAGAGAGTTGGGCTCACTGTCAAAGCTGAGAAGTGCCAGGTCACCATGGCTGAAGTGGCATACCTCGGGCATATTGTAGGCTGGGGACAGCTCCGTCCTAACCAAGTCAAAATAGAGGTGATCAAGGCATGGCCCAGATCAGAAATGCAGAAACAGGTCAGGAGTTTTCTAGGGACAGCAGGGTACTATAGGAAATGTGTACCCAATTACAGTGCCCTGGCTGCTCCCCTATCTGACCACAACCCCCCTGGTTTGGCTGACACAAATGGGAAAAACTAATGGTAGACTATTAAGATGGAGTCTTGCCTTGCAAGGGTATGACATGACGATCTTACATAGGGCTGGAGAGACCAATCAGAACACAGATGGCTTGTCGCGTCTGTATGAGGAGTCAACTGACTTGGGAAGCTCATCCCATGCAGGGGATAGAGACCCCAAATTCAGTCTAGGTGGGGAGGAGTGTGACGCTTGGCCAGCTGGTTATGATTGTTGCATGATATTTGTAATATAAAAATATAGTATGTGAGCCTGTGCTTCCATGGGTGCCCCCCCCAGGTTTCAGTGAAGCTACAGGATATGTAAACTGACCAGGAACCAGTTAATTAATTATCTTCCTTCCAGAGGGCATTTTATTATCTTTTACAGCCTGTTGCTGCTTTGAAGTTGAAAACCAAATATAACTTTATGAGTCTGTCAGAGGACGAGCCCAATAAACTGTTATGACGTTTTAAGAGGAAGAGGCCATTGATACCAACATGTGTTAAAAATGTATAAAAACCCTTTGATCTCCTTAGAAAGACAGAAACCAGCCACCAGTTCAAAGGAAAGGCTTGATCAAAGACTCATAATTTGGGAAATGAGTTTTTGCTGATGTCACCTTATTTAATATATCTCCTGCTAGGACATCATGTTTGTGTTTTTTTGATTCTAAAAGGAGGAGCTACATGGCTCACAGAAGGGGTGTGGAGACACAGTTTAAACTGATACTTGTGTCTGAGATGAATGTCATATCATTTTTGGGACTCTAGAGAGACACAGTCCTCTAATTTAACTGCATTTACAGAGGTAAGATAATACATTAGATAGAAAAGATCTAAATGTATTTTGGTAGGAGTTTATTCCTTAGTTTTCCTTGTTTTTCTTTTATGTGATTAGGATGCTCTTTGATATTTGTTCTGTATTTATCTTACTGTTTTTATCCATTTTTAGTAACAGTCTTGGAGGCAATAGAGATACTCTCTATGTGGATATTATGGGGGTAGGAGTGTGTTCATAAGTTGGTGTGTGGTGGCAGGGATAGGTGGTGAACATGAGTACAAGGGAATTAAGCAGTTTGGAAAACACATGGTTAGATCTGCAAATAAGTGGGAGGAGTATAGAGGGTTATAGGGTGGTAAGGGACCGGGATATTTACTATTGTGCGTGAACTGTGGAGGAGAAGAAAAAAGGGTGGGAGAGTTTAGTGACAGCAGAGAAATGGATTTGGGTGAAAGACTATAAGGTCGCTAACTGTACTGGTAGTAATGAGACCCTGCAAATGGCGAAGTGGGTAGAGTGTTCGCCTTCAGAATAGAAGGTACATGGTTCAAATCCCAGTGAGAGAAAGAGAGGAGAGTGGGACAAATCAGTAGGTTTGGGTAGGGTAGGAGAAAGGTTGTGTGTAGGGAAGGGAGTAGAGTTGAGGAGGAAGAAGGAGGGGAGACAAGGAACAGATGGTGAGTTAGGAGGGCTCTGTAGCAACTCCTAGTGGTCGCTAAGTATAATATGCAAATGGCAAATGTGGTGATTAATTATCATTGGCCAAGGGACACGTGACCACTATGACCTATAAATTAGAGGACAGACGGGGGTGGGCAGGACAGGTCGACGAGCTAACACAGTTCACACTGCAAGCTCCCCCAAGAAGAAAGTGTGCTTTTCAGGCAAATTCCTGCTCCTGTGTGGAGCCTGGTGGAAGGGAAGGTGCTTCAGAGATCCTTGGGAGAACTACAAAAAGGGAGTGACTCAGGAGTTCTTCACAAATGAACTGGATTGAACTGGATTCAATGTAACAAACATGGTGATCAGAGCAAGAACAAAGAACATGCATGAAATTATGGTTTGGGATATTCACAAAATCATCTTCTAAGTGATTATTGTGTTTTGCTAAGTCAGGAGAATCAGTATTTGTCTGTTAACTTGAATTGAATTGAATTTCATATTGTGCTGTTCTTGTTTTATTATTAGGCAGCATTTTATTAGGTGTATTTCCGGCACAGAAATTAGTTTTTTTTAGATTAGGCATAGTAGTAGATTGGGGTGGGTGGTTCTTTTCCCCTCCCCTCTCTGAGGGGCCCATCTTTGTGACCTTGGCTGGTTCTGGCTTCCCCCAGGAGTGTGCATAGCGGTGGTGGTGGGGGGTGGGAGCTAGATGGGGAAGTTGGTGAGGTGCTGTCATTCCCCTCGGGGAATGATTCCCTTGGGTAGGGGAAGAGCATAAGCCCCCTCTCGCTGAAGGGGGATTACAAGTAGGCAGGGTCTCTCACTTTTGGTGTTCACCCCGCGGGTGAAGTTTTCAGTAGGTAGTTGGGGGGGGAGGGACATCATTCTGGGTTATACTTCAAACTGCCACTAGAGGCAGGTTTGGAGCCTATAAAAGCAGGGGCATGGGAAAAAGAAGAGAGAAGGAGGAGAGGCTGGCTGAGAGATGGCAAGACATGCACGCAGAGAAGAGCTTACTGGTCCGGGTTTGGGCCTGATTCGAAGAGAGAACCCCTCACCCCTCGTAAGTGAATGTAGTCCCAGTATGACGGCGATGTGGCGCCCATGGATAGCGTGTGGGGAAGGGCAGTAGTTAGCCTGCCAGCATCGTAGAGGGTAAATGGGACTCCAGGGAGTGAGGGGTAGTGAGAGTGCCCAGGATAGGAGTTTGGTGGGTCCCAGGCCTACACTGCCAGGGCTGGAGGTTTCATGGCAGGATTCCTCCAGGATAGGGGTGAAGGTAGTACCCCTCCCGGTTCCCGGTGTGGCAGGGTGGTGCAGGTCTGGGTAAAAGGGGGTGCTAGAGGCTTCTCACCTTTTTATGGGGCCTGCTTGGAGGGGCAGATCTCAGTGTCCATTCACAAGCTGTTCGTTCGGGCTGTAGGTAATAAAGGATAGGCCTTGGGAAGCCCTCCAGACCTGGTGACTTATAGCAAGCACAGGAGGTATGGTTGTGGGGACATAGGCCAAAAGGTATTCGGGAGAACCCCCCCACACACACTATTTCCGGAGTAAGGAAAACTACTGGAAAGGGCAGACACGTTAATGACAACTCAATGGCTATAAGGGACTGGTCAGGGTGGGAAAATCCTGCGTCCCCATGGCACGGGACCAGGTGGGAGTAAGCCTCTCGCTTTTCCACAGGTGGATGTCTGACTAGGGTAAAAGTGAAAGAACAAGTAAGAGACAGAGACCAACTTACCAGTGCCAGAGGGTGGGTTGGCTCTGTAGGCTGTTGAAGAATCCAGAAAAGGGACTCGGTTATGCCATCCGAGGGTTCAGTAGCTACCTGAAGGGAAATGCTGCCTAGGACATCTGTTCTCCGAGTAATGTGCCCCCTGGCTCTGTAAATAGTTTGTGCTCCATGGAGCAGGAGGAGAAGGTGTGTAAGCAATCAATGGGACCCCTGGTTCCTTTTAAATCACTGAGACCTTAAGTAAAATAAATTGGTTTGCTGCTGAATCCAGAGTGTCATGAGTTTTTAAATTCGTAACTTAGCTTTATGATGAATTGTAGCGGACCTAATGAATTTCTAACCAGACTTCTTTTGGGGGGAGCTTCTAAGTTTTGGCCCATGTCTGTTCCTGTGCTTCCTGGGCTGAGGTGCTGGAAGAGGACTTTGTTGGAGAAGATAAAAGAAGAGGAGGTCTCTTGGTTTCAGCTGAGTATCCAGAGCAGGTGCGAGGGGTAGCAGTGTCACTTTTCTGCAGACAGAACCCAGGCCGTGGTAAGTTACCTTTTATATGTACCTTCCAGGTTGTTGATGTTTCAGTTCTGGGTTCCTTCAGGGTAGGCCCCCTTCCCTCTAGTAACATCAGGTGCCCCTAGATAATCGGGGAGGTGGGGTGGCTACATAAAAATAAGTGTAACCCCTAGATGGCGTTATCCCAGGGGCTACTACCCCTGCCTGATTTGCCACTAACAGGTTGAGGGGCCTGGATCCAATGGCGGGTGCCTCCACCCAGAGGTCAGGGTTTGCAATAGTTAAACTTACTTGGTCACAGCCCTCTGGGACACTGCAACCCCCCCTTTCTTCCCACTAGTGGCCCACACAATATATCAGAATTACCTTCACAGTATACACTTACCCCCAGGGCTGGTTCAGGCACTGGGACCTCCTGTAAAATGAGATACAGTGCAACAATCACAGTACAATACTTTAACATAGACAAATACCTCAGGCAGTATAACATTGCTGAAACAAGCAGCTCTGATTTATTTAGGGGGAATATAACAAGGACAGGGGGAAATCAGGTTAATCAGCTTATACTTTACTCATCTACCTATGGCTCTGTGCACAGGCCTATCCCTACCAGTTACTGTCCCTGGGTACCCAAACCCTAGTGGCTAGTCCAAACCGTGGCAGCTGGTAGGGGCCCTTTCACACAGAGAAAAGAAAAAATTAGTTAAACAGTCAGCAGTACAGTTATTCCATTTGGATTCAATGTGGCAATTCAACAGGGAGCAACCCTGAATTAGTACTCACGACCTCCAAACAAGATAGGGTCCTTCAATGTCAGCAGGGCTACTCTTGAGCTCCACGAGACTCTCACACATTTATATGGCAAAAAGAGTACTATACCAGGCAGGCTGCTTCTCTATCCCGATCGCAATTACTGCACAATACCCGAGAGACACACAGCAGATTCAGTTCCTGACAGACCGAGTGCAACTAGCAATTTCTCCAGTCTTCTACAGGGTGAGCCTGGTTTCTACTCTTCAGATATCCTTTGATTCTCTTCACAGGATGGATTCAGTCCTAACAAGCAGTTACACAAGCTGCAGACCGAACTCTGACCTTACACATGTTTCCTCACTAAAACTGTGCACTGAAGGAGCACAGGGTTCCTTTCCCCTTCACTGCCAGAGCTAAACTAAACTCCAACAGACAAAACCGGGCACTTCCTTTGAGTTCCTCCCAGTTCTTGGCTGGATTGGCTGTCACTCACAATAGACTGCTCCTGTTGGTCCAAAAAGGCGCCGAAGTCTAAACTACATCTCCCAGGGTCACTGCCCATACAATCCTCTTGTGGCTGGCTCAGATTACGAGTCCAAGTTCTGATTCGTCCAAGGCACCATTTTAGAGCTAGCTTACCCCACACCGATTGGTCCAGTTCAGCAGTTCAAAACTAGAATGGGAACTAGGCAAACACAGTTCTGACTGCAAAGAAAAGCAGGTTAGACAAACTGTATTTTTATTATTACTCTAAATGATTTCTGGCAAACAGTTACATCTTTCAGATAGGTTCCTTTGCACTCCTAGTGACTGCAAAATGGAGTGAGTTGGCAGCAGTTCGAGTGGTACTCAAGCAGAGAAGCACACAGTCCCCCATACAACTAATTATGTCTGCAAGCAGACAGCTCTTAAAGAGACAGTACCAGAGGCTCTAAAAACATCACTGATAAATGGCTTAAATGCCAAACACCATTCAGGCTTGGAGCATTCAAGCAAGCTCCTGAAGTCTTTTGGGAACCCCATTTGCAGGGGGTTACACCTTCCTAGCCTGGGAAAGCTTGACGTCCGCATCAAGCAAGTACTCATAGGTTTTAAGTGCAACCATATACATTTGCATTAGGCTCACACATGTAATCATCAGTCAATATATAATTTTACCAAGAACACATTTCTGAAACATTGCAGTACGTCACTCTTACACAGTATTACATACACATTGTACCATAACCAGCTATTACCTTGTACATGAAACCTGAAGAGAGGGGGCCCTTCCCTATCAGTTACCTTGGGGCTGGATGGGGCAAGGGCACCATACTTAGAGGGCAACACAAGTAACTTGGAGTTAGCACTGACGCTCAGTTTGGGCAATGAGCTCGGGGACACATACACTCCTTTATGGACAACATTGAGAGGCAAGTCCACAGGCCTCCCAAGTGAATCATAACTGAGGTGCACCACAGGCTTTACAGCTCGACCAGTCTTTCTAGGGGAACTGTTACAGTCTCTGCACTCTGAGCCTCATTTTCAGCATTGTCCTCACTTGTCAGGGGAGTCTCCATGGGGGTAGAGAGGCTAGAACTTGGGGCACTTTCAGCTCCAGGAGTTACAGTTTCTGAGTCCACAACAGTCGGCTCGCATGGAGGCTTTCGGACACTGGCAGTGGACTGTCAGGGCACTCAAAATACTCTTCTTGTTCTGGTGTATCACCAGTCTGACCCAATCCATCATTTTCCTCCCCTGAAAGCTCAAACAGTTCAACCATGCACAATGATTCCATTTCATCTGATCTGATGCTTTGCACTTCACTTTCTGGGAGCATTGGCTCCAGGGACGAAACTGGGGGCTTAGACAGTCCAGAAGGCCCAGCTTCATCTCCAGTATTGACTAGGGATTGCCTCAAACAATTGACTCAGTTCAGAAGAAGGATAGTAGTATTCAAAGTCGCCTCATCTTCTTCTGATATGGACTGACAGTCATGCTCAACTGGGACTTGTGGAGGGGAACACTTTAACTCTGCTTCTGTAGGTGCAGACTTTCTGATCTTTCTTAGCAGCAGCTCTAGTCACTGGTCCAGAGGGGCATCTTCTAGGGCTCAGACTCAATCAAGATTTGTTCAATGGGCAGTAAATGTTTTCTATGCATTGTTTTACATCTTTTGAATTATTCTCAGGCCTTACTTTGTACACTGGTAGATCATCTAGTTTGCCCACTACAATGTGAGGGAGATGGTAGCCATCTGTCAGCAATCTTGTGTTTGCCATGCAGTCCCAGATTTCTTAGCAATACCCGATCTCCCTCCTGAGTTCCTGTGCTTTCACCTTTTTATCATACCTTTCTTTTGTTGGCCAGATTTCTTTTGGCAGCCATGGTTTGAGCCAGTTGGTACGCATGAGTTAGTTGGGCTTTAACTTTGCACATACTGTAAATAGTTGTCAGCTTGAACCCCATCAGGAGAGACCCCAAAACACACATCTACTGGTAGTCGAGCTTCTCTTCCAAACATCAGGCGGTAGGGGAGAACCCAGTGGCATCACTTTGGTGCAGTTATAAGCATGTACCAGGGTGCTAATTTGTTGGCTCCATCTAGGCTTGTCCTTTGGGTGCAGGGTGCCTAGCATATCTAGCAAAGTGCGTTGAAACGCTCAGGCTGTGGGTCTCCTGGGGTGGTAAGGAGTGGTTCTGGACTTTCGTGACTCCACAGAGAAAGCATCTCTTTGATCAGACGACTCTCAAAGTCTCTCCCTTGATCAGAATGGATCTTTGTGGAGCCCCAGTGAACAAAAAGTTTTCTACAAGTACTTTGGCTACAGTGGATGCTTTCTGGTCTTTGGTGGGGAAAGCTTGGGCATATCTCGTGAATGGTCAGTGACCACCAGCACATTACTGATATTTCTTTGATCTGACTCCAAACTCAGAAAATCAATACAGACCAGCTCCATGGGTGCACTGGTGGTTATGTTAACAAGGGGGGCAGCCCTCTGGGGCAAAGCTTTCCTCTGTAAGCAGCGACTACAAGTTCGAATGTGTTGCTCCACATCAGCCCCCATCTTAGGCCAATAGAATCTGGATCTCACCAAGTCAAGTGTTCTGTCTATACCAAGGTGCCCCATGTGGTTGTGCAAGGACCTCAATACTGAGTCTTGAAAGGCAGTGGGCAGCACTAGTTGTTGTTTGTCTACTTGTCCCCCTCTGTCTACTGTTTCTCTGTATAACAGTTTATTGATCAGTTTCAACTTAGGACCTTCTTTGTATAACAGTGCAGTTCTCAAATCAGTGGAGCGAATTTGACACATCTTTTCCTGCATAGAGGGCTTCTAAAGCTGCTTTGATCATGGATCGCGGGATTGAGCCCGGCCAATACTGTCATTGTCCAGCTGAGGCAGTGCACCAATGTCTATTGCAGAAAAGTGGCACAAGCAGCAGGTATGCAATTCTGAGGGTCCTAAGCAATCCACCATGCAGTCCATCATGTCTGTGGACATTTGTCTTCCCTGTCAAACTTCTCCGCAGAGTGCCTGAATGTCAGGTTTCTGCCAATCGACCCAATCATTCCGGGGAACAGGCCTCCGGGAGAGAGCATCAGCATCTATGTGGTTCAGACCTGCTCGGTATCTAGAGATAGTTGTATGTAGATAATGCAGAAAGCCACCTATGGCCAGTGGCATCCAACTTAGCTGAAGTCTGCACATAGGTTAAAGGATTATTGTCAGTTTTACTAGTATTTTAGCCCCATAAAGTACTCATGGAATTGGTCAACAGCCCACTTCAAAGCTAGGAACTCTAACTTATGTACAGGATAGTTCTTTCTGGATGGGGTCAGGCTTCTCCTGGCAAAGGCCACTGGTCTCAGGCCATTCTCGTGCTGCTGCACAACACAGCCCCCAACCCTTGCAAGCTAGCATCAGTGTGCAGGACATAAGGTTTTCTTGGATCGGCATAGGCCAGCACTGGAGCATGGGTAAGTTGATAAATGATCTCGTGAAAAGCAGTCTCACAATCAGGAGTCCAGCGGGCCCCAAATATTTTACTCGGACGAAAATACACTCTTTCAGTCTTGAGGGACGCTGACTTTTGGTATTTTTTGTGGGTTGGGGGATACCCTTGAGTAAGGTTAAGTAAAGGGCGGATCACTCTTGAATAGTCCTTGATGAAATGCCGATAATAACCACAGAATCCCAGGAATCTTTGCAGTTCTTTTAGATTTTTGGGCTGTGGCCAGGTGGTCAAGGCCTCAACTTTACTTGGTTCGGTCTCTATTCCTCGGTGGATACTATGTGTCCTATATACTTTACTGATGTTTGAAAGAATTGACACTTATCAATGGACAGTTTAAGGCCAAAGTCCTCCAGTCGGTCCAATACCTTAAATAATCTGCTCTCATGTTCCTCCAGTGAGCTGCCAAACAATAACATCATCTAGGTATACCAGGCACTCTAGTAAGTTCATGTCCCCACTGCACGCTCCATCAATCGTTGAAAAGTGGTTGGGGCACCTGAAATCCTTGGGCATCCTCATGAATTCATAGAAGCCAAGCAGACAGATAAAGGCTGTCTCTCATGGTCCTCTGGGGCCATCGGGATCTATTAGTACACCACCGCGGAGATCCAGCACAGAGAACCACTTGCTCCCGCTTTAGGCAGTCCAAAGCATCCTGAATGCGGGCATTGTGTACTGATCAGGATAGTCCGCTGGTTTAAGTGCTATAATCCACGCACATCCTTACTGTCCCATTCTTTTCCTCACTACCACAATGGGGGAAGCATAAGGTTCTGGATTCTTGTATTACACCAGCAGCTAACACTCTTGCAGATGCCGTCTCACATCATCTATGTCAGCAGGTGCCAGGCGTGAGACCTCTCACGAAATGGTTCGGCCATGCAGCCGGATATTGTGCTCAGCCTTGCACATCCCACGTCCCATTCCTTTAAAGAAAACACCTGGTCTCTCTGGGCAAGCTTCACTGATCCTCACTTTCCATTCAGCTGGCAGCGGGAGGTCAAATCAAACAATTGTCAGGCTATCGTCATTCTTCCTTGAACTCTTGCTGCTGGGTAGCACTGCAGTGTCTGCACAATGCACATTAGCCAGGATGCAACCTCTATTTACTCAATGTCTCTTCAGACACATTATGAACTTGGACCATTACCCTTCTGGCATAAGCATGGGCTCTAGCGGGCAAAATACTAGGCTTGACCAAGCAGTCCGCTCTGCAATTTTTCCATCGCCTGTGCATCCAACATTAATATTTTATTCTAACATCCTTTCTGATATGGACCTCCCTGTAAGGTACACTGGGCATTTGGCGCCAGAATCAGAGACTCAGGATCCTTCTTCCATACAATCTCGACCGGTTCTCTGGTTCTATTTTTTCAGCACTCTCTGTGCCTCATAGGCCTTCTTAATTAAAGCCGAACTCTTAAAGCTCTACTAGTCTTTGACCCTGTCTTTCATAACACAACTGTGCCAGCCTTCCAAACATATGAGCATTTGTTCCAATCAACAAAGGACACCATCATACAGTCCAGTGGGGGACACACTAAGGCTAGGGTCTCTACTTGTTCGCTACCCAGCCACGGAGGTGGGGAAAGACAGCCAAATTGGATATACCCGGAATAGGGGTAGGCCTTCACTAACCCCATGCATGCAGTCCTTCTAATGGTTGTAAGGGCACGCCTGACAAATGCTTTTGATACCAATCTTGGAACATAATTGTCACTTGGGAGCCACTGTCTATACAGCTCTTGTAGACACTCCATTCACCTTTACAGTGGTCTCCATGGAGGGACCCACTATTCTGGACCAGTCTGAGAGGCGGTAGTGGGGCCTGGGCAACTTACCTTGCCACAAAAGGACGTGAATTAGCATTTTTGGTGCCCTCACTGGGACATGTCGTGCACCTCTTAACCACTGATTTGTTCTCCGCTCTCCCTGTAGCCTATATGCAACTTTGTCAGTGTCTTTTGGGACTGGCATTCCCTTTTCATGTGCCCATCTTTCCCACAATTATAGCAAAACATACTTTCTGGAGTTTGAGCTGGCCGAGGCGCCACACTGGGGCCAGGGCGGGGTATTACTAACTGGAAACCTGGGTGCCATCTCTGTCTCATGTGTGATAAGCATTTGGAGACATCTCGTCAGTTTCTCCACTTCCATGGTCAAGGAATTGAGTTTGGAGCTGTTATCAGCAGGAGATATCATGGGTGGTACCCCACCCCATAGCAGATGCAGTCGGATATAGGTCAGGGCCTGCACTTGCAGGTGTGGCCTTCATAAAGGGACTGTTTTTGAATTCCCGGATCTCTCTCAACAGTTCGCCCCATTGTGGCATATCTTTTCCTTGCCAGAGCACTCATTTACTGCCAACCTCTGCCCCTGAACTTCACTTGATGGGTCACCCTCAGTCACTCGGGTCAGCCGCAAGCTATTGGTGCAGGTCCCTCCCGAGGTCGCTTTCTCAACTCCTCAATTTCTCTCATTAACTCATCATAGGAGGGTGGGATTCCAGTCGATCTGCCCGGGGAACTTGAAGCAACAGCAGTTCTGAGAAGGGGGCAGACTTAAGGATCCTGTCCAGCCTGGTTCGGTCCAGTTCAATCGCTGGCAAACTACCTTTTCTGAGGCATTCTTGCAACAATTTTTCCAGCCGAGATACATACACAGACAACAACCCCTGGTACTGTTGTGCATCTCTTACTCTCCACCATAGGTCCTCATCAGAATCTGGGCTCCCATACACATTCTCCAGGGCCTCAAGATAGGCCTGTGCAGTCACTTCAGGGTTACTGGCCCGTTTAGCACTAAGTGGTAGCCAGGGCAGGACCTCGGAGGCTCTCACTAACCCTCTTTCACTTTTCGCTTCTGAGCATTGCCATTCTAGCACTTGGGGCAACATAGTTCATCCAGGTCTCCCAGTCATCCTCCTCTTGGGGGTGGGAGGGTGCCAGAGAAGATCCTCAACCTTCGTAAGAGTCGTGACTAATGGCAGGTGCAGAAATAGGAGTCTGCATTGGTTCAGCCACCATTACGGGTACTGGAGCGGAGAGGGTGTTGGGGAGGAACACCCCAGGTGGCAAGAATAGTTTCTTCAGGTCCTCCACAGTTTCCTTCCCCAGCAACCATTTAGCAAATTTCTCCTCAAAAGTTTCAGATAGTGGGGGGCTCATTCTCTCGGTCTTACTGTCCTTAGTTATCACCTCCAAGCAGTGAGGGCTCCCTCTGGGGTAATGGTCTGTGGCACTTTGGAGCTATCTATGGGATCCTTAAACTCTACTAGGGCCAGGAAAGTGTGGGTGTGCAGATTAGCATGCCGACCCACCACCACAGGGTTTTGTAAACCTTCCACCTTGGAAAGTACTCTGCACAGTGTCCGTATGATACCAGGGGAATGTCCAGGATAAGCATAGCATTTTGGGGGTCGATCTCCTCCCCAGTACACCACTCCACCAGCCGGGCACAGCCACTTCTGTCGGGTACCCATTTTTTTCTTAACAGTGGTTCAGAATATGGCCACTAGAGGACACACAATCCCAGAGGTGAGCCTCCAAGATGTAACCCTAGATGGCGCTATCCCAGGGGCTACTACCCCTGCCTGATTTGCCACTAACAGGTTGAGGGCCTGGATCCAATGGTGGTGCCTCCACCCAGAGGTCAGGGTTTGCAATAGTTAAACTTACTTGGTCACAGCCCTCTGGGACACTGCAACCCCCTTTTTTCCCACTAGTGGCCCACACATATATCAGAATTACCTTCACAGTATACACTTACCCCCAGGGCTGGTTCAGGCACTGGGACCTCCTGTAAATGAGATACAGTGCAACAATCACAGTACAATACTTTAACAAAGACAAATACCTCAGGCAGTATAACTTTGCTGAAACAAGCAGCTCTGATTTATTTAGGGGGAATATAACAAGGACAGGGGGAAATCAGGTTAATTAGCTTATACTTTACTCATCTACCTATGGCTCTGTGCACAGGCCTATCCCTACCAGTTACTGTCCCTGGGTACCCAAACCCTAGTGGCTAGTCCAAACCGTGGCAGCTGGTAGGGGCCCTTTCACACAGAGAAAAGAAAAAATTAGTTAAACAGTCAGCAGTACAGTTATTCCATTTGGATTCAATGTGGCAATTCAACAGGAGCAACCCTGAATTAGTACTCACGACCTCCAAACAAGATAGGGTCCTTCAATGTCAGCAGGGCTACTCTTGAGCTCCACGAGACTCCTCACACATTTATATGGCAAAAAGAAAGTACTATACCAGGCAGGCTGCTTCTCTATCCCGATCGCAATTACTGCACAATACCCGGGAGAACACACAGCAGATTCAGTTCCTGACAGACCGAGTGCAATTCTGCAATTTCTCCAGTCTTCTACAGGGTGAGCCTGGTATCTACTCTTCAGATATCCTTTGATTCTCTTCACAGGACGGATTCAGTCCTAACAAGCAGTTACACAAGCTGCAGACCGGAACTCTGGACCTTACACATGTTTCCCGACTAAAACTGTGCACTGAAGGAGCACAGGGTTCCTTTCCCCTTCACTGCCAGAGCTAAACTAAACTCCAACAGACAAAACCGAGCACTTCCTTTGAGTTCCTCCCAGTTCTTGGCTGGATTGGCTGTCACTCACAATAGACTGCTCCTGTTGGTCCAAAAAGGCGCCGAAGTCTAAACTACATCTCCCAGAGTCACTGCCCATACAATCCTCTTGTGGCTGGCTCAGATTACGAGTCCAAGTTCTGATTCGGCTCAAGGCACCATTTTAGAGCTAGCTACCCCACACTGATTGGTCCAGTTCAGCAGTTCAAAACTAGAATGGGGAACTAGGCAAACACAGTTCTGACTACAAAGAAAAGCAGGTTAGACAAACTGTATTTTCATTATTACTCTAAATGATTTCTGGCAAACAGTTACATCTTTCAGATAGGTTCCCTTTGCACTCCTAGTGACTGCAAAAATGGAGTGAGTTGGCAGCAGTTCGAGTGGTACTCAAGCAAAGAAGCACACAGTCCCCCCATACAAACTAATTATGTCTGCAAGCAGACAGCTCTTAAAGAGACAGTACCAGAGGCTCTAAAAACACTCACTGATAAATGGCTTAAATGCCAAACACCATTCAGGCTTGGAGCATTCAAGCAAGCTCCTGGAAGTCTTTTGGGAACCCCCATTTGCAGGGGGGTTACATAAGTGATACTCTTTTACAGACCCAAAGGCAGTGAAAACACTTGTGGACACAATTGTAAAACCAACAGAGCAAGAGAGCGCTGAAAAATCAAGGTGAAAGAGGAGGATGAAAGTTGAGTTTTCACCTTTTTATTCAGCTTCTGGTGGAGTCAGTGACTGTATTATTTAACAATGTTTGTAGCTTAATCTCAGGACTATGCTATAATGGACCTGTGGTGGGGCTTACTGTCCAGCCCCTGCTTTTGTGGACTTGCATGGACTCCCATCATACTTGTGTAACCATATAATAGTGAACATAGGTGTGACATGAATGTGACCATGTTAATCTCCTTTTGTTACTGTAGTTATTTTCTTCTCTACTTATTTTCACATAAGTTCTTTCTATTGCTGGAATGCATGAGACGAACAAAATGGAATTCAGGTCACATGTCCCAGCAGCTATTTTGGGAAATCTACAAGGGGAAGAGCTTGCCAGGTGTAACAGTGTTACTTTTCTCACAGAGGCAACCAAACAGCTAGGGAGTAAACAAGATAATAAAAACTATGATTCAGCTTCTCAAGTACTGGGTTCCTGCACTCAGACAATAAAACAAGAGGATGTTGTTAGGTGGGCAAGGCAGTTTAGTCTGTTAGCTGTAATCACACACGTACACATACCCCTATGCACTCATGTGGCCTCCTTTTATCATTCGGAACTGGATTCTGCTGCCAGGAGCGCCTCTAAATTTTGGAAGTCCCTTAAGGATATGTCCAGACATACCCCGGGGAACTCCCTGTCTGCAAAGATTACCTTTGGCAGTGCCACCATCTGCGACAAAATAGAGATCCTGGATGCATTTAACAACCTCTTTGCCACTGCAGGGCTGGCATTTGACAACTCCCCTACATGTTCTTTATGCTCCCAGTTGGGTGCGCAAAACTCTGAACCTCTTCTTACCAACTCAATCTTTTCTCTTCAGCCTACTTCGTTGAAAGAGATCGAAGAACTTCTATTACAGTTGGATACCAAAAAAAGTGCGGGTCTCTCTAGACCCATACTTTCTAAAGGTCGCCTACCATGCTTTAGCTGTACCAATTACCCACCTATTCAATCTCTCACTGTCCATCGGAATCCTCCCACCCTTATGGAAAACAGCTCGTTATCCCTCTTTTTAAATCTGGGGACCCCTGTGATCTTAACAACTACTGACCGATCTCTCTATTCCCTATACTGTCCAAACTGTTGGAAAAAATTGTAAGCAAGCAGTTGAGAACCTATGTAGAAACTATGAATCTTCTAAACCCAATGCAATCTGGCTTTAGAGCACAGCATAGCACTATTACGGCCCTAGCCAAAGTGACCAATGATTGGCAGCGAGACCTGGAGAATTGAAACTTCGTCTGTGCAGTGTTCTTAGACTTAAGTAAGGCTTTTGACACCATCGATCATGGCCTGCTCCTTTCCTCCCTGAGGGCAAAGGACTGGACTCACTATCCTTGCATTGGTTTGCTGACTACCTCTCTAACAGGTGGCAACAAGTCAAGGCAGAAGGTGAACTTTCTCCCCTTAAACCTCTGCAAAGAGGGGTCCCCCAGGGATCGATTCTTGGTCCCATACTGTTTGCAATTTACATAAACAACATCGACACCAACATAACTAAGTCCAATATCCATCTGTTCGCAGATGACATGGTTCTTTATCTAAGTCGTCCTTTGCCAGAAGCTGCCTGTGGAGACCTACAATCTGAATTCAATCTACTTCAGAGCCAACTCCTAAACAAAAAGCTCCTATTAAACGCCAAAAAAATTAAGGAAATGCTATTTTCTCCACTTCTCCATGCTGCAAACCTGGCCAGTGCTGGCTCCATTCCACAGATCACAATAATCCTGGGAGAAAACCTAGAATTTGTCAATAAATTCAAGTACTTGGTAGTGTGGCTCGACCATAGGCTTTCCTCTATGGACCATATCGAAGATCTGCTAAAGAAATTGAGGCAGAGGCTTGGACTCTTTTTCAGGATTAATAACTTCCTTACCAGTAATGCCAAGCGGCGGCTGGTACAAACAACGTTTCTCTCCTTGGTCGACTATGCTGACTTTCTTTATAGTCACTGCCCTGTCTCTCATCTTGCTAAATTGGATATGTTGTATCACAGGGCTCTGAGATTCATTACTAGCCTACCTTTTTCCACTCATCACTGTGCCCTTTATGCTGCCGTTGGGTGGCCCTCCCTTCAGTACAGGAGAAACAGAAATGCTGTACTCTGGATGTTCAGAGCTATTATCAAATAAATATCCCTATATATCTCTGATTGTCTTCCGATGTGCGAGCTTGGGAACTATGCACTGAGAAGCTACTCCTTTATTTCCTTAAAGGTACCTAAGTTAAAAACTTGCTTTGGGAGAATGGCTATAAGCTTTGCGCAGCCGTCTCTATGGAACAAAATACAAAAATCACTATAGTACCCCGGTCATTCTATCCTCCTTCAAGACACTATATGACCATTCGGTCAAGGAATTTTGCAACTGCTTCCCCCGATCCTAAACTTCCCTGCACTTATAGCGTACCATGACGGCGTTGTCCTCTCTGCTATGCCTGACCTTGTGGCCTCTCCTTCACATTTCTCTAATACCTAATTGTGCTCCCCGCCTGTCCTGTGTCCTCTCCGAGGCTTCATCTGTCCCTCATCTATCCCCTACCACCCTGCCTGTACCCTATCTCACCTCGCCTACCACACACCCCCTTCTACCCTGTTACACTGTTTTTTTTCTTTTTTTAACTCATTGTCTGTCATGTTTCTTATGGCATTGTATGTAATATACCATTACCTAACAACTGGCCTCGTTAATACTTCCAGCTACTGTTAGTAGACTCATTATACACCATAAAGGAATTGAACCACTGTTTCCAACCGTTCTCCACTTATGACTACGTTTAACTGTTGTATCTCTGTATTGTATAATATTACTGAGGTGTTATGTTGTCACTGTTCATATATTGTATATCCTGTGTTCCTGTGCTAACCAGGTCCATCTTGTAAATGAACTATGCTCAATGGTGTTTGCCTGGATAAATAAAGATTTGATTGATTGATTGATGTGGGTGGGGAATTCTGGAGGGGGCTATCACTCTAGACAGATCCCATCCTACTGCCCTGAGTCCATAAATAGAAGAGTTTAATCACCATTCTCTCTGTCTGACTTCCTGCAACTTTTGAAGAGGACCTGGTGTTTTGTCTCTTGGTGAGTATTCCCAAGTAGGAAGGGAGCCCTGCTTCTACAGATAGCTTATCTGCATGAGGAAAGAACAGGCTTAGTGAAAGTTTCTTTCAAATTAGCTAGCAGTAAATATAGATTCTAGTGAGAGACTAGATTGTGAGTTTATTTTATAAGTCATATGTCTGTTTAAACTGCATTACAGTATTTTCCTTTCCTGTAAATGTGTATATTTTTTTGTTTGCTGTACATATCCTGTTTGTAATATCTTGCAGCTTTATAGTAGTAAAGTTTTATTTTTATAGAACCAGTGGCTGAGCATCCTTATTGTGAAAGTAAATTTAATATTTCTGCTGGGCAAAGTGACAATTCTCTCTTTAAAGTCTGCCATTTGAAGTGCACTCTACCAAATATTACTGTGTTTGACCTTCCAAGTCCCTGAGCAGGACAGATGTAGTTTTCTGGGGTAACCAGGTGGTGGCAGCAGAAGAAGTAAATCAGACAAACCTCCCTAGAATCTGGTATTGCCCAAATAAGTTTTTGTCACAGAGGTTAATACTGATGCAGTGTGTGTGTGTGTGTGTGTGTGTGTGTTTGTTGTAACCTTGTTAATTATAAGTATTCTAGTCTTGTGAGTATTTTATGTCAAATATGTCACTGATCAATTGCAAGCCTGAAATGCATTTGAGTGAGCACCACTTCTTTCACTTTAATTTTACTAACTTGGCCCAAAGATAATGGCAGATATGGCGGGGTTTAGTTATATATGCTATGAGCTGGAGGCTGGCAAGATGGCAGGCATTCCCGATCTTCAGGGCACCAGGAAGCTGGAGCAGCTTGCAGGTGCATCACCCGTTCTTGCTTGCAAAGGAAGGGCCCCCATGTGGTCTACAATACTTTTTCTTGGGACAAAAGAAAGACTTATTTTTTTTTAAACCTGAATTTTATTCAACAAATGTATAATGTCAAAGAACAAGAACAAGAACAATACAATGGGCAGATTTACTTAAGTAAGGACATTATCATACAGATAAAGATAGGTAAGCCAATCCATTAGACATACAGAGTCAAAGAAAGTGCAATGGAAAACAAATGCTGGAGGTCATGTGAGCCCCGGACCGCAATGGCAGCTTAACTCTTTAGCTCCATGCCACCCCCCACTTATCTCACTCCATTGGTTACTTTAAACACTGGGAGACCATCTATTTTTCACCTGTTGGGAAGCTAAAGTGTTATGCAATTGGCAGAGGTTCTTGTTGGCAACTCTTCTTACCTATAAAAATGGAAAAAATCTATTTCAAAGTTGCCTCCTGCACCAGAACTGCCAGAACCCAAGATGGCTGCAACCAGAAATTGCGCCTAACCCCCCCCCGATCCATCAAGCCAACTTTCAGATGAGATGTTTAACCGAGTTCCCATCTGCCTGGATTGGTGGTAGTTCAGGTGGATGTTAAAGATCCCATGGCATTTATCGAAAAGAGTAGGGGAATTTTTTATTAGAATAACAAAATCAAAACAATACAAAACAGTGTTGCCTCACACAAAAGAAAAATACAAATCATAACAAAAGCAAAAAGTATTACAGTCATACATATCCAAAAAGGCTGTCTAAAACAGAAGCAGAACTCAAATCTAATCCCAAGACAGAAAAGAGCCCCCCACTAGAAATGTAGGGGAATTTTTTTTTCAAAATTTCAAACAAAAAATAAACAGGAAAGCATTACATTATACAAAATTGGAATGAAAAGAAACAAAGACCAGAGAATACTATTTCAGCATACAGTAATGTCAAACGAAAAATAGAAAATACACTACAACCCCCCCCCCACAAAAAGAGTAGGGGAATTTTTATTCATGACACACAAAAAAAAAAACAATAAAGAAAAATCAGTATTTCTGCATACAAATCATAAACAGAAAACAAACACAAAACCACAGGTGAGTACTACTGCAAATTAAAGAATCTGAGAAAATAAAGAAAATACTACATATATCCCCCCTCCCTACCCAAGGAGTAGGGAATATAAACAGATTAGTTTTGCATCATACTGATACCTGTTGGAAGGGGGAAGAGGGAAGAAAAGGAAAAAACAAACAAACAAAAAAACATGATAGAACTGTAAAACATCCTCCATGTCACCCGGTATCCAACCAAGTCATATGACGCCACCATAGTTTATAGAGAGCAAGCGACACAGATTTCATTTCCCCCAACCGCCATTTATTAATAGATTGTTTCAATTGGTGAACCATTTCAGTGGAAGTAATAAGCTGTTGTCTAACAGTTAAGCCACAATGAGCATGCCAAATTTGAAATTTTATAAAACCTAAAATAAGTCTCATAGTACAGGTGTCATATATAACCCATGATCCAGGGAAGATTCCATCAATCCATACCATTGCCTGCTGGCTGTGAAAAGGATTGAGATGCCACATATGATGGAAAGAATCCCAGAAAGTCAGTACAAATGGACATTCACAAAATAGATGTCATCACAAGGGGGGCCCCCGAGGGCAAAACCATTCAGTAACATCTTTATGCTTCAAATTTCCCTGCAGACCCAATTTAAGGTGTGTGCATAACCATAGAAAGTCCCACATACCTGTATAAGGAGGAATCCGAGGACTAGTCAAGTAATTCAATAAGGGACAATTGTATCTGACGAGGCAAGCTCACAAACCAAGGATCAGCCAAAAAAAAGGACTCCAAAATCCATGTATACATTACTTTCTGAGAACAGGCAGATTAGTGACTCTGAACCACCTTCCAAAGTTTTAACTTACCCACCACATTTATCAAATAGGGAGGCAACTGAGAGAGACAAAGCTGTTTCTTGAGGGCACTCAAAGGTTCCCAGGCCGCCAATATGGGCTCTAATTCATCTAAAATCCAAGGAGACCAGGGACAATTGAGATGAAGAAGCACTGGAACCAAATTATAGTAACAAAACTGAACATTAAAAAAAAACACAGGGTTAATCATGCACAGACCCCCTCGTGCCCTGGGAAGGTGAGTGATCCCACATTTAACTGGATTAAGTCTACTACCCCACAGGCATTTAAAAAAGACACTGTAAAGGGACGCCTCTAAAGACCGGGGTTGGGGGAACAGCTGCCAGAAAATTGAAACTAGACATTAGGTGTTTTTTTTGCATGATGGTATTTATCGCCCCCCCCCCGTGCACCTGACCGGACTTTCCTTCGGGACCCCACATGGATTACCACACCCTGGTGCACCCGACCCCACTGCCCCACATCGCAGCCAGCCCAGGTATCCCCGACATATCCCTTCGTCCGGAGGGTCCTTTACCTTCGTAGGGGAAGAGCCTATTCGGCTAAGTTCAACGACCCTGGGTACTGCTGAGGTGGCCGATGGAGGTCTGGGAGCCCAGGAATGAGGATCCGGGGGGGCCGTCATCTGATCAGCCAGGGTGCCATTTTCGGTGGTTTTCCTCTGAGGAGAGACATGCCATGACGCCCAGGCCACGCACGCCTGTCTCTCCCTGCTGCCAGGGGTCAGATGTCATGTTGAACTCCCAGCCTCTGCTAGCAGTCAGCAGACACCACCTGCACCCTTCCCTCCCCGGAGAAGGCGAGCTGTCAGAGGATGCTCCTCATTCTCCCCAGCTGGCCCTCCAGCGAGTAGGTGTGTTTTAATCCAATAAATACGTTTAGCTTTTGACATATGTCATTTATTCCAGTTGAGCACCTGTATTCGTGCTTCATCAAATTTTTTCTCCCCATTATAAATATGGAGATGTGGACCTCCAAAGAAAATACCTAACATCTTTTGGTATCCTTCTCCTACAGGGATCCCCCAAACAGTTGCTGCATCAGTTGCCTCATATCCAAGAGGAAGAATATGACTTTTGAGGTGATTAATAGCCGAACCTGAAACATCTGAAAACCCCGGCCCTGCAATTCCCTACGGGCCACTTTAGCCGATGCACAATCAATGCCAAAATCAACCCTAAATCATTTGTATAAGCAATAGCAACAATAGGGGGTTCATTGCTACCTACAGAGAGTCCAACAATACAGTATCATCCACATGATGTAAACGATGGAGCAAAGGGTCAAGAGTCATAATATATAAAAGTGGACTAAGCGAGCAGCCTTGCCGGACCCTACGTCCCACCTGTACTGGCTGCCCCGTCCACCCATTAATACTGGGAACCACACTAATACCTTTATAACATGTCTGTATCCAGGATACTAGAGTTTTGGTGAAATTATAAGACCTAAGGGTTTCCCAAAGAAAACTGTATTCAACTCAGTCGAAAGCTTTTGATTGATCTAAACTAACTAAATGACCAAACAGTTCTGAATTATAACCCTTATTTAGAATCTCCCGGATTAATATTAGAGCATCCTGCAGTTTACGGGATGGCACACCACTAAACTGTGAAGGGTGAACAACAGAATCCAAAACATGTTTAAGTCTGGTGCCTATAGCTTTCATCAATATCTTACTATCCATATTTATAAGGATAATTGGCCTCCAGTTTTTTAAATCTCCCCGATCACCAGATTTGAACAGAAGAACCAAAAGTTCTTCCAGCATGGTGCTAGGCAATTCACCCAGCAACAATGCACTATTAAAAATGGCTGCCAACTCCTCTCCTTAAACTTCCCGCAGAGGTTTATATAATTCATGCTGGAGACCGTCTGAACCAGGGGTTATTTTAGGGGAGAGAGACCAAATAACAGTTTTCAGTTCCAATGCAGAAATGGGTTTAATAAGAGCATCCTGTTCTTCCTCAGGAATCTGAGGAAGAACACAGGTGTGTTGCCATAAAGTCATGGGGTGGGATATTCAGAAATGCACCAGGCAGGGGCGCAAGCCGGGCGCAGTGCAACTGGGATGCGCCAGGGCGTGAACTGGGCGATATTCAACGGTGCCGCGCCATGGCTCAGCACCGTTGAATATGGCACTGGGGCCATCTGCACTGCACATGGTGCAGTGGCACTGAGCCAGCGCAAGTGGCAGTTGAGGAGCAGGGGGGCTGCACCAGCGTAAGTGCAGCTGCGCTAGGTGCAGCAATAGTGATATTCAGAGGTGAGCATGTAAATGAGGCCATTATCAATGCAAGGCGTAAATGGGTCCATTTGCATGTCATTATGGCCCCATTTGCATGCAGGTGCACCGATCCCCAGCGATTTGCACCTGGCACCCTGCCAGGCTGCAGCTGCCGGAGACCGATGCACCCTGCCCCTCGGTGGGCAACGCACCCCAATGCCCAATCATGGGCTCAAGTAGAAGAAAGTAATCCCTGGTGGTCCAGTGGACCTGTGCCCCAGCCCGATCGCGGGCTTTAGAAATAAAAATAAACCCTGGTGGTCCAGTGGACCTGCTCCCCAGCCCGATCGCGGGCATAAGTAAAATAAAAGACTCCCTGGTGGTCCAGTGGACCTGCTCCCCAGCCTGATCGCAGACTTAAGTAAAATAAAAGAATCCCTGGTGGTTCACAATTCAGGACTGTGTAGTACAGTACAGTCTGCACGCCCATTGGTCCATGCAGTGGACCAATGGGCGCCAGCCGCATTGTATGCTGTCAGTCGGGCGGTGGCCGGGCGGCTTGTGGGTGGGGAGCTGCCGCCTACCGCTGACCGGGGAGGGGTGGCAGGTCTGAGTGGGCGGGTGGGAGGGGGTACCACTGGCCACCAGAGATGTTCCGCTTTTCTAAACCCGTGATTGGCTGGGTTTGGGTCCACTGGACCACCAGGGATTCTTTTATTTTACTTAAGCCCATGATTGGGCTGGGGAGCAGGTCCACTGGACCACCAGGGTTTATTTCTATTTCTAAAGCCCGTGATTGGGCAGGGGAGTGGGTCCACTGGACCACCAGGGTTTATTTCTATTTCTAAAGCCCGCAGTCGGGCAGGGGCACAGGTCCACTGGACCACCAAGGATTCTTTTATTTTACTTAAGCCCACGATAGGGCTGGGGAGCAGGTCCACTGGACCACCAGGGATGCTTTACTATCTGCCCGCGTTCGGGTGGGGGGGAGCATGACATCCGGACTGTGTTCCAGGAGGTCGGGTGGCCACCCACAGCTGGCGGCTGCCATGTTGTGTCCTGCAATATGGCAGCTCACCTGTGGGTGGCCAGGCCTTGCTCCTTCTTTTTACGGGCAGATCTTTGCACCCCCCTGTGCGGCGCAAGGCGGGCGTGTGCCTGCATATGCGCCGCACATCTGAGGCTGAATATCAGGCTGTGCCGAATATGCATGGGCATGCCCCCTGCACTTGCACTGCATATATTACTTGTGCACCCCGGCGCATATTGATTTGCGCAGTGCAACATCCCCTTTTGAATATCGCACCGGGGTGCATCAGTGGGTTGCGCCATGCCCAACACCTTTGAATATCCCACCCCTGGTCTCGGTAGGCAAACTTTGGCTAGTAAAAGCCGAACTAAAAAATCTATGAATTTCAGCTAACAGAGCTGTAGTACTCAATAACTTAGAACCATCGACACCAGTTAAATAAGTTAGACTTCTCTGAGACCTATAAGCAGTGTAGGACTCAAAGGGTAGAACATCCTTTCTTTTTCCAGATACCCCATATTTTTGTCGGTTCTCAAGCTGTTGCATTGCTTCCAACTGTACAGCTGCCAATTCGGCTTTATGCGAAGCAATGCAGGGGCTTCGTGCTCCACCAAATCTATTATGCGTCTGGATCAAGGAGTGTAGCTGAGACCTTAAAAGATGCTGCTTATCCTGTTTCAATTTACCGTTCAGTTGTCTCACATGTTTAAAATAGATCTGAATTTCTTTTTTCGTGTTGGTCCACCAACCATTTTTGTCCTCATAAAGGAAAAAAAACAGATTTCCTGGCCACTAATAGGGCATGAAAACCTTCAAAAATAGGAGTAATCTCCAAAAGAGATACATTTAATTTCCAAATTCCCGGGCCTCGACGTTGTTCCAGGTGACTCCCGACCACAAGCTCCAGAAGTCTATGATCCGAAGTGGCCAGGTCAGTCACCCATGCTGATTGTAACTGTAACGTGGAGGAAACAAAAAAATAATCGATACGGGATGCATGGGGCTCACAAAAACAAGTGTTAATGGGTATTTCAGACAAATCTGAAAATGCATCAATAAGACCCACATCAGAAATAACTTCCCTAAGGCAATTCGTGTCACAACAAAGTTTTTTAGAGACAGAACTAGAGGTCAAATTCAGGAGGGCACAATTAAAATCCCCTCCTAAAATAATATGCTTCATAGAGAACAAAAAGGGTTTCAGGGCCTGAAACAAAACAACCCTGTCAAACTTTGATTGCGGAGCATATACATTAATCAGATGGAGAAACATACCTTCCCACTTAATATCAAGCAGGAGGGCACGTCCCTCCAGTATCTCTAACTGCTTAATCACTTGAATTTGGGAAAAAAAAAACATATCCCCACCCCAGAGCAAATATCCTGACCTTGGGACCAAAAACAATCCCCCCAACTCCAACAATTAGTAGCTTTCTGCATGTCTGATGAAGAAAGTAGTGGAAGCTGGCTACCGAGCAGACACGAAAGACCGTCAGGCCTATTCTGCTGGTTTTTAGTATGTTAGTATGTAATGTAAATGAACATCCTGGAAAAAAATACAATCTAAATCAGTACGGGTAAAATGAGCATAAGTACCCATACGTTTCCCCTCAGATTGTATACTATTCACATTTAATGAAGCGATGCGGAAATTATAAACCAAATCAGACATTTATAAAAAAAGGAAAGAAAAATAAACCCCATATTATTGCCATTTCACTTTACTAGAAGCTCTAGTCACCCGGCCACTTTTTTAAGGCAGCTGGTCTAGTATCATCAGTTTGTTCAGGACATGGCTGTGAATCCATCTGTGAAGATGAAGTCGAAAGGACCTCAGATACCTCTGTATCTTCACAAGGAATATCTTGTAGAATATGGCAGATATTTGGGTCTTCAAGTGGCCCAATCATCAGGGTCTTCAATACTTTAGGTTTAGCATGTTTCCCACGTTTAGGTTTTACCACCATGAACTCAGGTTCAGGAGACAATGTCACCGTGGGAGGGCCCATGTCCATGGAGTGCAACACTACCCCATTTGTAGGTAGAGTAGGAGTCTGGGGCATTTACTTCGGGGCTTTAGGAGTAAGAGGGACTGTGGTAGACAAAGTCCTAGGCCCATTACACCTCCTCCTAGAATCAGGAGGAATGAGTGGGTGCAGTAGCCAATTTAATGTAATAGTCCTGTATCCCAAAGTCAGAATCCTCAGTATTTTTCGCCGCCCAGGGGCAATCTGTGAAAATATGCCCAAAATCATCACGTAGGTTGCATTTTGGTTCCTGAAAACAGTGAGCACTGGGATGGCCCATCTCCCCACAATGGGTACATTTCAGAACCTCACAATGAGTACTAATATGTTTGGTGGACCCACACTTGAAACAAATCCTGGGCTGTCCTGGATAGAACAAAAAGCCTTTATCTCAGCCTATGAAAAAAACACTTCAGGAGATGAATTATATCAGATTCAGTTTGCTGTAGTTTAATTTTTAGTTTCCAACCAACATTCCAGAAACCCTCCTAATCAAGGATTGGGGCTGGATTCCCTTGAATTGAACATCGCTTCTCAAGCCAATACACAATATCAGCTATATTTACACCCTCATTCCGGAACAAAATCATAATTACACGAAAAGGTTGTTTAGTGAGAGGGATTATAGCAGTACAGGAGGCAGTATAGTGCAGTGGTTTAAGGCTCTGAGCTGCAAATCTGGTGACATCCAGCAGACCAGACCTGGGTTTGAATCCCACAGCTTCCACTTGCATACTGTGTGACCCTGAGCAAGTCACTTAACTTCCCTGTGCTCCCAGGTCACTCCTGTAAAAAAGCTTTCAGCTTAGTGTGCTAATCCTGGTTAAACAACTAAAATAAATAAAAAAAATAATTATAAAGTACACTCATAAAGGATTTGTTTTCAGATTTACATACCTGCACCAAAATCGTTCCAATAGTGCAGGAGTTCGAAAGCTAATGTCAAAGGTATTTTCTCCTTGGGCATAAATCAGGGCATAAACTTCTGCCGGGGAAAATCCCAGAGATTGCTTCAAAAGGATTTTACTCACAAAAAAAGATCAGGGAGATTTTCTCGAGGGCCTACATACCGTAGCCGAGTGGCATTACTGCGTTTAGCCAATTCCACTGTTTTTCGGAAATGGCTCGCATATGTGAGTTTTTCAGGCCCAGACTGGTCCTTGGAAGGATCTGGATCTTCTACATGAGGATATTCTTGTGTGTCAGAAACAGTAGTCGAACGAATAGCTGAAGTAATCGGGTCACCAGAAGGAGGCCCATTACCTGTCAGGCCTGTCAGGCCTTCTTCAGATCCATCCTGGCGTGGTACTTCAGTAGCTTCCTCAGACAGGATCATAAGGGGACTACCAGGCAATGGGATCGCCGGGTCCAAATGCCATTCTCCGTTAGGGCTTGAAATCCAGCCTGCAGTAGTCAAGGCCACCTCAGGAGACCAGAAATCTTCAACCTGCTCACTCCACTGCCTTTTAGAAGAACTAGAAGGAGTTGCCAAAGGTGTAGTAGGTCTATCATCTGCTGCCAAAAGCTTGGCAGGACCAGAGAAAGCGTAATTGACAGGAGATGACAACGAACGCTTCTGTTTTCTTTCCTCCTCCTGCACGGTCTCCTCCAAGGAGAGTAATTTGCTTATTTTTTGTAGTTCAGCTTCTAAACATAATTTCTTTTCTTGCAAACGTAGCCTGGTTTCTGATTCATGAGAGGGACCACCGTCTCGGGCAATATGCTGGCCACCCAGTGGGTGCATCCCAGCCGCCTACCGACAGGCTGCTTCACAGTCAGCTCCTCCATCCGTTCATCTCCAGGTCCAGCCATAGACTGACCATGCTGTACAGCAAAGGGTCCCCCTACTGGCAGAGTAGGGGAAGTTCCCCGGTGTCCTCGCCAAATTTCCCTCTTTCACTAAAAATACCACCAACAGTTTAATCTGGTTCAAGGTCAGTTAGCATTCATCTGTATCCCCCTCCCCCGGGTCATGCCTGAAAATAGGCAGGATTTGTCTAGTGCATTTACAAGGGCAACAAAAAATAAATGAATAAATAAATAAACTTGATAGAACAAATACCTGCCTCTGTCAAAGCGATCTGTGTTACCATGGTTGAAACTCAGAATAGCTTGGCTAATTTAACAGACCGTTGTGGTAAAGCGGAATCCTCAGTCTCGGAAGTTGAACTCCATAATGCTATGAAAGACTGACATCAACAGGCCACTGATGAGCATCTGGCATGGCTCACAGCCAAACTAGAGGACTCCGAGGGTCATGGCCGGAGGAAAAACCTGTGTATCATTGGGTTTCCTGAGAGTTTAGAAGGCAGGGATCCAGTTCGCTACCTGAGGGAAAATCTGCCTTTCTGGCTACAGTTGGATCCTGTGGAGTACGATTTCGAAATAGAGAGGGCACATCGGATTTAGTGAGCTCCATCATCTCACTCCAACACCAAACCTCGGCCTCTCATTTTTAAACTCCTACAATATCAACAGCCAGGAATATTAAAGATGTGTCCGTGGCTAGGACCAGGATCTCTTTCTATCCTAATTACCCTTGTGGAATCCTTGATCACCGCCAGTCCTTCGATAAGGTGAAGCAAGGCCTTTGGAACTGGGGCATTACCTACACTTTATTGTATCCAGCCACCCTGGTTATTACACTTGATGGCCAACCTATCCAGTCCCAATCTCTGGAAGAAGCGGACAGATACTTGCAAATGCACCTGGGCCCCTTCAGACCACTGATTGCTTCCACAGGTCCAAGTCAAGCTGCACCAGAACAAATGGGCACCTATACCCCGAGGGAAGAAGCAAGCCCAGATTCTCCACCCTGAGGCACCTTTGTATATGGCCACCAAGATCCTGATCCATCATCTGCTCCCTTACCATAAGTAAGGTGTTACTTGTTCAGTGACTGAGTCCCTTATCCAAACAACTTCTGTCTAGTGGTATCATAGCTAAGCTGCACTCCCCTCCTGACCAAGGACTTTTGATCTTGATTGGCTTGCTCGAGTCCCTCCACTACAGTGACATAGAAGGGTACAGACTTGGGGCCGTTTATTTGCCCAATGCGCTGCTATCCATGGCATGCTTTTCCCTCATCCTCCTCCTTGTCACTCATTACTGTACCCTGATTTGCCGCGTTGCAAGAATGTTTCTACCTAACGTTATTTCCAGAGGTGACTAGACTGTAAATAAACTTGAGCGCTATCCTCTGATTATAGCTGTTTATTCAACTTTCCCTCTGGACTGCTTGCTCTGCAACTGTTATTTTCTATGTTGGCACTGTTCTATCACGCACCCTGCTTTTGACCGCCGAGGGACACAGAAATGGGCACAGGACTGCTGGCTATATTGTGACCCCAGGCTGAATTCTTCTCCAAGACCCTTCTTCCCACTGTATCTGACAAAGGGGGTATATATTGATCCCCTTAAAGGACAAATAAACAAGCCGTTTTTTGTTCCACGTTATTTTTTATAATGAACGTTATATTTGGATGTGGTATTGTGTAGTGTCAGTGTTCTGACTGTTTTTTTCTCTTTAAAATGTGTTGTTTTTTCAAAAAAAATCACTTTTTCTGTAGTGATGCGCACTTCCATATTTCAGCACTTACCTTGGTGAATTGCTTGAGTAGCGTGCCACCACAGATCAGTGTGACGTATTTGGAGCGACTAGCTGTGCACATGCCAAGCAGTGCAGTCTAGCGATCTTGGTTTTCTGTCACCGCTGTAACCTGACAGAGTTTAAAAAATGGCGGAGTTTAATGAATTTAGTAGAATTCATGTCGGGGATGATTTTTTTCTACCTTGCGAAACCGTACATGTTTGAACCAATTTGTATACAGCCTGTTGCTGCAGCAAACCCAGTGTCTGATAGTTCAGCTAGCGATGATGAAGGGGATTCTGAAACGGCCATCATTGAATGTCGTGGAGCTGATGTGTCAAATTGGTAGGTGACCTCTCTCCCAGTGTTATAACACATGTCCTGTAAGTTTACTTATTTGGTGCATCATTGCTTGACAAATCCAAAAGCCCACCCCCCCCCAAAAAAAAGACATAGATCCCTCCACAAATGGCATACTATTCATTTTAGTGGCGGACGCTGAAGCCCTCCCATGTGGGTCACTTGCTGCAAGTGCACATTTTAAATAAATTGTCAATGTCTGCAACAGTAGAGAAAAACATGAAATGGTGTGTATCCTAAGGGTTTAATTTTTAAAGTTGTGCAGCATGGCTCCTTGCTCAGATGCCCCCATCAGGCAAACAACTTCCTACTCCCAAAAAACTAACTTTTTCTTCATCCTCGGTCCTGGGAATCAGCTATGACTGTGGGTCCTGAGATTATCAGTACCATCATAGTAGAAGCTGCAATTGCTTTCCTGTTATGTGTTTTTTCAGCTTTCATTCTGTTCCTCCCAGAATATGCTTACCCAATGCAGGTGTCCTATGGCACTGACTGCAGAGAGCCCCAAACTCCCCATTCAACCAAAGGGGGTCACTGCAGAGGGAGACCACAGTATCACCCCACCTTCTCCCAGATTAAGGCAATCAGGTCAGAATGGCTGTAGTTTTTCTGTGGCCGGGACAGCAGGCAAGTGGCTGCCTACATAGCCCATGCCAAAGCCACTTGTCAATGAGTTCCTGGAGATGTACAAATATTATGTTGTTTGTGCTTTTGGGCCAAGGGGCCAGCCTGTTAGATATGTTTCGTGAATATATTATAATCTGTGTAATGCACGTTTAGTAGGCGCAGATAGAAGAGCAAAAAAGAAAAAGCATGAGTTTAAAAAATGTATAAATAATAATACATAGTGGGCTGGATATTCGGACTTCGCAAGGCCATACTGTACTAGACAGGCACACATATGTGAATGAAGTCATTCACATATGTGTACCTGTCTAGCACAGTATGGACTGCAAGCCCAGTGTTCCACACTGTGGACCAATAGGCTTACAGCTCATAGTGTAAGCTGTCACTCAGTGGGCTGCGGAGCGGTATGCAGGTGGGAACAGCCGCCTGCCGATGGGGGGAAGCTGGGTGGGCTGGGGGGTCCTGTGTGGGTGGAGGGGCGGTGGTTATCACTTGCCCACCCAGGATATATTGTTCACTAATTGATCGGCGATTGTGGATTCGGGTGGGGAGGGGGGAACCACTGGACCACCAGGGATAGTTATATACTATAAACGATGGCGATCAGAAGGTTGGGATGGGGAGGGGGACCAGTAGACTACCATGGCATGTGTTGTGATTAGATCATTGTGATTGATGCTACAGGAGTGGAGGGTACTACTATACTACCAGGGATGTTATTGTATTCACTAGTACCCGTGATCGGATACAGGAGGTGGGGGTACCACTGGACTACCATGGCATGTATTATGTAAGCAATAAGACATGGCTGGGTGTTGGTAGTACTGAGATACCCACACACCCAGAGGCATAGTTAGGCATGAGACCACAGGGTTTCAATTCCACAGCCCACACTTGCATAATGTGTGACCCTCAGCAACTCACTTAACTTCATTGTGCTCCCAGTACGCACCTGTAAACAAGCTTTCAGCTTACTGTTCCTGTCCTGTTAAAAAAAAATACTTATCATCTTCTTTTCTGTATTGCAGGTGCCAATGCCAGAAATGCTCCACCATGGACACTGAGCAGGAGTGTGTGTGCTGCAGAGAGATACCTAAGACTGTAGAAAACTGTCCCCAAGAGTCTGAAAGCATCACTGATCAGCTCGCCTTTATTCTGAATTGCCTTACTTGAGAAGTAATCATTGTGTCATACTATGAATACCTGGAGAGTAATGGCCCCTTCAATGATGACATTCCACTGAATGAGTAAATAATCTAACATTTATAACAACTTAGCATCAATATTCTTCAGTGTACTTCATTTTGATTTCCATGACAGAAATTACTGTACTCATGGGGCAAGATCTTCAGACTGCACCAGGCAATGGCACAAGTGGAGTCACAGCGCAACCGAGATGCGCCTGGGCCAGGACAGGGAGATATTCAAAGGTGATGTGCCATGGTGCAACAGCTTTGAATACAGCACAGAATGTGCATGTCATATATACAATGCGCTGGCACAGTCCCCAGACAGGGAGGACAGGGAATGCTCCAGCTGTGCGCACGTCCTGAGAGATTCAGACTTGTATAAGCAAGTGGGGCCAAAATGTATGCAGTGCACGAATGGGGGCATTTGCATGTCATTATGGCCACATTTGCATGAGCTGCACAGGGCAGCATGGTGAAATGCACCTGGGGCCCTGCACAGAATGATGTGTGGACTAAGGGAGGTCCTGGGGCACCACCCGCCCCTTAACAGCAATCGAGGTTGACTTATCCCTGGTTGTCCAGTGGATCCCCCATCTCACCCAAATCCTCAATAGCTGGTGTATTAGTAAGCTACATATCCCTGGTGGTCCAGTGGTACCCTCCCTCCCGTACACGGTCATGTGTAAAATCAAATGAAACACATGACCTGGTAATCTAATGGTACCCCCCTTCCTCTCGAACCCCATCGAGGGTACTAGTGATGAATAGAAAATCCCTGGTATTCCAGTGCTAACCCCCCTTCCTTCCATACCCAATCATGGGTACCAGTGATGAAAAGAAAATCTGTGATGGTCTAGTGGTAACTCCCTCCCTCCCCTTAGCCACGATCACATTTAATACTATATAAATAGAATGCCCTTGTAGTCTAGTGGTAACCCCGTATCCTGATCGCGGTGAAAATGAGTACAATCCAGCTCTGTTGATCCAGTGTTCCCCACACCCCACCCGATGTAGTGATCACAGTGGAATGAAAGAAATCCCCTTCCCTGGTAGGCTAGTGGTCCACGTACCTAATGCAGGTAAACGTTGAGGAAAGGTCAAAAGTAAGATAGGAAGAGTAGCAGCCAGGTGGCCTTGTAATGAGGAATAGTGCAGTCAGTGGAGAAAGGGGTGAAATTAGAGTGAGTTGGGGGGAGTAGGACATGAAAATAGGAATTTGGAGTGGAAGGGGGGGGGATTGAAATGATAGAAAAGAGCCAAAGGGTGGATAAATGTACTTATGAAGTGGCAGTCTACTGAGGTGCACATATTACTATGTCAGAAGAAGTCGGCACGGTAGTTTTTGGTAATGTAATAGCAATATCCAAATGTCTGCTATTGATACAATTGACTCTGCCACACAGCATGTCAAAGTGCCTCCATGTAGAGTTTTGTGATCTGTTTAGATACATGTAGGTTGTCTGTAATGATAATTGCCATTTTCTTTTCTCTCCATCCATTGTTCCAATTATTCTCTATTTCATCTGCTTATTCAGCAGAAGACTGTATTATAGGCTACCACTTCCCCTGGTAACACGTTCTACCATGACACCACCATCTCCATGCAAAAAAGTTAATCTGCACTTCATCTTGAACTTACCCCCTACAGTTGTTGCTTGTGCCCTTGGTTTTTCATATGAAACTCCCCTCTGTGTCTGTCTTACTTCTTCCCTTCATGTAACTGAAGGCTTCAATCATGTCCACCCTTTCCCTCCTCTCTCCCAATGAGTACATGATCAACTCCTTCAGGCTACTGTCATAGTGCAACTTCACTGAACCATTTTGTTGTACTGAGCTGCACTGCTTACACTTACCTAATGTCCTTCTTCGGGTACGGTCGACAGAACTGCACGCAGTACTGCAGGTGTGGTCTAACCAGTGACCTATACACAAGGCCCCTGGAATTCTGCAGTTCCGTGGTTGTGGAATTTGCCGCAGAATTTGCATCATGCCGCAGAATATATATAGTGCCGCAGAATTCAATGTTTTGGTGAATTTTCATATAAATATACTGTTTTGCCATAGTGTCAGGCTTTCTTTCCCACCTCGTTTATCCTGAAGCCCCTCCTCTGTGCTCAGCATATGATGTCATCGATGACATCACATCATATTTAGCCAATGACAGGACTGCATTCTGCCAGAGAAATGAATAAATCATGCAGCAGAAATCAGAAAATGCTGCCACAGAAGTCAAGGAGTCCTGCCGAAGAAATCAGAAAATTCTGCTGCAGAACACCAGGGGCCCTGCCTATACAGCAGCAGGATCACCTCCCACTTTCCTTGATGATCTGCCTCTGGCAATACAACCCAACATCCTGTTAGCCTTTTCATCAGCCTTCCTACACTGTTCGTATTTGTTCCGTGCTCCTGTTGTGATCATCCCCTGATCTTTGCCTCCTATGTCTTGGCTATGTATTCCCCTTCCCCAACTGATAGTTGTTAGCTCTTCCTTTGGTTTTCTTGCTGTGAAATGTAACACTTTGCAGTAACTTGCATTGAACCCAAGGTGACAAGTGAATGATCAGCCATCCAATTGTGTCACGCCATCCTGTTACCCCTGCCACCCCTATAAGTCACCCACATCTGCATCCGCATTGGTGTCATTTGCAAACAAAGCAACTTGCTTTTGATGCTTATTTGATATGTCTGATGTGTAGATTCCAAAACAACACTGTCAACAATACAAGCATGACTAAGTGTTGCCAAGTCACTTGCTCTCTTCTATCTAACACCATCATGGTATGTCAACTTGTTGTGCATCCCTGACTGAGGATCCAGTCATTCTTAAGTAATGATCCTTTTTTTTTATTTATTTTTTCCTCCCCTACTCCCCGACATGCCACTACTTTGTGGCTCCTAGGCCACCCACCTGCAACTGTACCACCCAGCCCCCACTTCACATTTCAGTCAGCATCCCTGGGTAACCCGGAGTAACCCTTCACCAGATGGGTCCCTCTCCTCCGAGAGGGCAAGCACCAGTGAGGTGGACAGCACACATACAGTGGGAGGACAAAGGGTAGAGGGGTTGGTCAGTTGCAAACCAGGGGTGCTAGCTGCACACTTTAGCAAGCTTACATAGACTGGGTGGTCTGTTTCTGCTGGCACATTCATATGTCCATATGTATGTGCGTACTCTAAACTTCTCCCTGGGTAGTGTTGCTGAGGTGGGTATGGCTGGATATGGGACTTACTGTGTTTGCGTGGTCCATGAGCCGGCTATCCCGTGAGCTGCTTTTCCTCCCTATTTTGGCCCTGGTGGCATGGCGTGACACAGAGGTCTAGGCGCACCCAGATGTCCACCACGACCGCCAGTCAATGAATCCCAGCATGCTCCCATTCTCTCAGGCTGTGCCATGAGTCAGTAGGCCCCGTGCTGCATCCCTGCCCTCTCACCATGAGAAGGCAAGCAGTCTTCAACACTCTAGCCTTCACCCCATGGCTGGGCCTTCAGCGCCCTGGTCTGTGCCAGAATCCAACTTGCCAGCATCAGAAACGTAAATCCCAGCGTTGCGCAGAAGTGTCTGTCCAATACTGTTATTAATGTCATACGTTTTACAAATGTTATAAAACAGATATTGCAAATGTCATTAAATCACTGCTCTCAATTAATGTTAAAATTCTCATTTGCAGGTCTTCATGACATGTTGCATACCACCAGTTCGTTCGTCTCATTTGACATAAACTTGGACGTTACAACAGGAAAATACTACCAGCATGTGTAGTAACGTCAGTACAAGAAGCATTCCCATCAGAACAATATAAAGGATTCATGTATGCGTATGAAGAGGATAGCCAAGTTGCATAGCTGTTTTTGGAAATGCAGTATTGTCTGATTTTATTTTCAGCTCAATTGTTGGTAGTCAACTCACCATAAATGCTTCCTGTTTAACTCTTCTGACTCACAATTACTTGCACATGCAGAATTACATATGTATATCAGTTCCAGTCCAAATGCAAATTATTTGTCATATCAGATGTATGACGTGTACCTCAGAGTCAGACTCGTTGTATTCTTTGCCAGATGTAAGATGCCTTCTTTTGGCAGACTCATGGTGTTTCATTAAGTTGTGTAACAAGTAATTTTTCTTCTATAGTGTAGCCACTCCATGGTTTGACAAATCAGGTATGGATGTTGCCAATGCCTAATACAGGAAAACAAAATTGGTTGTATGTATAATAGTGCATCCTATTAACTTGAATATTGTTTTATTCTGAAGGTGAACAGGCGATGGGGTGAGATGTCCTACAACCGAAGATGTTAACTTAGCATTAAACACACATAGAAACAAAGAAATTGAGAGTGTGTGTGTATATCCCCAGATATAACACGTTTACACGAAAGGGACAGCCATGATAACCGCATACCTGCATACATGCACATGGGTGGAGGATGAGTTAGGTTACTATCGCTTATGTAAGGCACTCATCAGAAAAGTGTCAATACAAGCCAGTGCATGTAAACTGCGCAGTAAAGTGAAGCATGCACAGGCTTATATTGACACTTTGCTGATGATTGCCTTATGTAAGTGCTAGTAACCTAACTCATCCACTCATGTGCACATATGCAGGTATGTCTTTATCACAGCTGTCCCTTTCGTCTAAACATGTTATATCTGGAGATATACACACAGTCTCACTTTCTTTCTTTCTATGTGTGTTCAATGCTAACTTTTTTTTTCAATTTCTTTTTATCACCCTACTTCTCCTGAACTCTGTCAGGCTGTCCTGGCTCACTGAGCTGCTCTACCGCCCACCGTGGTCTCTCCTCCTCAACTATGTCACTGCCCCTTGAGATGCTAAGCAAGCCCCCCACTCTGAGTCCCTCAGGGTAGGGCTGCCGAACCACTCCTGATGCTCTACCTTTGAATCTAGATTGCCCCGTAGTCAGCTAGTGATGCACCTAACCACCCGCCTGAACTGTGTTCTCCCGACTAAGTTATTGGGTTCAGAATTCCAGCTCTCCTGCCTCCTTGTAGAGGCCAGAAATCACCAAGGGTGAACTCCTGATAGATGGCCGACATTGGGCATGTTGGCCCATGCCACTGGAGTTTCCATCGCCTCCACGAAGATAGGGTATTTTCTTGTTTTACCACCAAACCCCCACCCACGGTAGCTCAGACATGCAATGACACCTTAGAGCATTGTCCGCAGCTCCTCCACAGTACGTAAAGCCCAGACATGCGCATGCACTTCCGGCTACCACCGTTGGTCACTGTTGCACTGTGCAGGTCCTGGATTCCTCCCCAGATAGAGGACAGCAGTTTGTGGATGTTCAAGCCTCTCTCTCCCCCTGGCAACTCCTGGTGCCCAGAGCTCGTTCTGTAACCCAGGTCACTGGCGTGGGGTGAGGTGTGACATCCAGTGCATCAACCCTCTGTGCCAGCAGATTAGCTATTTCAATTGTATTTTATTTCTCACCACATGTATGACAATATTAAACTTGAATGTTATTTACAATAATTGCTCGTAATGAATCACTTGAAGTCAGAAGAATGATGTTTACAGTTGCATATTATAATATTTTAATTTGCAAATTGATTGTTAATTGTTACTGTACTTGTTTTTACAAACTTCAAAGTTAACATTTTGTTATGAAGCACTCAACCATGACAAACAAGATGTATAACATTTGTTTGCTTTATACATGAAGACAGACATTACATTTCTGGTTCCATGAAATGGCAATTGATAATATAGTAATGATTTTAACAATGAAAACAAACATAGAAATGTGAATTAATGTAAATTTTACATGAAAGTTTAAAATATATTACTTTTCATGAACAAGTGTATCATTACTCTACTTTCACACACTGTTAAATGCTGCTTTTATAGCAGTTCTCATCAGTAAATGTTGTTTTACTGCATGATGCAGTGTGGTTCCAGTTGGATATGGGCAGGGAAATGTTACATACTAATACCACAATCTTGGATTTCAGAAGGATGGACTACAGGTAGATTGGTGAGATCCTATGGGACCATCTGGTGGGCATCAGAGCATATATGGGGGTAGACCAAAGGTGGTCCATCATTAATGAAGGAATACAGCTTACCACAGATCAGTGTGTTAAGCTGAGGGGGAAGAACACAAATGCCAAAGCATCTATCTGGTTCAGTTATGTAGTTGCCAAGGCAGTAAGGGAAAAGAGGTTGGGCTATATAAAATTCAGGCAGTCCAAGAGACAAGTAGATAGGGAAAATTACCCAGGGTTGGCTAGTGAGGCAAGTATGGAAGTCCAGTGAACAGCAGAACACAAGGAGCTGTAGATACACAAAGGAATTAAGGTGGACAACGCTTTCCTTCTGTCACTATATAAATGGGAAAAGGGACAAGAAGGAAGGGATTGTTTTTTTTTTTTAATTTAAATTTTTATTGGTATTTTCAACACAGACAAATACATACAAGCAACAGTCGACAGAGCTTCTGTTTTACAGTGATATTATGTCCTAAAAAAACCAAAAAACAGTTGATTCAGGAGGCTCAAGCTTAATTACTAACAAATTGATTGTAAAAAAAAAAAAACATTTTTCTTTTAGGAGTGCATGACATATTACTAAGCAATTAGTATAAGTATATATTCCCCACTTTTAATACAAACATCATCAACAGGCTTACAAAATTTAACCCTGCCTGTCCCCCCCTCCACCCCACCCCTTTATATAAATAGAAATCAGGACCAGAGGTATTCCCTATCTAGCTGTGCTTGAGCAGAAGAATTTTTGGCATCCCTCGGACAACCCGAGGTGCCTTAAAGTGACTCCCATTTTGGGTTACAATCTCTGTTCTACTCTAAGCAACTGCATTTCTATATTTTCAGGTCCTCCTGAAATTGCAAGCCGATATCTGAGAAGGGGGTGTATGGGAGAAAGGGAGAAGGGAAGGGAAGGAAGTCATGGGGACAAGTATCCTCCCATAGTCCCAGTGTCTCCAACAACCTTCTTTATCTGGGGGATGGGGTTGGGAGAGTCGGGTATATTTAAGATGTTTATGTAAGTTTAGAAGTGTCTCTATTTGCCCTTTTAGGTTACCAATCAAGGGACAAAGGAAGGATCATTTAACATATAATAAAGTTGCCAGCCGGTCCATCTGGTGAGGAATTCCTCTGCCCTATCATTAAGATTGTAAGTTATTCGTTCCATATAGTATACTTGTTTAGTGACTGCCCATTAGTCCTGAATAATAGGAGTTCTGGTGGTCAACCAAAATTTAGTTATTGCTTTTTTTGCCATGGTTAACAATATGTGTAAAAGGCATCGAACACTGTGACTTCTGAAGTCCCTAGGTAACAAAAGGAACAGAAAGTTAGTTGTAATTGCGTCCCAAATAGCTCCTGTAAGTGTATCTGCAGCTGCTGAAAGAAAGGGGCAAGGCCAGGGCATGACCACATAATATGGGTATGACTGGCCCGCACCTCTCCACACATGCGCCAGCAGGATGAGGACCTATTAAGTGTGTAGTGCCCGGTCACTACTGGGGTTCTGAAATACCTCATGAGATTTTTCCAGGAAAATTCCCGGAGGAATATTGACATGCCTGATACCAATCCTCAGAGGAGAGTGGGAAACCTCGCTCTTCTTGCCACTGGAGCCTTGTCTTTTCCGTGAGGGACTTACTTCAGGTGATCAAGGCTTGATAACAGGTGGAGACCAGATGACCCTGGTTGGGGACTTCGTTTAGATGGACCTGTCTGTGCACCAGTGGAGGGTAGCACTCCGGTGTTCGTACTGTAATGGGTAGGCCCTCATAGAAATGGCATAGCTGAAAATAGCGGAACAAATCCCTGTTTGGAAGGTCATAGAGCCTCTATAGTTCTGCATATGTCAGGAACCCACCATTGTTTATAGCTTGGGATAAATATCGCAACCCACATCTCTCCCAATTCCCACATCCACAATCCAACCTATTTGGGGGAAATTGACTTAGGTTGGGAATTGGACAGATCAGAGGTACGAAAACAGTGATTTGCTGTGTTTTCCTGATGATGTGCCAGCATCTGAGGGAGTGCTGCAGCCAGGGATTTGTGGTGCAGTTCTCACCTGGTATGGTTCCCTGGTGGTACAAAGCTTAGAAATAAGCTTCATTGTCGAGAAGGACTCGTTCAATCTCCAGCCAATGTGGTGTAGCTGTGGTGTTTTGTCTGGCCATCAGGAATGTCAGGGCTGCTGCCTTGTGGTATAGTTGGAGATCTGGCAGGGCCATCCCTCTGCTCGACTTAGGTAGAGTGAGAATTTTGAATCTGACCCTGGGTCTTTGCCCAGCCCAGATAAATCTGGAAATCATATGGGTCCATTCCTTAAATGTTCTCTGGGATAGTGAAATAGGAACATTTTGAAACAGGTAGAAGGCTCTAGGGAGGGTAACCATCCTAACCAGCTTGATCCTTCTTGTGAGGCTAAGGGGAAGTGTATCCCAGCATGCCAGGTCTGATTTAAGTTGTGCTGTAAAAGGTATATAGTTATTTTTGTAGGCCAGACTGTGGGATTGGGATAAATAGGTAACTAAGTACTTTAATTTTGTTAAGCCCCAGTTACAGGGAAACCTCACTTGTATAAGTGGGGAGGGGGAGTAATGAAAGGCGAGAATTTCTGTTTTGTTATGTTTAACTTGTATCCAAAGATTTCCTCAAAATCGTTTAGTATTTGCTTAACTACTGGGAGTGTGTTCACCGGATCCTGCAGATAGAGAAGTACATCATCCACATATAGTGCTATATGATGCTCTGTATTCCCCAGGGTTACTCCCCGGAGGTCATGGGCTTCACGGATATATTGTCCAGGGGTTCTATGTATGCCATAAACAAAAGTGGGGACAAGGGGCATCTCTGTCTTGTTCCCCTTAGAAGTGGGAAGTACCTAGAATGGTGTCCATCTATTCTCTCACAGGCCCTGGGGCTAGCATAAATATTTTGTATCACTGTAAGGAGAGGGCAGGGGACCCCTAACCTATTTAACACCTGATAGAGAAAAGGCCATGCAACTCTGACGATCGCTTTTTCAGCGTCAAGGCTAACTAGGACAGAAGGGTTTACCAAGGACTGCATCTGATGAACAACACGTAGGGTGTGTCTGATGTTATCCGTAGTAGAACGGGTTCATACAAACCCCGGTTGGTCTCTCTCTATCAGTGTTGGCAGGAAGGTATCCGGTCTATGCGCTAATAGACTCATAATTAATTTATCGTCAGAATTTAGAACCGAAACTGGTCGGTAGGAACCACAAAGTTGGGGGTTCCTGCCCGGTTTAGGGATAACCGAAATGATCGCATAGGACCAAGACGGTGGGGGAGGGGGGCCACCCTCCAGGATGTTGTTGAACAACTGCAGGAGCTTAGGGAGTGTTTGTAGTTTAGTTTCCTTATAGAATTCAGTGCCGAAGCCATCTGGACCTGGGGCTTTTAGCAATTTAGCCTTGAGTACTGCCGCTAAGTCTGCTGCTACAAAAGGTGCAATCAGGGTTTCACTCTGCTCCTCTGTGAGCTTAGGTAACCTAATATTGTGCAGATATTCTGTGATCTGGGCTTCAGGGGGTTTTGTTCCGGTGTGTATAGAGAGGAATAGTATGAGGTGAAAGCATCTGCAATATCGTGTGTTTTCGTTAAGGGTCGCCCTCCTATAGGATGTCTGAGTAAGGCAATAACCGCCATCTTTTTTTGCCTTCTTACCTGGTAAGCTAATAACCTAGAGGACCAGGGGCCCACTTCATAGTGTCTCGACCTCATAAAAGTGAGAGCAATTTCTGTCTGTTGTAGGGCTTGTCGATCCAACTCTGACTTAACTTGTTGCAACTGGGGGAGTACTGAAATGTCTCCGTTTGTGTGCCATTTGCAAAAAGTGGGGGGTATCCTCCAAGACCTTTTTTTTCTCCCTCCGCTATCTATTCAATTTAGAGGTATACTGTATGATATGGCCTCTCAGGACCATTTTTATTGTGTCCCAGTATATAGCTGGGGAGGAGTCAGACGGAGGGTTTTCTCAGTGAATCTCAGTGATTTTTTCTTGGATAAATTCCTTAAATTGTCGGGATCTATGGTAATATGGGTTAAGCCACCAGCATGATTTTTTAGGCTGGAGGTCCATATCCCAGTGAGATATCACAGGGGAGTGATCTGATAGGGTGATATCTCCGATCTGAGCCCCCCTCCAGCAGTTCCACGTTCTCCAACTGTGTATAAGTGTGATCAATTCGAGAATATGTTTGGTGAACAGCGGAATAGTGTGTGTAATTTCTAGTTTGAGGATGGAGGTGTCTCCATATGGCACACCATCCTACCTCAGTTATAAATCATTTAAAAAACTTTTGTGCAACTGTCTGTTGTGTGGGTCTGGGGTTTGAGGAGTCGAGTATCAGGTTAGTAGTAAGATTAAAGTCACCAGCCAGTAATAGTACCCCTTTGGTTTTCTGCACAATTTTATCCAATAGCTTTTTCATCTGGGGTACCAAGAGAGCAGGCGGGAAATAGGCATTGGCCAGGGTAACCTGCCTCTCATTAATCTTAGCCTGTATAATGACTAACCTGCCCTCAGGATCGACCCATGTGTGTTCCACTAGTATTGGGGAGTGCAGTGGACTCACAATTGCCACTCCTCTGTGCCTGCCATTTCCACTAGCTGAGTAGTACACCCTTCTCCTGCTGAGTTTAGCCAGTGTATTATGCTCTATGTCATTAAGGTGTGTCCCTTGCAGGTATATTATGTCAGATTTACTTTGCCTAAGAAATTTTAGGACAAGTGATCTTTTATTGGGGGATGTTAGTCCATTAATATTCAAAGATAGGAGCTTTAAATGTGTGGCACTCATCTTTATTTCACATACAGGCTTGCCATAAGGGGTTCCTGTCGAACCCCTGGTTAGTCTTTTTGCTTAAGTCTCTCCAAATCGGTATGTTGAGCCTGTTGACATTTTTCTTAACACAACAACATTAACACATAAACATCCAGTAATTAGAATTTTCAATACTGTGACTGAGTGTCATTTTAACTATATTACAAAGTGATAATGCCAACTGGGCATATATCATCACTAACAAGAAACAAAGTACTCCACATTTCAGGAAGGATACCACTTCCTGGGGTAAGGTCGATACCTTACATTGAGGCTTCATCCCAGTTGGGAGGCCTTTAGACACTTCTAGTGTCTGATCTAGGGGCAAAAGGGGAGGGGGTAAATGGGACGTCATAAATGTCACCACCGAGATTGATCTTCATCTGTAAGGTAGGGATGCATAGAGAGATATGAGAACATTCCTTAGTTTAGACCATAGGAGATGCCATGCAGGAATAGCTCACACATGTTATCATTCTCCATACCAAGGGAACGGAGGGGAGGGGGATTTACAAAAGGGTATCTACGTTAAAGTATGAGAGGCAAGACAAAAAACTCCCAACCACCCACTGCTGTGTAGAACAAAAAAACTGCGTGCTTAAAATATTCAAACTGGTGACTCGAGGGAGATAAAGTGGGGACCATGAAGGGAGTTGAAGGGAAGCTAGCAATCTCCTCTCTGAAAACTCGAGGGAACTAGCTTTGAGAGTACCCGAGGGCCCAGACATCGAAAGTCGAAAAAAATCCTCTAATCCAATGCCTAGAAGCACTTAATGAGTCGTGTGCTCTCTGACATTCGACTCTCACATCGCCTACCAAGCAATATTTTACTGTGTTGGGGTTGACTGAGGTCGCCTGTGGGGGGGGGGGCTCGCAACCCCAAACTCTATGAGAGAATCTACGCTACAACATAAACTGTAACTGGGTTTCCAGCTATGTGTTTCAACCCCCCCCCACCCACATCATAAGTCGATTGTTACCCCCCTAGTTCATTCTGCAAAGTAGTTCAGTTCAAGTGTCAAGGCATGAGTGAACAATTAAAAGGATACGTTAATAGATTCAGGTCACTCCTTCCTGTTCATTCGTGCTGGTTGCTGCTCGTGTGTTCTGTCGGGCCTTAAGCGCACCTACTATATCCTGGATTGCCGCAGCTCCCTGTTGACACCTCAAGTTTCATTGACTATTGTTCCACAGTTTCTGGGACAGTTTGGAGGCATAGTGGGGGTTGGGACCGCCTTCAGCCCCGAGACCTCAATCTTCCGAACTCTGAGCTCCTCAATGGCCGCTGCAACGCTGTAAAGGTGAGAGGCCCCCTCCTTGAAATGTATAGTAATTTTTGTTGGGTAGGGAGTTCGGAAATGAATACCACCATTCCTCAATGCACGCATCACCGAGATATAGGCCTTGCCCCTCGCCAGCACCTCCGGTGCGTAATCATTTTCTAGATACAGGCTTTGGTCTTGTAGGAGAACTGTGCCTGTCTTCCACGCAGTGTGTAAAACACATTCTTTTTCTTGAAATCTGAGAAATTTCACCGATATTGTTTTTGGTCGTGCTCCAGGGGCTGGCCTCGGGCCCAGAGTGCGATGAGCTCGCTCAGTTTCAAGGGTTAAGTGATCTGCTAGATCAAGGATCTTCCTGAGGGTTTGCTGGATAAATTGAGGCATATCTGGGCCTTCAATCCCCTCTGGGATACCAGCGATCCTAATATTATTCCGACGAGCACGAGACTCCACATCTTCAGCTCTGTCTTGTAATGCACGTAGATTCTGGTGTAATTGCGCAATAGCTCTCTCCGTATTATCGACCCTCTTATCTGTTGCCAAAATTTGATCCTCTGTTGTTTTCTGTCTTTTCTCCAGTTTTGAAATATCTGTACGAAGCACTGTCATTGTAGAATGCATTTCCTTGCGGAAATCCCTTAATTCAGCCAGTACCTGAGCCACTTGTCTCTGAAGTGTAGAGTACAGGATGTGGCTACATGTGGAGCTACTACGATGTGAGGCCGACGAGGCCTGTGATCCTTCACTCTCTGAGCAATATTCCTCAATCGTTCAGCATCTCTAACCTCTTGTGGTCCGGTTTTGGCTCTATCTCTCTTTCCCGGAATTCTTAAGACCTCCTTAATCTAATTCTGTATATAGTTTAAAGTTTAGAGGTTGTTTTCAGAGGTTTTAATCCAGTCTCGGTGGGAGCTCCCCTTTTCAGGCTGTGCACAGAGGCATGACGTCACCAGAAGTCCAGGAAGGAATTGTTAAGCATAAGAAGGGTGTGGAGTGGGTGGAAGATAATGGGTGGGGGTAAAGCAGAGATACAACATTAATACTTCAGTTCTGTCTTAAGCAGGGAGAATGATGGCCCACTGCCTTCAGAATGGAAATGAGGAACCGGGGGGGGGAGCACATATGTAGTGATACAGGAGGATACACTGAGGGAGGGTCTGCTGTCAGTGAAAGTGGACAAATCACCATGCCCGGACAGAGTACATCCAAGATCTGGAAAAGCTGGGGAGGTGGTTGTGGATCTGGCAGCTTTGCTTCAATACCAAGAAATGCAAACTTATGCATATTGGATACAACAATACCAGGATAGGGTGTTACCTGAGTGGAGTCCGAGTATCTGCATCAGAGGAGGAGAAGGCCATGGGAGTGATGATCACTAGTGACCTGAAGCACTCCATGCAGTGCAAGAAAGCAGCTGCAGAGGCAAACAAGATGCTGGGATGCATAGCTAGGGGGATCAGTAGTAGGAGAGAGAGAGAAGGTTATACTGCCCTTGTACAGGTCACTGGTAAGGGTGCATCTACAGTATGGAGTTCATAACTGCTGACCACACATTGAAAAGTACATTAACCTGATGGAGAAGGTCCAGGGGAGGGCTACCAAGATGATAGCAGGTCAGCAAGGCAAGGCATATGAGAAGAGATTGACTGCACTGAACATCTACTTCCTGGCAGACAGAAGAGAGAGACCATTTAAAAGTGTGGTATATATGATGTGGACAGATTGTGGATACTGAGTGGTATCCGATGCACCACCAAGGAACTGATTTATGTTACTAACAAAAAACATAAACCATATTTACTGAAAGACTTGGGTTACTGAAATTCAAACAGAACACAATCATCATAAACAACATTGCTTTCCTCTACTCTACTCATACCAACTTAGCTACACGTAACTTAGAAATGTGAAGTCTTCCAGACCAGTAGCAAAGATTACATAATTCAGTTGTGATGTAACAACTTGATCAGTTTCTACACATTTCATATTCGGATAATGTATAATTGCAACCTGAGACACTGAACAAAGTAATACATGAAGACCCTGACTTTGGTAACCATTGCTGACTGGGTTTGACATTATAGTACTATGCATGCTTTTGTTATGATATTTTTCTTATCAAATGTCATGATGTCACACATGTTGGAAATCTGACCGATGCTTAGCCACTAGATCCTGCTTATTGGGATGGTGGTATGAAGACCAAATGGAAGGAGGTCTTTGAGAGCAGTGCAGTGCCATTGCAGCCTTGTAAGATGGGAATTCCTTGCGTAGTTTTTCGACTTCCATCTTAATCTCATAAACATATTCTGTCAATTTTTAAAATAGAAAGAAAAACAATATGAATAACTGCAGTAATGAAATAGTACTGGACACAGGTTATATTTAACAGTTTCTATTGTCGTATATTGTTTATGCTTCCAGACGATGGATGCCCCTTGGCCAATTACAAAAGGGTCTAAGAAATGGAGCTTTCTGATTGGCTGTTAACTTTCTAACAGCCTTATGTTAATCTTTTATTAACATACATGTAAGGCTTAATCATATGCTGAAGTAGGTTTAGCACTATTTAAAAAAAAACATTTTTATTGTAATAGCAACAAGGCACTCCCATGGGTTTTAATCACCCTCTAGGGGCATGTGGCACTCAGCTATGACTTGTGCCACATTATACCCCTAGAAGGTGATTACCAGACCATTAACATAACCCCTGGTCATGCCTTATTGCTTAATTATGGTATGGTTCTCTTCTCTCTGTCCCTTACTCAGCATATGCCTTTTTACATTTACATATATTTTTAAATACCCTTTCCTTTGTGTATCCCGCCGCTGTCTTTCCACTCCTTATTTCTCTCTGTTTCTTCTTCTCTGGTCCCCCCCAAAAATGTGATGGATAAGGACTGTGCTGTGCCTAACGGTCAACACTAGTGCGGAATTGTTCGATTCCATGGTAAACAATCACACAGTGTATTCAGTGTCAATAAATGCAGATAACTGACAGGTGAAGAACATTCGTTGATGGACTATTTCACAATATTGGAAAACATCGTATTATATATGTTTTTGAGTTTGAAAAGTTGTAGGATGTTCCTTTTTACAAGCTTACCTACTGTACAGGACCATTACATATAAGCAGTAAGACATGGCTGTGTGTTGCTAGTACTGAGATACCCGGCCACCCAGAGTCTAAAGGCACTCGACATGCGGTCTCATGCCTAAGTATGCCTCAGGGTGTGCGGGTATCTCAGTACTAGCAACACACAGCCATGTCTTATTGCTTACTCAACCTTCTAGAGGAGATTTCCCTCGACATACAGGCCAGTATGTTGTTGGCTTTTGCTGTTGCTTTCCTTCAGTGAGCTGATTTGGTAATAATCATCTTTATAATCTCCACCATGTCCTTTTTCTCCTATATGTGATGCAGCTTTCCTCTCCCTGGGATGGATGAGGGGTTTTCCCTGCCCTTGGCTGCACCCAATGGAGGGTGGATGGCAGTTTGGGGGGGGGTTCATGGGGATAGGCAGGGGTGGTGTGGAATGAGCAGAGCTGGTACTCTGACTGCGTGTGTGCCTCCACTTGCATGCACTGATGTGTGTTCTGTGGTCCAGGAACTCTCAGGTATACAAAGAGGGATAAAAGCACCCCAGAATAGAAATACAACACTCCATGCAGGGGCTTTCATCAGGCAACTATTCAATGAAGATTACATGACTTTCTCACAAAGATACAGTATGCAAATTGGTGGTTGTGGAAATCAAACCCAGGTCTGATGGAGGTACCCGTATCATTCAGGAAAAATGGAATATGAGTGAATATGTAATATAGGTCTGGTCACCACATGACATCATAATTTATGTACCATAAGTTGGTGGAGTCTTAATTGGCTTGACAACGGCCTTGTCACCTTTTTTTGCTTTTGGGAAACAGACACAAAACTGTTGCTCCCCTGATTTTGTCATTGCTTGTTCTCATGTGGCATTCTCATTAAAATGATGGGCAGCCATGAAACGTCTGTAGTGAATATCAATTGATATGTTAATAACATAGATGATAATGCATAGTCCGCAATCCATAACAAGCGTATTTTTCATCGAGGGGTTGCCGTGGCGACAGTTTGAACATGGAGATCTTACTTCAAGAGTATCGTAGCCATGGCAACCTCGAGACAAAGATATACACTTGGCATTGATTGTACACCATACATTATCTATTATAGTGTTGTTATGCTGCAGTACATTTGTACCTAGTGCAGCTTTACAGCTAACGCTGACAATGGTAGTACAGCATAACAACACTATTGGAGTTCTATATTGTTGTCCATAACAAAGTTCAACCATACACTGTATTAAAGAAACTTCTTTTCAATTATATTCCTACAGCATCTACCCTTCTTTAATACACTTCACCCACAGTAAGTCATAAAAAAGTATGACAACAGTTAAGCTAGTGGATGGGCAACTGTGCACAACCAGTGTGTTGTGCCACAGAGGAGTTGTGATTCTCTGTGACGTCGAGTGCAAAGATAAAGAGGTCAATGGGAATCAGATCCCAGAGGGGGAACAACACAGTGGTTGTGCATAGAGATTGTCAACAGCTATTTAACATAGTATATGGAACTGCACCTGTGATTGGACACACGGCAGAATTGAAGATGTAGAGAAGGAGTGCGTGGGACAAAGGGTGCTCCAATATAGGGTGGTGTAAAATTGCGAAAAAGGCTGAAGATGATAGAAGATGGTTGGGGTCTAGGGGACCGGGGGGTGGGGGGTGGCACAGACAGGAGCAAGTTAGGGGCTGTGTACCATCAGGGTGAAAAAAATGTAGTAGTTAGGAAGAGTAGGGATGAGCCTGGGTACAAAGAAAAAACATGGATTCACGGATTGCGCAGGAATGGAGGCTGAGATCTGGGGTGCCCGGGGGTGGCAGTACAGTGAGGAGGAGGACTCAGATAAGAGGGAGGAGGTCAAACAAGGGATCCAGAAGGTAGTTATCATAGGGAAGGGCAAGGGAGCAGACGGGGAGGGTGACAGAGTGGAAATTGGAAAGGGGTGGGGATTATTAGTAACAGTAGCAGTTAGCAGGATGGTACATCGTGACAGTGGTGGGATGGGTGGGGGGCCTGGAACAGCTGGGTCAATTAGGAAAATGAGTGAGGTTATGACAGCAGACAGGTCCGTTGGGGAAAAGAGATGGGCACGGAGGGATCGGGGGATCCGCTGACATTTTAGTGAAACTGGGCAAAAATGATATTGAGTGGAAATCTGTAAATAGGGTAAGCCAAAACAGAATTTTACAGCCGAAGAATGGAGTGGCCTGAAGGGGGCACATCTTGAGTCGGGGGGGGGGGACTCAGGAGGGAGAGAGAGAAGGAGACATTACTTCATGGACAGGGTGGTGGAACCCCTCTTACATCTCCCCTTCACTGACCTACCGCAATATCCATTCCACTGATGCTCATAACTTAGCCATCCCTCTTTGTACCTCCTCCATAGGCCAGGCAGCCTTCTCCTTCCATTTCCCTAATCTCTGGAACTCGCTTCCTGCACCTCTCAGACTCTATTCTACTACTTTGTCTTTCTCCTGGTCACTGCACAACTACTTTTCCCCAAACTGTACTTGCATCTAGTCCTCTCTTCTCTATAGTATGCCCTCCCCTCCTCAAATCTCTCTTCCATCTCCCTGACTATGCAACTACCTCACCCTATTGCTGTCTCCAACAACACTCCTAACCCTTTTATTAAACCTACCTCTCCCCCGATCTCATCTTTGTCCTGCTCATTTGGCACTCTGCCTAAGTGCTTTCCCCTGACTACCCCCTCCCTATTAAAATAAACTATTCTCAATTTCCCCTCCACCCTCTATCCTCTGTTTCAATGCCCCCCCTTCTTCTCCCTATCCCTCATCTCCGTTGCTTGGTTCTATGTGAGCTTTTTTTTAATTTTATTTATGTATTGAGTAAGATCGGAATTACAATCCTTTGAGTCATAGACTCTTTTGCAAAGGCTCCATGTCAGGTTACAGGGGGTGGAGGGTAGACAAATACAGAAAAGACATACATGAACAGGCAGTATTTATAGTTTCAGAATTCATAGGTTCATAGGTATATACGAGCTCGAGGGACAAGCCCATAATGAACTCGCCATACTATCCTGGATGGAAATCATATTTGCTGTTACCCATAAGAGATCTAGTTTTGTTTTGAATATTTGTAGAGTACTACTATTTACCACTTTTACAGGCAATGCATTCTAGGTAGGTACCACTCTCTGAGTAAAAAAAAAGATTCCTACTTGTAGTTTTATTAATAGATAATTTTAATTTGAGTTTATGTGACCTAGTAAAATTTGTATTTGTCTGCCATTCTAGACATATAGTTTCGGATAATGTTTGATCCCTCGTGCCTTTATATATTAGACAAAGATCGCCTCTAAGGGATCGATATTCCAAGGAATAAAGATTCAGTTTCTTCAGCCTTGTACTATACAAAATTTTTATAATCAAGGACCTGTCTAGTAAATCATCGCTGCACCTTTTCAGCCAGTATTTTATCCTTAATTAGGGTTGGAGCACTAAATGAAGAGCAATAATCAATATTTGACCTAATAACACTACAGTATATAGGGACTAATACTTCAGGTTCTCTAGATGTAATATTCTTCAACATACAGGTAATAAGTCGCTGACATTTTTGAGTAGTTTTGTTCATATGTTCAGAGAATTTTAAATTGTTGTTAATTAGAACACCTAAATCCTTTTCCGAAGTTACTTTGTCCAATAAAATATTATCCAAAAAAGTAAGAGACTAGTCTATTATTTTTACCAAAATGCATTACTTTGCATTTTGTAGTATTAAATATTAATTTATGTTCTTTAGCCCATTTGGATAGTTCATTTAGATTATCCTGTAACATAGAGGCAGAAATATAATCATTGACAATACACCACAATTTAGCATCGTCTGCGTATTTATTTACCCAGACACCATTTTTGGTTTTCATGCTAGAGATAAGAATGTTGAACAAAATTGGGCCTAACATCGACCCCTGGGGTACTCCACTGGTCACCTGACACCAGGTAGAGGTATAACCTCTAAGGCTTACTTGTTGCCTTCTGTTTGACAACCAAGCTGAAATTCAGACAACTATGTTTTTGTGCAAGCCAAGGTTGTATAGGCATTCTATCAAAATTTTATGTGACAGAATCAAATGCCTTTTCGAAGTCCAGAAAAACCACATCCACCAGGAGTCCTGCATCCAAGGCAGCACTAACGGGTTCGAATTAATAATAATGTGTGTGTTTATTCTATTCATTATAAGTTTCTCCATGCCTTTTCCTATACATGATGTTAAACTAATGGGTCGGTATTGCTCCACTTTTTTCTTAGTCCCTCCCTTATGAATTGGTATTACCAAGGCTTCTTTCCAGACATCTAGTACCTCACCATAGTTTAATGATCTATTGAACAGTAATGATAGGGCGCCTGCCACTTCATATGAAATTTCTTTTAGGAAAACAAAAGGAAATCCGTCTGTTCCTGCTGAAAAGGATGATTTAAACAAATTAATGGTGGAGTAAACTTCAGGAATTGTTATTTCTACAAAGCATTGGTTACAATTATAATCATAATTGTTAAGAGTTTCCTTAGTTTTAAAACGACTACTGAAATATTTGTTAAACTCAATTGCCATTCTTTGTTCAGTCAGAAATCAAGTTGTTATCTATCAATATTGGACAACTTTAGAAGAATTATTTCTCATAGAGCCAATGTAGTTAAAGAACTATTTTTGTTGTCTTTAGTTGTTGCCAGTCTAAGCTCTAATTCTTTTTTAGCCCTTTTTTATTGCTGATTTAGTTTTATTTGCTTTTTGTTTAAATCGGGTCCAGTTGATTTCTGTTTTCTGCTTTTTATATTTATTGAATGCTCTTTTTTTAGCGCTTACTAGTCTTTTGAGCTGGAATGAAAACCACGGTGGTAGTCTTTTACAATTATGGTATTTGTTATGGACTGGTACCCATTTTGTCTTCACAAAACCTCAGTTTTTCCTGAATTTTATACCATATTTGTTCTGCTGGTAATTCGCTAAGTTCATAACTCCAGTTCCATTTTTCTAAGTAGGCTTTTATTTCCTTATAATTGGCTTTAGAGTAGTTGCGCATTTTAGTAATACCTTTAATGGCTACCTTATAATCTTTAATTGTCCACAATACCATATAGTGGTCACTATCAGCTAAGGGTGGCAATATTGTGGGTAAATCTACTTGGTCATAGATGTTAGTGAATATTAAATCCAATATATTCTCCTTCCTAGTGGGTTTATATACTAGTTGATCAAGACCCATGGATATAACTGTTTCCACAAATTTAGTTTCCTGATAACAAGAGCCTGATATTGTAGCCCAATTGATTCCTGGGTAATTAAAATCACCCATAAATATGATATTGTCTAAATGGTTTAATTTAAGTAAATAATCCAAAAAGGAACTATTACTTGCCTTATCTAAGGAGGGAGGGCGATAACAGAGTCCTAAAAGCAATGTTTCAGAGACTCCACATTGGTTACAGGGGGTGGAGGGTAATTTTATTTATTTATTTATTTTTTATTGTATAAGATCGGAATTACAACCCTTGGAGTCACAGACTCATTTGCAAAGGCTCCACGTCAGTTACAGGGGTGGAGGGGGAAGCATACTATAAGGATACATACATAGAAAAGCAGTATATAAGAAAAACATACACACTCATTTTTGGACAAACAGTACTGGTATTACATACCAGGCTCTATCATTGATATGCATAGGCAGAGGTGGGCAGTGTTCGTGGCACCATTTGTAGTGAAAGGGAGGGGGCATAGTCGTGGGGTCTAAGTAGACCCTGTGTCTGTGATTAACGAGGTTAGGAAGCATAAAAGCCGGGTAGAGCTAGCCACAGTCACAGGTTTCTGACTCAATTAGGTGGGCTCTGAGGCCTGCTTTGAACAGGGAAATGATGTGAGTCTGAGTGAGATGAGGAGGTAGAGCATTAAGCCACATGGGAGCACGCAGTGCACAGTGATCTTTGACCCATAGATGTCCTACAGTGGGGGACCTGGAATGAGAGTCTAGTAGCGAGGCCAGTATTGCGCCTGGTGGGGGCTGCTTGGATTATGGGGAGGAGGCCAAGTGGGGCTTTCTGGAGTTGTATTTTTTTTGCCAATATGCAGGTGTGGTAATGAAGTCTTTGTTGGAGATTTAACCACCCGGTAAGGGCAAAAAGATCGCATGTATGAGTAAGACGGTCACTGCCGGTGACTAGTCGGCATGCTTTATTTAGGGCAGTGTTAATACTGTGTAAAGCGGTGGGTTCAGCTGATCCATATATCGTAATCCCATAATCAATTAGGGAGAGGATTGAGGCAGAAACAGCTAGGTGCAAGGCCTGCGGGGGTAGACAGTGTTTAACTCTATAGAGGACTCCCACTCTAGTGTTAACAGTGGTGGAAAGCAGTTTAATGTGGCTATGGTAAGAGAGAGTGGTATCTAATGTGATACCCAGGTATTTGAAATTAGAGACGTGTTAAAGGGTGGTTCCTTGTTTGTTTTTAATTAGTAGGGCCGAATGGCTGTGTGGGCTTTGACGGTGCTCACATAACATGGATTTTGTTTTTGAGTAGCTGATGATCAGACGGTGCTCATCAAACCAAGATTCAAGCTCCCCAAAGAAACCCTGTAGGGCTTGTTGTAGGGTGCTAGGTTGCGAGTGTTTCCAGAAAAGTACTGCGTCATCCGCATAAGAGAATCAAATAGCCACTGCAAGCTTTGGGAAGGAGTTTAAAAGAGGGAAAGAAGAGGGCCAAGGATAGACCCTGGGGACCCCGAGCCCACTGCTTTGCTAGAGGAGATGGTAGTATTTAACCTAACTTGCTGAGACCGGCCAGAGAGGTAGTCCTTGAACCAGGCCATTGTCTCGGGGACCATGTGTAGCTGTGGCATAACACGAAGCAACAGGTCGTGGCTAACCGTGTCGAAGGCTTTGGTAAGATCCACAAAGATTGCACCTGCAATGTCTCTTTGGTCTAGGGACTCATGTATGAATGAGGTGAGCTCAGAAAGAGCCGTGACGGTGCTATGGCCTGCCCGGAAACTGTGCTGTGCATGGCTTAGGAGGTTGAATCTAGTTAGGTGTTCAGTGAACTGGTCAGAGACTATTTTTTCCAGTGCTTTAGAGAGAGGAGGAAGTATAGAGATAGGTCTATAGTTGCTTGAGATCGTGGGTCTCCACTCTTCAGGATGGGAGTGATTAAACACTCTTCCAGGCTGAGGAAACTGACCAAGGCAGAGAGATTGAGAATGTTAGTAAGGTGGGGAAGTATGACATCCAGAGTCAGCGAAGAAGTTTAAGATCTAGTGAGTCATTGCTGTACGGAATTGGAAATTGCGTTGGAAATGTAATGTTTTGCTTCCAGATTGGAGATGATTCTCAGTCTGAAGGGTAGTGGACCTGAGCTAGAAGGGTGACGGGGGGGAGGAGGGGACAGGGTGGAAGAATTTAGGCGGGAGGATATGGGAGAGGTCCGAGAATGTGGTGTTGAGGGCTTCTGCTATAGCGGAGAGGTCTTGGTTGACTTCTCCATCTATGGTGAGTTGGGAGAGGGGGGGAGGTGGGAATTCCCATTTAGTTCCTTTATATTTCTCCAGAATTTTTTCCTGTCTCCCCAGGAGGAGGTAAGGGTTTGGTGGTAGTATGAGGCCTTAGCCTGCCGTATGGCCCAAGTACATCTATTGCGGGCCGCTCGGTATAATTGTCTATCATGTGTGTTTTGGGAATCAAGGGCCTTATGCCAAGGTTATCCTTGATTGGAGCATGTTGAGTAGTGAGGTGAGAACCAAGGGGTGGTTCTGGCTTTCCGTACTCGTTGGTGAGGGTGCAAAAATGTTGCAGGCCTTATTAAAGGTGGTAATGAAGTGATCAAGCGCTAGGTCAACAGATTGTGTGGTGTATATAGGAAGCCAGTGCAGGTAACTAGATGGGCTATGAGTTTACGTAGACCCCCTCTTTTTAGCTGTCTCTGCATGGAGATTTGCGGGTGGGCAGGGGGGAGTTTGCCAGTCCACCAGCAGGTCACCGGAGAGTGGTCACTAATTGAGTCTGGGAGCACTGAGGCTTGAGAGAGGTTCTGAGGCCTATTTGTGAATATAAGATCTATGAGGGTGGAGGCCCCAGTTCTAGTGTCCCTTCTGGTAGGAGAAGTGACTATTTGGGTTAGATCATAAGCCAGAGCAGCGTCCTTGTAGCTGGACGAGGTAGGGGATAGCCAGCTGATGTTGAAGTCTCCCAATAAGATGAGTTCACTAGTATTGGGTAGGTTGGAGATTGTCCGGAGGATAGAATCAAAGGCTAGTTTTTGGTTTCTTGGGGGGATGTAGGCAGCAACTATATACAGCGTTTTTGTGCCCAGACTGATTTTCACTGCTAAGGTCTGTGCGCCATGTTCTGGCACAGGGGTGGAAACTTCTGTGGCAAGCAGTGGGGATTTAACATAAATAGCACAGCTGCCACCTCTCTTGCTGGCCCTACCAGTCCTGAAGAGAGAATAGTTACTGAGGGACCGCATTATTGGGTATTTTATTAGAGAGCCATGTCTCAGAAAGGGCTAGGATGTCAGGAGTATGCTGAGCAACCCAGCCTTGGAGAGAGGTGAGTTTTTTGGGTAGACTGCAGATATTCAGTGTTGCTAGCAGTAGTCTACCCCTAGGGTGGTGTGGAGCGGCCTTTGTGCTGGTAGGTCCAGGATTAGGGTGGATATTGCCAGATAATAGTAGAAGTAGGAGGGTGTGCCGTAGGAGGGCCAACCTGCAGAGTTTGGATGAGCGTCGTTGGGATTGGTAGGAAGAGGGGCTTTTGTTATTGGAGGTAGGGACAGGTAGACTGTGAAATACTCCTGCAAGAAGGGCAAAGAAGGTGTGGGGGGGCGGTTGTGGTGTTAGCAGTGGCGGTGGGGGGTTGTTCCCCTGGGCTGAGGAAGAGGAGCGTTGAGGTGCAATGAGCAGCATATGAGGGTGTGAGAGCTAGTGTGAGGGCATAAGGGTATAGGCCAGCTGGCCCCGATTGGTTAGCATGAGAGGTGTTGCTGAGACAGCGTCTAAGGTCAATACTGGTAAGGAAGTAAAGAGTGGAAATGTTATGGCAATGTGGTTCTGGTGCCTCCGGGGGGGGGAGGTGCTGATCATAGTGTAGGATCCAGGAAACCAGGAGGGCAGTTAGTAGCAGGGAAAACATACTGAAGTTGATAGTGATGGATATAAATAACAGTGGCCTCTAGTGGTCGCCTAGTATAACCTGCAGCTGGAAAAGTGAGCTGATAGGTTATTTCAGCTCGTCACCTGACCACCCCTTCCTTATAAATCCGAATGCCGACCAAGGGTGGGGGAGGGGGGCGGCGGGGCCAAGCCTTGGCACCAGACTGCCAAGATTTCGGCTGTGAGGAGGGGCGTAGCTCAGTTCATGCTGCCTTTCCTGGTGAAACATTCTGAAAAGAAATAAAAAAGGAAAAAAATGTTGGTGATTGACATCTGTTATATACTAACCTCGCTTGCATGCTCGGGTAGAAAAAGTGGCTGAATTTGGGCCCAAAATGACAGACAAGGCTGTGAAATACCTCAAGGGCATATGTCTAGTACAATGGTGACACCTGGTGAATATCTTTTAGTAGGTAAGGACTTGTTACCACCTCTGTGAACAGCTTATGTGCCTTGCTACCTGTGAGTGATGACAACACAGTGTATATCCATGATGATCACATCATGTTATCAATTACTAACATGAATATTTTTATTTCTTTTTTTTGATGGTCATTATAAATGGCAAGTAATTTTTTCAGTTTTTAGTACCTTTTTTAAACCAGTCCTTATCACTGTTGGCAATAGGGCCATGCAAACACTCTGGGGATATTTCACTGTGACCCTGGTGCACATCAACAACATGGTTCACTACGCTGACCAACTTCGCTACTGTTAGATTGGCATTGTCAGTGCTGGTACGAGCTACCCAAAACATGTGGTTACTCACTGATTTACTCCATTTTCAGGCAAGTTCACAATCTTTTTTCTTGGAAATCATGTCTAGTTTCTTAGAAACTCCTTTGGACAAGATAGAAATTGATGACTCACTTAACACACTATCAACCAGTATAAAAATAATAACAGTTATCTATTGATGCCACTTTAATAATTCCTTCGTGCTCAATTGATATACCTCACTGCTGATGTAATGCTGGACCCAGAACTGATTATTCTACACTAACAGTTATGCTTTTCAGACAAATATGGGTAAGGAGGGTGGTGGGGATATGTGGGTGGGATGTCGAGCCAGGGTGGGGGTGGGTGCACACATATATGCAATAGGTACAGTTGTGTGGCATGAGGGATGGGGAGGCGGACACAGTGTGAGCCAGCACATGGCAGATGGGACATGGATGTGTGTGAGGGGTGGCACGGGGATGGTGATGTCAGTCGGATGATCAGTTTGTGTCACTATGATGTGTCCTGTTGGGGGGGGTAGCTGCATGTGTCATTATTATTTTTTTTGGCTGGAGCATCGCACACTGGCACTGAGCACTCCAGGACTGGGTCAGCATGGTGATTCAGTGCCATGACATGCTGTTACAGGCGTGTCATGTATGTTGGGGCACACAGTGGATTACGACAGGGTACAGGCTGCCATAACCTGCCCCCCCTCCTCCTCCTCACACATGCAGACAGCTGTACATGCCTTTGAGAATAGTGCATAATGCTGTCACAGTGGCACGTTACTCTCTGCATGGACAGTGAATTTTGGCATTGATCATGTAGCGCAAACACATAATGCATGATGCGCATGATACACTACGCAGCTGCAGGACATGACAATGACAACGCACCATGATTATGTGGCATGTTGGCATCGTGTTTATGGCACAGTGTGTATAGATGGAATATGCAGACTGATATACTCAGCGGCTCCACTTTTCTCACGCTGTAAGCTAGCATTGTACAAAACTACAGAATGGCAAACTGGTTCCTCATCTGTGACCACATCATCCAGCACAAGCCATTCAAATAAAACTGAAAATCCACAAGATGAATACTATGTCAGTATCCTCCAGATTAACACTGTGCAATGAAATGCAACATGCCAAATAAATGCTAACTGAATGTTATTTCACTAATTACTCTGTCTAGGCCAGATAGCATCAACTTTGTCTTTAAAAAAGGAAATAATAGAGACTTAAAGATGGACAGTATATTACCCTTAGACAAGTGCCCTACATTGAAATAATGCTGAATTCCTGGTTCAGGTCTCTTTAGATATGCCTTTATCTGAATGTGTCGATCAGTTACTAACTGATTTACACTGCAGCCCTGCTGTCTCAAGAATGCCAAGCCCCTCATCAGACCTTCTAACTCCATAGCTGTCAAGTTTTTAACCTCCGAACTCTAAACCCAACCCCCCCAAAAAAACATCAATTGAATGAACGTTACATTAAAATAATAATGTAGTACAAATGGTAACACTAACCTGAACTAGATTTAAACTTAGTATTTTCTTTGTCTCCAAGTCATCAGTGTTTACAGGCCATATTTGGCACGGTGTCCAGGAAAGTCAAAACGTGCATCTCCGCCTAGTGTAAGCTGCCTTCCTTGACATGAATGAATGAGTCTGTGCTGATGCCTTCCCCACACATTGCTGATTGCCGGTATAACATAAAACCATTGTATCTTGTGGTATGTTATTAATGACACATGTGGAATACCCATAATATCGAATAACCTTATGGCCTTTGCAGGTGTGACTCCACTACAAAATATTGCAGTGCAGAAAACAAGATTGCCAAGAGGCATACACCCATCAATTGTCTGACTGTTCCATCAGACAGGTATGTGATAGGCATAAGGGAGCAATACAGATGAGAATGAATAGATAGGCCAAAAATGGGCCGACTGGATGGGCCTTGCAGTCATTATATGCCATCAACTTCTATGTTTCTGTGTTTCCACATCCTTGGAAAAGGTACACTGATGACAGCACCCCTATCCTTCCAGCCACAAATGCATCGGAATACGTGATGCGCCCATACAAAACCTAAAATAAATCCACCCCCCCAATACTGTTCAAACTCCCTGTGCCTCTGCATCCCCCTGCCAATTTACACCCTCACACTTGCTGACTCCTGCACTTCAAACTCCTCCTGATGCATTTTGGTTCTTCTGTAAAACAGTTCCTGTGCCCCCCCCCGGCACCCTTTTTTACCTCGACTTGGTTTGCCACAACTGCAGCCCTATGATCAGGTTTACACCACTTGATTCCCATGTCACCCAACTTACCCATTCTATCACCCCCATCCCATATCCACACTGGCCAGACTGTTAACACCTCTGGTTCCCTGCTGCTCTGAATGCAAGGTACTACCCATGTTACACCTCTTCCGCTGGCAGCTACTTTTGCTCGTACATCCTCCTCCACCTTTTCCACCACAGTTACAGTCATCTCCTTATCATCAAGTATCATACTCAGTTTCAAGTCTATTATAGAGGTCAAAGCACCACCCTTATGCCACCCCATTGCTTCACCACTACCCACTCCCCATGCCAGTTTCCCCTTGTGCAGCACCTGTCCATTTCTCCACAGTTTACTGCCTGTGCTTTCCATAGTTGACACCCCTTGGGACACTCATAGCAAGACACCCTGCAACCCAAGGACTACCACACTATACTCTACATTCCTGCCTGCAGAAGTTGATACAGGGGCTGCCATGCCAATGCCAACACTCCTCTCACTGTCCTCCCCCAATTTTTTCCATCCTAGTACGCCACTCATCTCAACCACCTGCCATCTAATCCTGTCAATGTCCTGCATAATTTGCAACAGCTGACAGCACACTGGGTAACCACCCAATCTCCATGCACACTCAAGGATCATGGCTGCACCACAACCCCCATGTACACCGCCATCCAACCAAACCTGCCAGCTTGATTAGCTGCACTTTTTTAACATTTGCATGGATACGTACTTGTTTTTAGTACAAAACATATGTAGAAAAAGTAACATCACATTCAGAGGAAAAACAGAAGCATAGTCAATTAATCAATAAAGAAACGATCAGTAACATAAATATATAAATATGCCTCAAAGCATCGCCTTTTCATAAATGCAGACCTCTTCAATGATGATGATGGTGCAACATTGGTGGAAGATGTGTTGAAGATAGTTGGCACAGCACTGGCGTTCAGTCTCACTTTGGCTCCAGACCAACTGTAGGTTGCAAGCCACTCAGGGTCACGTTCATAAGCCGAATGCTCAAAATGTGCAGATCAAATATGGCTGAATTTAGATGGGGGTGAAATCCTTTCTGTGGCAAAAGTGAATTCATGCCTTCTTCATGACTTTGTCTTTTGGGAAGTGGAAAAAATTAAGTCCACAACCCCTCTCACTCTTATTTGTGCAACTGTACACAACACAGTAAGGCATGAAGATTTTTAAATGTAAACAAAGCACAACATCAACAAATTACTGCATATCCAGTTTACCTAAACATTAAAAAACAATTGCACAATATGACACAGGAAAAAATATGAGAACAGTAAGCAGGATTGCACATGCAGCCTCACAGAAGAAAAGTGCAGCCCAAATGGATAGCAAAAGAATGTTTCTGCACTGAAAGTTCTTTTTTTCCCCTCCATAAGTATGGGTTCCCTCCAAATCAATAGCTGATACATTCAGTTCGTACATGCAAAAAAGTATGTTCCAAAGCCAGATGACTGCAACACAAATTTTATTGAAAGGCAAAGTACAAGAACAGCAAATAAAAAATAAAACAGATTTTCAGAAAGAAATACTGACAAGTGATATAAATAACAAGGCCAGACGACCATGTCCTGTTTTCAGGTTTCTGTACCAAGGAACGGATGTGTGTGTATGTGTGAGTGTGTGTGTGTGTGGGGGGGTTGGGCATTTGCATGGAAGACAGATTTGTACGACTTACGTGAGTGCTACCTACACAAAAGCCAGTCAGTATGTAATGTACATTTTCATTCATATCCATAGAAAAGGCTTCTGCGTCACATAGAAATAAAAAATAAACAACCCTCCTCCAAATTGTTATATATCCAGATATATTGTTATATATACAGACAGCACAGCATCACGATCGCAGTGCGCATGAAAATCAGAAGATCATAATGCATATCACTACATTAGTAGATGTTAAACTCATACTTGAATCCAGTGTATTATCGCATATAAAATGAACTTTGGAAAAGGTAAAACAGGTCGTCTGCGACTGTTGTTCTTCTGTGTGGTGCTACCACAAATAATCAAAATGTGTGCATTGAATTTGTGACTTTAGATTTAAAAATAAGCTGAAATACATGCAGACACTTGTGAAATAATGACAGCATGATTACATATGTTTCACACACTTTATTCGAAAATACACATGTGTGCAGCAAACCCAGCGCTATGCTTCCACTCGTAGCACATTGATAACATGAAGACTCCATTGGCTCCAACTACGTCACATAACAGAAACTCACAGTGTGCATGTGCGTCTTCTGGACTCGGCTGAACCTAAAGTCGATGAAAAATACACCATGCACGGTTTAGAGTAGACAAATATAAAATTAACATCACTACAATAGACAAAGCAACCAGAGACTGACTGACTTTATAAACCGGAACCTTCTCGACTGGGATCTGTGAGTATTATTATGAACAAATGCACTGAAAACAATTTATTTACTTGTCCTTCAATTATGCTTCAGTTTCAACGCGATGTTACTTTTATTGCATTTAACATTTCCACACAACAGAACTGAAGGTTTAATTAAATCCTACCGTTAGTGGCTCTGTTCTGCCACCCAGTGTTTGAAACCTGTCTTACCTACTATTATGGAATTTCTTCAGTGCTGTTTTTTATGTTTGCTTGCACGCATGTGCAAGAAACATAGTGCCATCATCCGAGTTTTCGGAGGTGTGGCACCCCCTCTTCCAATTCAGTCAGTGTGTTGGCAGGCGCAGCTCAATCCGCTATCGTGATGCTGTGCTGCCAGACAGCTCCAAATGCAGTGGCGTGATAGTTGAAAGGGGAGCTATGCTTCAGTGAGCAGCGATCAGATATCGCCTGCTCATGCAACTCCCCTACACACACACACACACACGCCCACGCATATGCGTCTGCTACACACACACACGTGCTTGACAGGGGATCTGCACCCCAAAAGCCTTCCACGCACGCCACTGGGTGCCCACCCCAGCCTGGCAACTCATAGTATAGCCGACGGGTGCCCAATCCCCGCTGGCTCCACTGTCCTCCTCCCAGAGTACAGGGTGCCTACGCTGGGACTCCCAGCCGTGGCAATAGTTGTATGGCTGACGGGGTGCCCAACTCCGCCGGCCCACGCCCCTCCCCCAACCAGCCATTCTTGTGCCACGCTGGGAGCCCACCCCAGAGTGGCAAACGCCCTGCGCCACAATTAAAAAATAAACAACCTGTAAATTAAAATGGTCCCACGCAGTCTCCCTGCCCCCACAATCCGCACCACCCACTGCACACCCTGCCTCCCCACAACCCCTCACCCTATACTTCTACCTCTGACTCTGTGCGACGATCTCGTGGACCGGGAATACGCTCTGCACTCTTCAAAGCCGACCGCGAACTGAGGAAATGCCGGTAAGCTGTACAATGGGATAGATAGGGTTTTTTCAACTTTGTTGCATATCTCAGGCATTTTTTTGAATTTCTGCACCAAATTTTCAACATGGGGTTTTTGGGACCCCTTCTCATGAATGCTGTCACTGTCATGGCGTTATTCGGGCCCGAAGGGTGATTTCATAGTCACTGTGTGAAATCTCCTTTTGGGACCGATTAACGAAACGACACTGCCAGTGTTCATAAGGTGGGCTCTCAAGAAGCCTATTTTGAAAATTTGGTGGAAAATTCCAAAAATGACTTTTTACGAGCTGCCTGGCAGTTCCTCACATACACTCATAAGTTCGCAAATTTCAATATTTTCACCCAGATTTTCAACATTGCCATTTTACCACACCTTCTTATGAGTAGTACAGCTGTCATTTTTCACATCTCACAAAATGTAATGCCTCATGTAGCACAATGGCGCAGTCGGTGCGAAATCACTGTACGGACAAATTAAGAAAATCACAGTGACACTGCTCATGAGCAGAGGTCTTAAAATGGCTATGTTGAAAATTTGTGAAAAATTCCTAAAATGATTGTTTTACGAGCGCAGCATTGCGTAGTTCTTATGCATGCTCGTAAGTTTGCGAATTTAATATTTTCACCCAGATTTTCAACATTGCCATTTTATTACACTTCCTTATGAACAGTACAGCTGCAATTTTTCATATGTAGCCCAAAATGTGTTTTCACACGAGCTTACAATGGTGCTGTTGTAAAGCGAAAGCAATGTTTGGGACAGATTAAGAAAATCACAGTGACACTGTTCATGAGCAGAGGTCTTAAATGGCTATGTTGAAAATTTGCGACAAAAGTCCATAAATGACTGTGTTACGATTGAGCATTGCGCAGTTTCCATGCACGCTCGTAAGTTCATGACTTTGTAATATTTTAAGCCCAGATTTTTCACCAGTGGCATTTTTCCACACTTCCTTATGAACAGTACAGCTGTCATTTTTCACAACATGGCCGAAGTGTGTTTTCACACTTTCAGCGCAGAGATGCGTGGTCGCTGTGGGAAATCATTGTTCGGGACAGATAAAGAATATCACAGTGACGCTGTTCATGGTCTGAGGCACCAAAATGTCTTAGTTGACAATCTGCTGTAAAAAAATCCCAAACCTAATTATATTATGGGTGTGCGTTGCACAGTTTCTATGTACGCTTGTGACTTCACCATTTTTTAAAATATTTTTACTGCAGATTTGCAACATTGCCATTTTTTACACCTCCCCATGAACAGTACAGCTGTCATTTTTTACATCCTGTTCAGAATGTTTTTGCACCTGTGGTGCTAAATGCCGAAGTCGCTGTGCATAAGCAGCTTTCAGCTAACAAACTGATATTCCCCCTGTTCATGAGGTGGGGTCACAAAAAAATCATGTTGAAAATTTGGAGTGAAAATACCAACGAATGCCTGAGGTATTAGGGTTTCCAACCATAACACCCAACCCTGTAGAGAATGACAGGCATCAGGGGTGTGACTTGGGATTCTTGCCTGTAATGCTCATACCATTCCACACCCTGCAGCCAGTGAGAGGCACTGAGGTATGCCTTGGACTCTTCAGCCCCAAAATTCACCCCATTCTCCCTATATCGCACCCATCTCACCATATTTCCTAATGGAATGGGGTGCGCATAAGGGCCAAAGACCCCAAGGAACACCGTGACACTTGTCAGTGTCTACAGGGTGGGGTGTGGTGAAATGGCGTGGCCGTTATGCCTGACGACCCTAAGGCACACCCCATTGCCTGTCACTCTCTGCAGGGTGGTGGTGGGGGTTGGCTTCAGTTCAGCATTTCACTGCCATTCCTATTACGCAGCTCTGTAACTTCTACAGTACCACTGCCAATGCCAGCAAGCAAACATTCGGCATTGACAAATGCTTGTTTAAGAATAGTTCCCTAATCTGAGTTGGTGATGGATCCAATTACTTTCAGTAATTTTACAGGCAAACCATTTAGGTTCATGTTTTGTAACACGAATCATGTCCCCCTTGTAGCATTCAGGTTTGTTATGATTGCTCTATTGTGGGAGTTATAAATGTTAAGATAGTTTGTTCTTTTGAACTTTTTCATGTCTATGCTCAGTTACAATTGGTGTGTCTGTTTCAGTATGTTTGCACTAGTTAAACTTATCTAATCAAGAACGTTTTACTTGCTGAGCACAGTTTGCAGCATATTTAGAGTGACTCTGTCATCAACCCTGCTCCCCTCATTACCCCATTTTTTATCCCCCTCCCCGCAGTTTGGGCTACGTGGTCCGTGGGAACTAAAGTGAAGGGTGTCCAATTGACATTTTATGATGGATGTAACTTCTGCTCTTAACCTTATGAGCTGCCAACTTTCTTTACCCTCATTCCCCTAAAGAGATAATTCCTTTTCCTCCCTTTCCAATGCTACCTCTATAAGAGGGGGACTTGTAAAAAACCCTTTATTCTGGGTTGTCTTATTCTGTCATGCACTTGCCCCTTTTACCCTACTCTATCTTGCATATTCCTGAGTTACCTCCCTTTGCTTTTACTGCTTAAGTGCCAATGCCACCTCTTCGAAGTTATATAACTTCCACTACACCTATCATGTTTGCCTTTCCCTTAGGCAAGACTTTGCCCGATCTGTATTAGTCTCCTCCTCTATCTAACTGGAGTGGAACCGGGGAGCAGGAGACATTCCTCCCTCCTTTCTAGCTGTATCCGATATCTGTGTGAGCGTTGGCTCAATAGACTCCCAACTCATTCCATTAGGGAAAAGACCAGTGTGCCACCACTGGGTGTGGAACCACTCTGAGTGTTTGAGTTTTCTTTTTTTTCGTTTCCCCTTTTTCATAGTGGTTAGTTTTCTTTTTTGTATACAACCACTCTCCCCGAGTTTCCAGCGGGGACATGGGGGATCCTTGTTGTGCCTATCTTCACTGCTGAGTTTACTTTGTTGAATGTAAACTTTTTGCCTCTCATGTACACGTACACCTTGGTGTGCTTGGGACTACTTTACAGTTTTTGTGGGGACTTGGTTGGGGAAGTTTGGGGGGTTTGGGGTGGGGGAGACTGGGAGCCTGGGGGAGACTGGGGGGTGACTTATATCTGACCAATGGGAGACTTTTCTTATACAGTGACACTGTGTAACCAATTAAAAGTAATATCCTGGAATATTAGGGGCCTCAATTGCCCTAAGAAGTGCAGAAAGGTTTTGCAAATCCTTAAGGATGCTAACTGTGACATTGCCCTCCTCCAGGAAACACATCTATTGGACTCTGACTCCACTGTCCTGGGTCAGATGCGGGTAGGTCAATACTCTCACAATACCCACTCGACCTGTCAGGGAGGAGTGGCAATACTGTGTTGGAAGTGTTTACAGTTAGGTATTTCACAAGAGTTTAAAGATGAGGAAGGTAGATATCTTCTCCTTTCTGGTACTTACAGTTCCATGTCATATAAATGAAGAAATATGAGTGACTGAAAGATGAGTAGAGTGCAAATTGCTGAAAACAGGAATGGTGAGCTACACAACACTGCACTAAAAAGCGATCATCCACACCAGTATCTCCAGTACCACTTACTACTATTTTATGTGGGGGGCTATGTCCTCCTCCGCTACCACTTTTCTAATATAATCAACTCCGGGGTCTGCCACTGGGGTACAGGGGAAACTTTGGGAGGGGGCTATTTGGGGGGGTGACAGCCTGCAGACGGGGGACCACATCCTTGATGCTGGGGTGTGGGGATCAGAATAAAAAAAAAAAATTAAGTGCCCAAGACACAAAAAACAAAATTTCAAACACACAGACCACTAGCAAGGTCCAAACCTGGTTCCTGCTACACTGGAGGTATAGACTACCTCCACAAGACCAACTGGTCAGCTGGGAAGTGCCTAGCCAAATTACAAATGGGGACAGTGAGAGGATCTCAGATCTAGAAGTGGGTAGCCATCTGGGAACAAGTGACCACCAAACAGCGTGGTTCATGATAAACTCAGCTGTAGAGTCAAGCCATACAAAAGTGAAGGTACTGGACTTCAGGAGGGCTGACTTTGGCAAAACGGGAGAGTGCCTTAGAAAAGCGTTAGAAAATAGGCAAGAAGGAGGGGTGGAGCAACAATGGGGAAACATCAAAAATGCCATCAGAGGAAACAAGCCTTTGTGTGAAGCAAATAAACAAATCAAAACAAAAAACAAGCTACTGTGGTTTTCAAAAGAGGTGGCTGGGAAGGTTAGGGAGAAAAAGATAGCATTTAGGAAGTATAAGGAGAAACACAAGGAGCAGGACAGAGAACTGTACCAGTTAAGGCAGAAGGAAGCAGGAAAGGCAGTAAGAATAGCAAAGGTCCAAACTGAGGAAAGGATAGTCAACGTGGTTAAGAAGGGGCATAAAACTTTTTTTATAGGTACATTAGGGAGCGTAGAAAGACAAAGGGTGGGATAGTGAGGCTGAATAGAATGGACGGTGGGTGGGCAGAGAGGGACAGTGAAAAAGCAGGGATACTGAATGAATACTTCTGCTTGATATTCCCAAAAGAGGAGGAGGGGGAGATACCTAATCCAATTAACAGAAGCACTCTGGATAGGAGGGTCAATCCCAGTCCTTTCACAGAAGAAAAGGGTTCTGAAAGATCCTAAATCTGAAGGTGGACAAAGCAATGGGGCCTAACGGGATTCACCCCAGAATTCTAAAATAATTAGAGAGAGAACTAGTGACACCACTGACTACCCTTTTTAACAAATCATGGGAGGATGGTGTGGTACTGTACCAGAGGACTGGAGGAGGGCGGATGTGATTCCTCTTCACAAATGTGGGAGCAAGACAGAGTTCGGAAACTGCAGACCTGTCAGATTGACCTCTGTGTTAGGGAAAATGATGGAATCACTTCTGAAGGAAAGAATTGTTGAGTACCTAGAGGCCAATGGGGCACAGAACTCAATGCAGCATGGATTCACAGCGGGAAAGTCATGTCAGATGAATTTAATTGATTTCTTTGACTGGGTAACCAAAGTAGTAGACCAGGGAGGGGCTGTGGACATGGCCTACCTAGACTTTAGCAAGGCATTTGACATAGTCCCACATAAAAGATTAAGAAACAAATTAGCCAGCCTGGGAGTGGGTCCCAGGGTGGTAGCTTGGGTAAAACATTGGCTGAACAACAGGACACAGAAGATAAAAGTAAATGGAGACCACTCTGAAGAAAGGGGGGGTTACAGGTGGGGTACCACAGGATTCACTCCTCCTTAATGTCTTTATAAGTGACATTGCAGAGGGACTGGAAGGAAAAGTATGCCTCTTTGCAGATGACAAAGATCTGCAACAGGGTTGATACACAAGGGGGCATGGAAAGGATGAGAAGGGACTTAGCAAGGTTGGAGGAATGGTAAGAAGTATAGCAGCTTGGATTCAGTGCAAAGAAGTGCAAAATAATGCACCTGGGAAACAAAAACCCAAGGGAAGAGTACACAATGGGGGGGTAGTAACAACAACAAAAATGGAAAGGGCCTGGGGTAATCATATCAGATGACCTTAATGTTGGTAAGTGTAACCCCAGGTACATATCCCAATACTACCCCTGCCTGGTTTGACCATGGACAGGTTGAGGGGCCTAGGTTCTATGATGGGTGCCTCCACCCAGATGTCAGGGTTTGTAGTGGTTAGACTAGCTTGGTCACAGCGCTCTGGGACACTGTGACCCCCTTTAGTTCCCTCTAGTGGCTCACTCAGTACACAGGAGTTACAGCTCCAATACCCCATGTATACACACTGTTCATTCATAAAGTACCATTTACCCTCGAGACTTATTCTGCAGCACGTCTCTGAGAACCCCCTGTAAAATAAGGTTAAACAACATGCACAGCAAAATACAATACTGTTTCCATAAGCACCAACACCACAGACAGTATATAGTATAACAAATTACAAATCTGATTTATTTAGGGGACAGTAACACGGGAGGGGGGAATCGGGTTCATTGGTGGCATTAAATCACAGTACTGTGCACACATACAGGGTCTGAAAAGTCACACTCTGGGCACCCAGGTTGGGGAGGGGGCTGCCAGGTCCGTCTGCTGGCCGTGGCAGGTGCAGATGGATAGGGCCCTATAGAAGAAAATATATGCACAACACCCAATTGTAATCTGGAGCCGGATGGCTCAGTCCATGAAGCAGTGAAACAACAAGAATTAGATGACACACTTGTGATTGAAAATAGGCTGCAGGGGAATACCCTGACTTGTACTCACAATACCCGAGCTGAAAACCGGATGGTGGATGTTCTTCTGGATTGCCAGAACAACAAGACATGAAGACAAAGTCCTTGTAACTGGACCCCACTGCAGTTGATAGCAAACGGATTTAGTCCGAGACAAGCTGGGGTTTGCTTCCAGCTTCAACACACAGCACACAGCACTGGGGATTGGAAATAGCGATTCCCCACAAGCACTACGTACATTCATATGTAAAAGGAAAGTACTATACCAGGCAGGCTACTCCTCGATCCCGATCGCAATTACTGCAAAATACCCGGGAGCACACACAGCAGCTTCAGTTCCTAACAGACTGAGTGCGATTCAGCAATTTCTCCAGTCTTCTACAGGGTGAGCCTAGTTTCCACACTTCTGGTGCTTCTTTCTCCTCACAACTCAGATACAGTCCAAACTGGCACTCACAGAGGCTGCAGACCAAAACTCAGGGCCTCACACGTGTTTCCCACACAAAACTATACACTGCAGAAGCACAGCGCTCCTTCTCTCTTCACAGTCACAACTGATCTAATTTTTTCAGTCACAAAGCAGGGCATTTCCTTTAGCTCCACACCATTCTGTTGGCTGGTTTGGCTGTCACTCATAGTAAGACTCCCTCTATTGGTGGAAAAAGGGGCCAAGGTTAAAACTACATTTCCCAGAGTCACTACTGATACAATCCCCTTGTGTCTGGCTCAAAATTGAGAGTCCATGTTCTGATTCGTCCACAGGCTTCATTTTAGGGTCTCCCTATCATCCTGATTGGTCCAAGTCAGCTATTCAGAACCAAAATGAAATAGCTACACCGAAACAGTTCGTGCTGAAAGGAAGACGAGTTAGACAAACTACATTTTCTCAGTCACTCTAAATGATTTCTGGCAAACAGGTATATCTTTCAACAAGGCTCCCTGTGCACATGTAGCAATGGCAGAAATGGAGCAAATTGACAACAACCCGGGTGGGGTTCAGGCATTAGAACACACAGTCTCCCCATGCAAACTAATTAAGTCTGCAGTCAGACAGCTCTTAAAGAGACAGTACGTGGAGGCTTAAATAGCACTCACTTGGAACCATATTTAAACAGCTCAGATGCCGAACAATGCCCAGACTTGGAGCATTCAGACAAGCTCCTGGAAGACTTTTGGGAACCCCCATTTGCGGGGGAAGGGTTACACAAGCAATGTGAAAAGGCAGTAGAGAGGGCTGGGGGAATACTGAGATGAATAGGGAGAGGCATCACCAGCAGAAAACAGGAAGTTGTTATCCCTCTGTTCAGACAGTTGACGAGACCCCATCTGGAGTACTGCATCCAGTTCTGGAGACCCCATCACTGCAAGGATATAGACAGGATGGAGGCAGTCCAGAGGAGGGCAACTAACATGGTGTAGGGTCTGCAAAAGAAGCCATATGAGGAGAGACTAAAGGAGCTTAATATGTACAGTATACCCTTGAGGAAAGGGGGGGGTGGACATGATAGAAACGTTTAAGTACCTCAGTGGAATCAACAAAGTCCAAGAGGGTAGCATCTTTCAGAAAAAGAGATGTGCAAGAACAAGGGGACATAATTTGAAGATAGCGGGGAGACGGCTCAGGGGCAATGTGAGGAAGTACTTCTTCACAGAGAGGGTGATGAACGCATGGAACTATCTTCCTGAGGAGATTGTGTGGTCTAAAACTGTGGGAGTATTCGAGAATGCATGGGGACAGACGTAAGGCAATTCTTGTGGGGGGTAGGAAGAAATAGGCAGTTGGTTAACTAGGATCTGCAGCTTATCCAGTAGGTAGGGAAATGGGCAGACTAGGTGGGCCAAGCGGTCCTTATCTGCTGTCAGAGTCTATGTTTCTATGTTTCTATGTAACCTCCTCTTATCACATTTCTACCTTTAAGGCTATGGTTTCTTTTGTTCCCCTAACATTTCAGTCTTCTGAATTTCACTCTGCATTCACACTGCTTTTTACTAGGTGGTCAAATTGAGTCACTCAATTTGACTCACCCATCTCACTGGATACTGGTACTCACCAAGGCGCACCATTGGTGGTGGGCAGCTTTTATGCCCCTAACTCCCCTGACCTAGGCTTTTACCAGACCTTGTTGTCTGAAATAGCTGAGAATTCAATATCACTTTTACTTTGGGGGAGACCTTAATCTGGCCCTGGAGCCCAACCTGGATAGGACTGGCCCAGGCCTGGGTTACGAGCCTGCCCTGTCAACTCAAGTGCCCACCCTTCTACGAGACACTGGCCTTTTTGATACCTGGCATACTCTGTACCCCACAAATGTGGACTTTACATGTTACTCTTCCTCCCAGGAATCCTACAGTCATATAGATGTGATCCTGTCATCCTGGGACTTGATCTTACAAACGTGGGGAATATCTCAGGGAAATATACTTATCTCCAATCATGTGTCAGTCATTCTCTCTCTGGCATGGGGATCCTTTTCCAATAGACATGACAAATGGAGTCTCAGTACCTCTCTCCTCCAACAAGACTCTGTTGTCCAATTGATCCGACAGGCCATTATAGATTACTACCACTTTAATGATACCCCCAGACGGCTCCCAGGGTACTCAGTGGGAAACGCTGAAGGCTGTGCTTTGAGGCCAGTTGATTGCCTACGCTTCTGCTATTAAGAGAAGTTGGGATGATACCATCCATAGTCTGTAACAGCAACTCAAAATTCTGGAGTTGACTGCTGCACAGTCTCTGACTAAAGACCCCACTGTCAGAGAGAGAACTGGGCAGCTGAAGTCCAAGATAGGGGATGTACTGAGTGGTTAATTTGCCCTGTTATTATCACCCCAAGATATTTCTCCTCCTCTGTAGTGACTATCTGAACCACTCCCAACTGGTATCATCTCCTTGGGTTTCTTGCTCCCATGTGCATCACTTTGCATTTCTTTGCATTGAACCCCAGCTGCCATGTGTCTGACCAATACTCAGATTTAGTCAGATCATCTTGCAGACCCCGCCACCCTATTGTGTCATCCACCACTGCCCTGTTCTTCATGTCATCTGCAAAAAGACTAATCTTGTTCTTGATGCCATATGAGATGTCTACAATGAAGATGCCAAACAACACCGGGCCCAGTACCGAGCCCTGTGGCCCTTCACTAGTCACAGTTTTGGAGCTGAGAGTTCCTCTCCCACTGCTACCCTCTGCTGCCTTCTCTGCAGCCAGTTCTTGATCGAATTCACCATCTTCGTCCCTGCCTCCTAGTATCCCAACTTGCAGATCAGCCTCCCATGTGGCACTGAGTTGAAGGCCTTGCTGAAATCAAGATACAGGACATCTACTGCCTGGCCTCTGTCAAATGCTGTAGTCACCCAGTTATAGCAGTCCACCAGATTGGTCTGGTAGGATCTGCGAGAGGTAAACCCATGCTGCTTTCCGTCCTGTAGACCATTCCCTTCTAGAAAGGTTACCAACCTCTCTTTAAGGATCACCTCCATTAACTTCCCTAAAATGGATGTAAGGTGTACTGGTCTATAGTTTCCTGGTTCATCCTTGGAATCACTTTTGTGGAGGGGCACCACATGCACTATCCTCCAGTCCTGGAGTACACACCCTGTTTCCAGAGAGGCAATGAACAAGTCTGCTAATGGCTCTACCAGAATCTCCACCAACTCCTTCAATACCTGGGGGTGAATGTTGTCTGAGCTAGGTGCCTTATCCACTTTAACTGCCCTTAGGGGCATTCCAGTACCCTGCCCGCAGAGATTACCCCATCAGTTATCCCCACCCCCACCACCTGTGCCTAGCCTTCCTGACCCCTGAGGCAGCGACCCATCCTTTTCCTTAGTAAATACAGAAGAGAAGTATTCATTGAGTGCTTCTGCCTGATCTGCCGCTTTCTCCACCCACCCCCCCATCCTTCTTGATCCTAATGATTTGATCTTTGCAATTCCTTCTCTCCCTTGTGTACCTGAAAAAATCCTTTTCACTTTCTTTGATACCCTGTGCCAGCCTTAGCTCTCTTGAAGCCATGGCCACCCTGACTGCTCTGGTTACCTCTCTTGATTTCTTCAGGTACTCCTATCTATCTTCCCCCCAATTGGAACTCTTCTATTTTTGCGTTATTAATTTCCCCCCTCCACGTGCTCTGGGATCTGCCACTCCTTCAGGCTACCATGGTCCCTGACAACCTCCTACTACCCTCTTGAGCCTCCTTACCTCATATCGCAGCCTCCACGGAGTAACCCAGCATAACCCTTTGCCGGGTGGGTCCCTCTCCTCTGAGAGGGACAGCACCAGTGGGGACAGCCAGCACACTCTTTCTTTTGGCCCCAGGGTGCTGCTGAGGTGGACATGGGTCCTTTGAGAGTTTTGGAAGCATTGGCGGACCGGCAGCCATCATCTGGCTGATCCTGAAGCGGTTTCTGCCTTTCTGGTGTTTTCCCCTGTTGCGACACTAATGCAATGCTCCCGGTCTCCACCAGGGGCCGCTGCACAGCAATGTGACCCTGCTACCCAAGCCAGGAGAGGAGAGTAGTCCTATGGACACTCAATCCTCTCCTCCCCCCCCCCTGCTGACCCCCAGCACCCTGAGTCTGTTCCCAAACCCAGGTTGCTGGTGTGGTGCAAGGCAAGGCACCAGCGCCTCAGCCCTCTGCACCACCAGGCTGGCCGATTGGATCTCTTGAAACTCCTGAAGGCTGTTCTTTTTGCCTTCACCTTCTCCAACACCTCCCTGCTTAACCAACTTGGTTTTTTGGACCTATCTTTCTTGCTTTGGGTCCTAGTGCAAGAGCTGGTGGCCTTTGTGAGTCCTAGTTTGATAACTTCCCACTTCTGAATAGCATCCATGTATGGGTGGATGCTGGCTGGGTGGCATGCCACTATCGCTCCCATCCTACCAAAGTCGGCTCACCTGAAGTCCATCATCTTGGTCCCTGTTCCTGCTGTCTCTCTGCCCATGTTAAGTGAGAACCACACCGTGTGGTGGTCACTCCCTCCCAGCGGATCCTCCACCCCCAGCTCTCTGACAAAGTCCCCATTAGTCAGCACAAGGTCTAGAATGTTACCTAATCTGGAAGGTTCATTTACCATCTGTACCAGGAAGCTGTCCTGGAAAGCCTCCAGGAGGATCTGCTCCTTAATGCTCGAGGTGGTTGGGGTGCTCAATCTACCCCTGGCAGATTGAAGTCACCCACAATCACGGTGTTACCCTTCCCAATGACCCTTCTTATCTGCTCTGCTAATTCTCTATCCAAGTGCTCCGCTTGAGACGGTGGTCTATGCATCACCCCATCCTAAGTGTCCTGTTCCTAGAATCCTGGAATTGTATCCATAATGTCTCTTCCTTACCCTCCTCCCCCCATAGAAACATAAACTTTTGATGGCAGATAAGGACCGCTTGGCCCACCTAGTCTGCCCATTTCCCTAATTAGAGGATACGCTGCAGATCCTATTTAACCAACAGCCTATTTCTTCCTACCCCCCACAACAATTGCCTTATCTCTATCACATGCATTCTTGAATTCTCTCACAGTTTTAGACCCCATAACCTCCTCAGGAAGGCTGTTTCATGTGTCCACCACCCTCTCTGTGAAAAAATACTTCCTCACATTGTCCCTGAGCCGCCTCCCCTCTATCTTCAAATTGTGTCCCCTTGTTCTTGCACATCTCTTTTTCTGAAAGATGCTACCCTCTTGGACTTTGTTGATTCCACTGAGGTACTTAAACGTTTCTATCATGTCCTCCCATCCCTCCTTTTCTCAAGGGTATAAATATTAAGCTCCTTTAGTCTCTCCTCATATGGCTTCTCTTGCAGACCCAGCACCATTTTAGTTGCCCTCCTCTGAACTGCCTCCATCCTGTCTATGTCCTTGCGGAGATGGGGTCTCCAGAACTGGACGCAGTACTCCAGATGGGGTCTCACCAACTGTCTGTACAGGGGGATTACAACTTCCTGTTTTCTGCTGGTGATGCCTCTCCCTATACATCCCAGTATCTCCTCAGCCCTCCCTACCACCTTCTCACATTGCTTGCCAACCTTAAGGACATCTGATATGATTACCCCCAGGTCCCTTTCCATTTTTGTTGTTGTTACTACCTCCCCATTGTGTAATCTTCCCCTGGGTTTTTGTTTCCCAGGTGCATTATTTTGCACTTCTTTGCATTGAATCCAAGCTGCCATATGTCTGACCATTCCTCCAACCTTGCCAAGTCCCTTCTCATCCTTTCCATGCCTCCTTGTGTATCAACCCTGTTGCAGATCTTTGTGTCATCTGCAAAGGGTATACTTTTTCTTCTAGTCCCTCTGCAATGTCACTTATAAAGACATTAAAAGGACTGGACCCAGTAATGAACCCTCTTGTGCCCACTAGTAACCCCTCTTTATTCAGAGAGGACTCCATTTACAATTACCTTCTGTGTCCTGTTGTCCAGCCAATGTTTTACCCAGGCTACCACCCTGGGACCCACTCCCAGGCTGGTTAATTTGACTATTAATTTTTTTGTGTGGGACTGTGTCAAATGCCTTGCTAAAGTCTAGGTTGGCCATGTCCACAGCCCCTCCCAGGTCTGCTACTTTTGTCACCCAGTCAAAGAAATCAATTAGATTTGTCTGACATGACCTTCCCCCTATGAACCCATGCTGCCTTGGGTCCTGTGCCACACTGGCCTCTAGGTACTCAACAATTCTTTCCTTCAGAAGTGATTTGATCACTTTCCCTACCACAGAGGCCAAACTGATAGGTCTGTAGTTTCTTGCCTCTGTCTTGGTCCCACTTTTGTGAAGAGGAATCACATCAGCCTTCTTGCAGTCCTCAGGTACCACACCATCCTCCCATGATTTTTTAAAAATGTAGTCAGTGGTGTCACTAGTTCTCTGCTTAATTCTTTTAGAATTCTGGGGGGAATTCCATCTGGCCCCATTGCTTTGTCCACCTTCAGTTTTAGGAGTTCTTTCAGAACCCTTTCTTCTGTGAAAGGACTGGGATCGACCCCCACCCTCTCCAGAGTGCTTCTGTTAATTGGATTAGGCATCTCCCCCACTTCCTGTTTTGTGAATACTAAACAGAAGTATTCATTCAGTATCCCTGCTTTTTCACTGTCAGTCTCTGCTCACCCACCGTCCATCCTATCCAGCCTCACTATCCCTCCCTTTGTCTTTCTACGCCCCCTGATATACCTATAAAAGGTTTTATCCCCCTTCTTAACTGAGTTGGCTATCTTTTCCTCAGTTTGGGCTTTTGCTATTCTGACTACCCTCCCTGCTTCCTTCTGCCTTAACTGATACAGTTCTCTGTCCTGCTCCTTCTGTGTTTCCTTATACTTCCTAAATGCTATCGTTTTCTCACTAACCTTCACAGCCACCTCTTTTGAGAACCACAGTGGCTTTTTCTTTCATTTTGATTTCTTTATTTGCTTCACACAAAGGCTTGTTGCCTCTGTGATGGCAGTTTTGATATTTCTCCATTGTTGCTCCACCCTTCCTTCTAGCCTGTTTGCTAGTGCTTTTCTAAGGCATTCTTCTATCTTGCCAGAGTCAGCCCTCCTGAAGTCCAGAACCCTCACTTTTGTATGGCTTGACTCTGTAGCTGAGTTTATCGTGAACTTCACACTGTTTGGTGGTCACTTGTTCCCCAAATGGCTACCCACTTCTAGATCTGAGATCCTCTCACTGTCCCCATTTGAGTCAGGGTCTAGTTCTCCCTCCTTCAGAGCAGGTTCCAAAACTAGCTGTCTGAGGCATGCCACCTGTAGGGCATCGAGAATGGCCCTGCTTTTGGATGTGGCTGCAGCAAAGGTGCTCCAGTTAACATCTGGCATATTAAGGTCCCCCATCAACAGTATCTTCCTTTTCTCTGCCATCCTAAGTATGCCTTCTATCATATCCTTGTCCATTCCCTCCCCCTGACATGGGGATCTGTATACAATCCCTGTGTGGGCTGCGGTGCCATTTCCAGTCTCTAAGGTGACCCACAGTGCCTCCTCTCCTCCCTGTTTACTCTTTTGTTCATTGCTTTTATCCCTTCCCTTACATAGAGAGCTACCCCCCCTTTTGCCCTCCCTGTCTCTCCTGTAGGTTGTGTACCCTGTTATGTTAACATCTCAGTCATGGTTATCTGTGTACCATGTTTCTGTGACTGCTACGATATCCAGGCATCCCTCTTCCATCAAGGCCACCAGTTCAGGGAGCTTGTTGCCCAGACTACAGGCAATGGTACTCATTACCCTCCATTTCTTGATGGCCTTACCCCTTTTTGCCCCATCCCTGTCCTTATTGTGTTTGTCACTTTCTCCATTTACCCCTGCGCTTCTCCCTATCGAGATCTCTATGTTGGTGTCTACCTCACTTAGTACCCTGATTTTTTTGGGGGGAGCTAGGATTTCCCTGCTCCTTTCCTGTGCCTCCCCCCTTGGCTAGTTTAAATGCTTGCCATGAAGCATTTAAACCTCTCACCTAGGATCCTGGTTCCCCTCCTGGACAGATGCAGACCATCATGCCCACCTCCTCCCTGGCACACCTTATTACCTCCCTCACATAAACAGCCACCTCACCTCACTTCCCTTTTACCCTATCCCTGCGGTATAGCCTGTACCCTGGGATTGCCAGTTCCCAGTCTGGTATTGGGTGGCCCATGTTTCTGTGATGGCTCTATGTCCACCTCCCCCTCTGCCATCAGAACCTGCAACTTGGCTGCTTTGTTCCCCAGGCTCCTCGCATTTAAGGAGACTACCCTCCAATATGTTCCCTTGCCACCCTTCCCCTTATAAACCCCATTATCAGCAACACTGTCTGAACACTCTCCTGCTCTTTTCCTACTTGTATGGAGGGTTAGCCCATTTGGCTTCCCAGCCTGGAGACCTTGTTTGATTTCCACCCACTTGCCTCCCCCCACACCTAGTTTAAATCTACCCTGGTTGCTATGTATTCCCCCACTCTCTGTTTTAAGACCCCTGAGCCCTCACTGCTCAAATGTACCCTGTCCTGGGAATACAGGGTGTTGCTATCCCAAGTTCTATCCCATCCCCCCACGAGCCCATACTTTTTGGTGTGACACCAGGTCCCCAGCCATTTGTTGCACTGGGGGGGTTCCAAATACTGGACTAAATACAGTACGCGAACAGGCTGGAACCCCCAGTCTTCTCCTGTTAGGCCACTTTGGCAAAATCCAGTGTTAGCTATAGATGATAGCCCCATCTCCTTGGCAAACTGGGAAACAAAAGGCATCGCCATGCTCAGAGACCTATATGACCCCCACTTGAGCTACCTCTACTCCTCTGACATCCTTCAGAACAAATACCAACTGCCCCATTCTCATTTCTGGAGATATTTCAAGGCATAAAATAAGTGGGTTCACATTGCAATTTGCGACCCAAGATTGGAGAAAAGTGAGTCAACTTGTGAAATGATTAGCAGTCATTGCTAATCATTCTGAACTGGTCCTGGGTCCTTTAAAAATGCCCTTTTTGACATTTTGGGCCATATTTCTTGAACTTTTTTTTGTTTCATTTTTTCTGTCCTCATCCCCTGCACACCTCCTGATTAGCTAGTAATGTTCCTGCCCCCCACCCAGTCTCTGCACGGGAGAAACCTTACAGCATCCTCTTGCAGCGGGACCTCAGGAGAAGAGCAAGCAGATCCAGAAGCTCTAGCAGGAGCAAAACTTAAGCAAGGTAAGTTCCAGTTTCCTTTTTTTTAGATAGTATTTTTTAGCTCATTGGTGGTGTCCGAATTAATTTCTTTTTTTTTTTTTTTTTGTTTGTTATTTGTTTACTAGGTTTTGCAAGCAAAACTTGCAAACAAAATCCCACAGAGGGATAGCACAGTGACCATTAACAATTATTACAGTTCCATACTAAGGTTCATGCTACGGTTGGTTCAAGAGCGAGAAGGCCAAGGCCCATATTGTTCCTATATTAAGCAAAAGAAAAATAGGACAAATTATAACCAGCACTTATTAATGCATCAAGTCAATACTAAAATATGTTTTTGGTCTCACTAATGACCACATGAAGTGGCAGTTTGTTCCAAGGCCCAATCACTCTAATAGTGTAAAAGTATTTCCTATTGGTGTGATTAAATGGTTTCCTTATTAATTGCAGGGGGTGACCCCTAATCTCAGGAAGATGGCTTTTAAATTCCAAACCCAATTCACACATAAGGTATGGATCTTGAACAATATCATACAGAAGCATGAGATCACCTCTAAGATGGCAGGTGGAAAGGGGCATACGTCTTAGGGAGTCTAACCCATCACAGTACGGCACCTTTTCAAACCCAAATATTTCTTTTTTGTAAATTTCCTTTGAAAACCTTCTAACAGGTGACATTCCAATTTTTTATAAGGGTTCCAAAGTTGAGAAGCATATTCCAGGTGACGTCTATCGTATGCTCTGAACAGAGGTAGCAGTACTTCTTGATTTCTAGATCTGATGTTACGAAGAATTGACCAAATTACCTTGTTTGATTTATTAATGATATTGTGCACATGTCTATTATGTGATAAATCATCTGAAATTGTGATGCCCTGATCCTTTTCATCTGATGTTTGGACCAGCATGGCACCAGCCAATTAATATTGATAGTGTGTATAAATAGGATGCAGATACATAACTTTACACTTAGAAATGTTCAATTTCATGCCAGATTTATTTACCCATGCTGTAATATACTCAAAGTCTTTCTGAATAGTTAATGCTTCAGAGACTGACGCTCAAGAACCCCCAATTTTAATGTCATCTGCATACTTTGTAGTAAAGACAAACATTCCTTTATTAAATCAGCAATAAATAATTGAAAAAGACAAGGCTCCAAAACAGATCCTTGTGGTACACCACTTGATACTAAATAGTTTTCTTTTTTTTTTAATTTGTGTTTATTGAAAGTTTTATACACACAAGCACATTGCAGAAGCCAGTATATAGCATTGTTAAAAGATACTGAGACACATTTGTAACATTTACAGATGGACAGAGATTTTTATGTTTTAGATCTAAATGCCTTTTCCCCTGTTTCTGTTTGATCATTGTATTATACCTTTGATTAAAAATATAGTCGTTTCCCCAGAACATCCATTCTTCAATAGACCAAAGTCCCTCATATGCAGATAATTATGCATTTGTCCCCAGACTCAGCTCTGATAGTTTTAGGGAACAAAATCTTGGTCCACCTCTGTCTGGTAGAGTATCCAACTCTGCCATTTAGTTCTAAACCCCTGTGAATGGTCCTGAATCGCCGCCATGAGACATTCCATCTGGTATATTTCTATCATTATAGATCTCCAATATTGAATAGTGGGGACCTGTTGTGACATCCACTTTCTAGTAAGGGCCTTTTTGGCCGCTATGAGATATATAGGCAATGACGTCTTAGTCCATTGGGGGAGTGGTCCAGATACACAGAAAGCAGTAGAATCTCCCCTGTTAACTCTATGGGTTCCCCAGGCAATTAGACAGCTCCAGTTGAAGGTTACACCAGAAGGACATTAGAAGGGGGCAGTACCACAAGACATGGCTCAAGTCCGCCAGAGTGCAGCCACATTTTCTCCAACAGTACCCATATTGTTCTGGAAGAAATTTAGTCAAGACTGCTGGAGCTTGAAAGTATCTACTTTGAATTTTCCAAGAAAACTCCCTCCAAAAAGAGGAGGAAGTCACCCTGACTGCCGCTAAGGTTGCTGCCACCCATTCAGAGAATGGTACTTCCAAGGCCAAGTCCTCATTCCATTTATCTAATATAGATTTTGTTGAGTCCCCATCATATCCCTCAGTGCTCTGTATATATTTCCAATTAAATGACCACATAGATTTCCCTGGGAGAAATCTGTGAAGATTTTTAGAAGAGGGGGGCATGGAGTTGGAATTTTGACGGAAAGTGTCCTATGGTGAAGCATATAATTTCTCACCTGGAGATATCTAAAGAAGTCTGTATTTTGGAGGCCATAGTGGTCTTTAAGTTGTTCAAAGGGAAGCACCCCCCCCGTCCAAAAACTGGAACAAATGTGATAAGCCCAACCTCCACCATTGTGAGAAGGCTAGGTCTGAATGGGAAGGGTGGAAAAAATCATCCTTAGAGATTATTTTACAGTAATCATATATTGGTTTAAATTCCAGCCTATTTCATAATTTATACCAGACTTGAAGAGTATTAGATGTTTTCTGAGTGAAATGCCCCAAAGGAGGGGAGTTGTTTACCAAAGAGAAGAGGAAGCCTGAAATATTGTGCATGTCGTTTAAGACAAATTCTAGGGATTTTCAAGGTGCTGCATAATTATTTCCCAACCAGAGCAAGAGAGTACAGAAAAAGGCAGCCTGAGCATAGAGTTTAAGGTTAGGTAAGTTTGCCCCTCCTTGGGCTAAGGGTAATTTGAGAATGGACAGACGGATTCTGGGGTGTCGTTCCTCCATATAAACTTAGAGATTATTTTATCCCAGGACTTTAGGTAGTATGAGGAAGGAAAGAAAGGGATATTTTTTAAAAGGTACAGGAGTCGTGGCAAAACATTCATACAGATGGTTTCAATCCATTGGAAAAATGTTAATGGGAGGGATGACCATTTTTCTAAATCCCTTTGTATGGTAATGGTGAGTGGTTCATAATTAACTACTTCCAGAACCCCCAAGTTAAGGGGAATGTGGATTCCCAAGTATTTTATCTTTGTGGACCTCCATTTCAGAGGGAGGAGTCAGCGAACAGTGTTCGTCGGGGAAAAGTTAAAGACAAGAGCTTCTGTCTTTATTATGTTTAATTTAAATCCCGCTACAGCCTCATAGTCTCGGAGAATGTTCCAGATGGCAGGAATGGAAGTGTCGGGAGAGAGAAGCGTGAGAAGGATATCATCAGCAAACATACTGACTTTATATTTCTGTTGGCCCATTGGGATTCATTCCATTTCAGGAGACCTCCTCAGTGCCATCCCCAATGGCTCCACCTAAAGGGCAAATAGAAGAGGCGACGGGGGGCATCCTTGTCGAGACCCCCGAAATAAGGTGAAGGGGGGAGAAACACCTCCACTAACTCTCACTTATGCCTGAGATGCCGCGTAAAGGTTCTTCAGCCATATAAGGAAAGACTCTGGAAAATGGAACCTCGACAGGGTGTCCCATACAAAACACCAGGGCACACTGTCGAAGGCTTTCTCTGCATCCAAGCTCAAGACTGCCACTGGAATTTTCCAGTTTTGGATATGTTCAATCAATATGAGGGTTCTATGGATGTTGTCTGAAGTATTTGTAACTGTAACATATTCATTTCAGTGCTTTACAGTAACTGGTAATTGCTATTTTTCTTTTAAACTTAGATTGTGGGCTTTTAGTGACACTGTAATTTCTTTGCTGTCTTTACTTAGAATTGTTTTTGGGCTGTTGAAAATTCAAAACGTAGTGGTGGTGTATTTCTTTGCTGTCTTTAATTGCTGCAAATTTTTGCCCCTCTTCCCTTCCCTCCCCTTCCCCCAACTCTTAATTATATGCCCTGTTAAATATGATTGACAGGAGCTAAACACAGGGGATAGTAGGGGGTGTGGAGTAGGAGGGGCATTAGGGGGAAGAAGTCCACCTTCAGCACGACAAGTGTTTTGACTTATTTCTTTTTTTTTTTTTAAAGAAAAGTATCTGAGGATCAGTGGCAGGATTTTTAGGACAGAAAATTAATAAAGAGAGAACTAGGAAAGCTTCAGTAACAGACAAATAGTTTAATAGCAGTGTAATTGCAGTATAATGTGGGGAGTAGTGCAATGCAGTGGCTGCAGGGCAGCCATATTCTGGCAGACCTTCTGGACGCTGAGGTGCTGCCCTATCTGCATGCATCTCTCTGGACTGTGGGATGACGTAGCCAGACTCAGAGCAGAAGTAAACTGGGTCAGGAGTACCATCACCGCTATCCAGAGACCACCCAGTCCAATGCCACTGCCTCAAAGGATGCCAAGAATGAGGAGCACTTGGATGACAGTGGGCTCAGGGAGGTTAGGGTGGTCAGGCAGAGGCACATCCCAGATCCTATTCCACTCAAGAACTCATATGCCACACTGGCAAATGGGGACAACCAAATAGAGGTACCCAGAGAAGTGAAAAGAAAGGATGTGGAGGTTAGCCAAGGAGGTGACCTTAGCAGGGAGAGCAGTGGACCCCAGAGGAGGAGGAGGAGGAAGCAAATCCTGGTGGGGGACTCCATCATAAGAGGGATCCAGTTAGGAACACAGGAGAGGGGGAGGACAGGGAGGTGAGTTGCCTACCAGGTGCCACGGCATGGAGGGATGGAAGGAAGATCCTGGGGATCACTGGGAAGGCAAGACGGGAGAGTGAGCTGGATGTCATTATCCACCTATGTGCTAATGATCTGGCAGATGGGGAGCCAAAGGAAGTTCAGGAAGAGTTTAGGAAATTGGGGAAGGGTCTCAAACAAGTAGCTACTTCTGTCACCTTCTCAGAAGTACTACCCGCGAGAGGCATGGGAGAGCATATGGGTGCATGCATCAGGAACTTTAACTCATGGTTGAAGAACTAGTGCTGTGAGGAAGGGTTTGGATTCATTGGTGACTGGGGACCCACCTGGAGGGATGGAGGTTTGTTCAAGCCTGACAGCCTGCATCCATCCTGGAGGGGAATCCAAGCACTCAATGATAAGTTTAAATGCTACATTGACAAGCATTTAAATTAGCCAAGGGAGGTGGCAGGCCAGCAAGGAGGGTACCTACTTGCTCACCCCCAACAGCTAGTAGTGGAACTAGTGAACCTGAGAAGTGAATATCTTTACAAAGCTGTGTGCAAAAGATGGAGATTAGCGACCAAGAAGTGGATAGGCAGAAAAGGGTCAAAATTCAGCAGAATGGCAGACAGCAGGGAGAACAACGGATACAAGACAACCAGAGAAGGGGCTGGAGTAGAACAGCTAAACGGTCTACTCATGGAAAGCCATGTGTGCCAATGCCAGGAGCCTTAGCAACAAGATAGAAGATCTATAGGCTGTCATGGTGCAGTCAGACCTGGACATTGTGGCCATCACTGAAACCTGGTGTAGTGATAATCATGACTGGGAGATGGCCATACCTGGCTGCAACATATTCAGAAGAGACAGGGCTGGTAGGAAGGGAGGAGGAGTGGTACTGTATGTGAAAAATGACATCAGGGCCACAGAGATCCAGGAGGAACAAAATGGGGGAGAGATACTGTGGGTTAAGCTGGAAAGGAAAATGGGGCCAGCCATCCGCACAGGTGTGGTCTATAGACCACCAGCCCAGGAGGAAGAAACAGATATGCGGCGCTGATGCTTAGCCATCCAAAGGATGGCAGACAAGGTGAGGTAGTACTGGTTGGAGACCTCAATATTCCAGACGTGGGTCTGGAGCATCCCAACAGCAGCATCAACTAGGAGCAGATTTATCCTAGACTCCCTTCAGGGTGCCTTCCTCAAGCAACTGGTCATGGAACCAACTCGGCAGAAGGCAATACTGGACCTTGTGCTCACAAACAGGGACAGTGTTATGGGGGTAACAGTGGGGGAGCTCCTGGGGAACAGTGACCACCAGTCATTGTGGTTTGAAATCACAGAAGGGGCAGAACCAAACCACACAAAAACACGTGTCCTGGATTATAGGGGGGCAGACTTTGGGAAAATGGGGAGATACTTGAAAGAGGCATTAAGGGGAATGGGACAGGAATCAGGGGTTGAGGAACAGTGGGCAGTATTTCAAATGGGGATTACAAGAGCAACAGAATTATGCATTAAGCAGATTAGCAAGAGGAAAAGGAAGAGGAGACCATTATGGTTTTCTAAAGAGGTAGCAAAGAAAGTGAAAGCAAAAAAGATTGCATTCAGGCAATACAAAAAGACACAGGCAGAAGGGGTTAGGGAGAAGTACCAGGAGAAGCAAAGGGAGGCAGGGAGGTCAGTAAGGGAAGCCAAAGCTCAGACAGAAGAGCACACTGAAAAATCAGTGGGTAGAGGGGACAAAACTTCTTACAGGTACATAAGTGAAAAAAGAAAGGCAAAGTGAGAGATAGTGAGACTGAAGGGGGAAGATGGGGGCCACGTGGAGGATGACAACAGTAAAGCTGACATATTGAACAGGTATTTCTGCTGAGTCTTTACTGAGGAAGAGGAGGGTAATGGGTCTGAAGGGAGAACAAGGGGTGAGAATGGTGCAGAAATGGACACAAGTCCCTTTACACGAGAAAGGTCCTGAAGGAACTGGAAGTAATAAGAGTTGATAAAGCAATGGGGCCAGATGGGGTGCACCCCATGGTCCTTAAAGAACTAAGAGAGGTGGTGGCTGAACCTCTGCTGTCCTGTTTAGCCGATCACTGAAAACAGGGGAGGTACCCAAAGACTTAAGGACTGCAGATGTAGTCCCCTTACACAAAAGTGGGAACAAAGAGAAAGCAGAGAACTACAGACCAGTCAGCCTCACCTCGGTAGTGAGGAAGATCATGGAAGCACTACTGAAGGAGAGATTGGTGGAACATCTGGTTGTCAGTGGACTACAGGACCCAAGGCAGCATGTTTTCACCAGGGGGATGTCTTGTCAGACCAACCTCATTGAATTTTTTGACTGTGTGACTAGGGAGGTGGATCAGGGGAGGGCAGTGGACATGGCCTATCTGGACTTCAGCAAGGCCCTTGACACTGAACCACATAGAAGACTATTACACAAACTGGGGAATATGGGTGTGGGCAGGACAGTAGTCTGGTGGGTAGGTAACTGACTGGGCAGCAGGACACAGAGGGTGGTGGTAAATGGCTGTCACTCCACAGAGGGAAGAGTGACAAGTGGGGTACCACAGGGATCAGTGCTGGGACCAGTCCTATTCAACATCTTCATCAGTGACATTGCGCAGGACCTAGAAGGCAGAATTTCAATTTTCGCTGATGACACAAAGCTCTGTAACAGAGTAGACACACCAGAAGGTGTAGACAGAATGAGAAGGGAAACAACAAAGTCCAAGAGGGTAGCATCTTTCAGAAAAAGAGACTTGCAAGAACAAGGGGACACAATTTAAAGATAGAAGGAGGGCAGTTCAGGGGCAATGTGAGGAAGTATTATTTCACAGAGAGGGTAGTGGATGCATGGAACAGCCTTCCTGAGGAAGTTGTGGGGTCTAAAACTGTGGGAGAATTCAAGAATGCATGGGACAGACATAAGGCAATTCTTGTGGGGGGGCAGGAAGATATAGGCTGTTGGTTAACTAGGATCTGCGGCCTATCCTGTAGGTAGGAAAATGGGCAGACTAGATGGGCCTAGCGGTCCTTATCTGCCATCAAAGTCTATGTTTCTATGTTTCTAAGGGACCTGCATAAACTTGAAGAATGGTCAGGGGTTTGGCAGTTGAAATTCAATGCAAAGAAGTGCAAGATAATGCATATGGGGCACAAAAAACCATGGCACAATATATCAGTTGGGGATTGAGGATATAGCATGCACCAAGCAGGAAAGGGATCTTGGGGTTATCATCTCTGATGACCTCAAGGTAGGGAAACAGTGTGACAAGGCAGCAGGTAAAGCAAATAGGATGCTGAGATGCATAGGCAGGGGCATCACCAGCAGGAAAAGGGAAGTCATAATTCCATTATACGAGGCACTAGTGAGGCCCCACCTGGAGTACAGTGTACAGTTCTGGAGACCTTACCTACGTAAGGACATAGACAGAGTAGAGAAGGTTCAGAGGAGGGCAACAAAGATGGTACATGGATTGCATCACAAGTCCTATGAGGACAGGTTGAAGGAACTGAATATGTACTCCCTGGAGGAGAGGAGGGAGAGAGGGGACATGTTAGAGACATTCAAGTATCTTACAGGGAGGAACAGGGTGCAGGAATACACTATTTTTAAGTAAAAAAGATGTTCCAGGACTAGAGGGCATGGGATGAAGTTGGACGGAGGACGATTCAGAGGAAATGTGAGGAAGAATTTCTTCACAGAATCGGTGGTGGACAAGTGGAACACCCTGCCAGAGAAAGTGGTAGGTGCTGAAACAATCGCAGGATTTAAGAATGCATGAGATAAACATAAAGGAATTCTGGAGGTCAGGGATAAGGGGCAACAGACTTCCAGGAAAACATAAACTGAACTTACAAGCTCAAAATGGGCAGACTGGGTGGGCCATAGGCCCTTATCTGCCGACACTGTTTATGTATCTAAGTATCTATGTATTTCTGCTATCAATAAAGCCAGATTGGTCATGATGAATTAGCTGGGGTAGGATTTTCTCTAATCTTGATGCCCATATGGCTGTGTAAATTTTATAATTAGTGTTAAGGATAGAAATTGGGCGGTAAGAGGAGGGATTGGTAGAATCATTATTTTGTTTTAGTAGAACAGCCAAGGTGGCAGAGGCCCGGGGGGGGGGTGCCACCCTCCGCTATCTCCTGGAAGGTTGAGATTAGCCTGGAAGAGAGTTCATCTAGTAATATTTTATACCACTCAGCCGGGAAACCATCAGGCCCTGGGCAGTGGTGAGATGAGAGAGATTTGACACAGTGGTGAACCTCAACAGCAGAGATAGGGGACTCTAATGAGCTTCTTTGTGCATCAGTAAGTCGAGGAAAAAGAAGATCATCCAAAAAGGACAGTCTCCCCTTGTGGGTGGATGAGTTGTCCCCTTGGTAGAGCCTCTGGTAGAAGCCCACAAAGGAGTGACTGATGTCTGCCTGCTTATGCGATAGTTGACCAGAGATCAGATCTCTAAGCTTAAGTAGAGTAGATGCACGTCTTTGTCCCCTTAGATGTCGGGCAAGTCTAGCTCCACCCACATACCTAGCTTCTTTTTAATAAAGGAGCGACTGTTGGATCTTGATATCCATTAACTTCTGTATTCCCACCTTGGTCTCTCGAATCTTTGGTTGGACCTCCCTAGCCCCTGCACTATATAATAATTGATAGGTTCGTAAGTGTTCTGTAAGAGTATTGTACCTGGTTTCTATTTCCTTTTTTCTCCTCGAGGCGTAAGCTATTGTTTCACCACAGAGGGTTGCCTTTAGGGCATCCCAGACTAAGGCCTCTGGAATGTCCTGGGTCGAGTTTTCTGAGAGAAAGAGAGGAATTCTTTTTTTTATATATTCCAGGTACTGTTTATCTTTTAACAAGATTGGATTAAGTTGCCATAGTGTTTGTTTTTTTCATTTTACTCCAATTTGAGAATGAGAGGATGATGGTCTGGAAGGACCATAGGCCTTATGGATATGTCTTGTACCAAACGAAGATGTTCGCAGGTTACTAGGAAATAGTCCAATCTGGAATAAGTGTGAAATCTATTTGAGAGAAAGGTAAATCCAGGACTCGAGGGGAACAATCTGCACCAGACATCTACCATACCCAGGTTATCCATAATATTTTTAAAATACCTTGCAGTGCCCATCTGGCATCCCTGGCAAGGACTAGAGCTGTCTAATTAGGTGGACATAGTGATATCCAGGTCTCCTCCGAGGATCAACTTCCCCTGGAGGAGTTCCATCGCCTTTGACATCAGATGCTGGGCCACCGAGGGTTTTGACATAGGGGGGAGATATATACTCACCAAAGTAATTTCCTGGAAGTACAATTTCCCCTGCAAAATGACAAATCATCCCTGGCTGTCCATGTAGGAATGAGCCACCTCTAATGGTGTGGTTACGGGTATTAAAATGGCTGCTCCCATTCGACGGCCACTGGGATGGGAAGAGGTATACACTTTATATCTCCCCCAGCCCAGTTTCTTATGTTCCTCATCAGATAGATGGGTTTCTTGAATGAGATATATATCAGCATTTTGTTTTTTGATGTATTGAATAATGCGGGAACGCTTTATCAGGTTGTGCAACCTGTTAATGTTCTGGGAAAATATCTTCACTGGGTAAGTAGACATGGTATTCTAATTAACATTCCTTTTGCTTTTTTCCAGGGGAAGAAACACAACATCTGTCCGAACCACTCGCCCATAGGACATTGGACCCATGGGGGGAGGGGTTGCCTGCGTATCTCTGTGCTGTTCTTGTAACAACAGAGATATTGCATCTCATAACATAACTGAGCCTGTGTGTTTTTTTAAACCAATTTTTCCTCAACCAAAATGTTGCCATAACCCTCTCTCCCTGAACCCTCCCATATACCCTAAACTGAGGGTATTGATTAACTTTAACAGTAACTAGTAGCCCTTTTTGTAAAGGAACTATATACAAAGCAAATAGCAATAAACACCTCAAATGCAGTATTACTCCCTTCCTCTCCACTTTATCTAACATGAATACCCCAATCTTAGGGTATAGATTAACCTTAACCTTAATTGTTAACATTTTTATCAAAAGAACTATGTACAAGTTGACTCCCAGTAAGGAGGTACTTGCCACGAAGTACCTCAAGGTACTCCTAGCCCACTCTCTAGTGAGAGTGGATGTGGAGTAAGGGGCTTCAGTCCTAGCCCTGGAAAATAGAACCCAGAGCAGGATACAAAGACCCCATATGGGTGGCATTAGTAAATGCTGCCCACTCAATGGTTCTAGCATGACTTCAATTCCATGTCAATTCCCCAGCTGCCCCCGCACCCCCCGGAACTTTAGCATGCCATAATGAGATTTCAAGTAGAATCATCCCTGATAAGGTACAGGGAGGTGCTTGGGACCAAAGCTATCCTCCTCTAAAGAACGTTAACACTATGTATGGCTGTATTACGATACTGAACAGTTTTCTGATTTGCAGCCATTAACAATAACTTGCTGGGTCCTATTACAAATCCAGTTGGATATCCAATTAACAAGAAAATAATTGATATTCAGTTTGCAAAGTTTTTGAATTATAGCCCAGTGTGGCATGACATCAAAAGCCTTGCTAAAGTCTATAAATACAATGTCACAAGGTATTCTCTTATCCAAAAAGGAGCTAATGTTTTCGTAGAAACCCATTAAATTTGTAATACAACTTCAAACGCTTTTGAAACCATGTTGCTCAGAATCGCATTGATTAAGAGTTGGTGTAATCATATCTTTCATAAGACTCTCAAAAATCTTGCAAACTAAAGATGTCAGACTTATGAGCCGATAATTTTCCCACATGTTTTTCGGCCCTTTTTTGTAAATAGGAATGACATTGGATTCCTTCCAGTCTTGTGGAACATAGCCTTCAACAAAAAAGTAATCAAACATTATTTTTAAAGGCTCTACTAGAATATCTGTCAACAAAAATAATAAATGGCCCGGTATATCAGGACTTTGGCTACATTTGCCCTTTTGAGTCAATAGTTTTTTGTAGATTAAATCCTTTGACAGACTACTAGGTGAGTCAGTACCAAAAATAAGTGGATTTGAAATAAGGTTGTCATCAGGTCTTTTACTAAAGATTTGATAAAATTTTATATTAAACAAATCCGCCATTGTTTTTGAATCAGAAATAAGAGTATTATTGTGTAGTAAAGGACCTGCTTGACATTTTGGCCAAGATATTCAAAAGGGTTGTGCATGGCACAACAGTGTTGTGCTACGTGCAACCCACTGATGCGGCGCGATATTCAAAAAGGGAAAGTGCGTGGCACAAATCCCGATGCGCTGGAGCGCATCAGTAATGAATGCAGGCACAGGTGGGGGGGCATGCCCATGCATATTCTGCACAGCCCGATATTCAGCCTGGGATGTGCGGAGCCATGCATGCGCAACCCCTACCTGCGCCAGCACAAAGTTGATCCAAAAAGAAAAGGAACTATGGATGCCCACCCACAGGTGAGCTGCCGCATTGCAGGGCACAACATGGCAGCTGCCACCTGTGGGTGACCACTCGAGCTCCAGCTGCACCTCCGTGGTGGCACCCCCCCATGCCCGATTGTGGGCATCAGTAAAAAATAGATTAATCCTATATCCCTGGTGGTCCAGTGGACCGCTGCCTGCCCAATCGCGGTCTTAAGTGTGTAATAATAGATAACTCCTAGATCCCTGGTGGTCCAGTAGACCGATGACTGCACGATCGCGGGCTTAAGTAAAAAAGAAACACGGAATCCAATATCCCTGGTGGTCCAGTGGACCGCTGCCCACCTGATCGTGGGCTAAGTAAACAATGGAATTAATTCTACATCCCTGGTGGTAATTAAAAAATAATAACACTATTATCCCTGGTGATCGGTGGACCTCCTCACCCCACTGATCTGACGCCCCGCTTCCCGGTCAGGGTTGGCGGCAGCATCCACCTGCCTGTCGCCCGCTGCGCTCGACTGTTTCATCGGTGGCTGGCTCGATTGTCCACAGCATGAGCCAATGGCGCAGTCGATATTATACTACACATTCCAGATATGATCTGACATATCTGGAATGTGTGGTCACGGTATGGTTGCATGCCCATTGGCTCACGCTGTGACCATCGGCGATAGCCCCTATTGACGGTGTGGTCAGCGGGGGGGTGGCAGGCGGATGGGTGTGCTGCTGCCAGCCACTGACCGGGGAGGGGCGGTGGGGATCAGTGGGCGTGGTGGGGAGGGGTCCACTGGACCACCAAGGATAATAGTGTTATTATTTTTTTAATTCAGCCTGCGATCGGGCGGACAGGTCCACTGGACCACCAGGGATATAGAATTAATTCCATTGTTTACTTAGCCAGCGATCGGGTGGGCAGCTGTCCACTGGACCACCGTGGATATTGTATTCCATGTTTCTTTTTTACTTAAGCCCGCGATCGGGCAGTCATCAGTCCACTGGACCACCAGGGATATAGGATTCAGCAATACGTTTAGTTTAATCCCGCGATCGGGCAGCCAGTGGTCCACTAGACCACCAGGGATATAGGATTATTCTGTTTTTTTAATGCAGCCCGTGATCGGGCCATGGGGTACATTGCCGCGCTGTAGGAGACGTTAGTCCCTGATGGCTGCTGCCTGGCAGGGCACCAGGTGCAAGTCGTCGGGGATCGGCGCACCTGCATGCAAATGGGGCCATAATGACATGTAAATGGCCCCATTTGCGCCTTGCATACATTATAGCCACATTTGCATGTCGACTTTTGAATATCGTGGTTGTTGTGCCTAGCTCCACTCTGGCCACTGGCGCTGGCGCAGTACCACTGCACCATGTGCACTGCGGGTGGCCTGGGCGTGATATTCAATGATGCTGAGCCATGGAGCAGCTCCATTGAATATCGCCCAGTCCACGCCACTGCGCAGCAAGTTGAGCTTATGCTCAGGCTTAGCAGCCTGGCGAGTTTGAATATCTGGCTTTGGTTTTTAAGGATTTGGTATGAAAAGAATTCTTTGCTGTTAGTTTTTTTTGCATTACTTGCTAATTTATATTCCCACCTAGATTTTGCTTTTCTAATCATACTTTTACATTATTTTGAATAGTTTTATATGAATCCCAATGTAATAGGGATTTATTTTAAAGGAAGATATTATATTTTTGTCCCTTTTTTCTAACTAATTTTTTTAGGGTATGATTCATCCATTTTGGTGCCCTTTTTTGGTTTGGGATTTTTTGTTTAGATGGAATAAATAAATCTCTTAAATAATAAATAATATTCTTAAATGTCTGCCAGCAACGTTGAGGTGAAGAATGTAACAGTGCTGCCTCCCAGTTTAGTTTGTCAATTATGCTAATTAAATTTGCTTTGTTATATAAATATATGATTGTTTTATTGGGGTTATATACATGATCTTTTATGATACTAAAGGTAATAGTGTTATGATCACTATTCCCAATGGGGTCACTAATTTTAATGTTGTCAATTGTTAGGTCATCGTCCGAAAAAATAAGGTCCATTGTATTGCCACCTCTCATTGGAATCAATATACTCTGTTTAAGTCCTAATTGGGAACATGTGTTTAATAATTTCTTCCCCATGCTACTATTTGCTATGCGATTGGACCAATCTATGTCACCCAAATTAAAATCCCCAGTGATAATAGTATTCCCCAAAGCTTTTACCTGTTCTGTTTCATACAGGATAGCTTCTAAAGTGCCCACTGATGAATTTGGTGGACGATAACAAGAGCCAATATATAGAATAGTGGATGGGTGAACATCCACAACAAGTCTGTGTTTCCATCGAGGGAGTTGATGACATCACAGAGACCTCGAGAGCGAAGCTCGAGAGGTCTCGGATGTCATCAACTGCCCGAGATGGGGACAGACTTAGTTGTGGATGTTCACCCATCCACTGTTTTTATAGTATATGGGGTTTTTTGTTTTACTTTTTTTTTCGCTATTTGCCGTAGGGCGCTTGCCCCTGCTTTCCCTCTGGTGCTTCTGCTTGTGCCTGCTCCCGCTTATGTCTGGCCCTGCTCTCAGCACATCATTTTTTTTAAATCGGTGAGAAAAATAAAAGAAACTGTTTTAGAAAGGGAGCCATGCATGGCTCTCCATGTCCCGACTCCGACTTCTCAGTCGGTGGCTCCGTTGCTCGGCGCTCGCTAAATTGCGCCGCCATGTTTTTTCATTTTTTTTTTCTATAGAGCATCGTCTGAGCCAATCAGGCAGCAGGTCAAGGGTAAAAAGTTGTTGTACTATCGATGTGATGTCAGAGCGATAGTACAACAACTTTTTTGACCTTTGAACTGTACTACAACAAGATTTCAGCAGTTGCTGAAATCCATTGACAATAGGCAGCACCCATATACTATAATAAGAAAGTCGGATGTAGAAAGGATCACCTTTACCCAAATGGTTTCAGTTTGTGTGTTTCCCTTACAAAGGAGAAAAATAGGACACCTTCTATTAAGTTACACCATGTGGTGCCATACCAAATAAAATTCAACGCATAAGATTTCAAACTTGCATGCAGCCAAAGGAAGATTAAGGGGAATCAATAACAGGGAGGATAGTCCGTTTTACCCTGTTACCAAAATGACTGTTCGTCATTAGATTGCCTCACTGATACTTAAACTATAACCATAGAACAATCCCCAACTCCCATGCCCATTTGTCACACAGATTTGCTGTTCCAGCAACATAAATAAAGACTGAATATAATCGCTAGCATTAAAGTTCAAAGTAACTGCAGTCCGCTTTTGTAGCACACCACTGGCTCTCTCACACTGCGGCTCTCCTGATCATGGTGTCTTTAAACTGTAGTCATGAATCCAAACATAGCATAAAATAGTGAACAAACTGTTCAGAGCAGACAACATATCAATAAATAGTAAATACAGCCCATACAGCAGTGATGAAAGTGAGCCGGAATGCGCTGGAACGGCGTTCCGGTACTTTTTCTGTGACCGGAGCGCCGTTCTAGTACTGCTTCAAAACAAAAGAGTGTATTTCTGTTGATGTGCTGATTTACATTAGGCACATCACATTATGGCCAAAAATCTTTGTGCGTGTTTTTTTTTAACTTGTTTGTTGGGGGGTGAGGGGGTGGTGGTCAGAGGAGTCAGACTCAGTAGTTCAGTCACTATAGTCTCTATGAGCGTACCTGCCTATTTGCAAAAAAAACAATCTGACTGCTGATCAGAAGAGACTGGTTCATGAGGTAGTTTCCACCAGTCACGGATTGTGTTCTGTTACAGAACAATGTCCACAACACAATCCGTGATTGATGGAAACTACCTCACCAATCGCTCATCAACAGAAGGTGGTTGACGACTGCCGCGTGACAAACAGTTCCCTCTGTAATTGCCATCTCGTCGACGGTGTGTGTGCAGGAAAAGTCACGCCCACCGTCCGTCTGGACATCAGTTGTAAAATTGAGCAGCTGAGGGAGGGGAGGGTCGAGGAGCGAAAAAAAGAGGGACTTTTACTTGAATTAATAAATTTGTCTGGTGAGCTGCTGCATATCTTGTCCTCCAACCAACATCCAGGAGGAGACTGCTCTTACCGGGTGCCACACGGCTCTCTGGTCCTGTCCCTTCTGACAGCCTGCCTGACTGAATTTTTAGGTGAGGCAGCCACGGGTGTGCTTTTTTATGATTTGTTGTGGTGACTACCTGCCTGGTCGTGAAAAATATTTACAGTGTCGAGTGGATTGACCTCAGGACTTTCTGTAAGCAAATAGAAATGTTCAGAAGATGCACGGGGGGCATTCCTTTACCTTTACCAAATATATGAAGATTGAGGGAGGCTGAACTGACAGGATTCTCCTTTTTCTTTTGACAATCCTGTCAGCCGGGCCTGTCAGTGTCAGTTCAGGTCTCCTTCGATCTTTGTATATTTGGTCAAGGAACTGCAGGAAAACTGAGATGCTACAGTCAGTCTTTGTAGCAGTTTTTTATCTAATCTATTGTGCACTTAAGTAATTTTAAAGCGGATGTGTTTCTCTTCTAAAGTAGGCTGTAGACGCATAAACTGTTACATACCCAGTCGATACCCACCACCCCTTTTCTTCATGAGACAGTGTTCTTACAGAACAAAAGTAAAAGGTGAATAAAGTTACAGCCACTCACGAGTGATGCGACCATGCATGGTTAACGGATAAGAAAGCACAAGATTGCATGATGAACGTGCTGCGGTGCTAACATTACGGTGGTCTGCATTAAACGTCAAGCAAAAAACATCGCCTTTCCTTGAAAAGCAATATTTTTCATGCATGGACAACACAGTGAGTAAATCACCCTGAATAGTGCATTACTGTATTTTAGGGTTACAGTCTGTCCTGATTTTGTCAGGTTAGCCCTGGCTTTGATGGCTGCTCCTACCCGAAAAACATGAAAAAATACTAAAATGTGATCTTACAGTAAAAAAATTTGCTTACCTTCAGACGTTGCGGAAATCTATGATACCCTAACTAAAATATTTTAAAATGATATGAGATAATATGAATGGCTAAAAAACCACAGACATAATATGAACAACTAAAAAACTATAGCACTTAGTCTTAGTTCTGATTATTTGGAGAAAGCTGTTACTATGGTCAAGGTTACTTACATATTGTCCTGCAGAAAATCATATTTCAGTATGCAGTGTATCACTATGGGCTTCTTAAAAGGTGGTAAGCCTAGGTATTTCTCTTTGCAGAAACAAAAGCAAATTGTCATGTGTGAGATTTTGCATTTAATGTATAATGATTGGCTACTAGGAGAAATACAATATCTATGCATACTGTATACAACAGTTTGATTACTCTGCTGGCAGAGTGTGCAGTGGGGCTCTTGAATCCAGGCTATAACCCACCAGCTATGTTTTACCAGAAGTACTGTCAGTGGCTTTGTGGGTTGCACGCTCACCTATGGGGGCATGAAAGATCAGAAGGTTATGGGTTATAGTTCCAGTCAGGAACTTAGCCTAATGCCCAATACAAGCACTGTAATACAGTGTGCGTGTGTGTGTGGGGTGTTATAGATAAAACCTAGAATTGATCCAGAACACACCAGGAACAGTTCTGGTTTTCCTATTGCCACCACCCAGAATGTCCCCTTCCTGACCTGCTGGAACAGACCTTGACCCCCACCCCATTACCACCCTGCTAGGACAGCGACCCCCACCCCCGAATGGCCCCATTGCTAAAACAGCAGCCCCAGCACTTCAAGATGGCCACCCAACCCCAGAAATTGCCACCTTGCTACAATGGCCAGCACAACTCGTCAGAAAGGTTTTTCCAATGGGCTGGGGTAGGTATTGGGTGTCAGGGCAGCCATGCCAATTGATTTGAGGGGGGGAATGAAATGCAGCTGTTTCAGGAAGGAGGCCATTCCAGGTGTTCTGAGCAGACACTCAAGTGAGTCAGGGGATATTCCAGCTGGTTGCTGGGGTGCAGCACTGTTGAGGTGACATCCTTTACATGAGGCTTTAAACCAGGGTCCCTTCTTCACTGTGCAGGTGGCTGTCCAGGTAGGTACGGTGGTACTTACTGTAAGAGCCAGGGATTTTCCTTGGTGTACTGCCAGACATTATTCCCTGTCTCAGTTGCATGAGCCTGTGTAACACACCCCCATTATGTCACTGGAAATGGACTTCTAAAGCTCAGTGTTCTTGGTGAAAAATGACAAACAGATATGCCAACTAGGTACAGTGCTGTGAAGGATTCTGCAAGAGGGCAACACTTTCTTTTCAAGAACATTACAGAAAAAAAGAAATATTGTACTTTCAGAAAAAAAAAGAAGGAAAATGATACAGTCCTAGCAAACACAGTCTACAGGTAATGAAGTCCCTTACTTCAAAGGTTTTATTTACATTTGAGTGGGTAAAACATTAGATCTTTTCATCTGCCGACTTAATTTACATCTTGCACATGAATGGTTGCCAGTTGGTTTGGCTGGCAACCACTGGCGTCTCAGACGTCCCTTTCTGTACCTTTTGGTAGCTGCTCACTACTTGATCTCTAATATTTTCTGCCTGCGATATGCCATCCTAAGTAGAGCCTTAGTGATAGCTCTCAAAGTGGGTTCTGCTTTCTGAACCCTTCAGTTTTTATTAATGATTTTTTTATGTCTGTGACGACTGGGTTGAAAATGTCACAAAGTTTATTTGTTGTTTTTCTCCCAGCCCGGTCACCCATTTGTTCTTCATCTGTCCACTGCCAAAACTAGTTCATCAGCACAGTAGTGCAATGTGCAACCACTGGGCCACTGAGGGCCCCCCACAAAAGTTAGTTTGTAATGACTTCATTTTCAACTACCAGTTGACAGCATTCAGTATACTCAAAAGACGTAAAGGGTGGGAGTGGTACAGGGATATACTTGAGGATCTTGAATTAATCTCAGAAGTTGTATAATTTGGGAACAGCCTAGTTGTACTTGTTAGTTTAGGTCGTTGAGAGCCCGCCGGGGTCTGAGAGCCCTGGTTGCGTTAACATAATCCTGCATGTTATCCTTCTGTAACATGCAGTGGTTGTGCTTATGTACTGTAAATCTGAACCTTTAAATAAGGGATATACAATGGTGAGATGTCAGATAAATGATTTATCTACAAAAGTGCTGTTTGACCTTGGGTAACCTCACAAGTGGCATATGCCACGAGTGAGGTATCCCAGGTCATACAGCACAAGTGTAGATAAATTATTTATCTGAAAGCTCACCATCGTATATTTCATTTATGCAGTAGGGATGCTTTCTGTCAGTGCAGGGACATTTGCTTTTGATTGCATCTGGTAACACATCACTGGCTGGAACACACAGGAATGGCGCCCCATTACTTTTTTTTTCTACAAGTGGAAAACTGTTCCTGTACTATGCAGCTGGTAAAAAGTGGTTGTAGATACATGTGTCTGCAGAAATGCAGAAAGCATTGAAGGGGCAGATATGAAGCTGACAGCATGTATTGTTAAGGTATTTCCTTGAACTGACTCTAGTATGTCCCCTGCCACTATTTTGTCTCCAGTTTTCATATAAATTTTAATGTCCAGTGATCTGCACTTGGAGGTTTTTTTTAGCTCCACTTTTTTTTGTTAGACACAGTAGAAAATGGCATGACATTGAGAAATGGACATTAAACTCTAAATATCAAAACATCTGTTTAATGTCCATTTCTCATTGTCATACCATTTTAAACTGTGGCCGGGTCACATAGTACTTTTCATTCTCATAAAATATGCATACAAGCCGGCCCGGTGGTGCTGAGGGTTGAGGCACTGGACGCCACACATCGCACCACGCTGACGACCTGGGTTCGGGTACGGACTCGGGTCTTCATGGGTCGACAGGGGGAAGGAGGATTGAGCATCCCAACGGATGCTCTCCTTCTCCTTCGGGGTGGGTTACCAGGGTTGCTGTATGCACCTGACATCTTTGGGAGCAAGTGGGAGTTCCGGCTCTCATGGGGCATTGGCGGCTTCAGAAGGGCTGGAGTCGGGGAAGGGATGACGTTGTTAGGCACTTGGCAGGCATGCGTAAGCACACACTTGCCCGAGCCAACGTCCTCAGGGAAGGGGGGGACGGGAAGCATAGAAAAATGGAAAACCAACCTCGGTAGGCCTAGATGACGGCTGCTCCAGCTGCCCAGTCCAGGAACTACAGGCAGACCCCGCTGTGCCAGGTGCTCCTGAAAGACGGGAGGAAAGGTAGGAGTCACCCATGGGCACTCTAGGGGCAGACTCAGTGTGTCGGGATGGGTAGCATGAGTGAGCCCGAAGGAGTGAAATGACGGGGTGATAGGAGGGGATAAAAAAAAGAAAGTAAAAAAAAAAAATTAAAAATATGCATACAGATATTTTTAGACTGGATGACTTTTTTCTTTTTCTTCTTCTAGTTTTGACAGTTCTTCTGCTGATAAAAATGGCATGTTTGCTCACATTTTTCACTTTTTTACTTTTTCTTTGCAGGTGCCTTGACTGGTTCTCTCTGGTTTTCAGAATCATCCTGGAATTTATCCATTATTTGGGCTAACTGGAACTGTGAGGAAGGTATGTCAGATATTGTTTACTGTTGACAGCTGTCAAATGGCAGGCTACTGAGATATTTTTCCTTCAGGAAGCAAGACGGCTGCTATTGGCCACTGACAGGTCAGGGGGTTAGGGATATTGAGGCTGTCCTGCCTGGTCACATGGAAGTAGTGCCAGCTGTGACTTTATGACTGTATAAGGTCACAAGAAAAACATATATTGGCCAATCAGAAGGCAGGAATATTCCTACACATTTTATTAAACGGTTTATTAGAAGACAGTTAACATGCCTGTTGATTCCTGCACTGAGTGACGGTAGTCTAGAGAGGCTATATTCTTTGCTGGCTGACTGACGAACCTCTTCATAAAATCCTCTTAAAATTTGACAAGAGTTCATCAGTTTCTACATGCTTACAATTTATGTTTAGTTGCCTGTCTTGTGCTCAGTTATTTAAAACAATGACAGCCCACTGAGTCGTTTTCTTGGTGTTCTCCTCATCATTTTTTTCTTCTAATTTTGACAGTTCTTCTGCTGATAAAATGACATGTTTGCTCACATTTTCACTTGTTTTGTTTTTTCTTTGCAGGTGCCTTGACTGGTTTTCTCTAGTTTTCAGAATCATCCTGGAATTTATCCACTATTTGGGCTAACTGAAACTGGAACTGTGAGGAAGGTATGTCAGGCATTCTCTTTTTTTTTTTTTTTTTTTTTTATTGCTACTGCATTTTTCCACCTTTCTCCGGCTAGCCCCATTCAGCCTGACTACCCCCCCAGCACCGACACACGGAATTACGAGGGCTTACCTTATGCTCAGGAGCAATGCCTGTGGAGAGTCGGGTGTCATCCTGTTGCCAGAGTGTTTTTCTCCTCTGATGTTTCACCTGGGGCCCCAGTAATAGTCACATGCACATGGAGGCATAAATGCATACTAAAGCCCTGGTAACGACCCCTTCTGCCCACCCGTCAGCCTAGCGCCTATGCACCCTCTAGCCTGTACTGTGTCCTGGCCTCCACTAGGAGGCAGGCAGTAGCTGAGGGATGCGACCTTCCCTCCATGGAGAGAAGAGTGGCTTTTTTTGGCTGCTCCATCCAGCTCTGCCCTCCCTCCCTTGCCGACATCTGATGGCCCATGCTAATTCCTGAACCTGGATCATCGTCATGGCGTGAGGTAAGGCATCCAGCGCCCTAGCCCTCAGTGCCACTGGGCCAGCAGAAATTATGCTTTCTGATTTTGAACCAGCATTATTAAACTGTTGATGGAAGAACTACTTTATTAAAAATCTTCCTTTAAATGATGAAAATAGGCAAGCCCAGTGGCACTGAGGGTTGAGGCGCTGGACGCTACACCTCGTACCATGCCAGTGACCTGGGTTCGGGAGCAAGCTCAGGCGCCAGGTGATGGCAGGGATGGGGATAGGATTGAGCACCCATTGGGCTGCTCTCCTCCCCCGGGGAGAAGGCGGGAGATAGCCCAATGCACCAGTGGGTCCTGGTGGAGATTGGGTGCACTGCAGTGCGTGGGCTGCACATTGAACAGCGTGCTGACACAGGCAGGGTTGCCATGCACTACAGCATCAAACATGCATATGCAAGGGAGGGGGGAGGTCACCAGAACAAGAAAAACAACCGGCTCTGTGGGTAGGCAACGGCACCTGTCCCCCCCATGCCCTCTGCCAGGTCCACCTCACCTGGCCTTCCAGTTCCTCTGCCTAGGCCCACATCTGCAGCCAGAGACTGACTTGTAAGCATGCCCAACGAGGAGGGCAGCCCCACCCTGGAGGGGTTAAGCCAGGGGGTGCTGGCTGTGGGGAGGGGGGAGAGAGGAGGCACAGATCAAGACCTCAGGCGGGCAGGATATGGGCAGGATGCCTGAGAGAGGCACCGCAGAGCCATGACCGGAAGGAAATAAAGTAAAAAAAAAAAAAAAAGAAAAAAGAAAATGAGGAAAACAGTCAAAAAGTATAGTTTTAACACTTTTCTTTTAGGATCATTTTTATGTTTGCTTGCACGCATGTGCAAGAAACATAGTGCCACCATATGAGAATTTGTAGGTGTGCCTCCCTACTTCCAATGTCCTGCTGCCTTTTGCAGGCGTGGCCCCACCATGCCGATGAATGTAGGAGCTGTCTATGACAGCGTTTGCAAATGCAGCAACGTACAGTTCAAAGAAAGGCACTGTAGCATGTAGGTAATTTGCATACTGCGTCGGCAGTATGCAAAGTGCCTACATATCAGCACTGCACTGAAACAGCTGTCATAGACATCTCCTCTCCCCAAACAAGTAACACGCTGGGTGCCCACCTCATCGTGCTCACATGCTCTCCCCCGCACACAGTATGGCCGACGGGGGTGCCCAATCCTCTGCCGGCTGTGCTGCGCTCCCCCTTCTAACAGTCTTCCAGGTGCCATGCTGGGAGTCCACCCCAGTGTGGCAAACATCCGTCTGCTGGCCCCCCCAACACACTTCCAGGTGCCACGCTGGGAGCCCACCCCAATGTGGCAAACCTCTCTATGGCCGACGGGGGTGTCCAATCCCATGTCAGCTTCACTGTCCCCCCAAAAAAACTTCCTGCTGCCACGCTGGGAGCCCATCCCAGCATGGCAAATGTCTTGCGTCGTCTTCCTAAAAGTAAAAAAAACCTACAAAGAAAAAACGTTCCCTCGCTGACTGTCTTGACCTCCTCCCCCACCCGCGCCCACCCTCTCGCCTCTGCCTCCCCACACCTTCCCCTCACCCCATACTTACCTCCGGAGTCCGGCGTGACGATCTTCGGTGGACCAGTCCCGGAAGGTGATTTCACGGTTACTGCGTGAAACCACCTTTTGGGACCGATGTACGAAATGACAGTGTCACAGTTCATGAGGTAGGCCCCCAAAAACCCTATGTTGAAAATTTGGGGAAAAATTCCCCAAAAAATGACTTTTATGAGCATGCGTTGCGCAGTTCCTATGCATGCTCGTAAGTTCGTGAATCTTTAATATTTGCACTCCAGATTTTCAACATTGCCATTTTACCACACCTCCTTATGAGTAGTACAGCTGTCATTTTTCACATCTCCTCCAAAATGTGTTTCCGTGCATGTAGCGCACAATGGCGTAGTCGGTGTGCAAAACCAATGTTTGGGACAGATTAAGAAAATCACAGTGACACTGTTCATGAGCAGTGGTCTTAAAATGGCTATGTTGAAAATTTGGCAAAAAATTCTAAAAATGACTGTTTTACGGCGTACATTGCGCAGTTCCTACGCTCGCCGTGAGTTTCATGAATTTTAATATTTGCACTCAGATTTTCAACATTGTCATTTACCACATCTCCTTATGAGCAGTACAGCTGTCATTCTTCACATCTCACCCAAAATGTGTTTCCGCACAGGTAGTGCACAATGGCGCAGTCAGTGTGCAAAATCAACATTTGGGACACATTAAGAAAATCACAGTGACACTGTTCATGAGCAGATGTCTTAAAATGGCTATGTTGAAAATTTGGTGAAAAAATTCCCCAAAAAATGACTGTTTCGAGCGTGCGTTGAGTAGTTCCTACGCACGCTCGTAAGTTCATGAATTTTTAATATTTGCACTCCAGGTTTTCAGCATTGTCATTTTACCACACCTCTTTATGAGCAGTACAGCTGTCATTCTTCACATCTCACCCAAAATGTGTTTCCGCGCATGTATCGCACAATGGCGCAGTCGGTGTGCGAAATCAGTGTTTGGGACACATTAAAATTACAGTGATACTGTTCATGAGTAGAGGTCCTAAAATGGCTATGTTGAAAATTTGGTTAAAAAAATTCCCAAAAATGACTGTTTTACGAGCGTGCGTTAAGCAGTTCCTACGCACGCTCATAAGTTCGCGAATTTTTAATATTTGCACTCCAGATTTTCAACATTGCCATTTTACCACACCTCCTTATGAGCAGTACAGCTGTCATTTTTCATATCTCCTCCAAAATGTGTTTCCGCGCATGTAGCGCACAATGGCGTAGTTGGTGTGCAAAACCAATGTTTGGGACAGATTAAGAAAATCACAGTGACACTGTTCATGAGCAGAGGTCTTAAAATGGCTATGTTGAAAATTTGGCAAAAAAATTCCTAAACATGACTGTTTTGTATGATGCGTTAGCGTTCTACTTGCGCTGCGTAAGTTTGTGAATTTTTAATATTTGCACTCCAGATTTTCAACATTGCCATTTTACCATACCTCCTTATGAGCAGTACAGCTGTCTTTTTCACATCTCCCCCAAAATGTGTTTCTGCACATGTAGCGCACAATGGCGTAGTAGGTGTGCGAAATCAATGTTTGGGACAGATTAAGAAAATCACAGTGACACTGTTCATGAGCAGAGGTCTTAAAATAGCTATGTTGAAAATTTGCTGACAAACGTTCATAAAATGACTGTGTTATGAGTGAGCATTGCGCTGTTTCCACGCACCCTTGCAGGTTCATGAATTTGTAATATTTTCAGTCCAGATTTTCACCACTGGCATTTTTCCACACTTCCTTATGAACAGTACAGCTGTAATTTTTCACAACATGGCCGAAATGTGTTTTCACACTTTCTGCGCAGCAATGCGTGGTCGTTGTGGGAAATCACTGTTCGGAACAGATTAAGAAAATGACAATGACAGTGACACTGTTCATGAGCGGAGGTCCCAAAATGCCTGTGTTGACAATCTGCTGTAAAAAATCCCCAAAGTAATTACATTAAGGGTGTGCATTGCTCAATTTCTACGCATGCTCGTGGCTTCACCATTTTTTTTACTATTTTCACTGCAGATTTTCAACATTGCCATTTTTTACACCTCCTCATGAACAGTACAGCTGCCATTTTTCACATCCTGTTCGAAATGTGTTTTCGCACCTGTGGTGCCAAATGCCGTAGTCACTGTGCAAAATCAGCTTTAGGCTAACAAACTGATATTACCACTGTTCATAAGGTGGGGGTCTCAAAAAGCCCATGTTGAAAATTTGGAGTGAAAATACCAACGAACGCCTAAGGCGTTAGGGTTTTCAACCATAACGCCCCACCTCGTAGAGACTGACAGGCATCATGGGTGTGACTTGGGATTGTCACCTGTAATGCTCATACCATTCCACCCCCACCCACACCCTGCAGCCAGCGAGAGGCATTGAGGTGTGCCTTTGACTCTTCGGCCCCAAAGTTCACCCCATTCTCCTATACTACACCCATCTCACTGTATTTCCTGATGGAATGGGGTGAGCATAAGGGCCAAAGACACCAAGGCACACCGTAACACTTGTCGGTGTCTGCAGGGTAGGCTGTGGTGAAATGGCATGGACATTATGCCTGACGACCCAAAGGCACACCCCAGCAATGCCAATGCCAGCAGGCAAACATTCGGCATTGACAAATGCTTGTTTATAATAGCAATAAGGCAATACCAGGAGTTAGATTAACAGTCAGTCACTCTCTAGGGGTTGCGCCTCATGCAACATTACACCCGTATGGAGTGATTAACAGACTGTTAATCTAACCCCTGGTCATGCCTTATTGCTTAAACAGTATTGATCTCAGTACTACAGGACCAATGAGTACATTGGTTTTGCTCTTATTGGAGCTCCTCAACTGTAGGTAACTGATTTTTTTTCTATTTCTGCAGGGTTGACAGATTGTTTGATGACTGGAGAATTAGTTCTCAGCCTTATGGTTGTTGTCTTGATAGGAAAATTAGCTTAACTACTGCATTTAGAAGATGCTTGGAAGTATAGCTGAGTGTACCCATTTCAAACCGTTGGAATCAGTGGAATAAAAGTCACCTGTAATGGTGAAAAATTGTAATGTAGGCTCACATCAGTTACATTAGCAAAAAAAAAAAAAAAAATAGCAACTCAATGTACAACAAGCGTGTTTTGCAACCCCGGAGATCAGATTCCAATGTACCTCACAAGCTTCGATGTGCATAGTTGCCCATCCAGTATTCTCACTCCATGTATAGAGAGAGAATAATGTATGGGCAACCTTACACAACAAGGCTGTTTTTTCATCGAGGGGTTGACATTATAGCATATGAACCTCAAGAGTGAAGCTTGAGAGGCACATGCTGTAATCTCATCCACGAAATGGAAACGCATGCCTAGATGGTGAGCTACTGCCCTTTAATTTTTAATGGTGGTTACTGTGTATATGTTGACCGCGACCCATATTGATGTTGTTTAAATTTTATTAAGTGTTATTGTATGTTGTTCTTTTTAATTTTATGTATTTGATTGTACGGTGCCTCTGGGATTGGGCACCAGAAAATTAAAATTTGCCTTGCCTTGTCTTGCCTTAAAGGTATGACTTTGGGCACTGGGTGGTTAGTAAGCATGTAGGTGTAGAATACATGAGAAATTTAAAATTGTATATATTGTATAGTGGAATGCTGTTATGCACGGAATTCCATTACTACAATATGCTTGTTCTGCTGCTCCACTGACATCATTATGTTGATATCACTGCTGCAGCAGAATCACTTAGAATGCTGGTACATTGTTGCTTTTCTCTATTTTATGTCTGTGGTAAGACAGTATTGTAGAACATGTAGAATGTTCACAAGTCAGTTTGATCACGAAAAAGAGGAAAAAAAACACACATATATTTCACATAATACTACTATACACTATAACAAATACAGGATGAGCAACTTTATGCACAACCAGTGTTTTCTGTCTCCTCGGGGTTATGATTCCCATAGACCCCTCTGTGGCAGAACACACTGGTTGTACATACAGTAGTTGCCCATCCAGTATTCCCTATATAATGTATGGGGAGCATTTATTATTAACTGAAATCAAGCAGATTACACCCTTACTATTTTGTCATCAGTATGACATAACATCTCAAAGTGTTTACATCATGGTTATGATTTACGACCCTGGAACCTGAAGTCCTTATTGATCCGCACGAGTGGTACAGTACTAATAACTGTATTGATGGTTTCGTGTAGTGTACATCTGCTAATTGGGAGCTGACAAGTGGTGTGAGAGACTGCAGCACGCCTTTTCACATAATACACTGAACAGTCCTTCGGTTGTAATGGCTTTCAACCACTATATATCCGGTCAGCAGCTCATAGATATTTTATTTATCTTTGAATATAAAAGCAGTATTATACCATGGACATAAGTGAATAGCCAATGAAATCGTCAGACTGGCAGTTTACCATTAGTGTAAATCCTCTGATAATCAACGGCTGTTGATGAGTGTATCCAATATATCCTCTGCAGCACAGGAATAAATACAATACAAATAAAAAAACAAAGCAACCTCTTTAATATTTGTATTTTATTATCATAAATAAAATTAACCTTGATATAATCGCAATAAGCGACTCAGAGAATGTGGATTATTGGGGGATTTACCACGGCTGGCGAGGAGTTACTCATGAGGTGCAAACCACTCCAGCTGTGGCAATTCCCCTGATAACCCACACACCCTCGTGGCTCATTGCTTAAGCATTCATGACTAGTAAGGACATATAACACTGGAGCAGTTGCTGTACATACTGTATGTATTACACGGAACTGCAGAATGTTTGTAAGTAATAAGCCATGAGGGGGTGTGGGGTATCAGGGGACTTACCCCAGCTGGTGTGGTTTGCCCATGATGTGCAGCCAAGTGGGTTAATCCTCTCCAGCCATGGTAAATCCCCCGATAATCCACATCCTCTGAGTGGCTTATTGCGATTAAATCAAGGTTCATTTTAATTTTGATAATAAAATACAAATATTAAAGAGGTTGCTTTGTTTTTTTATTTTTATTGTAGTTATTTATTCCTATGCTGCAGAGGATATACTGGATACACTCATCAACAGCCGTTGATTATCAGAGGATTTAGACTGGTGATAAACTGCCAGTCTGATGATTTCACTGGCTGTTCACTTATGAACATGGTATCATTTTTGTTTTAAGGCCGTAGTTCATGACAGTGGTGAGCATTTTGATGTATACTTTCTTATTCTACCAAGGTTGTCTAATTGCATATTGAATTTCTTCACTTTACTGAACTACTTTCAAACCACAGAAAGTCTTACTGAATTCTGACGTATGCAGTTACCCATTCTCTGTGTTCCCCCTATCTATCATTGTGGTCCAGTCCCCAGATCAAGTAAGGTCAGCTGTGGCCATTACCCAGAGGCTTCTGGGTTCACTAGGATTTCTTCTCAATCTTTCCAAGTCAGTGCTGGAGCATGTCCAGCTTCTCACCTTCATAGGGGCAGAGTTGGACACTATTCAAGCAAAGGCCTTTCTCCCCCTTCAAGGAGTAAGGGCCCTACCAGATCTGGCAGCTTCTTTCAGACCTCAAGTGTCTTATGCAGGCAGGAACTTTCTCCAGCTTCTAGGCCACATGGCAGTATCCACCGTAGTGGTCCAGGGAGCCAGATTTCTAATGAGGGACATTCAGTTTCACCTCAGGTCCTTCTGGTCTCAGAAAAAGGATCCTCTCACCAAGTTGATTCCAGTAACTCAAACTCTTGTCCAGGCTCTCCAATGGTGGTTGGATGATGACAGTCTCAGGCAGTGTGTTCCATTCCTTCACCAGTCACTCTCAGTGATTCTCACCACAGACACCTCCCTTATGGGTTGGGGAGCCTCACTGCTCAAGGCACATGGTCACAGCAGGAGTCTGTCCTTCACATCAACCTACTAGAACTCAAGACTGAGCTTCTAGCCCTTCAGGCCTTCTCAAAGATGGCACTGGGAAGGTGGTGCAGGTCAGGACAGACACCACCACCACCATGTACTACATAAGCAAGCAAGGGGACACTCGGTCAATGGTCTTGTGCATGGAAGCAATGAAGGTATGGACTATGGATTACTCCCTTCAATCCTCCCTCATAGCAGTACATCTTCCAGGGAAGGACAATGTACTGGCAGTTTTCACAGCAGGATCTCTCAAGGTTACCACGAGTGGTCCCTGAACCACCAGATTCTTCACATTATTTTCAGGAGGTGGGGCACTCCAAAGATAGATCTCTTTGCAGTCCCAGACTATCAACAGCTCCCCCTGTTCTGCTGCAGACATCCACTTCTGGAGTCTGTGCCTCAGGAAGCTCTACTGTTGGATTGGACAAAGAGCTTCCTGTATGCCTTCCCCCCCTTTCCTCTTCTCTTTAGAGTACTGATAAAAATCAGGTTGCAGCCCTGTACAGTTATATTGGTGGCCCCAGATTGGGCCAGGCAATCTTGGTATCCTCAGTTACTGTCCCTATCAGTCACAATTCCCCTTTGCCTTCCCATGAGGCATGACACCCTAACCTCCTCTCAGAGGAGGATTAATTGTCCAGATCTCAGTTCTCTCAGCCTAAAGGCCTGGATCTTGAAGCGTAGGAGTACGCGGGCTTGCATCTTTCACAAGGGGTCTTGGATGTTTTGAAGGTCTCTAGGAAGCCTTCCACCAGAAAGACTTATATGATTCCAAGTGGAACAGATTCAGCATTTGGTATTATCAGAGAAAGGAACAGCCACATTCAGCTGACCTACCTACAACTCTAGACTATTTGGTCCATTTTAATGGCCTAGGCAATCAATCAATCAGTTTTATTTATAAAAAAGGTGCCTTTCTGAAACCAAGGCCCTTGTACAATACATAACATAAAACAAAATAAATTATTACAAAAAACATATGATTTAACAGATGACAGTATAATAGCATCATAACAAAACAAAAACAGAACCTCAATCAGCAAAGGCCAGGCTAAAAAAATACGTTTTTAAAGCAGTTTTAAAACTCTGGACGGTCAGGCAATCTCGAACCCGATGAGGTAGAGAGTTCCACAGGGACAGAGCAGCAAAGCTAAATGCCCTAGCTCCAGATGTTTGCAAGCATACCCTGGGAACCTCTAGCAAGCCCTCATCAGAGGTTCGGAGAGGACAGAGAGGACGGTAGGGACAAAGGAGATCTTTCAGATAACTCGGTCCCTGTTTGTGTAGGGCCTTATAAGTTAGCAAAGCAACCTTAAAGGTGATCCGCCACTGTATCGGCAGCCAGTGCAGACCATGGAGCACAGGTGTTATATGATTGGTTCTTGATGCACCAGTCAAAAGCCTGGCTGCCGTGTTCTGCACCAGCTGTAAGTGGTGGATATCAACCCCTGACAGCCCTAGGTAAAGGACATTGCAGTAGTCAAGGCGGGGGGGAAATGAAGGCATGAACCAACGTTGGAAGATCATTGGGAGGAACCAGATGTTTCACCTGGGTGATATTTCTCAGATGGTAAAAAGAAGTTTTAACAACCGCTGATACCTGTGACTTCAGGGTCAAGCAGCCATCAAACATAATGCCCAGGTTCCACACCCAGTTGGAGGTAGCTAGCTGGACACCTCCAAGCCATAAACCCAAAGGTGAACCTGCCAACATACCCGCCTCGCGACGACCCGGGTTCACAACCAATACCTCGGTTTTTTCAGGGTTCAGCCTTAGCCAGCTCGATCATGGGCAGCAGAGTGTTTCCCCCCAACATATCCCTGGTGGTCCAGTGGACCGCTAAGCCCGATCACGGGCTGCAGAATGGTACAGCAACAACCCCGAACTTATCCCTGGTGGTCCAGTGGACTGATAAGCCTGATCGTGGGCAGCAAATGTGTACACCCCGAACTTATCCCTGGTGGTCCAGTGGACCGATAAGACGATCGCGGGCTGCAGTAATTTGTGACACCCCAAGACCACATCCCTGGTGATCTAGTGTCCCCACCCCACCCTCACTGAAGCCCCATCACCCGCTCCCCCTGCAGCCGGCGGGCGGCAGCATCCCACCGCCTGCCCGCCGCCCGCCGACGACTGACTGCCGGTGAGGCTGCCGCCCAGTGGTGCAGAGCAAGAGCCAATGGGCGGCAGCCCATACCGCATAAGGCAGTCCAGTCGGATGGATGGCGGGCGCAGGCGGTGGATGCTGCCGTCACCGGCCGCGGGGGAGCGGGTGGTGGGGCTTCGTGGAGTGGGTGGGGTGGGGACACTAGATCACCAGGGATGTGGTCTTGGGGTGTCGCAATTACTGCAGCCCGCGATCGGGCTTATCGTCCACTGACCACCAGGATAAGTTGGGGTGTGTACACATTTGCTGCCCGCGATCAGGCTTATCGGTCCACTGGACCACCAGGGATAAGTTGGGGAACACTTTGCTGCCCGCAATCGGGCCAGTGGAGGGGTGGGGGGATTTTTTTACTCATTTGCCCACGAACGGGCTGCAGGGGGCGTCGGTCCCCAATGGCTGCTGCCTGGCAGGGCGCCAGGTGCAAGTCCTCGGGGATCGGCGCACCTGCATGCTAATGGCATGCAAATGGGGCCATAAACAGATGCAAATGGCCCCCCCGCACCTTGCATGAATTATGGCCCCATTTGCATGTCACCTTTTGAATATCGGAAATTTGCGCGTGGCACAATGGTACTTGTGCCACCGCAAGTTGAATGCTCCACTCTGACCACTTGTGGTGGCACAAGTTCCACTGCGCCATGCACAGCGGCTGTGGTGGGGGGGTGATGTTCAAAGGGGTTGCTCAATAGCACAACTCTTTTGAATATCGCTATGGCCACACCCCTGCGCAACTATTTTGTGCAGCGCAAGGGCTTGCGCCACAAAATAGCGCAGTTTGAATATCCGGCCCTCTATAAATAAGGAGATGTGTCAATCAACAAAATGATGCTCACTATGGAAATATGATGAAATGTGTTGAGCTATGAAGCATTTACAAATATACAAGTTCTGAGACTTTTTGAGCACTGTGAATGATATTGCTGCTGTGAAAAATCTTTTTATAAATAAAATTCTGCTTATTAGCAATTCAAAGAACTTGAATTTATTCCTTCTATGAGATGCTGGCGTCGCTACCAGTGAGACTTGGTTGCCCACCAGGCCTGTTGGTTTGTTGTCTCTGGAATATAATGCAATCGGGGGAATAACTCTACAATAGGAAAGGGGGTGAGGGCTCCTCAAATGGAGGAGTATTACTATGGAGTCATCAATTTTGGGTAACCACTACCGGAATATAGTGGCTATCTTTATAGGGTTACTTATGACCCTGAAGTGGGTTTACACCCTCTGTGAAGGGTTGGTACCCCACTTCTCTGGGGTGGAGTCTGGTTTTAGGGCTCTAATCTCTGGAACACTGAGGGAGATTAGACATCTCACCTCACCTCACCTCACAGTTGGAAGTCATAGTGTATATAGTTTTTTTTTTTACTTTGGAAAGAAGGTTATAATGCTCTCCTATTAAGGGGAGGTTAGGAGGGGCTAAAATCATATGGTATATAGCTTCGATATTCTGGAAAGCAGGTTATTATGCTTCTTTACTGGGGGGGGGATAAGAGGAGGAATGTATTCCTTTTATTTTTGGTTGAATGGGGGGTTGGGGAGTTTTTCTACAGTTCTTTTTTTTCTGTTTCTTGTTTAAAACAACAAAAAGAGGTGCACACACTTGTTTTCAATATCATGGTTGAACTTTATTGGTGATGAAATGTTGTCTGGTTGGAGTTGGGGGGCTGGGAGTTTCTTGGTATGGGACTCCTTCTCTGAATCCTGGTCTGCTGCATTGGAGCCGCCAGGATGGCCAGGATGGGGGGGGCCGGGGTCTCTGCTAGCAGCTTCTTCCTCTTGCTCTTTTCCTGGGGGGGGGGGCTAGCTTGATGGTCCTATTCCATTGAATTGATGTTATGACAATCCAACCTGTCAAAATAATTTTGCAGAATGTTAATGGTTTACATAACCCAATCAAAAGGTCTAATTTTATGCAATATCTGAGAAAACAATCTGCAGATTTATTTTTTGTCCAGGAGATGCACCGTTCTGATGTAGAACATCAAAAGTTAAGCTGGGGACAGAGATATAAGGTTTATGCCTCATCCCACTCAAGTGGACGTAGGCGAGAAGCAGCCATTTTATTTCCCATTACCACCCCCTTAGAAGTGCAAACTGCATATGTACATTAGATACTGAGGGCAGATATGCCATTTTACAAGGTAGGCTTTTTTCACAAGACGTAGGTGTTTGTATTCCTCCACAAACTAAGTTACCAATAGTTAAGACCTTTATAAACACAGTCATGGGGCTACTACAGGGGTGCCTAATAATGAGGGATGATCATAACATGACCATGTCGGCAACCCAAGACTCCTCCAACCCACGGGACTATAGGAAGAACAATGTGGTTAAATATTTCAAAGGGATGATGATGGACCACTTGGATGTGGTGGACATTTGGAAGAAGGTGTTTCCCAGGTTGCCAGGCTATACCTTTTACTCTGGATGGCACCATACATACTCGAGGCTAAATTATTATTTTACAACTTGTGGACATTTTTCCTTGATATAGGATATTTCCTTGGGGTCTAGGATACTATCTGATCTCGCCCCCTAATTTTAAAGGTAAATTTAGGGAAAAAGAAAAAGAAAACCATCTGGCACCTTAATCCGACCCTCTTAAAAGACCCACTATATATAGATCTCATGAAAAAAAGGATCCCCCAGTTTTTAGAGGAGAATGACTCCTCTTCGGTTTCTGATGCGATGCAATGGGATGCCTTGAAAGCAATGCTCTGAGGAGAAACCACAGCTTATTCAATTAAGAAAAGGAGGGATCTGGAAGCCAAATATAAAGCATTAACTGAACAGTTACACACTTATAAACTTCTGTACACAGAGGGGGATACAGTAGTGCAAACCAAAATTAAGCAAGCCAAGGCTAAACTTCAAAAGATTATGGATTTAAAGATATAACAAGTCCTTTTATATCTTAAACAATCAGGTTATGAGGGGGGGGATCCAGAGGTACTCGGATGTTGGCATGCAGATTAAGGGCTTGTAGAAGAACCTCTGCTATCCTTAAGATTAAAAATCAAAACACAGGTAGGTGGTCTGGGGAGATGAGGAAATTAGGAACACTTCCGCCAACTACTATCAATATTTGTATTGGCAGGGCACTGCAGGTAGCTCTGAAGATAGATCCAGGTTCCTGATGGGATTTCGCCTTCCGAGCCTTTTGGAAGAATAATGCTGGAGTCCCCAATCTGGGTGGATGAGATTGTGACCCAGTTTAAAGCTGCAGCCACTCAAAAATGTCCCGGGCCTGATGGATTTCAGGCAAAGTGGTATAAGAAATACCTCAAGGAGCTAATACCAAGTATGTCATCTGTGTTCAGGTCGGTGGCAGAAGGGGAGCCTCCTCTGCCATCCTGGGCATATGCTACCCTGGCAGCCATACCCAAACCTGATAAGGATATCCTGGATATGGCATCCTACTGCCCCATATACATCTTAAATGTGGATTATAAAATCTTCATGGTGATATGGGCGGCTAGGTTGGAAATCATTTTACCAACTCTTATTCATCCCGATCAGTCAGGATTTATCAAGCAAAGGAACACCATGGATAATATCAGGCGGGTACTAATATTAATGAAATATATCCAAACTAGGAACATTCCCGTTGCCATACTGAGCCTTGACGCTGAGAAGGCCTTCGACAGGGTCTCCTCGCCTTTTTTGTGGGACACTGTCGAAGTTCCATTTCCCTGAGTACTTCTTGAAATGGATTTAAGCAGAATGTTCTGTTCCACAGGCCTTTTTCTGTATTAATGGAGGGATTTCTGCCCCTATCCCCTTACAGAGGGGTACAAGGCAGGGATGCCCTCTTTCTCCACTCTTGTTTGCGCTCTATATGGAGCCTCTGGCAGAGGCACTATATGAGGCAGAGGCGGTGGAGGGTATTCCTATGGGGCAACAGGAATTCAAGATATCTTTATCTGCAGATGGCATTTTACTAATGGTCTTGTTCCTGGATGAATCCATACCAAAGGTATGGGAAATCCTGGGTATATATGAAAGGGTGGCAGGGTTTAAAATTAATGTTCCTAAAACTGAGGTCTTGTTATTAAATTTTGTCCCTCCAGAGGAACTGAAACACTCCTGCCCTTTGAAATGCAATACCATTAAAATCAAGTATTTAGGTATACATATTTCCGCAGAACCTCAAAGTAATGAATATAGTAAACTATGAGCCAATCACACTAGCAATACAATCTGATTTTAATTCCTGGGGCAAACTCAACCTTTCCTTTTTCCAGCACATAGAAATTATTCGCATGAATATTTTGCCACACTTACTATACTACTATCAAAATATCCCTTATTTTCCAGTTCCATTTTATTTTAAATTGTGGGACAGAATGGTGTCAAATTTAATTTGGGGGGGCAATGCCCCAGGGATTTGTCTCTCGATCTTAAAATTATCCCTAACCCAGAGAGGGGTAAATTTACCAAATCTAGAATACTACGTGAAAGTGGCTTTTCTGAGAGTGCTCTTTCTTTGGTTATCTGACTCCTTCAAGGCTCCATGGAAAATCATAGAATTTAACCTTAATGATTTGCATGATGTGGAAAGATATTTGTTTGCCTCCAAGGGCAGGTCTCACCACTTAAAGAACTTCACTCAAATTTCAGCTAATATTTTAAGGGTTTGGTACTCACTGAAAAGGCACCCAACATTCAAAGAGGCATTTTTTTTACTGTAAGATGCTTTAGGAGGACGAATACTTTCCACCAGCTTGTGCGGGTCCGGTATTCATCAGGTGGAGGAGGGTGGGACTGACTTATGTATTCCAGTTTTTGGGGCAATCAGTGATCCTGACATTTGAAACATTACAGAAGGACTATGGACTCAGGTAAGCAGACTTTTATAGATACCTTCAGGTCAGGAATTATATCCTTAGACAATGCTTTATTACCCCAACATTACCCTCCCCTCAGCCTCCCTTCCAGGCATTACTCTTGGATTTTATCAGGGGTAATACATGGGGCCACCTAATCGTAAATATTTGTAGAATCCTAGGGGAAATCCTGGGGGACAATACATTCTCTATTCTGGAAGGATGGAACAAAGACTTAGAACTGGAAGTCTCTGATGTCTCTTGGAAAAAAACTCTCATCTCATCTATGGCGAGAATTCTCCTGGAAATGCTGAAGCCAATATTTTCATTCTCTGACCATTCTGTTAAAATATCTTCCGGATAGTTTTGGCTACTGCTGGAGGGATTGTAAATGTAAGCTGGCAGATCTGGGGCACATCTTTTGGCATTACCCCTTATTAATGCCATTTTGGTGTTCACTTCAGTTGTTTTTTGGCAGATTGCCTGGGTGAGGAAATAGAAGTTACTGCAGAAATATCCCTCTATTCTAGTTACCCAGACCACTCCCCCACCACTGGCACAAGACCCTCTTATCTATATATATTTAGTGGTGGCCAAAAAGGCTATCACCTGCAAATGGATGACCAAGGCCATTCTTTCAGTAACAGACTGGAGACAAATAGTTTTGGGAATATATCATATGGAATGCATAACTGCAGCTATCCATGATAAATTGACCATTTGCCATACTAAATGGCAGAGATGGATCAAATACTTATTAGATATTGATCCAGAATTTGTGCCCTGAGGGGTTACAAATTTTTTCGGGGTAATTCCCAGAAAGTATTTTATTTTATTTTATGAAGGTTTAGGCCCTGCCCGCTAAGGTATTCTATGGAAAATGCTGCATGTAACTGTGATATGAGATATGGATTATTAAGAGACTCTGTTTCATTAACAATGGATGGCGAACTATTGTGCTGACAGCTCTGTATTAATATATAGTTCGACATTGTCATAATGACATGTTATATTCAATCTGAATGTATGTGTTGCCTTGGCCTTTCTTTAATAATAATCTCCGGTCAGAGCCAATATGGCTGTGGAGAGCTTTTGGGATACTTTTACCCATTATTCCTAATGAATCTGCACAATGCAGATCTGCTGAGAGGCACTTTCAATGTGGTCTTCCTTTTACACATTTTTACAATGTATTTTCCTAGAATATGCCTCCTGATTGCTATATATTTAGCCTGGATAGTTCACAGAAGAAATGGCATCTTATTTTCGGGTGGTGAAGCACTAGCAGTAGGATGCTGGAATGTGTCATATGTAGGTACAAGATGTGTGCGGGCGATAACGCCCAGTGGCCATACACCTCAGGCACTCGCATGTGGATCCATCGTCCTGGTACCATTGCACTACTCAGTGTGGGTGAAAGCCGATGCTGTACTCACTCACACAGGTCCTGGAACAGGCATGTTACAGTCAACCTCGCATTTGTTTATACAGTTGGGCTGGCAGTATAGCCTAGAGGTTTGAGTAATGAGCTGTGAATGAGCTTGGTACATCCATCAGACGAGACCTGGGTTTGATTCTCACAACCTCCACTTGCATACTTTGTGACTCTGAGCAAATCACTTAACCGCCCAGTGCTCCCAGGTCACCCCTGAAAACAGGCACTTGTGTCTAGTGGGCCTTACCCAGTTACCAAAGACTAAAATAAAATAAAATAAATTGAGGAACCACAAATCCATTATCCATAGCCTGGAGCGTACACTACAAATGGCATTGCAGGATACCGCAGTTTGATTGATTGGGGATTGGAGGGGGGTACCTTTAGTCCACCAGGGTTGCCAGGCTGCTGTGCACCTGGATGCACTTCCACAGCCCACCTGTGGGTGGCTGGCTGGATTAGGCCAGCTATTCATGGCCTAGCTGTGGTCCACGCTGCTTTGGGCTGCGAGGGGTGGATTTCCCACTGAGTATGCCACAGCATGGCATATGCATGGGAAGACACCCTCGACTTCCATGGCATACTATTTATGTGCATGCTGGGCCATTCATTTGCGGCAGGTACATCCTGCAAATTTGAATATCATGCTGTGGTGCATTATTGGAGTTGAGCAGCACATCTCACATATCCACCAGGATGCGCTGCACATCTTCTTTGAATATGGAGGCTTTGGACTAGGCTGAAGAAATAAATTATCAAAACGGAAAAATCATGACCCCACTAAAAACAAGATACTGCATCTAATCTGGGACAGCCTGAGTAAATACAGTGCAGAAATGTGATGAAGATCCCTATGACAATGAGATGTAGCATCTCCCCTGCACTATCCAGGGTACAAAATATAGGATAAGAAATATTTAAAGGAAATCTACACTAAACTGAACTTCACTGTGGTCACTGACATAAATAGTTTATTTAATGTAACAGTCACACAGCAGTCTGGTGTGCATATTTTTTTTTTAGTTGTTTAACCAGGAGTAGCACACTAAGCTGAAAGCATTTTTACAGGTGCAACCTGGGAGCACAGGGAAGTTAAGTGACTTGCTCAGGGTCACACAGTATGCAAGTGGAAGCTGGGGGATTCAGACCCAGGTCTGCTCTGCTGGATGTCATCAGATTTGCAGATCAGAGCCTTAAACCACTGCGCTATACTGCCTCCCTATATTTTATGGGACACATAGTGGTGAGGTGAGAAAAAATATGTGCCTCAGCTGGGAATTGAACCCAGGCTGTCCGGAATACTGTTCTGATTGAGCTAACCAGCTACGCCACTGAGACAACTGGAACCTGGGCCATCCCTGACCACATTACTCTTTCTCAAATGTACAACCCAATGGTAACACAAATATTTACTTGTAACAATCACACAGGAGTGTGGTGTGCATATTTTATGGAACACATACAAACAGAGGTGAGAAAGAATAAGTGCCTCATCTGGGACTTGAACCCAGGCCACCTGGCAGTAGTGTGGCCATGAGGATGGTGTGTAGTGTGTGTGTGTGTGCGTGTGTGTGTGTGTGTGTGTGTGTGTGTGTGTACAAAATATAAGATAAGAAATATTTAAAGGAAATCAACTTTAAACTGAACTTCACTGTGTTCACTGACATAAACAGTTTTTTTTAATAACATATTAGAATGCAATATTTATTTTGAATGTTGTGGCCATGAGGATGGTGTGTGTGTATATATATATATACAGTATATATATATATATATATATAGAGAGAGAGAGAGAGAGTGTGTGTGTGTGTGTTTCTGTAGCTCAATATACAGTATTTTTCCCCAAAAGATAGTAAAAAATTGCTTCTTATTGATACATAGACTAAGCAGTTCACTGAAGACCTGGCATATGTCTGAGACTGCTCATCAGATAGCATCTGCAGAGGCTAAAGAAACAGTGTAAATTATAGATTGCTTGGGAAAGGGTGACATTTATGAGGTATGACTCTTTCTTGAAAGACAATACATTCCCAAGTTAAACTAACATCAAGAAGCTGTTTAAATGCTTAGTATGATGCTTAGTAGCATGCTTAGATGTGCAAATCTCCAGTTTCATAGGCAACCAATTGTTCAATTTTCTAATGGCATCTGTTAAGCAGCCTGGAGTTATGTCTCCAACATTCTTAACAGAAAGAAAAGAATATTTTATTTCAGTTGTCATGGAAGGATACATTGAAAAGTTTAAAATGTGTTCCACGATACTCCATTTTCCAGCTACAAATAGCAAGAGGGCTGTAGGCTCCAAAGGTTAAAAAAACAGTGTAAATCATAGATTTGCTTGGGAAAGGGCGACATTTAGGAGGTATGACTCTTTCTTGAGAGACCATACATTCCCAAGTTAAACTAGTATCAAGAAGCTGTTTAAATGCTTAGTATTTAAATGTGGAAATCTCCAGTTTCATAGGCAACCAATATTTAGCAAATATTTAACAAGCTGTTTCAGTTTCCTAATGGCATCTGCTAAGCAGCTTAGAGTTAGGTCTCCAACATTCTTAACAGAAAGAAGGGAATATTTTATTTCAGTTGGCCTGGAAGGATGTATTGAAATATCCAAAACATGTGTTCCACGAAACTCCATTTTCAAGCTACAGATAGCAAAATGGCTGTAGGCTCCGCCCACAGCAATAAAAATCAAATAAAAAAAAAATTCATCCACAGAGCATGCAGAACTCCTGCTTGGCTTTACAGGGCAGGTCTCCTGGATCATAATGACGGCTGGAGATGATTGTCCCTACAAGTAACGCTGGCTCACATTCTTTGGACATGCCCCGGCATTGATCAGTACTGGACCCACGTGTGGTCCAGATGTACTGAAGTACTCCCCAGTCTAGGAATCTGTGACCCTCAGCTAGCCGTACTGATTTTGTCATAAACGACCTCCACCCTATCCAGACCTCAGCTTCTCTGGCTTAATGGTGCTTTGGCAGCGGCTAAGCGAGTATTGCTGTAGCACTGGAGAGATGCTGCTCCCCCATCACATCAGGAATAGTTTAATCTCCGACAGCTTACTGCCTGCTATAAGAGAACAGTGCACCTCATAGTGGACAAACTCGTTGACTACCAGAAAATATGGGCACCCTTCCAAAAAGCATTTCCAAGGGTACCCCTTTCTCAATCCCCCAAATAAGTGAAGCTTGATTAATGCCCATGTGAAACCTAAATCTTTCTACCGGTTTTGCTTCACTCAGGATTTTGATCTTATTCAACTGTCTGTACCTCCCAGATGGAGTAGTGGCCTCTAGGCAAGGCCGCGCCCCCTTCCTCTCCCCCTCCCCCTTCCCTACTCTCCCCCCATCACCATCGATAGGCCATTTCTGCCCCTCTGCTAGATCATCCCCATCCCCTCCCCTTTCCTATCACCCTCTTTCTTTCCCCATACATCATTCATTACCTGCTATCACTCAGGTGACTAGGATATCTGGCCTCCACCCTGGCCTGTGCACACCTCCTTCTTGTTTCTCCTATTGTAGTACATCATAGCTTTTGAAAATGTTACCTCTCGCCCCACCTCACCAATGAGTTTATTGTCATGCTACTCCTAATTTCACTCCCGAATCCTTCCCCACATTAAGTACTAGTGTTGCTACTGATTGGGGATTCAAATATGGGACATTATGTTCCTTCTTATCTACTCCCTTTCATCCTATTTTCAATGGAGGAATCTTGCTACCCTGTCTTCTTTGTTCTACCCAAGTTCTCCCCCCTGCAAATCGCGTTTTCCCCTGATTACACAGTCTATTGTTGACATCTCATTTAATTATGCTCATGAGTTTGTCTTTGTTCACATTAATGTTGGAAGTTTTTCCCTTTTCTCCTGATACTCCGAGATGGACAGGAACCTTCTTGGCATTTTATCTTCCCCTCGACTCAGCCTTGAGACATAACGGTACCTAGTCTTCCTTTGGAAAAACACCTCAGGGTTAGATGCCATAAGATATGTTATGTTATGTTCCTAATTTCTAACTTCATCCACTATCCTCATGTTTTGCTATTTCTTGTATCAATATTTACAGTATGATGTTACGGGATAGGCTTTGGCCTAATTGTTTATTGTCTGTACTTGTCGTATGAAAACCTAATAAACATCTTTATGGAAAAAAAACATAAATGCTGTTATAGATCAGTGTTGAAGGCATCACAAAATACTGGTGTACAGCACTGAACAGCAGTATGGTGGATATGAACAGTTATCCAAGCAATATGGATATATTATCCAAACGAGGAGAAGATACTGTATTTTCACATCCATTTTAAGAGGTAATAGAGTCCATGCATGCCAGGCTGATAACACAGTTCCATCCTTTGGACAGAGTGTGAAGAAAAAGAGACAGATTGAAAGAAAGTGATACGGATTTTTGGGCATCAGAGGTCCCAAGATGAAGAACCAGTGATGGGGAAGAAAAGGGATAAACACAAGGGGTAGTGACAAGGTAGGAAAGGGAGAAAAGAAGCGAGAAAGAAGAAGAGTAAAAGAAGAAAGAAAAGGAAACAAAATGGGGGAAGGAAAAGAAAAAGGAGAAAGTAAAAGAAAGGAGGGGCCATCCAGACCTGTGGGACAAAGTCAGGATATAGCTCCATTTGAAACGTCAGCCACCTGTGCCATTGTCTCTCAAAGACAGGTAATCTATCTTGAAATGTATAAGTCATTTGCTCCATTTTATAAATGTTGTGCATTATACTCTGCCATTTCTGCATGTGCCAAAGTCTTGTAAGTGCTTTTTAGCAGCTACTATGGAAAGTAAGATCAATTTAAATGTTGAGCGACTAAAACGCTTCCTATCTCGAGGGACAGCCATAAGAATTAAGGAAGGTGTAAGCATCCCTGGACAATTAAAAATAGTTTTTATTAGCCAGTTCAGTGGCATGGAGGGCTGAGGCATCCGTGCCTTATCTCCTGCCACGCTGGTGACCTGTGTTCATGGTGCAAGTGGGCCACTGGGGCTCGACTGGGGAGGGAGAGGATTGAGCATTCGGAGGACAGCTCTTCTCTCCCGGGGAGGGGTGGAGAAGGAGTCCGCCACTTGCCTATCCCCTAGCAGTGGCTGGGGATGGTTCAACAGACCCACAGATGAAGGGGGTGGATGGGGGGGCAGATACCAGGTGTGCCACGTGCGGAAGCATGCACGGCTTAGCCATTGGCATCACTGCATGCCTCCATGCTGCATTTAGGGGATGGGAAGAAAAGCAAGGAAAATATCCTGACTGGAGAGGTATGCTGGCCCATCACAGGTGCCGCACACGGCTAGCTGGCACCTCATGAGAGATCCAGAGGTGAGTCCAGTGGATGCCAGGGTGATGGAGCTGAAGAGGTTGGTGGAAGGTGGACAGTCGGGAGGGGGAGAAAATACAAGCTAAAAAAAAAAATTTTGATTTCCTGAGTAACAGCCAACCAATATGTTTGTATTTTGGGGTACTCCCAAAAATGTGTGTGTGTGTGTGTGTGTGTGTGTGCGTGTATATGTCAGGGCAATGGCCATGTCCCCTTCAGCAAGCATCCTGCTCTGGACCCATGAATTTTGTAACTATATCCAGGGTTTGAAAGAATCAGGATCTACACTTTCAAGAATATTCATGCCAATAGGTGGCCGAAGTGAGTCATAGGGCTGGGGATGTGAACTTGGTTTAGGTATCAAGAGAATGGTTAGTCTGGAATTCCATGTTCCACTTCAGGAAAATAGAGTTAGTATTCTGTCTGGTGGTTTCCTGAGGTGCTTTATACAGGTGTCCTATGAGATGGGGCCATGTATCTCCTCAAAGGTAGGGTGTTATAATTTGGAATAATTGAAGGGGGCTTGTCCAGCAGCCGGCAATATGGCTCTGGACATTCAGAGAGATAGGACTGGATCTGAAGGTATCTATAATAGTCTGAGGTTGGGAGGTCAAATTTGGCTTGTAATGTTGAAAAGGGAAGGATACCTTGTGAGTCGAATAATTGGAAGACATATATTAAACCAGCTCGACTCCACCTCTGAGTGGCAAGTTCCATTTTGTTAGGAGGATAGTGGGTGTCATGTGTGAGTGTCTGAAGCTGGAAGCGAGTAGGAGTCGGGGAGGAACCAATTCAATACAGTGAGCCACTGGTGAAAAGTTACTGCTGTGTACTGGTAAACTTTTGATAGCGGGATACATTCTGAAGTGTTACCAAATAGATATCTATCATGGTTATGCATATCATTTAAGGTGAATTCTATTTGTTTCCAATATGGCCGAAGTGAGGAGACCACCCAAGTACATTCTCAGATGTGTGGCTAAGGAATACCAATGGAAATAAGGCATATTAACACCTCCCTTATCCCTAGGAAATTGATAAATAGCTCATCTGATCCAAGGCATTCTCCCTTGCCAGATATAGCTTTATCCCAAACCCTAAAATAAATTTTATCTGGCATCAGTGGAAGAGTTTGCAGATAATAAAGAATTCTAGGAAGAATGTTTTGATGGATAACGTCCACCCATTAAAAAAAAGCTAAGATGTAGTTAGGACCAGCGGGACAGATCCACAGAGATCTGTTGATTTACGGGCTCCACATTCAGTAGTTTGAGGTGAGACAAGTTCTTAGATATCATAATGAGTAAATATTGAATGCCAGCTTGTGCCACTTGAACGAGAAGTGTTGTTTAAGATGACGAGAAGGAAATTTGCAAATAGAATCTTTAACCAGAAAGGTTTGAAAAAGCGAGCAAGACTTCCCAGACCGCAGGAATACAGTCTTCAGCCGAAGTGAGGGTTAAAAGTATAATAAATAAAGCAATTTTATAATCTTTACCTCCAAATAGAATCCCCGTTATTGTTGGCATATTACGAATTTAAAGAGTCAGAGGCTCTAGGTGGTATCACTTCGCAACAGCGATGGGAATACAGCAAACACCATCACAGCAACATTTTCGGCAGTTCATTGTGATGGTCCACTAGGTTCCCGATGCTGCTGCCTCAGGGGTGTTCGCCCCCTCCCTGAACCAACTCCCCCATGGAGTTGATAATCCTAAGTGTGGGGGGCGCAGGAGGCAGAGCCCCCCATATGGGGGGTGTGGTGGGCTAAGCCCCCCTAGAAAACACACTTTTCTTCAGCGACAGCACAACACCAATTGGCAGTGTTGTGCCGTCATTGTACTGATGGTCGGCAAATTCCATGTAACCATGGCATGGTGGAACCGCTCCAAATATAGAGCAAATAGCAGTGGAGAAAGGGGACAACCTGTTGAGTGCTGCGCTCCATCATAAGTGGGTTGGATAATTGCTCCATTAACTCAGAGATATGCTTGCAAAGATGCATAGATATGTTGCAGAAGCTGGATGAAATTGTTCTGGGAAACCAAAGATTTACAGAGTGTCCATCAGGAAAGGTCAGGCCACCCTGTCAAACACCTTCTCCATATCCAAGCTCAGTAAGGTGAGAGGAATCTGATGCAACAAAGAACTTTGAAATTTATAAATTTGTGAACAGTGAGTCAACACACATAGTTTACTTAGCCACTTGTACATATGGAACTTTTTACGTGGGGAAGACCAATCGACTCCTTAAACAGAGGGTGGGAGAATATCAAAGGGCATACTTAACAGTGACGCTGTGACAGGGTGGAATAGGAATAGGACATTTGCAATGGAGCAATTCATCGACATCCTACCTACAGATGTGCAGCTTTGGGCAAAGGAACACCGACCAGACAGTGGGGAAAAGGCTATTTCTTTGGCCAAGGACTACCAAATGGCCAGACAGATGCCACAGCAGTGAGGTAACAGACAAGCACCAGTAAGACACTCTTTTTCCCATTTAAACTCCAAGTCTGATAAGAACTCTGGTGGGGTAACAAATCTGTGCCCAAAGACGTTAGTTGCTATAACTATAATAAGCCAGGCCATACTGCAAGAAACTGCCATACTAAGAAGAGTGGTACTGGAGCAGATTTGTCCTAGGCAAACTGGGGTAAGTACTTAACAGATGTGAAGGTGGGGGATAAGACTGTAAAGGGACTCATTGATTCAGGAAGCAGACAGACCCTAGTGCATGTCGAAGTGCTGGGAAAACACTGCAAAAGGACTAGGTACCAGTGTCATCTGCATCCACAGGGACACTCGCTACTATCCCACTACCCAAGTGACTCTGACCATTAAGGGTGTGTCACACCAAATGAAAGTGGGGGTAGTACCTAAGTCACTTGTACCTGTGATTATTGGAAATGACTTTCCAGGATTTACTAAGTTAATCAAGGAGGGAGTAAATGCTGATGTTTCAGCAGCTGTGGTGACAAGAGCTCAGGCAAAGAAAATCTCAGATGGTGGGGACACTTTTCCTTTCAGTGATTCTGATTCAGACTAGTTTGAGCACAGCTCCAAGATCTGGAAATCCAGGAAAGAAAGACAATGCCTGAAGCATCTGTGGTAACACATGACTGATGAACATAAAGGGTTAAATATGAAAATGCTGAAACTAAACTGATCACTGATTGTGATTTTTCTTTCAAAACAAGCTAATGATGTTTCTCTCCAGGGTTATTTTAAGTAGCTGAGGGGTGAAACCAAAACAGGGTGGACCAATGTTTAAAAAATATATTGGGTTACTGTACAGAGTTTGGGTTAAACCTCGGACACAGGAACAGACAGAACAATTGGTTATACCACAGAAGCATAGAACAGAGTTGTTACAGATAGCACATGAAGTCCTATGGCTGGTCACTCAGGGAGGGATTGCACCCTTGCCAAATTGCTGTATAGATTTTACTGGCCTGGAATTCACAAAGATGTTGCTACCTATTGTAATTCCTGTGCTGAGTGTCAGAAAGTAGCCATAGTCAAGAAAAGACAAGGTGTCCCAGGTGCCCCTACCCATGATAGATGTGCCTTTTGGGAGAATTGCAATGGATGTGGTTGGTCCTTTAGACAAAAGTAAAAAGGGTAATAGAGTTATCCTGGTAGTATGCGACTATGCTACTCAATACCCAGAAGCAGTTCCAATGCGTACTGTTACAGCTTCAAAAGTGTCAGCAGAGCTTGTAAAACTTTTCAGCTGAGTGGGCATACCTAAAGAAATTATTACCAGTCAGATTAACAGCCTGTTTCAGATGGCGGCTCCCCCGAGGGTTCGAGAGGGCTCAGGACACCCTCCCCATGACGAACTCACAGATTAACAGCCCGTTTCAGACGGCGGCTCCCCCGATGGTCTGAGAGGGCTCAGGATGTCCTCCCCCACGACGAACTCACAGGTACGGCAGAAATCGCTCTCAGAAATCTTTGGGACCCTGCTCAGTGCTCCAAACGGAAGAGGACTTGGCACCTTTTATTTCAATTATAAATGTACCTTTGAGATGAAATTAAATTCCCCACACGAATGAAGATAGTTTTTAAATCCTGTAATTCTAGTTTTCTCTTGTCCCCTCGGCTGTTTTTATAGAAGTGATTACAGGGAAAAAGTGACCGATTAGCTGTAATCCCTGTTTTCTTGTCAGCAGTTTGTTAAAGTTATCAAAGGGGAAAGCTGATAACCCTGCTCTCTGGGCCCCCGTGAGTTTCTAAATCTAATCACCGGGATACGAATGCACAGTCTGCCTAACATAAAACATAGCTGTGCTGCTGAGGTTCTTTTTGAGCTGCAGGTGGCTTTTAACTGTATTGCCTAATTTAAAACCATAGCTGTGTCGCTGAGCTTATGTTTGGAGCAACAGGTGACTGCTTTAAAATTGAATTTGCTCCCAGGGTCGGAAACTTGGCTATTTTCCCCCCTTCCCCTCTGGCGTCTCAAACAGCCCCTCCCAAAAGCATACCTGTTCCTTATATTTCCCTGTTTTTCTGCTTCCATCCACAGATTAACAGCCCGTTTCAGACGGCGGCTCCCCCGAGGATCCAAGAGGCTCAGGACGCCCTCCCCCATGGCTAACTCACAGATTAACAGCCCGTTTCGGACAGCGGCTCCCCCGAGGGTCCGAGAGGCTCAGGACGCCCTCCCCCATGGCTAACTCACAGATTAACAGCCCGTTTCAGACAGCGGCTCCCCGAGGGTTCGAGAGGGCTCAGGATGCCCTCCCCCACAATGAACTCACAGATACGGTAGAAATCGTTCTCAGAGATCTTTGGGACCCTGCTCAGTGCTCCAAATGGAAGAGAACTTGGCGCCTTTTATTTCAATTACAAAAGTACCTTTAAGGTGAAATTAAATTCCCCACATGAATGAAGATAGTTTTTAAATCCTGTAATTCCAGTTTTCTCCTGTCCCCTCGGCTGTTTTTATAGAAGTAATTACAGGGAAAAAGTGACCAATTAGCTGTAATCCCTGTTTTCTTGTCATCAGTTTGTTAAAGTTATCAAAGGGGAAAGCCGATAACCATGCTCTCTGGGCCCCCGTGAGTTTCTAAATCTAATCACTGGGATACGAATGCACAGTCTGCCTAACATAAAACATAGCTATGCTGCTGAAGTTCTTTTTGAGCTGCAAGTGACTTTTAACCATATTGCCTAATTTAAAACCATAGCCATGCTGCTGAGCTTATTTTCAGAGCAACAGGTGACTGTTTAAAATCGAATTTGCTCCCAGGGTCGGCTCAGGATGCCTTCCCCCATGACGAACTCACAGGTATGGCAGAAATCGCTCTTGGAGATCTTTGGGACCCTGCTCAGTGCTCCAAATGGAAGAGGGCCCCGCCGTCGCTTTGCTCCGGCTCCCCACCCCCCACCACCACCCTTGGTCGTCACTGTATTATATAGTTAGTGACACATGACCATTGAAAACCAATCAGTCTATTTCTCCATCTGCAAGCTATCTAGTTCCACCACTAGAGGCCACTGCAATTCCAAAAATCCTCCCATCTGCAAGCTATCTAGCTCCATCACTAGAGGCCTCTGCAATCCAAAAACCTTTTTGACTATGTCACTCTTGCATGCTACTTCAATTCCTCCCCTCGCTCTCCGACCTCACCACCCCCCATCTCATCCTCCCTTCACCTCCCCTCCCCTCTGCCCTGAACCCTCCCCCAGTGAAACCCCTCCCTCCCTCCCTGGCACATCACCTCAATTCAATCTCGATCCTTCCTCCCCCTCGCATAGAATCCTCCCTTTTCTCTCCTCCTCAACCTTCCCAACCTTTCACCATTCAGTGCTCCACTCACACATTCTAAACCTAGAGGCCTTTCTCCGGTGCCTAAACTTGTGAGCTCCACCCACAAGGCACTCAAATAGCAGACACAAGCAGCCCACCCACCCACCCACCTCTCCTTACCCTGCCATTCCTACTCCTGGCGGGTGATATACATCCTAACCCAGGCCCCAGAGCAACAAAAAGAAACCTTAGCGTCACCTGCTCCCCAACTCAGTTTCTCACCAAACTCGCTCCCAAAGGGCCTCTGCATATTCCACATAAACGCCAGGAGCCTTCTCCCCAAATTAGACGCCCTCTCTGTCTGGTCAGAACAGTACAAACCGTGCATATTGTACTTTCAGCCAAAATCTCCAACCCCTCACTCGCCATTCCAAACTATATCTTGTTCCAGCAGGACCGTGGCAAGCGAGGCGGGGTGTAGTGCTGTATATCAGACACTCCATTAAGTGCACGGTTACCTTCAAAGAATTGCGCCCATCCTCTCATGAATCTTTAGTCGCTCACCTATCCTTCCCCTCATCCACCCCTCTTTACATAGGTGTTCTATATACCCCTCCTAAGCCTTCACCTGACTCCCTCATCACAGCCATCTCCTCCAACTTTTCGACCACCTCAAATGGCAAACTTATTCTATTAGGCGATTCCAACCTAGACTGGCTCTCTTCCTCCACAAAACCAGCAGCTCTGAGGATCGAAGCCCTAAATCTTACCCAGTTAATCCAGGAACCCACCCGTCTAAATCACCAATCACAAAAACACGCCCTTCTTGACTGGATTCTAACCTCCCACCCCCACAGGATCAATGCCTCAGGTATCCTTTCTGATGTCCTTAGTGACCACCGCATAACCTACTGTATCCGTAAAATCCATTCACTTCACTCCGGTCCCAAATTCATTGTAACCCACCCCCTACACCTCCTTGATGAATCTGCCCTTCAACGCGACCTGTCAAATGTAGACTGGCTCCCAGTCCTTGCTTCACACGATGTCGACACTGCCCTCACCCACTTCTGCAGTATCTTCCTAAGCATATGGGACCGCCATGCTCCGCTCAGGAAAGCCAGAGTTAGAAAATATCACCACCCCTGGATCACAGCCGACCTCATCTCCTTGTGTTGCATCAGAGACAAGGCCTGGAGGCATTACAAAACCTCTCTCTCATCCTGCGACCTCCTATCATACAAAATTCCCAGAAACAACTGCACCAAAGCAATTCGACAGTCTAAGGCCCAGTATTTCAGGGCCCAACTTACCCTTCACCAAGCCTCCCTGGCGTCCTTCTGGAAGGTGATAAACTCTCTCATCGACCCATGCATCAAGCAAGCCAGTCCTAGCCTAAACATTGACGGCAAAATAGCCTCCGATCCTGCCATAGTATCCGAACTCTTCAACTCATTCTTCATCTCCTGCTCCCTGCCTGACTCACCCCCTCCTCCAACCTCCTCCACAAATCCCCTACCCTCATACCATGGTTTCCACTTTCCACCATTCACACCCCTGAAAGTCTACACTATTCTCACCTCTCTGAACCTGTCCAAATCCAGCCCAGACAGCTTGCATCCCAGCCTGCTCCGCATCTCCGCAGCGGCCATAGTCACACCTATAACCCATATACTAAACCTCTAGATTGGCACAGCCACAGTCCCCTCTGCCTGGAAACTTGCCAAAATCCTACCTCTCCATAAAGGTGGCGACCCCTCCCTCCCAGGAAATTATAGACCCATCTCTCTCCTCCCCTCCCTTGTCAAAATCCAAGAATCCCTCATGCTCTCAAAATTGTCCCCTTTCCTCTCTACAAACAGCTCCCTCTCTCCTTTTCAATCAGGTTTCAGAAAATATCATTCTACCACTACCGCCTTACTACGAGTAACTGACACCATTCTATCCACCATGGACACTGGGCAAACCACTACTGCCATTTTCATTGACTTGGCAAAAGCCTTTGATTTGGTCTCCCACCCTCTACTGCTAGGCAAATTTAGCTCCTTTGGCCTTGCCCAGCCAGCCATAAACTGGTTCCATTCCTACCTCCAAAACAGGATGCAGCAAGTACAAATAGGAGACACCCTCTACAACCCTCGACTCATCCTCATGGGCGTCCCCCAAGGCTTCATCCTTGGCCCCATCCTTTTCTCCCTATTTATAAACGACCTCCCCTCAGCCTGTCTCACCTCCGACGTGCACCTATACGCTGATGATACCATTATCTACGCCTCAGGCCCCTTCCATGACAGTGTTCACCCAAACCTCCAAAGCGATTTCAGCCGAGTACAAGCCTGGCTCTTGAAAAATCAGCTAAAACTCAATGCAAAAAAAAACAGTCTCCATGGTATTTGGCACAAGACAAAAACTCGCCTCCCTGCCTGTCCCACCTCCAATCTCCACCGTGGATGAAATACCCTTTGAGTCTGTACCCACTTTTAAGTACCTGGGAGTCTGGCTGGACACAAACCTCAACTTCTCCACCCACATCGACGCCATCTGCACCAAACTCCGGCCCAAACTTGCCATCCTCTACCGCCACAAAGACTGCCTCCCCCTCCCTACTCGGAGTGAACTCATACGTAAAACCATCCTACCAGCACTGGACTACGCGGACGTCATTTACGGCACAGCCCCTTCCTCCTCCCTTGCAAAACTCAACGTCCTGCTAAACTCCTTCATGTGCTTCGCCACTGCCTCCCCCCAACTCTGTCATCACTGCCAGCTATTCTCAACTCTATCTCTGATGCCACTCTCGCATAGGCAGACCACCCACAGCGCTTCACTCATAGTTAAATACTGGCTTGGCTCCTTTCCCCTCTACCTCTCCTCCCGCCTCTCTCAAGCCAACTCCCCTGGCTACTCACTTCGCCATAGACACGCATGTACCTTCCACCTCTCACGCCTCCCTCTCTGCCTCTGGGCAAGTTGCCTTTTCCTACTGGCTCCCACTCCTATGGAACAACCTCCACCCAACCTCCACCAGGCTCCCTCCATATCAGCCTTTAAACAGCTCCTCAGGCTTCTCCCTCCCACTCCCTGCCAAAGCTGTGCACCCAATCCCTCCTTATCCGGACCTAGTACTACCCTTGGTGGCCATGCCAGGTAAATAATAACTCCACATGCCAGCTCTTACTGTTAACCCCCACCGGTACCCTCTCCCTGATGGTCCACTTTTTGGTTAAACCACTACTGTAAATATGTCAAGACACGCACTTGTAATTTACGGTAAAATGGTCTAGAAATGTAATGGGATGATTTTTTTTTCCACTCTGCTGTTCGAACAAAAAGTAAAACCTCACAGCCTTACTCTATGTAGTGTACTATACTGTATTATTCATCTGTTACTTGATATTTGCTTGTATTTCTCTGTCTCCCACCTTGTACTACTTGTACCCGGGTCGCACCTGGAAATGAGCCTCGGCTCAGTGTGCCTTTCCCGGTCACCAATTTTAAATAAATAAATAAAAATAAAATTACTGATGGGTAGTAATTTTGGTGCTGCATTACTTAAGGAGCTGGACAGACTACTAGGTATCACTGCCATAAGAACCTCCCCCTATCACCCTCAGACAAACGGTCTTGTTGAGCGTTTTAACCAAACCCTAAAACGCATGTTAAAAAGGTTTATAAAAGGGGAAGGGAAAGATTGGGATCAATACTTGCCTTATCTACTTTTTGCTTACAGAGATATGCCACATGCATCAACAGGGTTTTCACCATTTGAAATGCTGTATGGTAGGCAGCCAAGAGGGCCACTGGATGTGATAAAAGAAATGTGGGACAATAACCCCACTCAGAAACAATCTATAACTTCTTATATGTGTGCCCTAAGAAAGAAGCTGGCAAAATATGTTGAAATTGTCCATAGTAATCAGGAAGAGGCCCAAAATCAGCAGAAGGTATATTATTACCATGGGGTAAAAGAAAGTTTTTGAGCCAGGTGGAAAGGTTTTGCTACTGTTTCCCACAACAGAAAATAAACTGTTAATGAAGTGGCAAGGGCCTTATAAAGTACTTAGTTGAACTGGCACCATTAACTACGAGATTGAGAACCCTGACAGGAAAAATCCTACTAAGATAAACCATGCTAACCTCCTCAAGAAATAGGTTGAAGAAATGCCAAAAGTTGCTTTGCTAGTTTTATCGGAAACTGATAAGGAAGATATTGATGTAGCTTATGATAGACTGGAACAAACTGTAAATGCTGATGCTGTAAAGGTGAATTTTCCTTAACCTCAGAACAAACTGCAGACATTCATAACTTGCTAAAAACATTTAACAGTACCTTTACCACAGTACCAGGTTGAGCAAAAGGGGTTGAGCACGTAATAGTGCCAAGGAATGCTCGTCCTATTAGGCAAAAGACATACAGGTTACCAGAGCGGTTAAGAGCTGACGTGGTTAAGGAAATTAAAAAAATGAACGAACTGGGTATCATAGAAGAGTCGAAGAGTGCTTGGTCATCTCCAATGGTAATTGTAAACAAAAAAGAAGGGGGTGTTAGAATCTGCCTTGATTTTAGGAAACTTAATCAAGTGTTAGAATTTGACAGTTGCCCTATGCTCAGAATAGATGATTTGGTGGACAGACTGGGTAGTGCAAAATATATCAGTACCCTCAATCTCACCAAGGGCTACTGGCAAATACCTTTAGCTACAGAATCCAGAGACAAAACTGCATTTGGCACTCCAGTTGGATTCTATCAGTTCACCACCATGCCATTTGGTTTACATGGTGCACCAGCTACATTCCAGTGGTACATGGGTGTAATTTTATCCCCTCACACTGGTTGTTGTGCTGCATATCTAGGTGATGTTGTGGTGTACAGTCCAGACTGGAAAAGCCACCTGGAACACCTATGAGCAGGTATCCAAGCGATCAAAAATGCAGGTCTGACTATTAATCCTACCAAATGTGTATTGGGAATGCAGGAAACCAGATATTTGGGTTATGTGTTGGGAAATGGAGAAGTTAAGCCAGAGGTTTCTAAAATAGAAGCTGTAGCTAACAGCCCTGTCCCTAAGACAAAGAAACATGTCAGGTAATTTTTAGGGCTGGCTGGTTATTATCGGAGATTTGTTCCCAACTTTGCTGAGTTAACTACTCCCCTCACTGAAATCACGAAGAAATGGTTCTCAAATAATGTGAAATAGACCCCAGAGTGTGATGAAGCTTTTCAAGCCATTAGGGTTGCATTATGTTCAGCCCCTGTTTTAAGAAGCCCAGACTTTGAGAAACCATTCTTGTTACAGATAGATGCATCAGAGGTAGGCCTAGGTGCAGTCCTGAATCAAAATATAGATGGGAAAGAACATCCTATTCTGTACATATAGGAAGTTGCATGACAGAGAGAAAAGGTATTCCACTATTGAAAAGGAATGTCTAGCAGCAAAGTGGGCCATGGAGTCCCTTAAGTTTTATTTACTAGGAACTGATTTTGTACTTATAACAGATCACAATCTTCTCTGTTGGTTTAACCAAATGAAAGATAAAAATTCCAGAATCACAAGGTGGTACCTGGCACTACAGCCGTTTAAATTCACGGTGATACACAAATCTGGAAAAGAGAATAGCAATGCTGATTTTTTTGTCAATAATAATAATAATAAGTTTATTTATATAGCACCTTTCAGCATACCAAGGCTCTGAACATATCAAACCAATAACACATATAGATAAATTCATATAATATATATGGTGTATATATAAGATATGGATCAGGAATTGAGGGTTCTGAAAGTTGAAAAACAAATGTATGAGTTTAAACTTTACAGTTTGGTGTACTATTATAGAAAAAAGGATACTGCACATGTACTTAATTTCTGAAAGTTAGAAGCTAATATTAGTAGAGAATTAATACAAAGTTTTGGAAACCTGTTTGATAAAACAGGTTCCCTCTTAAGGAGGGGGGTGTATGTGATAGGATAGAATAGGACCCTGTCCCAGTTGTTATGGAAAGAGTTTGAATGCAAGGATCTGTTCTATTCTCTCCTTTCCTGTCTCTTCTCTGTCTGGTTGCGCAATGAAATTTTCCTGTGTGACCTAGGATTTGATCACCCTGACAATCTCGCAGTTCTTTGCCTTTCACTGTCTCTTTTTCTCCCTTGCATATCTGCTGATATAAAAATATATGTAAATCATTGTATGGAAATGTAACTGATATTGGGATCCCTTTTGTTTAGAAATTATATAGTGTTAATTTTTTTATAGTTATATAATTATAGTTTGAGATGATTGAAAATAAAAGCTATTGGAAACTCAAGAGGTTAACTAAGTGCAATGTTTAAGCCTTTTGCAGAAGAGCTATGAAAAAGGGGTCTCAGCTCAGGGACACTGTGTTCTTGCAGCATTTGCCCGAAACGTACAAGAACACTTTGGAAGAAACAGGATGCTTGTTAAGAATGGGGATTGGAAGGACTTACACGAGAGCAGATCTGCAGTTCCCTCTGCCTTGGCCAGTTCCCCTCCTCCTGGAAGGTAACGGTTATCACCCCCATACACAAGAGTGGGGACCGTGCTACCCCTGAGAACTATCGCCCAATCTCTATCCTCCCCTCTCCAAAGCCCTTGGAAAAAGTAGTTGTGGACCAGCTCTCTGAAGACCTCTCTAAGCACAAACTCCTTTGTGAAGAGCAGCACGGTTTCCGCCCAGGGCATAGTACCACCACAGCACTCCTGGAATTCTCCAGCTATCTATACTCTGCTCTCGATAGGGGGCACCCAGCAGGAGCAGTCTTCTTAGATCTTTTGAAGGCCTTCGACACAGTTAGCCACCCACTTCTCCTGTCCACCCTGGCCCATCTTGGCTCCTCCCATGGTGTCACTGCCTGGTTCACCAGTTACCTCTCCTCTCGCTCCCAATGTGTCAAAATAAATAACACCATCTTGGGCAGCTGCCCAGTCCACTCTGGTGTACCACAAGGCTCAATCCTAGGTCCTCTTCTATTCAGTCTCTACCTCAACACCCTCCCCACCATCTGTTCTGTGCATGTCCTCCTTTACGCAGATGATGCGGTTCTCTTCTCCTCCCACCCGGGCCCCCTTGCCCTACAAAACACTCTGCAAATATCTTTCAGCCAGGATGAGTCTTGGTTCATTGACTACAGGCTCATTCTTAAATTTAAGAAAACAAAGTCCATGCTTTTCACCCACAGCCCGCTTCGAAATCTGACTAATGGTAACCTCCTCATTGAACTATTTAGTGGTTTCAAGTATCTTGGCATTACCTTTGACCCGGCACTATCCTTCCATGGCCACATCCACCTCATTTGCTACTCTGTCAACTCTCGCATCAGCCTTCTCTGCCATCACAGGGACTGCCTCCTCCCTGAAGCTCTTAGGCTCGCTATTACCTCCTCGGTCCTCTCCCTCATTGATTATGGGCTTCTAGTCTACGGGGTTGCTTCCAATACCACCCTTCTTAGAATCAAAACCTCCCTCAACAAAGCATGCTGCCTCCTTACAAGCTGTGCCAAGCTTACCCACACTTGCACTCTCTACACGCTAGCCAACCTACTTGACTTTGAGGTGTGTCTCCAGTACTAGACCTGCCTCTTCACCCAAAAAAATACTGGTTGGTTGTGCCCCAACCAGTCTCTCATCATTGATTTGCTCTGCCCACTCTGCTACCTCCACCCGCAACTCCACTAAATATTTGCTACATGTGCCCAGAGTCAGGACTGCTCTGGCCCAGAGGTCCTTCATCTACAGAGCACCAACCTGAATAAACTCCCTTCCTGCCTCCATCTCCCATGCAGTCAGACTTGGACCCTTCAAATCCTTACTCCAGAGTCACCTCCGTACCACCCACAGTTGTAATTGCCTATAGCATCAGCCTCCCTTTAGTCCCACTCACCCTTACCTGTTTCACCTTCGACAAAGGACTCTGTCCAGCTTTCACCCCCACCAGTTCTATGCTTTTACATAAATCTGCACCATTGCCATTGCCGTGTACTTTGCTACCCAAGCCTAACTTTGTATCTGTACTAGCACATTCAATAGTTTATTGTACCTGTGTCTCTGCCTCATTTTATTGCCATCCTTGCTAATCTTTGTAATTGTATTGCCTCACCTGACTGTTTATTATACCTGTGTCTATACTATTGTACCTGTTGTCTAACCTTGGTGTGGAGCCTTTGTAAAAGAGTCACTGACTCAAAGGTTTGTAATTCCGATACCTTTAATAAATAAATAAATAAACTGCATGTTAGATGGACACAGAGATTGAAGAAAAACTCAGCTGGACTTTTTCTGCTTTTTGGCCATTATAAATAGTTATACTGAACAATATTATTTTTTTTTTATGTACCTGCTAGTACAAATAAAACTCTTGTTGCGAATTTTACAACTGCTCCTGTTTCTTCCTACGCTTCCTGACATGTGCCTCAACAATAGACACTACTAATCCATTGGCAATACAGGTACATTCCCAACAAGACCCTGCAGCACACAAGTTTAAATATTGTGGCATAGAGAAAGCAGTGTTGGGAAAGAGGGGAGGGGACCTTGAGGACTTGGTACTATAATGAGAAATGATGTGAATAGTACAATTAGGAGGGCACTTTCCACCAGGCCTTAATGATCATATTTTATTTATTTATCGTAGTCTCGGATTACAACCTTTGAGCTAATAGCTCATTTACAAAGGCTCCACATCCAAACAATAACAAAGCAAGCACATACAAAATTTACATGGAATAAGGTGGAGTTAACAAGTACAATCACATATTCACATACAAAGCAACAGTAATTTCCTGTATAAAACTACTAAGTACAACGTGAAGTTTATAACTGGAGAAGGAAATACAATAACAGGATATAAATAGTTACAAGGAGCAGGGAAATTGATCTAGTCCAGTGTGGGAAACCAGCAAAGCCAGTATCCTTTGTCAGGAAGGAGGGATTGATAGGAGTGGGGGAAGTGGAGGTAGGAAGAAGTAGAGAGAAGTAACGGTAGGGAGATATGGATGAGAGTTCTGAATAAAGGATCAGGGTGGAAGGAAGGGTAGTGTAGAGGATGCACGGGAAATGTATTAGTTGGATGCAGGTGGTAGGAGGTGATGGGAATCGACTAGGGGAGAATAGAGAGCAAAGGTAATCAGGCCTGACTGAGGACAAAAAGACTGGTTAGTGGAAGCAAGTGCACTTCTTTAGGTCGGTAAGATGTGAGCGGAATTTTAATTTGAAAGGTCCGAGTTTGGACTCTGTCAGAAGGTCACATGGGAGGGAGTTGAGCCAGTTTGGAGCACGGAAACCGAACGATCATTGACATAATAAAATTTGGTGGAAAGGGGCCTTTTAGAGATTGTTGGTTGACCCCCTGGTTAATCTAGCTGCTATTGTTGTTGGGTTTATCATGGACTGAACCCCAACTGGTGCCAGGCCTAGGATAGCCTTTTTGGCAAGAAGACATGTCTGGTACCGGATTCGGTTTTCCAGGTCAAGCCAACCCGAGAGTGAGCAGAGGTCACAGGTGTGGGAAAGGCACGAGGCACTCAGGACTAGCCTGCAGGCTTTATTCAGTGTGAAGGCAATCCTTTTTAAGGCTGTGTCAGAGGCAGCACTATAGATGACTAGCCCATAGTCTAATATAAAGAAGACCGAACTTGTTATGGTGAGTTTAAGGGCTTCTTCTGTAAGGCAGTGCCTATGTCTGGAGAGTTTGCCGATTCATCCATTTGCAGACCTAGTGACCTGATCAATGTGTAAAGCGTAAGAGAGGGAGCTGTCCTAAGTAGCCCCAAGATATTTGAAGCTTTGGACCATTTCAAGAGTTTCATTTTGTTTGTTTCGTATTGCCAGCCTGCATGACTTGTACCTACTATGTGAGGAGATGAACAGCATGGTTTTTGTTTTCTAATGGTTTAACAATAACCGTGCTTTAAAGAACTAGTCTTCGACTATATTGAAGCTGCACTGCATTTGTTGTTCCAGAGAAGTGAGATCAGCGCGACTAGTGAAAAGGACAGCGTCATTGGCATAAAGGAGAATTCTGTCTCTTTGTAGAAGGTGATTTAGAAAGAGACTAAACAGCAGAGGGCTCAAGATTGATTCTTGGGGAACACCAGTGCTAATGCATAGGTTATCGGAGAGTGTACGACTGATTTTTATCTATTGTACACTTATGGAGAGGTAGCTCTGAAACCAGCTCAGGGGGTTAGGGGATATGCCTAAGTCACCTAGTTGAGCAAGCAGGAGTTCATGACTGACAGTATCGAAGGCCTTAGTGAGGTCTATGAAGTTAGCCTCCACCAAGTACCCCCGGTCAAATGCATCATGAATAAATCCTGCAAACTCAGCTAGTGCTTTTGTTGTACTGTGTTTCTTTCTAAACCTGTGTTGCTGTAGGCATTGAAATCGGTGTTTATCTAAATAGTCAACGAGCTGACCATAGACAATCCGCTCCAGAACTTTAGATACTGGGAATAATGGAAGTAGGCCGGTAATTTATGAGTGTTGTCCTTTCACTGCTTTTGAAAACTGGGGTAATGACAGCAGCTTTCCAGAGATTGGGGAATTTTCCAGTAATGAGGGAGAGGTTAAGGATTTTTGTAGGGGTGCCAGGAGTACTTCTAGAGTGAGGGAAAGTAACTTTAGGTCGAGACCGTCACCACTATGCCTGGACTTGCCTAACACTTGCTGAAGTTTTTTTTGCCTTGGATTTTGAGATAATCCTGAGGTAAAAAGTTGGAGTGGAGCTTGCGGGAGAGGTGTCTGACGTATTGCATGGGTACCAGTTAATTGGTTTAAAGAAGTTGGGGGGGGGAGCACACCACTGAGGTCAGTGAAGGCCTTATTGAATGCATTAGCTATGATCTTAGGGTTCTGTGTTATAATACCATGAATGTTCAACATGGTTGGTCCCGTTTTATTTGGTGTCCCTGTTATGGCCTTAATATGTTCCCAAAATGTATGGCTATTTCCCCAAGACTTGTCTAGCTCAGTCCTAAAGTAGTTTGTTTTCGCTTGGCAAATGGCCTGGGTGCATTTGTCTCAGGCCGTCTTATAGTTTTGGAGGTCAATGTGGGAGCCAGACATTTTTGCTTTGTACCATAGGTTGTCCCTGGTATGTAACTGGGCAATGAGGGAGGGGGTTATTCAGGACTTATGAAAACCTCTGAGCTTCCTAGTGGTGATTGGGCAAAGATATCACAAGCATCATTAAATGTCCTGACAAAGTAGTCTAATGCAGTGTCAACATTCACTGCGGTAAAGATGGCAAACCAATCCTGACACCCAAGGTATTCTTTTAGTAGCCCTAGTTGCCCTTTTCTTAATATTCATGGTGTAATCTCTTTCTCTGGGGGCAGAGGTGATTTATTAGTCCATGTGCAAAGTATGGGGGAGTGGTCACTTATGGCATCAGGTAGAATGACTGTGCATGTGATATGTTCTGGGTGGTTTGTTAGCAGCCAGTCCAGTAAGGTACTGGTTTGGTAATTAGTGCATGTAGGGGATTGCACCAGTTGTGCAATATTTATTGCTGAGATGGCAACCCTGAAGGGAGCAGCATCAGGGGACAGCCAGTTTATATTGCAGTCACCCAGCACTAGTACCTCGGAGTTAAGGTGGAGATCTGAGAGGTACTTGTGAAGAACTCTGAACCCTTCTGCCTGTTCCTTGGGTGGGATGTAAACTGAGATGAGAGTTATTCCCTTACCTTGCATCCCAAGGGTTAATTTAACTGGCAGTATTTGCATATGGTTTCCAGTTTTGATGTGAGGGAGGATCCTGCCCTGAAGATGGTTTTTAATATATATGCTGCATCCACCTCCCCTCTTCCCTAATATATCAAGTCTGAAGGAAGTATAGCCTGTGAGTTGGATTTCAGAATCGATGGTCCTTGGTGTGAGCCATGTCACTACCACAGGTAGTACATCTGGATGATGTTGGGCTACCCAAATTTACAGTGAGTTAAATTTGGAGAGCAGGCTGCAGATGTTCATTGAGGCAACTGTGACACAGCTGCGTTTCTCAGTGGGATTTTCACTAATATCTATGGGGCCAGGGTTGGGATGAATGTTACCCGATAGGAGCAGTAGCAAGCAAATCAGCCTAGCCAAAGGAATATTTCTCCCCTCACTCAGCTATGGGCTGATGAACTTCCCTCTTGCCACTAAAGCTAGCCTCGCAAAATGGGACGTGGTATGCAAGCAATAATGCCCAACAGGGTGGGTGGTATTGAGCAATACCGGACCACCCAGGGGTGTAATGAGGCCTGGCGCTGCAGGCGGAGGGCCTTATAATCCCTGGGTGGTCCGGTATTGCCCATACCGCCGACCCTGGAGGGCATTATTGCGCTTAGAAAATGGGCTTCTTTATAAAGTAAATAGACAGAGTCAAGGTTTGCAGTGTGAACAATAAATATTTTTTATTTTTTTTTAATTTAATGAGTTAAACTGTGTTAAAGAAAAAATAGTCCCTTTTTGGGACACTTGAAATACACATAAACGCTTGTGAACTACTTTTTTTAAACTTTTAACTTTAGGGTGTGGAGAAAACAAGAAATTTCTGAGGCTTTGATTCATTTTTGGTATGTGATGAACTGGATTGGGCTGCTAAACGTGCAGTTGTAGGGCTGAAAAACGTTGCTTGTTCCTAGCGATGAACCGTCTGTAGGTGGCAGGCTGCTACAACTGGTCTGGTTTGCTTGATGATTACTCTCATGTTCTGGTGCTTCTCTTGAGGAGTGTTGCTTAGGATTTCCATTTGCTGCACTTAATATAGAGCTCCACGCTTTTCGGTCCGATGTGGATGGTGCCCAGTACGTTGCGAGACTTTGCTCAGATCGGTGGCCGGTAACTGAGACAATTTCCTTCGCGCTGAGTCCTGCTTGTAAGAGGAGCTGCACTGCAGTGGAGCGTATACTATGGTTAGTATACCGCTTAGACAGGTTTGCTTGTTCACTTAATTTCGGCATCAAGGATCCCAAGTAATTTTTGCCCATTGGCTCTTTGCTGTACCAATATATTAGGTGGTTGAGCTTTTCTTGTGGTAGACGTTTTGGGTGGAGGTAGAAACTTGTGGAATCAGGTGGGCACTTTTCGAGGTATTTTAGGAACGAGCTGACAGGGCAGAGTGGGCTGTTTCTCTGCTCGAAGATGAAACCTCTGGTGTTTTCTTTATTGATTTCCTGAGGATTTTTATGATTCTTGGTTTCCTGATTGTGGCTTAAGGTGATGTAACGATTGCCTGCTTCATCTTGTTTTACTACAAAACTGTCTCTGGTTAACTCTCTCAGTCCTTCCTGCCGCGCCTGGCCATGTGTAATTGTATGTCAAACCACACTTTTTTTACTAGCCCAGGCGTGGTTTCGGGATCTAGGGCTGGACTGGTACGTAACTTTTGGAGGTCGGCTTCTGTAATTGCAGGGTAGTGTATGGATGTATCTTTGTGGTGTTTACGTAGCCGTTTTAATATAGATTGCAGGACATTGTTAGAAGATTTAAAGACTGGGTCCCCGATGATGCTTACCAGCCTTCTAACGTCCGTGGTGCCTAAGTGATGGTTTATACCTGCTCGGAGAGCACAGTAGCTGGCCACGGAGTACTCAAACCCGCTCGTGGTACGGACCTCGGCGTAGAAGCGCCTGAGGTATTCGTTGAGGGTTTGAAAATTTATTGTTTGCCAGTCAATTGTTATTTTGTTATGGTTTGCCCAGTCTTCAAAAACTGATATAGCCCACTTTGTGTTTTTTACTGTATTTTGCTCTTGCCTTTCGTTTTCTATGCTGTCTAGCTGGTTGTCACTTAGCGCTAAGAAACGGTCACTTACTTTCGCTTTTTTTTTGTCAGGTTGGTTTATTTTCGCCTGGTTCATTCTCATCCTCGTGAGTACCCTGTTTCTTTTTAGGATGTTTAGTAGGTCAAAATTCACTGGATAGTGATCGGACATTTTGAGGTGACAGCTGATTTTCCCTCGCCTCAGCAGGTTTGAAAAAAGTGACGGTGCGGCACTTTGATATGACAGCTGGTGTTTTGGTCAGGTGGCCGGGAGTTTTTTCTTGCTGGTCATCTATTGAAAGTTAATGTACCCCTTTCTTAGGGGTACTGGCCAATCAGATGACAGCAAGGAAAAAGCCCATTTTCTAAACAATAATATTTGCCGCTTTGCTCTTGCTGTCCCTCGACTTACCATCATTGTGAGTTATATGAAAAGCTTCACTGGTTGTCTCTGAGTAACTATCGCTCATTTGTTTTGGGCTGCTTCATAGACGAAACTGTCCGCAATGCCACCCCTCCTGCCCTGTCTCAGCTACTTCAGTCAGCACAACCACCATACCAACTCAGGTCTACTGACTCGCTGTCCCTCCTTGTCCACAAAACTTGTACCTTGTCAGGTGATCGTGCCTTTGCTGTCTGCACCCCACATTTGTGGAACTCCCTTCCCGCATCCACCAGATGTACTCCCTCGCATCACCTGTTTAAGAAATCCCTGGGATACACTTCAAATCCACCTCTGCCTGTAACTGTCCCTAAGCTGCCTGGTATCTCTTATCCTGCCTTGGTGTACTCTGCCCTTTATCCTGGCCATCAGACCACTATCGCTCTGAGCTAAGAAAGGTTACACTTGCCCCTTATTTACTCCCTTGCACCTAAGCACTTATTGTCTTTAAGCAGGGGTCCTCGTACCATGTCCTACCTTAATGCTTTTGTATCCATTCCATGATATGTATACTGTAGTACTTTAATTGCTCTTGTAGCCTTCCATGATATGTATATGTTTGTTTGTTTATTCGCTTAACGGTTAAGCACACTGGAAACAAGTTCCTTTTACAGGTGCGACCCACATATATTGCATACAGACAATACATAATCAAACATACATATACAATGCAGCAAATTGCAGACAAAAATGTCTTTGTTACGTATAAAATTCATAAAAAAAATTCATAAAAAACAGTTACAATTAAATTGAGATTCGAAATACATCCTTAATGCATCGGTAAACTTTTTGACAGAACACAACCACCTAATATCTTGAGGAATTTCATTCCAAATGAATGGAGCAATATAAGCAAAGGATCTTTGTCCACTTTTAGATTTCATAAAAGGAATCTCGAGAAACCTACTGTCTGACCTATGTCTAGAATATATAACCCTTTACTGCTTGTTTGACTTTAACAGTATTGCACATTTGTTTATTGTTTGCACTGTTCAATGCCTGTACTTCACTTCTTTGTTGTGCTGTTATACTGCATGTAAATTTATCTTGTAATCTCACGGGTCACTCCTGAAAATAGGCATTCCTTGCCTAGTGTGCTTACTTGGTAAACAATAGCTAAATAAATAGTTGCCTGCAACCTAAGGTAGTTCAGCACCTGAGAATGACCCCGAGCATATGGGAAACGTCTGGCATAATTACTTGATACCATAGTCAAACTGGTGATTGGGGGTGGGAAGGGGTAGCTGAAGTCTGATGGTGAAGGTAGCCAACCACCCGTGTACTGGCAGCCATCAAATATTGATACCGCTTGGGCAGATGTTATATGTATAGTGTGCAAAGGCACACTGTCCTCCTTGTGGAATAAATTGCAAAAAAAACTGAAACTGAGGTCACCCATCGGCATTTCATCTTTCAAGCTCTTATATTCACGTCTCAGAAATGATCAGTGCAATTGTTTCCCATGAGCATGAATTATCATGCTAACCTGTACCATCTGACCATGAATAAATTACTTCTAGTGCTTGTCTCCTCCTTGGCCCTGGTCTGTCATCATGCTTTCATGTAATGCCTTGATGCCTCTGTCCTGCCTTTGATACTGGTCTATCGTCCCGCTTTCTCCAGCCTTCTTTTCACAACTCTATACTGCACTCAACCACAATCTACACGCAATCATACTATAAAAGTCCTAACTCCCCTTCCCCTCTCCCCGTAGGCCCCTACCACCATATCAGTTCTACCGACCTATCCTTGGGACTTCACTTCTCACAACGTTTATCCTTCGCTCACATATTACATACCCCTCCTGGTACCCCATCTGCCATTAGTTGGTGGTTCTCCAAGCCATTTTCATGGCTAGTGCTAGTGACTGCCCCTGGTAAATGAACTAACTGGTACTTCTATACAGAGAACATGGTTTATATACAGTTGCATGGTTCAATGGTGGACCTGCCCCCTTGTATTTGAATCCTCCTCTGTTATGGCTTGCTTTGTCTTCCTTTTATCATTTGACTCCCCTATTACTGCACCATTGTGTTTGTGTTTATATACTTATTTACATGTATTTATATGCTTTTATGATGAATGTTACCCGACCCTGTTCTAACCAGGTCCATCTTGTAAAAGAGCTCTGCTCAATGATGTTCGCCTGGCTAAATAAAGATTTTGATTGATTGATTGAGATGTTGAATTAGGACCGCTAGGGCTAAGAGATGATGGGAATGTGCTTCTATTATCTAGTGAGATGACTGGTCGTGAGAGGGGCAGTAAACAGGCAAATGTTAATATTAAGGGCCAGAGCGTATTAGGCAGCATGTTTTTCCGGTAGGATGGTGGATGTTTTTTTCACAGACTCAATATAAAATGCTAAAATTATAATGGTAAGTGAGCAGGTTGCAGAGAGATTGCCACTTTAAGAGAGGAGTGTGCCTGGTCTTGCTCAGACAAATCAGAGGGATTGGGGGATGGAGGAGCCAGCACAAAAAGCTGATTTAAAGAGTGTCGGGGGCAGGAATTGGGGGGGGGGCAGGAGAAAATTCAAGTAGAATGCAGCAAGTCCAGGGCTCAGTTTAATAGCTACTGGTGCTGTTCCTTAAGTGGCCAATGGTAGAGGAGCATTAAATCATAGGAACCAATAGTATTACAGGGATAGTAATCCCTCGCAAGGCTGAGTTCCTTACCAGTTTGTCTGGCTGGCGGGCGGGCAGAGTAGTGCGGCCAGCTGAAGCAGTGACGAGCTGCATGCAGCAGGAGAGCATTTGGGCACCTGATCAGGGGCAGCACCTGCAAGAGAGGGAAAGAGGAATCGGAGTTAAGTGCTATATAGAGGCTGCGGTGTTGGTCTAGTGATAATTAGTGGGAGGGACAGAAAAGAAAACACAAAGGAGCAGAGAACAATCTGGAAAGGTGGGGAAGGACAAAAGGTAGCCTGGCGGGGGGTGTCTGGTTGTAGCACCAATGTAGGCTGGGGGTGAGAGGAGGGCTGGGATGTTAAGTGAGCAGGGGGACGGTAGCAGGAAGGCTCGGCCTGCAGGTTAAAATTATTAGAGGGAGAGAAAAAAGAGAAAGAATCAGTAAGATTAGTTAGTCAGGAAGCTAGGGGGGCAGTTATCAGCAAAATGAATTTAAATTCCTAGAAAATTGCTGTCACTTGTTACATCAAACAGAATCTAAGCAGATCAACAGTGAAAAAATACAGAGCTTTACGGGCAGTCAACAGCAAAATGAAGTTTAAGATCCAAAATTGCAGTAACACTTAAATTACACTCAAGTTGAATCTTAGCAGATTAATAGTAATAATAAAATAGAAAGCTATACAGAGGAAAATTCAGGAAGAATGCAGCAAGTTCCGGGCTCAGTTTTGGCAATTTCAGCGCAGGCAACAGCTCCCGAGACAGCCAATAGCTGCTGGCGCTGTTCCTGAAGTGGCCAATGGTAGAGGAGTATTAAATCGTAGGAGACAATGGTATTACAGGGATAGGAATCCCTCGCTCGGCTGAGTTCCTTACCGGTTTGTCTGGCTTGGTGGGCGGGGAGAGTAGCATGACCAGCCGAAGCAGTGTTGAGCCGCACACAGCGGGACAGCGTTTGGGCAGCTGGTCAGGGGCAGCACCGGTTTGTCAGGCTGGCTGGCTGGCTGGCTGGTGGGTGGGCGGGGACCGGGGAGAGTAGCGTGGCTAGCCGAAGCAGTGCCGAGCCGCATGCAGCAGGAGAGCACTTGGGCGCCCGGTCAGGGACAGCACCTGCAAGCGAGATGAGATGTAAGTAATAATACCCAACAGGGTGGGCGTTATTGGGATATAACGGACCGCCCAGGGGCGTAATGAGGTCCCAGGGCCTTACAGCCTCTGGAAGATCCGTTAAATCCCATAACGCCCACCCTGGAGGGTATTATAACACTTAGAAAATGGGCCACTCTATTTAATGTTTTAAAAAAATAATAATGTTATGTTTAGGTGTTTAAATTCTTACATTTCATTTAATGTATAATAAAATAGTTCCTCCATTTGTATTTACATGAGGGTTTGTGTTGTTACTGTGGGGACTCTTGTCCTTGTGCAGCCTCCGTAGTTTAAGCTTTTAAAGTGGTTGTCATGGTAACCTCGGTGCTCACCTGCTCGTGCCTCTACCCCCCCAGTTGAAGAAGTGGGAAAAATTCTGTCTGACCAGAGAAAAAAGTGGATTTTTTTTTTCTTTTAGTCTTTTTACTGTAATTCAGTCGGTGGATTTAGCGTGAGCGGGCAGACACTGGTGAAATGTCGGGGCTCGGGAGTTGCATACCGAACGAAGTCAGGTGAGCCAGTACCAAAGAAAAAATGTAAGTTTGAAAAAACAAATTAGTTTTTCACATCTATGGCTATGAAGAATGTGAGTTACTGTGAGGTTGTGAGTACAAGTGGGCTGAGGTTCACAAAGCTGTCTTGTGATTTGTTATGAGAGATTGAGCAGTTCGCGAATCTCGATGGCGACACAAAAACATGGCGAATGGCAAGTTTGGCAATTCAGGGTGCCCAAGAAAAGTGTAAGTAATGGGGCACCCTGAATTGGTACTTTTTTTTCACTGGGTGTTATTAAGAAATAACAGCCCGGGTGCCAGGCTGTTTCAGCCAATCAGGGTGTGAGTTTTCATTTACCCATTTTCTAAATGGAGATAGCAACAATAGTAAGGAGAAAGTAAGCCACAATTAAGTATGACATTAGATATACAGTATGTACTATGTTGCAGCTAATGGTATTTTTCTCTTTTTTCCTAGTTATCTAGTGATGTTGGTTAGCAAATGTCATGGAGTAATCGGAGGATAACAGACCTACACTGGGAGTGAGGTACAATTCTACCTGACTTTTCTGGTACCTACATTACGGTATCATGACATGGATTAAAGGTGTAAATCTAAAATGGTAAAAGGAAAGCCAAATAAAACAGCATTACTAGATTAGTACAGAATCTCTTTTCAGTACTTCTTTTATTTATTTATTCATGTAAATCTGATAAATACCTCTAAGCATTACTGTTCATTTACAAACGTTCCCCAATCCTCGTCACTCTCAAGGAGGGAGAAACAGTTCAAAGTACTGTATATACAAAAGGTAGGTTACATTACGACAGTAATGGGTGTATATACAAGGTAGATTACAACTGGCATCAAGCAAGAGAGAGGCTTGCATTCATTTGCATAGGCTCCATGTCGGTTTCTAAGTGGTACCACAGTTCTGGGTTTATCAGAAGGTAGGTTACAAAAAAGCAACCAGCAGGATAGAGGCAGCCCAAAGTAGGCATTGTCATAGAACCCAGGACAAGTCATGTGGGCCAAAACAACCCAGAGTGCTGATAAATAGTTCAAGGTGTGTTTGTTAGGGACAGCTACAAGAGCCAGGCAAGAGTGTATTCAGTAGTTCTCTTTTTGAATTGTCCAGTTCTCGAGATCCCCAGGCATGGCATATCAATATTCAGATAATTTAACCAGTGGGGGGCCCTGGTCACGAATGCACACATGGCCTGGTTTGGTCTGCAGTGTGGGACAGAAAGGTAACCATGGGTTGGGCTCCTGGTGGCATAGGCATTTTGTGATGAGATTAGGAGAGTTTATATCCCAGGTGAGGTGAGGCCCAAGAGAGCTTTCACCCCCATCAGGCAGGTCTAGTATTTTATCCTGCTATTAAGGGGTAATGTCTCCATGTGAAGACACATTTTTAATAACAGCTCTGGTACATCTATGGACTAAGAAAAAGATAAATACCTGATTATACCATACTAACAGTAAAACTAGTTACATAGTAAATGTCTTAATTGGTCTAGAATGAGGTACCTTTTTCCAGAAGCACTGTGATAAAAGAAATTAGTGGGTACCTGCCCCATGTTGTGGGGCAAGTTTAAGATAAAATAATCAGTTTATAAGTGTTTTTTAAGTGATTGAAGCACTGTCTCTTTAAGAAAATTCTGGTATTTAAGGGATCCACTACTCTGGGTGTCAGTGACTCTTGATAAAGCATCATGCGAAACTGGATGGGTCTGGGTCTGGTCACGGTGAGGGGGTTCTGCACTCTGTTATTCTTAAATGTTCCTGTTGTACTTGTAAGTTCCCTTTATCTTTCTGCGTAAATAAAGCAGAGATTTTTTAACCTGATAACTCAGTGTCAGTCTTCCTTGCTGCTGCTAAAAATTATAATAAAGTAGTCGCCTGTGGGGGAACAGATTGCCTGGCCTAAACTGGAGGGCGAAAAAAACACACAGACATACATGCATACAGAAAAGAAGGGGGGCAGACTTGGATAATTAAAATAACCCAGCATATTGAAAATATTGTAAACAATTAATGAATGCCTATCCCCTGAATGTGAGTCGATTCTGATGACCCCCTCAGCTCACCTGAGCAATCCTGCATACAAAAAGAAAATAAAGCCAAATTAATATAGTTAAAGGTCCAAACTGTTTGTGTAAACTGGGACCGCTTGTACGATTGTAGTAGCTTCTTCACTTCGTTCAGCATGGCCTGAGCATGGGAAAGTCTTTCGCTGTGTGTGGGAACCTGCTGCCAAACGGTGTCCTGGAGGGTTCACCCATCAGAGTCAGTGGAGGCTGTCGTTGGTGCTGGAACTTTGATTCCTCTTACGGCGAGCTCCTATTGAGCCTCAGCAGGGGTGGAAAAGCTGCATGAGCCATCTGGAAACATAATCACTATCCAAGATAAATATGGAGTCTGAAGCTTAAGCTGCTGGGAGCGGAGGACCTTTAGGATGGGTGAGTATGCTTTGTGTTTTTCAGCTAATGCAGTGGAATAATTGTTACCAAAAAGAAGGTACTTGTTTTTATATGTGAGCTGTTTCATCTGCCATGCATGAAGCAAGACCTCCTGTGGTATAACTAAGAACTTTGTTTTTTTACTTTGTTTATTGTATTTTATCAATATCAAACTGGCACATATAGGCATATACATGCTTTACCAGACATAACAAACAGTAAACAGAGATCCACAAAACATTAATCCAGGTAGTACAGTGTCTATAATCTGAGTGTTACAACATGGAGGGAAACGCGCATCAAATTGCTTTAGATTTAAGCACAAAAGGAGCCATCATGCAGCAATGCTTTCAGAATAAAGGATAATAAAAAATACCAAAAAAAATTATTCCTGCTAATTATACATAATATTAGCCATCCTGGGAGTGGGTCCTAGGGTGGTAGCCTGGGTAAAACACTGGTTGGACAACAGGACACAGTGGGTAATAGTAAATGGAGTCCACAGTGAAGCAAGGAGGGTTACTAGTGGGGTACCGCAGGGTTTAGTACTGGGGCCGGTCCTTTTTAATGTCTTTATAAGTGACATTGCAGAGGGACTGGAAGGAAGTATGTCTCTTGCAGATGACACAAAGATCTGCAAAAGGGTTGATACACAAGGTGGGTGGAAAGGATGAAAAGGACTTGGCAAGGTTGGAGGAATGGTCAAATGTATGGCAGCTCAGATTCAATGCAAAGAAGTGCAAGGTAATGCATATGGGAAACAAAAACCCAGGAGAAGAGTACACAATGGGGGGGGTGAGATACTGTCAACAACAAAAATGGAAAGGGACCTGGGGGTAGTCATATCAGATGACCTAAAGGTAGGCCAGCAATGTGAGAAGGCAGTAAGAAGGGCTGGGGGGACACTGGGATGTGTAGGGAGAGGCATCCCCAGTAGAAAACAAGAAGTTGTTGGCCCTTTTGGTAATTGGTAAGACCACATCTGGAGTACTGTGTACCGTTTTGGAGACCCCATCTCCGCAAAGACATAGACAGGGTGGAGGCAGTCCAGAGGAGGGCAACCAAAATGATGCAGGGTCTGCATCAGAAGACATATGAAGAGAGACTAAAGAAACTAAAGATGTATAGCCTTGAGGAAAGGAGGAAGAGGGGGGACATGATAGAAACTTTCAAATACCTCAAGAGAATCAACAAAGTCCAAGAGGGTAGCATCTTTCAGAAAAAGAGATGTGCAAAAACAAGGGGGCACAATTTGAAGATAGAGAGGGGATGGCTCAGAGGTAATGTGAGGAAGTATTTCTTCACAGAGAGGTTTGTGGATACATGGAACAGCCTTCCTGAGGAGGCCGTAGAGTCAAAAACAGGGGGGGGAATTCAAGAATGCATGGGACAGACATAAGACATAAAGACAATTCTAGTGGGGGATAGGAGGAAGTAGGCTGTTGGTTGACTAGGATCTGTAGCTTATCCGTTAGGTAGGGAAATGGGCAGACTAGGTGGGCCAAGTGGCCCTTATCTGCTGTCAAATTCTATGCTTCTATGTTTCTGTGTTTATAGCTATATAGAGAATTCCATATCACAGTAAAGATTATTACTAGCACACATTTGGTGGATGTGTCACATTGTGGCATAGTTTGAAAAACACAGAAAAGAAACCCCCTTCACCTGCACATGTAAAACAGTAAGGAAAGAGAAAAAACTGTTTGTAAACACAGCTGTCTACGGAAATGGTGAATGATGTGGCACACAAGGAGTAGATCCACACTAGCACAAGCTGTTCTGACCACCTATGGCCAGGGGCTAAACAATAAACAAAAGGTGTCAAAAACATTACTGCGGCCATCTCGAAAATTCAAGACACTGCAAGTGAAGGCTCTCCACCATCTTAAGTTTGGCACATGACACAGCAAGAAAAAATTAATGTAAAGCTCTCAAAGTGCCCAAACTATCACTAAAACACTGGTAAAATCAACCCCTGTGAGACCTCACATTACCCCCTTTCAGGGTCCCATTGACACCTTGAACCTACAGACATAGCTCAACACACACATATGTGTTCAGCCTCCTACGCTAAATTCACCAAAAATAGTCTAAGTACACATTAACTACTGGATGGAGGTATGCAGTAATCATGGCACATTTTAAATCTCAGAAGTCTCAAGTTTGTTTAAGGCCAACCATAGTCCCAACAGCAATGGCAAAAGCATGGGAGACAGCAAGGCAAAGTCTGAACTGTACATTACAGAATTATTTCAGGCAGTCCCGTTGTCCGACTGAGTCTTCTCTACCTCCGGATTTCTATTCCTTCAAAAAGTGCTGCTCTTTGGGGTCAGTGAAGCTGTAAGTTTTGTCCTGGAGAGTAAATTTTAAGCATGCAGGAAAAAAATAGATGATACTGGATGTCTTCCGCTCTCAATTTCACCATCCCCCCTTGAATGCTTTCCTCCTGGAGCATGTGGCATAGGAATAATCGGGGAAGAAAAACATTCTGGAGTCCCCGATTTGCACCAGTGCTTTCTTTCACTGCACATAGGATCTGATCCCTCGTGTTTGAAGTTGCCGCAGAAAAGCGGATCATTCTGGGTCCATCGCCTGATGCTGTCACCCTGTGTAAAGTGATTCTGTATATCTTCAAAATAGGTATGGCATGCCCAAGACTGATCGCCTCGGGCAGCCAGCATTCCAGGTAGGCGATCAGGTCGTCTTCAGTGCCTTCTGTGACCCCCAGAAGCCACAAGTTGGTTGCTCTGGCAAAATTTTCAGTAGTACAACATTTTCTAGCTGCTCCAGCCTAGTTTATAAAGCTGTCTGATCCTTTATCATTGTGGTGGATGCAGCTAACACTTGTTCCACCACTTGGATTGCTTCAGCCACCGAGTTAGCCATGGCGTCTGTCTTTTGCTCCACCAGGACAAGCGTTCTGATTGTTGATCTACTTTTTTATCCACACGCTGGACTGTTTGGGTCAGAAGGGTTACCACTCATTGCAGGGAGTCGAGCGTCACCACCTGCTCTCCACTGGTTTCCCTGGGTTTCAGAATGGGGGGTGGATTGGAAGGCCCTGCTCCAGAATTATCCTGTTTTCCAGCTCAACAGGGACATCCCACTGTACAAACATGATGATCACCTGATATAGTGCAAATAGGGTAACAAGTCCAAGTTGATGTTAAACAAATTGCAGCAGGCAAAAAGGAGTTTTTAATCAGAAACTGTGCCTATCTGACAGAGTTACAATGAGACACATCTGTCCTGCTAGGCTGCTGACTCCACCCTCCACTAAGAAATTTAATAACAGCTGAGCATGGGTGCCCCACAGGGTCATGGGCAGGGCCACTGGAAAATTGCGGAGAATTTGACCCAAAAATGCAGGGATTTTCTTGCAAAAATTGCGGGAAAATTGAGGGGGTTCATTATACATCCCCACTGCCCCTTAATAAATATTTTATCGTTTGCTGCAGCATGTATAGATCACATAAATTGTTAGATAAATGTATTGCCACTTGTAAATGCTTTTAATATGAAGAAAGATGTTTGTTTTTGAAATGCACTGTAAACTAATCATTATGTAGCATATCTTCTAAAAATCAAGACATCTAAGTCATGCAGTGCTAACTAGATTTTATTCAGTAATTTACAGTTAGTCTGTACTGACTACATCCTGAAACAACATATTTTGCCAGTTTCTAGATGTTAAATAATGAAGCCTGTTTAAACTACTTGCTTTGGTGCAAGAAAAAAATAAACAGGTAACCAGGGTGCCTAATAAAGGTCTAGTAAGAAAAATACTTATTCTGTTAAAATGATTACTGTTCTTAATCAGCACTGTAAGTACATTTTAAAATCACATGATAAAAGTATCAAATCATACCAGTAGCTTTTCATCACATCATGCAATAGTTTTCAATACATTGTACTTTTGTTCTACTCGGTTTGCAGTGATTTTAATTGGGTTGCAATTATTTTGTCTATTTGAAGGTAACTGTTTAACTATACTTAGCCTGTTCAGCATGTTTTCAGAAACGTTTGCTTTTTGTAGGCTTTGTATGTGAGTATACAGTTGTGGCAGACTGACATGTAAGGAATCACTGTCACCAACCCCCTCAAAAGCACATTCAAGTTTATAGTCAGCAGGGCCACCCAAACTCCTCACACATTTGAATCAAAATCCTTTCAGATTGAAAGTATTTATACAAGGAAAATCTACCCTGCCATTCAGAAACAAGCATTGTGGTCAATGCGTCATTTAGGTGAATGGAACACTTTGCACCTCTTCTCACAACTATTGTTTCAGTCTCTGTGTCAGCAAAAGTTCTCTGATAGTCTGCTTTAACACAGATTTTAAGTGTTCAGTCTACATATGCATGACCAGAGGATTCTGAAACCAAAGCAGGGAAATGAATCACATGAAGCAGAGTCACATTTGACCCTTCTCACCTCACACTGTACTGTTTTGGTCAAATCCAAGTCTGTGTACTATATCTGAGTAGATTTCCTTGAGAATTTAAATATTTTATACAGTTTCAGTCAAAACTCCATAAATGTAAGAAATTGCAAGAAATTAGCGGATTTTTCAGAGATAATGGTGGAAATTATGTGAAAAATTGCGCCCGTAATTTTCCAGTGGCCCTGGTCATGGGGCTTGGGAGTCAGAGCCCGATGCACCCACTCTGAGAGGGAAGTCTGGTCCCAACTGCAGCAGATCATGAAGGAATCCATCCATAAAGGAGCACATGTCGCTTCCTTCTTCACCATCGGGTAAGCTGTAAATTTGAAGGTTGTTTCTGCAGGATCTATTTTCAGGGTCCTCACATCTCTCTAGCAGAGTCTGGTGTTCAGCTAAAGTGTGAGCCACAATACACTCCAATTTGTTGAGTCGGGAGTTGGTTGTTCCAAGGTGGGATTCTAGGGCGGTAACTTGCTGATTAATTTTTGAAGTTTCAGTAGTAAGTTCTGATTTGAACAAGCACACCTCTGAATGAAAATCTTTCAGTCCTGGGAGGATTGCAGCATTGGATGGTTGAGCAGAAGAAGTGGAAGCAGTTGCGGCCATATCAACGAGCTGTGCTGGAATTGGGGAGGCCAAGGGGGAAGATTCATTGGAATCTGGCTCAGGAGGGGCGAGAGTAGGTTTTGTCTTTTCCCCATAAATCAACTGTGACCCTGTAAAGAGTTTAGTTGAGTTTGACTGTAGATGGCCAGGAATAAGGGGTTATTTTGACAACAGGGAGCTGGAGCTGATATTTCAGTCATGCAGTACCTCAGCTGACATCACCGGAAGTCCCAGGAAAAAGGAAAACTTCTAACAGAGTTACAGGTTAAGATCGATTATTTTCTTTTTTAAGAGCACTCAATGAGATCGGTTTCAGTGGGCGACTCCACCTCAGTGGGGCCAGAAGAGCTGAACTGCACTAAAAAGACGGCATTTACAGAGCTGTTTCCACTATGCAAACTCACTTATTTTCTTCTGTTTACAGGAAGCACTGCCATTTTGGGTGGCTGGTAAGCAGGGAGGTGGGACTGAAGTATCAAGGCAGCCAATCAGGGATAAGAAAGATGTTTCAGCAGGGGGGTTACATTTAGATTCACCCAGCATGTCCCATTACACTTGTGTCCCAGAATGTGAGTGGAACACAGCAGGAAAGGAACAAGACTGACATCTTGGGCAGGGGCGTAGCTACAAGGGTGCAGGGGGTGCAGTGGCACCTGGGCCCACGAGGTTTTAGGGGCCCAAATCATAATTCTGATGTTTATTTAAAACTGGGGAGGGGCACTGTAACAGTGCCTTGCACCCAGGCCCTCTGGGAATTTGCTACGCTACTGATCTTGGGCATCTGCAGGTGACAGCAGGCACACAAGGGACTGTGTCTGTCCACTAAGATATGGTGAAGTACCTGTTTGCTTGCTGCTGCCTGCTTAAGAGAGTACAGGAAAAAGGTAAGGGGGTAACTGCAGGGAGGTAACAGTTCAGAAAAACAGTAACTACCTGTTGTCTCGGAAAAGAGGAAACACCCTATCTAGGGTAAGGGTTCCAAGGGGAAAACTAAAATCATCGTATCTAGGGTCACGATACATAGGGTGTTTTTAGTTTTCCCCTTTTTTGTTTTACTTAACCCCTGTCTAAATAAATCCCACTAAACGTGAGTGAAGAAATGGGAATTTCAGGAGAGGAGCAGTTCAGTGGTTGCTCTGCAGTTTTCAGAGGTATACTGTTCGAATGAGCCCCCCACACCAAATCCATTACATCGACAACAACCCGTTTGACATCCACAGTGTCAAACGGGTTGTCACAGCGATGAATGGATACAGCAACTTCACCATAAGCCGCTGTCCCCTGTAATCCACCCCTGGAGTTGGCAATCAATGTCAGGGGGTGTGGGGGGCAGTAAAGGGCTCTGCCGCTGTGGTGGTCCATTGGCACTTTGCTGCAGTGATGTGCTAGCCATTGACAAAGTGTTGTCATTGAAAAGTCACTCGACAACTTTGTTGTTGATGCGACGTGGTGGAACCATTTTCAGAGAGACCTTCTGAAGACTGAGGTGCTGCCCCAGCTGCACACTACTCTCTGGGCTGAGGGAGGAGGTCATTGGACTCCAGGCCTAGTTGGCTAGGATTCAGGGGACCTCTTCTGACACCCAGGGGACACCGACTCTACCACCATTGTCCCAGAGGATGCCTAAGTGAAGGAAGGCTGACTGGACTATGGTGGACTCCTGGAGGTCAGGAATGACAGGACAGGGACACATTCTTCAGCCTCTGCAACTGTGAAACTCATTTGCTGCTCCGGCGGGACAGAACTACCAGAGAGAGGCATCCGTAGTAGTGGCCAGGGAGGATGTGGGAGTTCTCTGTAGGAAAGGCCCCAAGGTAGAAGATAGAGGACCCCACCCAAGGAGGAAGCAACTTCTGGTGGGGGACTTAATCATTAGTGGGGTAGATGTGGGAACAGGAAGGGAGGGAAAGAGGAAAGTGAGGTGCCTACCTGGCACCTTGGCTCAGAGGGATGGAAAGCAGATTCTAATGATCGCTGGGGTGGCAAGCAGGATGGGGAGCCGGATATCATGGTCCACCTGGGGACTAATGACCTGGCTAGGAACATGGCTGGGATTGTGCAGGGGGATTTTAGGGAGCTGGGGAAATGTCTTAGGCAGGCAGCGTGCTTGATGACATTTGCTGAGGTGATGCATATCTATGACTTGGGGGGAAGGATAGGGTTCTTTGCACCAAGAGCTTCAACTCATGGTTGAAGGAATGGTGTAGAGAAGAGGGGTTTGGCTATAATGGGACTGGGGACCATCCTGGAGGGATAAGGGCCTATATAGGGGTGATGGTCTATATCCATCTAGGAGAGGAACTGCAGCTCTCAGTGGATGGTTTAAATGCTACTTTAAAAAAAAATGATTTTATTCAGAGGTTACAGGGTGGTACACAGGTTCATATAACATAGTGAGAGGCAATCCTCTCACCCCAGTACTTGTGAGACTGTAAATACATAACTTGCACCCCATATACATACAATTTCAACTTAAATTTGATTTACAGTTATATTCAGGAAGGACCATTACTGAATCAACATTTAAAGGGTTGCCAAAAGTTGACAAAATTATTCATAACATTTAACCCAAGAAACAAGGGCATAATTCTTTTTTTTTATTATTAATTTTTATTCATTACAAATTGGGTTTACAACCTTTGAGTCAGAAACTCACTTACAAAGGCACCTTGCCATGGGGGGGCAGACATCAAGACAGTTATTACAGTGCAGATTAAAACAGAGGATAACATTACAGGTGCAGTAAAAGGAACATTTAACATAGATACACTTAGGTTACATAATGTAGTAGTTTGTATGTTACTTAGGTTACATAGTGTTACAAAATTGTGAGTTCCACTCATGGATATAGTAGTTCCTCAGAGAAAATAGCGGGTTACATCCCTGTTTGGACCTAGTAGGGAAGGAGTGGGTCTGGGGGAGGGAGAGGCTGTCCAGTGGATGTTGTCAAGCCAGGGGGCAAGACGGGCAGATACCACAGGTTACAACAGGGGGTTAGTTGCACCTACAACAACGGGTATTAAAGATATGGTTCTGAAGGGCTATTTTGAAGGAGCCAATTTTTGACAAGTTGGAGATGCAGCTAGGGAAGGAATTGAACCAGGTGGGGGCTCGATAGAGGAAGGATCTCTGGGCAAGAGAGGTCTTGGTTCTGGGCACCTTTTTTTTTTCCAATTGTTTAACCAGGAGTGGCCTTAACAGAGCTACGGGTGGTGACGGACGATGATGACTGCTGTAGGGAGGTGGAGATCCCCAGGGGGGATAGAGTCCTAGCAGTGATTTCTTAGCGAGAAGGCAGGTCTGGTAGAGCAGTCGCTCCTCAAAGTTGAGCAGATTGGTGGTAGTATAGAGAACGCAGAGGTGTGAGTGAGGCTGGGGGCACCGGTCAGGAGCCTACAGACCTTATTGATGGAGAGTTGGATTTTGGAGAGGACAGTGTTGTCAGCTGCAGCATAGATGGGCAAACCATAGTCCATGAGGGACAAGTCAGAGGAGGTGATGGCCAGCCTAAGGGCAACCTGAGGCAGGCAGTCCTTGTGCCAGTATAGCAGGCCAATCTGAGAGTTAATGGCTGCCAGGCAGGCATGTGGGTGTGGAGGGGAGGGCAGTATCGAACGTGATGCCTAGGTACTGTATGTGGTCACTTGTTCTAACGGGTGCAGAGTGCAGGGGATAATCAAGAGGGGGTATTTTTAGCTTTATTTTGGTGGTGGGAGAAGAGCATTGATTTGGTTTTCTTTAGGTTAATGACCAGTCTTCAGTCGCCGAACCACCTTTCGGCTTGGTTGTACGCTTGCTGGAGGGATAATTTGGAGGGAGGTGGGATTGGGATGTGAGGCAACAAGGACTGCATTGTCGGCGTAGAGGAGCATTTTACTGGTGCATGAGCTAGGGAGGGTGTTGAGGTAGAGACTAAAAAGTATTGGACCCAGGATGGAGTCTTGAGGGACCCCGAAGCGAACGGGAAGAGTGCTGGGGAGGGAGCCGCTGATCTTGACATACTGGGATCTAGCAGAGAGATAGCTGAGAACCAGGAAATGAGACCGCCAGAGAAGCCAAGCTGGTGGAGAGAGTCGAGTAGAAGGGGATGACAGACAGTGTCAAAGGCCTTGGAGAGGTCAATGAACACTGCTTCTGCAAGGCTGCCAGAGTCGAGAGCAGCATGCAGGTGTTGGTAGAATTCCAGGAGAGCCATGGTTGTACTGTGTCCTAGGCGGAAACTGTGCTGCTCTGGGCACATAATGTCATATTTGGTTAGGTATTCAGAGAGCAGGATCAACACCACTTTGGTTGTCTGTGCAAACAAGGTGAGGAATGCAATCTTTAAGTGAAACAGGATGTTGGTGATTTATCTAGGATTGGTTAATGGGATCAAAGATTAAAACTAAGGCAGGGGAGCAGGCATGCTGTCAGCTGGGCAGGCTATTTAGGACTAGAGTGGATCCCAACAAGGGTTCCCCTAAGTGCTAGGGTCAACTCCTATTTATTTATTTATGTATTTCAATTTTGATAACCAGGTGGGCCCACTGAGACAGTGATGTCCCTTTCTCAAGGGTGACCTGGGGAATAAAGGCAATTCCATGACAGAGTTACACTATACAATATGGTATAAGAGCAAAAACATATACATAGAATGAGTACAGTCAGTGATAGGATAACATTACACGCATAAATATATAAGAGTTGTGGGATGTTCATGACCATACAGTCAGTTTACACACTTCAGGCAGATGATTCCATGATGGTCTGGAGGGGTCCAATGTTGATAGGTCTGTGAATTGGGCTTGGGATCAACTGTGAAGGAGGCTTGAGACCGTTGAGATCAGGGTGGGGAATTTTGTACGGTAGAACAAAAAAAATCATAGAAACCATTCCTAATACAAAAATTTGCAATTTTTACATGTATAAGAGAACTACAATAATTTACATAATTACAAGATATAAGAGAGGGAAAGAAGTGGGAGCATGGGAAGGAGGGAGGTTAAGTAGAAGAAAAGGAAAGCTAGAGAGGGGTGTGAGAGAGGCAGAGGGAGTTCAAGGCTTAACTTATTCACACCACAAGAGTTCTTTGAGACTTCCACCACTTGAGCCCTGTATACTCTTAGCACTGCACCCTGGGCCTTTCTAAACAAAATCAAGCCATAATCAGCATGCCACAAACAAATGTGAATACCTCTTGAACCGTAAATGCTACACACAAAGTACGAGTGGCAAAGTTGTTCAGCACAACATTACCTTTCCAGTGGTACTATGCAATCAATTGTAATCAATTTAGTTTTTATTTTATACTAGCTGAAATACCAAACAACTGTGGGTTTTTTTTTCAGATTTATTCAAGGTGCTTAGGTGAGGCTTGAGAGACAGATATCAGCCATGCACACCATACCTTAAACAAATGCGAATAACTCCAAAAGTATACATGATAGACACACAGTATCCGCAGCAAAATTGTTCAGCATGAAGTTACCTTTCTAATGGTGCTATGCAATCAATTCTAAGCAATTTGCTTTGTTTAATACTTGAGAAAAAACTGCTGACTTCCTCAGATGTTTCCAGGCCTGAGTGTAAGTCAGCTGAGTACATCTGCAGGCGTGTTTGGCCTGAGTGGCTATGCTTTCAGATGCCACCTACAGGTGTAGCAAGGCCTGGATGAGTTAAGGAGAGGGGAATAGGTGGAAGATAGGAGAGAGACTGGATGCAGGTGAAAGGTATATGGAGGTTAGAGGAGGGTGTTAAGTGCAATTGCCACAACAGGTTGGGGGTGGAAAGAAGATTTCCTTGTAACTACTTTTAAACTGGGGAAGAAACTCACACAAAAGTAAACTATGTGGGAGGCTATTGCATTTTGAAGGTGCAGAGAAACAAAGGATTGCCTGTCAATGGCTAGGCGGACTTTTGGAATGTTCAGCAACGGGAGGTGGGAGTGTTGAAGAGTCCTAGGGAATGATTTCAGGGTGAGTAGCCTGGAGAGAATGGGTAGGGGATGAAGTCAGGTTAGTTTGAACATGATGCATAGTACAGGGAAGTCCATTTTTGGCTCAAAGGATGGCCAGCCTAAAGATTTAAGAACATCGCAGCGATGTGCCCGAGCTGGTGCAGCATCTGCAAACCGAGCTACCCTATGGTAGACTTGTTTGATTTTGGCCAGAGTGGTGATCCTGGCTGAGTGAATTATGGGTGCACCATAGAATAAAGCAGGGAGGAGGGTAGCAGAGGCAATGGTCCTCCTAGCACAAGGAGTAATGTAAGGGGAAGTACGATGGAGGAGGCCAAGCTTTTGATTTGTAGTTTTAATAATGTTGTTAACATGGGAGTCGACTCCTTTTCTGTGTAGGTGTCCCATTTCTCCCATTTCTCTCCATGCTACTCTAGGCATAGCCTGAGTGTTGCCATTATGGATTCCATTTAATTTCCTCTACCCTGTCCTTCCAAGAGGCCAGGGTAGATGGGGTGTCTCGGAGTCAGTTTATTGTAACCCCTTTTAAAGCCATCATGCACAGAATTCTCAGCAGTTTCTGTTGTGCTTGGACTCCCACCTTCGGGGTCCTTGCCCCCAAAATCAGTTACTTTTTTTCATATACCTTCTTTATTAAAAAAAAATACCATGTTTCAACAATAATTCTATAAATACAATCAGTTGGTAATACATTGCAATTTTCTTTTTTGAAAGAAAAAAAATACACACACAAATTAATGGAATGGAAAAAAACTAAAATACTGTTGAGTGACGATCTTCCATTAAATGGGGTGAGCCATCACATCTGTTTTACACCCAAGGTGAACCTTGACCCCACCCATCCAGTTCATCAGTTTCCCTCAAAATTGTCACCTCAAATTTGGTACTATTATAGCGAAACGGCACAGGGTACTTGTCTAAATCTCCCCATGCGAACATGTACAAGAATACCAAGATATCCCTCTACAGAACATTACTGGAGTCTCCGCCCCATACAACAAGGTCTCCCACTCTCCCCTACTAATCCCCCACTTCCCAGGTCAGTTCCCAACGTGTCCAGTGGGACATAAATGCCTGTATCCTATCCTGGACCTTGAAAGTAAGACATTTCATCTCTAAAATGTGGATTATAATCTCATCCCATTCCCGTGGTGTTGGAGGGATCCTCTGCAACCACATTCAAGACAGAATTTTGGAGGCTGCAACAACACAAATGCCTCAAAGATGCACTGTCTCCCTCCCTTTTAAGCCCTGTGGAGGAAGACCCAAAATTAAATGTTGGAACAGAAGAGGCTCTAAGATTATGAACATTTGTTGTAATTTTCCTATCACCTCCATCCAGAATGGGTGCAAAGCTGGGCAACCCCAAAATATATGGAAGTGGGTAGCTCTGGAGTCTCAACATAATCTGCAACAATGAACCATAATGCAACCATCCCATTTGGATTAAAGCACTGGTATAATAAAATATCTTGGTTGGATCTTCCATGCAAAGTCCCACCATTGTGGGGAAGATGCTGTTCTACTAGTACCCACCCAAATCTTTTCCCATTATTTTGTCATTAATTGGATCTGGGCCTCGGTGTGCCATTTGTCCATGATGTCCCGTGAGACCTCATGTCCTGCAGTAAGGACTGATATATAACTGAAATAGCCCCCTTCTGCTGAAAGGAATGGAGAAAGGTAGAAAGGAATGATCCATCCTGAATACCCTCCTGTTCAATTTCCCCCTATGCACGTTTGGATTTAGTTTAGTTTATTTATTATACTGGAAAGACATGTGAGCAAAAGTTGCCCATTTTTACAAGCTTCCAGTTTTGAATAAACAAATGATGAGAGTTACATTGTACAACAGAAGTACTATACAGGAGGACAGTCACATGGATAACAATTTGGTTATAAAAACAAAACCTGATCCAAACAGTTTAAACACAGATCAATCAATAAACAAAGAATCAGACAAGTGCTTGGGTGGGATAAAGTGCTAACTTGGGTCAAAGTATACTAATATTCTCAGACCAGGTAGTCATGCCACAGGAGAAAGGGGGAATCATGCTGCTGTTTTGGAAGGGGAAAAAGAAAGGCACCAGGAAAGGGACGATCATGACTGAGGACACCTGCAGGTGAAGGCCTGGGAAAGGTGCTTCCTTAGGTTGATCTTAAAGGAAGAGGTAGAGGGACACTGAATGAGAGTGTTTTGGTCTTGGGTGGTGTGACAGAAAGGGATGGAGAATGAGATGGTGGAGGACCATATAATTGTCCAATAAAGGTCTGACTTAGGAAGGAGAGATTCGATGCTGTCAGGAAGGAGACCCAGGGAAAGTTTGTGAAAAAAGGCAACGATTTTGCTAGTGAGTCTGTCCTCAAAGGGGGCCCAGTTAGTGAGTCTGTAAAGGTCACAGTGGTGGGTAGGTCTAGAAGGCCAGAGACAAAACAGATAATGTTGTGGTAGGTGATCTGGAGCTTGTTAAAAGTTTTCTGGGTTAGGTGGGGAAGTAGACTAGAGCGCCATAGTCAAACATGGGGAGCAGGAAACTGGAGGCTAGAAAAGTCTTGGATTCCATGTTTAGGGAAGGTTTCACCCTGTAAAGCATGCCAAGCCTTTGGTGGGCTTTCTTAATCATCTGATAAATGTGTGATTCAAAGTTTAGATGGCAGTCGAGGTGCAGGCCAAGGTATTTGAATTCGTTAACTCTTTCAATTGGGTTGCCATCGCTGTCATGAAGTGTGAAATCAAAGGCTGGCGGTTTCCGGGAGCTGGAGAAGACCATGGCTTTGGTTTTTTTGCATTAAGCACAAGCCCTTTAGACAAGAACCAGAAATGGAGCCTGTGAAAGTCAAGCTGTAGCTTGTAAAGTAGGGAAGAGGGGTCTTTGTCATTGCAAAAGAGGGTAGCATCATCGGCAAACAAAATGAGTTCAGTGTGCCGTAATATAATTCCTGACCTGGAAAAATCAAAACCGATCTATTGTAGCCCAATCAAATGTTTTGTTATTTTACTTTGTATTACCCTGCCTGTTTTATGTAAGGGGCCCAGAGCCTCTGGGATTGGGTGCCATATAAATAAATGTACCTTACCTTGCCTTTTACCACAGTCCTCTAAACATTTTATAATGGAACCTGTCAAAGGTTGATCTGAGTACTGAAGGCCTCTATGAGCCTATTATTTTTACCAGGGATCCATAGTGGCTGGAGTAAACTTAGAGTCCCATGCTAACCATTGGAATCTCCAAAGATGTTTAGAGATCCTTGATTTTTACAATACTTTTCCCAGGCCTCCCAAGTGACATGCATTGCACAGTATGCTACCTGGTGGATGTTCTTACGTAGCTGTGCATCAAACATCATGACAGACAAGGGGATCTGCTCCACCATATCCAATTCAAAGGTCTTCCAATGAGCAGTACAGTTAGGGTCCAACCTATAAAAATGCTATTTTCACCTGTACTGCAATCCAATAATCTTCAAGGGCCAGTAGAGCCCACCCACCCCAGTGTTTTCTGGCCAAGAGTACCCCTCCTCTCACCCGAGGTTTTGCATTGGCCCAGTCAAATTTGAAAAGTTATCTTTATATTTGGATAAACCAAGCCCTTGTTAATCTCACAGGGGCACACTGAAAAAAATGCAGATATCTCGGGAATATATTCATCTTGACGATCTGTATTCAGGCATGGAGTGGGAATGGGAACAGTGTCCATCGCCGGAGGTCATTTTGAATAGACTACAATAAAGGGGCAAAATTATCTACATAAAGATGGGCAGTATTTGCCTGAAAGTAAATTCACAAATATTTAATTTTAGAAAGACCCCCACTTCATGGGGAATTGTTGAAATGATAGGTATACTGTCACGACCGCAACACCTCTAGAGCGAAACCTGCACATCGACAACAACCCATTCGACACCCACAGTGCCAAACGGGTTGTTGCATCAATGTGCCAATGCACCGACACCCAGTGTTGGCCGTTTGCCCCTGACATCTGCCTCCCTCCCCGAGCTAATAACTTAACTCAGATGCGGGGGCACAGCCTCCACATTAACATCGAACAGGTGCTGGTGCTCAGGTCACGGTGGGACTTAATGTGTAAGGCTTTCAGTGACCATTTGTCATCATGGGGAGGTCGGTGAATTTTGTTTTGCTATGGCGTGGTGGAATCGAAGTGATAGGAGGCGTAAATATGATAGGGTTGAGATTTCTGTTAAGGTGAGCAGGAGGAGGAATACAACCAATTCCATTAACCTATGGAGGGACGAAGGTTCTGTGAGATACTCAAGGGCATCATCTATGTACAAACTGAATTTATGTTCATCATAAGCAATCTGAACTTTTCGTATTCCTGGGTCTTTTCTGATCATCTGCACAAATGGTTCAATATATAAAGTAAACAGAATCGGGGAGATGCCCATTAGCCCTAACATAGGCCTGTGGTTCAGAATATAGTGTTTGAATGTATCGCAGAAAGGTGGGTGAAAAACCAAACACAGCAAGGAGCCTATACAAATTTATTTATTTATTTATTTGAGATCTTGGATTAAACCATTTGAGCTCAGAGCTCTTTACATAGGTTCCACGTCAGTAATCTCAACACAAACATCTAAGAGAAAATGCACAGAGGATTACATGATTACAGGGAGAACAAGGGAATTATATAAAAAAAGACAAAGTGCAACTAATATACAGTACAAGTCTTGAACGAGGAGGAGGCTTCAGCATACATTGCATGTACAGTGCCTAACGGTGATAGCAGTCAGTTGTCAGCAGCAAGAACGTTTAGAAAGAAGCTAAGTGCAAAGTAGAGGTGGGGGGGGAGCCCCAAGAACCAGATGCATAAGGATAGTGATATATTAGGCTGGCGGTAGGGAAGGTGGATTGGAGTGTAGGCATAGGGGAGAATGGAGAGGCAGGCGCAGGAGGGAGGGGGGTTAGAGATTGTGGGAAGGCAGAATGGTCATAGCGATGAGAGTGGTAGAGGGCGGAGCTAGCGATAACAGTCACATTGGGATTCAGATATCATGTGTTGCTTGAGGTGGACTTTGAAAGTACCTAGTGTTGGAAGGCACACTATATTTTCCTGTAGGGAGCCGAACCAATGTGGGGCACAGTGAGCAAAGGACCTTTGTCCTTGAGAAGTTCAACATTTCGGAGTTAGAAAGAACTGGTGCTAGGAGTTTCGGGTGTGCCGAAGGTTAATGCATGGAACAAGGAGTTGAAGTACCCCTGGAGGAAGCGTGCCAAGGCAGATCTTTTTAGCCAACAGGCAAGTTTGGTATTTTAACCGGCCATTGAGTGTGAGCCACTGTGCTCTGGCATAGAGGTCACAGGTGTGCGTCAGTCTGTGTGCACCTAAGGTTAGCCTGCATGCTTTGTTTAGTGCAGTTTTAAGGTGCTGGAGGGCACGATCAGTGGCAGAACCATATATAGGCAGGCCGTAGTCCACAAGGGAGCCCACAGAGCTGTGAACCGCTACAGCTAGGGCTTCATGTGTCAAGCTATGCTTGTGCCGATATAGCAGTCCTAGATGCTAGTTGATAGTTTTGACCATGTTGTCGATATGGAGAGTATAGGAGAGCGAATTGTCAGTGGTGATACCTAGGTACTTAAAATGAGGAACAAGTTCAAGGGAGGCCCCCACGACATTACGTATGAAAAGTGGGTAATTATGAAGCTTGTTTAAAGGGCTGGAGAACAGCATGGATTTTTTTTTTTTTGTAGTTCAAAATCAGCTTATGATCTTTGAACCATTTCCCAACACTGGTGAAATCACTTTGGAGTTTCTGTTCCAGAGCGCCGGGATCAGAGCCATGTGTGAAAACAACCGCATCATCTGCGTAGAGGAGGATGTGGCACTGACTGGCTTGAGGGAAGCTATTCAAGAATAAACTGAATAGGAGGGGACCCAAAATAGAGCCCTGTGGAACACCTGAGCAGACAGATTTGCTGCCTAAGAGGGTGGTTCTTATCTTGACTTGCTGGGTGCGACAGTGTAGGTAACTGCAGAGCCATGAAACTGCCTCGGGTGCTAGGCCAATATTGGCAAGTTGCTCTGTTAGGAGGGTGTAATTAACCGTATCAAATACCTTTGTTAGGTCGATAAAGATTGCCCCGGTAAGTTGTCCGTGATCAAGAGATTTGTGGATGAAGCCTGTGAACTCCAAAAGGGCTGTGGTGGTGGTGCTGTGCCCAGCCCTAAAGCCATGCTGCTCAGGACAAAGATGTTTGTATTTGTCCAGGTATTCACCGAGTTGGTCTACAACAATTGGCTGAAGGTCTTTCAAGAGTGGTGGCAGTATAGAGATGGGTCTATAGTTCTCTGCCAGGGCATGGTCCCCACTGTTGTGGACAGGAGTAACTACGGTAGCTTTCCATTTTTGTGGGAATACAGCAAGACAGAGTGACAGATTGAGAATGTGGGTGAGAGGGGACAGGATCTCTTCCAGTGTGACCGAGATAAGTTGCAGGTCAAGGGTGTCACCACTGTATCTCTCCTTGCCAAGCACCTTCCACAGATATTTACTGGCATCCCCAACTGAAATTGACTTGAAGTGAAAGGGGGGATGCCCTTGGGTCTGAAGGCCTACAACAGGACTATGTGGGAGGAAGAAATCGGAAGGGAGGACATGATGAAGGTCATTGAAAGCAAGGTTGAAGGTGTTGGCAATAGTTTTTGGGTTGAGGATGGGGGCTCTATCAACGCAGATCATGGTGAGAGTGGTTTGGGGCTCACTGCCGGTGACCTCTTTAAGGTTTGCCCAAAATTTGCGACCATCATTCTGGTTCTTGGCCAGGGCCTCTTTATAGTATAGGTTTTTGGCTATATGGATAGTCTTGGTACAGTTGTTCCTGGCTTGTTTGTAATTCAGGATGTCAGACTGCTTCCCTGTGGCTCTGGCTACATGCCAGAGGTGGTCTCCATTTTTCATAAGTTCAAGGATGGCAGGGCTCATCCAGGGGCTGAAGTGTCCTTTTATTTTACACTTTTTGAAAGGAGCATGGGCGTCACAGATCGTACTGAATAGGAGGATGAATTGGTCAAGTGTACTATCAGTGTCAGGAGCCCCGAACACAGCTGACCAGTTAGTATTGCATAGATCAGTTCTCTGGTGGTTGGACCAGGCCTGAGGACCCTGTTGGTGACAGTTCTAGGAGGGGGTTTGGTGAATTTATATATTAGTTTAGGTGAACATGATGGGGGAGTGGTCATTAATGTCATCCGGAAGGACCAAGGCATTGAAGTGTGCTCAGGGTGGTTAGTGAGTGCCCAGTCAAGAAGAGTGCTAGTGCCTGTTCTGTAATTGGTCCTCAGGGTCGGACTGGGGTACAGAGGGCCCACCTGGAAAGAAGATACAAGGGCCCACCTGGAAAATCAATAGAGAAGGGCCCAGGTTGACACACTCATATCAATCTTCCATTTCAAGTCTGATACACTAGCTCTGTGTTGGCATCTTACATTTATCAACAGTATCCCAGATACCCCATTTAATTAGAAAAAAGAAGATAAATGCAAATGTTTTCAGAGTTCAGAAGGTAACCACTTACCCAACTGAGGGGGGCCCACCTGGAAATTTCCAGGTATCCAGGTGGGCCAGTCTGACCCTGTTCGTCCTTGTGGGGGCTTCTATGAGCTGTGTAAAGTGGACAGCCTGTAACGCATCTTTGAAGTAGTTAACTTCAGGGGCCAGCCAGTTTATATTGAAGTCACCGAGAAGAATGACTTTGGAGCTCAGAGTTAGGCTACTTAGGCAGTCAGTGACAGCTTGGAGACCTTGGGCTGAGTTCTTTGGGGGAATGTAGATGGATAGCAGTGTTAATGTTTTGTTATGGGCCCCAAGAAGGACCTTAATGGCGAGGGCCTGAGAGGAGGACCCTAGGCTAGGTAGATTTAGGACTATGCCCTGAAGGCTGTCCTTGAGGTAGAGTGCGCAACCCCCACCTCTTTTACACAAACAATCTTGCCTGAAGAGCCTATAAGCCAGTAGACTGACGGCTCCATTAGGAATCCTGGGAGACAGCCATGTCTCGACAACAGACAGTACATCTGGATTATGAAGGGTAACCCAGGCTTGGAGGTTGTCAATTTTTGCTGCCAGGCTGCGGATGTTTAGGGAAGCAAATGTTAATATGCCTGTCTTCTGGTTACACCTACCCTGATAATGGGTGAGGCCCGGGTTAGGATGGACGTTTCCAGAGAGTAGAAGCAGCAGGAGGGCTAGTCTAAACAAGTAACTTTTGAAATATTTGAGGTTACTTTCATGGTGCCTTCGTGAGTAAGCACTGGTGGAGTGCTTATCAGTGTGCAGGACCAGACTGAGAAGAGATGTAGGAGGGGGATGCCATGACTGGGCGCCCAGGCATACCAAGATTTGTTATATGGGCTGGTAGCGGGAGGCAGATCTGAGTCCAGCACCGATGTAATGGTACAATAGGTACTGCCATTGGTGTGCTCAAGGATGAGGGCTGTTGGCAACATAGGCCCAGTGCGTGGCTGCCCCGAGAGGACAAAGAGAGCAGACAGGAGTATGTAGAGTGGCAGTATAGCACAGTGGATTAAGGCTCTGAGCTGCAGATCTGGAGACCTGGGTTTGAATCCCACAACCGCCTAGGTGCACACTGTGTGATCCTGAGCAAGCCATTTAACTTCCTTGTGCTCCCAGGTCGCATCTGGAAACAAGCTTTGGCTTAGTGTGCTACTCCTGGTGAAACAATGTTCCCTTTCCTAATCTGGTTTTCAGAGACAATACTGCCAATCCACCTGATCAAAAGTTTTCTCAGCATCCATACTCATAAGGACTGCTGGAATCTTAGTTTCGTCAAGATGATCTATGATGTGTAACATTCGACAGACGCTATCTTGGGCCTGTTGACCAGACACGAAATCAGTCTGATCCAACCCAAACAAACTCGGGACAATGCCCTCCAGCCATCTAGTATGTATGGTGGTAAAGAATTTATAGTCCACATTAAGGATGGAAAGGGGTCTATAAGAATGACATAATGTTGGGTTCTTGCCAGGCTTGGGTATCACAGAAATAATTGCATAATTCCAAGAGGGTGCTAGCTGGCCTTTTTCGTCTAATGGCTGGGGTGGGGGGGTTAGCCGAATATAAGGTTTTATAATAATGTTGGAAAGCTGCAGATATCTCAGGGACCATCTCAACACTCTGAAAGACCCTGATGGAAGACCTTACCTATATGCGCTTTATTTCTGTGTGCCCGGAGACAACATGTCAATAATCTTAGGGCTTTGTCTCCCCCCCCCGTAATTTCTCTGTCTCAGATATTTTAAGTTCTGTTCTATCTTACACTCCAAAATTTGATTAACGTCCCTTTTAAGTTGGGGCAATTCTAGCCCCCTTTTCCTGTCTAATTTAGCCTGTTTTAAGAGCTCAAGGGTTTGTATTTTCGTTTCTGATGTGTGTTGCTGCTGTATATGATCCCTCTTCCTACCCGCCACTTTAGCAATCAACTTACCTCTAACCATGGCCTTTACCATATCTCAGAAGATACCCAGGGAAACGTCAGACATTTCATCGTCCTGAACAGTCTGGTCTATAAAAGTGTTTACCTGGTCTTAAACCGGAGAACTGTACCACAATTGAGCACCCACAAAACAAGACCACACAAATGGCTAAAAAATATTATACCACTTTATTAATATAAAAAATGCAGCAGTTACCATCACTAAGATTGTAGATGGAAAAAACTGTTGGAAGCTGTATAGCTAGATAGACTAAATGTTTTCACCCACACACTTTGGGCTTCTTCAGAGTAATGAAAGAAATAATTGTAAGACAATAAATAGTTTAATTGCATGTGTTAAAATCTAAATACCCTATCACAGCATATCACTAGGTGATGTCATGATTTAAAAACAAGGTGAAGCACATACACAGCAATAACCAAGTGAAACTTAATATATTTTAAAGGGAAACACACTTTTCTTGTTTAAAAAAGGAATTTTCTTTTTTCAAACATTCTTAGACATAGAAAAACATGTTTATCTATAATCTAAACATCATGGTGATTCCCTTCTTTGTCTGACGATATGTCAAGCTTTCATTATAAATCTAATACAGCGCATGAGGGAGGCTGAGAAAAGGGCGATCATTAAGCGAAAAAAGAAAGAAAATAATGAATAACCCTTCATTTATTTATTAATTATAATTACATCAAGGGAACAAAACCCTCAATAATCCCTATAACACCACTGGCTCCCAATCTAAACAAGACAACAAGAGATGTATTCTGAGTTGATCATTTTTATAATTTTGTTAAAAACACAGAAAGATCTACATTTTCGTTCATTTCCACATCATCCCTCGCTCCCAGTGTATATATCCACAGCTTTCTCTCCTGCCAATCAGTTTTTGTAGGTCTCCACCCCTATTTCCCAGTTACTTTTTCAATACCCATGAAATTGATTTTGTGTGTGATGTCTGTTTTATTTTTAATATGTTTCACTATTGCGTATGTCAAATCCGAGTGCTGAATAGCCCTCACATGCTTCCCTATGCATTGTTTAAACTGTTGTGTAGTGCGACCTACATAGATTTCTCCACAACTACACAGTAACAGATAAACAACACCCTCTGTTGCACACGTTATAAAAGATCTATTTTCATAAGTCCTACCTAATTTAAACTGATCTCCTTGTTTAACATAAGGGCAATATAGACAATTCCCACATTTAAATGTGCCGGGGGGTTAACCAAAAAATTCTATCAGGTTCTCTCAAAGGAAGTGCACTATGCACCACCAAATCTGAGATTGTTCTTGCTCTATGAAACACAACTCTAGATCCATTCTGGACAACTGTTTTCAATTTTGGTTCTATAGTCAAGATTTAAGCAATAATGCATGACAGGGTGTGTGTTGTGCTGGGATAACATCACGCCTGGGGTGATTAGGCACGAGGCTACAGGCCGAGTGTGACTAATCATCCCAGAAGTGACGTTATCCCAGCACAACACACACCCTGAGTGCATTATTGCTATTATACAATGGCCTGCTTATACTAGGGAGGAAAATGTTTCGCTTTTTTTTTACTTGATTTTTAGGTTATTTATCAATATGGAGGTATATGTGGGGAAAAAATAGTCCACTTTTAGCCAGTAGGTGGTGCTGGTTGTATATGACTGGCTGGCTACTTCAGTTGTCTGCTCCTCAAACAGTTTTCTATTGTTGTAGGTTTCCCCACCACTCTCAAACTTTTTTTTGTTTATTCGTTTTATTTTTGTAGTTCACCGTTCCAACAAAGTTTAATTTGACCAGCTGTTCTGACTGCTGTTTGATCAGGTGAACCGCACATTGGGAGCACATTAGGAAATGAAGCCAGACTTTCGGTGTTGCGATATGGGCCAGTAAGTACCTGGTAGATCCTGAGAGGGGAACTGTGTTTTATGTGGCCTCAGCAGCTGGTAGTTGCTGATGGCATCAGTGTGGAAAGATTTTTTTAATTTTTTTTTTAAAGAGGCGCTGCATGTGGTTCTGTGGGAAATGGGCGAGCGGCATGGAGCAAGCACATGCTACGCTGAGGCACGGAAGCAGTGCAAGTGAAGATGGTGGCGTTATAAGGGTACGTGTTTAATTTATTTTGTGTGTTTATTTAGTTTCCCTGGAGTTGCAAGGAACAGGCAATGATTTTTGCTGGACTTGCGAGGAATGGACATATCAGTTGCCGACAGGAGGTTACTGCTGTGGGGGTCACGGAGTGATTCAGTGAAGGATTGATGCGGTCATCTGCTGGGACTAGACCCGTGATGTTGTACTGGGATAACATCATGGGTCCAGTCCCAGGATGACCAATGAGAGGCCACTATTATTTCTTGCCATTGTATAATTGCCAGTTATTACCAATCATTTCACAAATTTTAATATGTTGCGTTGAAAAAGTGCTTATGAATGGACAATCAACTCTTTCTTTTTTCTGTCTACATGAGGTTTTTGGTATTAGAATATCTGCACGTTCCAAATTATTTACAGCTTCCACTGCTGCACAGATGCGTCTATTGCTACAACCTCTTTCTTTGAACCTCGATTTCTGATCAGTTTGTTTCCTCTCAAATTCCACACACTCTGTGCAACTTCTAAAAGTCCTGATTAGCTGTTCCTTTGGTATGTTAAATGTTACATGTCTGGGATAGAAGCTGTTAAACCTCCCTATCTTGCAAGAGGGAGACATTAAGTCTCCAAAAAGTTGACTTTCTGTGTGTCTGCAGTTGTAGTTGTAAGTGGACTAGGGCGTGGTCTGAAATTCCCATGGGGCCTATCGTACAAGCATGTAGTCTGTCAGAGTGCTCTTTGGCTAGAAAAAGAGATCTAGCCTGGAGTACATTTTATGGGCTGCTGGGTCAACTGTGTGACCATTTGATGACTCATGAATGTGCCTCCTGGTATAAACCATATCTAACTCTCTAAGAAGGGATTTCACCTTTTTGACCACACACGTTCACTCCTTGGGATCTCGGAAGTACTATCAGTCTGAGGAGTCAAGGTAAGATTAAGATCTCCTCCACAATGATACCCTTCCCTTTTTTCAACTATGAGTGACAGTAGCAAAACCATACTCCAGCTGGCCCAACCGTGCAGCAGTAGCACTACCACCTGTGATGCTCTAGTGACCCGGGTTCAGGAATGAGCCTGGGGAGCTGGAGGGCCAGCTGGAGAGGGGAAGCCTGAGTGTCTGATGGACAGTTCATTTCCCCCGGGAGGGAGGGGGGATGTCGGCCCAGTGCTGGTCTGACTTCTGGTGGAGGCCAGAGGTACAGCAGCCCGATGCCACACAGATGGGAGGAGTGTGGCAGGACATTGGCGTATGCACCCAGATGCCATGGCGCAACCGCATCTCCAGGGGCTACCGGGAAAAATTGGGACCTGGTAGAGCACCACTGTCAGAGAAAGGCGCTCCTCACCACTCAACCTGTGAGGTCACAATGGGGGGCCCGACAAAACAAGAAGGATTTGGGGGTTCCTTCCACCCCAACCCTGCCTGGGGGACATATCCATATCCAAGGATACATGGGGGTGCCTGACTGGTGGCTCGTGAGTCGAGTTGTGTTGGTGGAAGCTCAGCCGGATTCTAGGGGAATAAATAGCAAGTTAAAAAAGCCACACAAAACAAACATAGTCATTTCCTGGTGAGGCACAAACAGAAACTAAAGTGAGTGGCTGCCACTCATATAAACCAGCCAAAAGGACATATCGACCCTCCTCATCATTGTGTACATATTTAAAGACAAATGGAACTCCGTTTAGAACCAGAATCGCCACCCCTCGCCTCCCCCCAGCTTTATAGGAGGAGGAGTGGATCTGGCTATACCCAAACTTGGGCAATTTCTGATGTTCCACATCAGATAAGTGGGTCTCCTGTAATGGTATAAAATCTGCTTTGGATTTTCGTAGATATGTTATACCTTTACTCCTTTTAACTGGATGAGTGAGGCCATTAACATTGTGGCCCCGATATTCAGAGCTGCGCCCAGCAATGGCGCATGTGGTGGCACAGCGCAACAATGTTGCGCTGGTGAAACTCAGGGATATATTCAAAAGAGATGAGCAATGGTTCATCTCCTCCGAATATATCAGGTAATGCACACTGCACAAATAAGATGCACTGGTGTATCCTCCCCAAACAGGGCTGAATACCAGGAATGGGAACTGCACCAGCGCAACAGAGATACACTGTATGCAAATTCCTGATATTCAGCCTGCACTATGCAAATGGACTCATAATGTATGCATGGGTAAATGGGGTCATCTGCATGTCATTTTGGCCCCATTTGCATGAGTTGTGCAGGGCAGGCCAACGAAATGAGCATGGCGCCCTGCACAGCATGTGGTGCTGCCAGAGGGGGTCTTTGTGAATGACTATTACAGTATACACTGCAAGCCCATTGGTCCACACTGTGGACCTATGGGATTGCAGCCGTACTGTAGCTGTCAGTCAGTGGGCAGCTGCAGAGATATGCGGGTGGGTATGCTGCTACCCACCGATAATGGGGGGCAGCTTGGTGGGCCGAGTCCTGTGTGGTTGGGGGATGCCACTGGACTACCAGGGAGGTGAATTTACTGTACATTTGGCAATCAGGGTTATGGGAGGAGTGGGGGGACCACTAGACTACCAGGGAAGTACGGAGTTGTACATTTACAGGGATTGGAGCATCGGGAGGGGCGGGGGTACCACTGGACTACCAGGGATATATGTTTATTTTAGTTTAGGTGATCAGGCTATGGGGAGAGAGGGGGGTGCTACAAGACTACTAGGGAAGATTTAAAAAGTAATTCTAAGGTGATCAGGGCTACGGGGAGGGAGGGGGGTGCCACTAGACTATCAGGGAAGATTTTAAAAGAATTCTACAGCGATCGGGGCTACGGGAGGGAGGGTGCAACTAGACTACCACAGAAGATTTAAAAGTAATTCTGTGGTGATCAGGGCTATGGGGAGGGAGGGAGGGGTGCCACTAGACCACCAGGGCTGATATGGGTGCTTCTGCACAGAGTACTGGGTAGATGGGCAGCCACCCATGGCTGGCGGCTGCTGTGTTGCTCCTTGGACTACAGCAGCTCACCTGTGGGTGGCCACCATTTGAGCCGTTGTTTCAGGCTCAACTTTGGACATCGGTATGTGGCGCATCCCACGGTTGTGCAGGCATATGTGCCGCACATCCTGGGCTGAATATCGGGATGTGTCCCATATGCATGGGCACACCGCCTGGGGATGTGCCCATGCATGCATAGGGGATGTATAGGGAGAGGTATCAGCAGCAGAAAACAGGAAGTTGTTATCCCTCTGTACAGACAGTTGGTGAGACCCCATCTGGAGTACTGTGTCCAGTTCTGGAGACCCCATCTCCGCAAGGACATAGACAGGATAGAGGTAGTCCAGAGGAGGGCAACTAAAATGGTGCAGGGTCTGCAAGAGAAGCCGTATGAGGAGAGACTAAAGGAGCTTAATACGTATACCCTTGAGGAAAGAAGGGAGAGGGGGGACATGATAGAAACTTTTAAGTACCTCAGTGGAATCAACAAAGTCCAAGAGGGTAGCATCTTTCAGAAAAAGAGACATGCAAGAACAAGGGGACACAATTTAAAGATGGGGGGCAGTTCAGGGACAATGTGAGGAAGTATTATTTCACAGAGAGGGTAGTGGATGCATGGAACAGCCTTCCTGAGGAGGTTGTGGGGTCTAAAACTGTGGGTGAATTCAAGAATGCATGGGACAGACATAAGGCAATTCTTGTGGGGGGTAGGAAGAAATAGGCTGTTGGTTAATTAGGATCTGCGGCCTATCCTGTAGGTAGGGAAATGGGCAGACTAGATGGGCCAAGCGGTCCTTATCTGCCATCAAAGTCTATGTTTCTATGTTTCTATGTTTCATTGTCTTTGCGCCCGGCATCGGGAGTGCAGCTGCACAAGTCCCCTCTGTTGAATATTGCCCCGGGGCGCATTTCTGGGGTTGTGCTGGTGAAACTCAGTTGCGCCAGGCACAACCCCTTTGAATATTTAGCCCTGTAAGTCAAAATATTTGTATGTGCAGTACTCATGGTGTTTGCACAATAGACCTCCTCTATTGGTGACCTCTGGACTGACCGCAGCACCCTGCACTGGCGGAGGAGGAATACATGGGTAATTTTTTTCCATTCCAAGTATAGTTCTAAATAACAATAACAAACAGTTGTCCAACCAGGCCTGGAACGACAAAAACTGTAAACAACTTCCAAAGGAGTTACCAGCCCAGTGGTGTTGAGCACAGAGGTGTTGTGTGCCTTACCTCATGGCACACCAGATATCCATGTTCAGTAGCAATCATGGGTTGCTGGGGGTCAGCTGGGGGAGGGCTGGGTGAGGATTGAGTGGCCACTTGGCAGCTGTCCTTTTCTGAATAGGAGAGGTTGACTCTCCCAGCCCTTGACTGCCATGATGTGGAGGCATGGTGGTGATGTGGGCATCAGAGGGGAGTCAGGCACTAGGTCAGGGGTGGGAGGAGCAGAGCCACTCTGGCCAAGGTGTGCATGCATGCCTCCACGTGCATGCCCAACCTTGTCTGGGGCTCCAGGGCTAATGGGAGAAACATCAGGAGGAAAACGTCAGGGTCTGGGGCTAGATGAAGTCCCCTCACTAGCACTGACGGTCTGCCTGAGGTGGGTTGTCTCTGGACAGCCATGGAAGCTGAACGGGATGGGCTGATTGAAAGCTGCCCAGCCTGCTGGGAGAGAATAAACAAAGTCAGTAAAAAAAAGAAAAAAACTTCCAAAGGTTAATATAAAAATACATTCTCTAGGCACATTGGGGGGAATCACACGGCATCTTCCTGCTCCTGAAACCAAGCTGGTAGTGATGTAACTTACCCCGTTAAAGGAGACCACTACATGAGCCAATCCAAATAGGAAAGAGCTCAAGAAAAGAAAAATCCACTACACACAGAACATAGAACAAAATAACTCTCCTGCGTGTCCCCCAAAACCTTACTGTAAACATACAATGTCAAATGCCTCATACCTTGAAGTAGACCTATTGAGTCACTTTGAAGTTAACGAGGAATCAGGGGAGTTCAGACCCATTGCATCAGTAATGTTAATCAAGAAGCTACGGTCAGTGAGTGCTCCAGACACTAATGCACACCACAGGTGCAGTATTAACATTGTTAGGAGGCCCCCCCAAACTAAAGCATTAACTGTACTGCAGCTGTCACTATAGCCTTCCCAACATACCCATAGGAGCCACACCCAACTATTATCCAGGGCAACGGCTAGTGAAAGAGTCATCGCTTTCCCCTCCTGCCTCTGTACTTGTTGCACTCTTTGAAAAATTTGCCTATAATATTATTGATTGTGGGGACATATTCAGTTACATATTAAGGCAATTTCCCATAGAAACAAAAGACAGTAGCAAAGTCCCCAGTACCAGTTGTATATCTCTGATACTGAATGAGTAACATAAACAGAGGTATGTGGTAGACTTTAAATCAAATGACATATAGGGGCGGTAATCTCACTGGCTGTTTACTTTTAACCGCCCATCTGCACAAAACTCAGTGCAGGAATGAAAAGAATTAAGGCTCTCCACGAGAATCCAAACTCAGGGTTGGGAAGCGCATTATAAGTCCCAAAACAAAGAGTACATACTCTGCATCCTTCATGTAGCTGGCCACCGGCTGTCTGGTGTTATCCTCTTGCCTAGCAGCACCTGAAGAAAAGAGGTAGGGAGTCTGTACCTTAATTTGCTTCAGGCGCAATCTTCTGATCAGGTCAACATACTGCAGGCATTGTTTCTGGATCTCCATTGGACAGTCTTGATTGAGGAAAAGCCAGGAACCATTATCAAATAAATTTCCTTTTTCTGCCAAGCATGTCTAAGCACTTTTTCCTTCACACTATAGCTGGCAAACTTCATTAAAATTTGCAGTGGCCTGGCTTTAGGGACCGATGAGCAGGATTAATGCTCAGTGTGCTCTTCCTATTTTTGGCAAAGCACAAATGTGAATCACCCACTGTCCAGACAAAAACTTTTAGGACCACAAGATGTTTAAATACTCAGTCCTTTATGTAAAAAACTCATAGTGTAGTACAAAGCACAAATAGCAGAAAAAGGCGGTGGCTTCTACATGAACACTACCTTTTTGTTTTCTTCCTCTCCCTTCTCCCTAAGATCTCCCCTATATTCTGTTGGGTGCCACAGTTGTTGAATCATCACAGGCCTACAAGACTCTCATGTGACTATGTCGGCTATGGTACAGTAAAGAGCCACAGGATGCAATCTGCAGCTACTGCACACCAGAGACCAGCATTAGACATCTGATACCTTTCAGGGTCTGATTTGATCTGCATACCATGAGTACTGAATCAGACATTTGTCTCAATCCTTTTAGTCAGATAGTTAAGGCAGGACTGGACTGCCTTTTTTGGGAGTGCCCAGGTAGAAGGCCTGCATTTTGACCATTTGGCCTTGTTTTGGATTACAGGTTAAATATCTGCATCTACATCAAACACTGGGCCTATGATGATTCAACAACTGTGTTACCCAGCAGAATACAGGGGGCTTTAAGGGACTGTGGGGATGGTATAATTGCTGTGCCTCTTACATAGAAACATAGAATTTGACGGCAGATAAGGACTGCTTGGCCCACCCAGTCTGCCCATTTCCCTACCTAATGGATAAGCTGCAGATCCTAGTTAACCAACAGCCTACTTCTTCCTACCCCTACCCCCTAGAATTGCCTTATGACTGTCCCTTGCATGCTTGAATTCCACCAGTTTTTTTTAAACTCTATTTATTTATTTATAGTTTTAGTTCCAACGAACAAGACATATACAGTTTACATACAACCAGATACCACATCCATAAATCACAGAGTTTTCATAGGCAATTTCATTTACTCGCTTTCTGACCCAGTTTTCTAGTAACAGTGTTATATGCACAAGGATTTCATCAATCTTATAACATATATAGACCACCTCGCCTTCTATCATACAAAGAGGAGGGGACCAGCGTTGTTTCTCATTGACTTCATTCGCCAACTAACTTATATAACTAGGAATAAACTGTACCTGTAATTACTGAGGTCCACCACATTTCATAAATTCCTGAGTTTTCTATGTGGAACCTAGCCTAGTCTCTTGGGAGCCCTCATTGTTATGGAATAAAGTCAGGTCTCACCCCTGCCATGTATAGAACCCAACGCCTCCACAGAATTTCAAACTGGGGTAGCCTTTTGTTCAGTGAGGCTGTCAATGCCTCCATCCTATATATATTAATCATGATTTCTTGCCATTTACTTAAAGTGATAGGATTTTGGGTCAGCCAGTTTTTAGTTATGGCCTTCTGGGCTGCTAGGAATGTTATTTTCAAGAACTTAATTGTAGGGGGGTCTCTGAATTCCTTTGGTACTTCTAAGGAAAAAATAACAGGAGGGAGTCAGCATCAATCCTGGGTCAACTATTATCATTAGAGCCTGTTGTAGATCCTGAAAGAAGGTGAAAAGCACAGGGCAACTCCACAACATGTGTACATATGCTGCCTGTAAATGGCCACAGTTTCTCCAACACTTTGAGGAATTGTTGCCTAGGAACTTCCCCAGGATCTCTGGGGTCCGAAAATACCTGACAAAAATTTCCAAGAAAATTCCTGCCAGCTAACTGCTGATAGGCCCCAGTGGATTTTAGTTTGGGTCCATGTCCACACTCCCTCTGGGATCTGACTCCCCATATCAAGTTCCCACTCCTTTTTTATAGAACTAGTGGTGCCTCCTTTCCATGCTAACATGGCTTGATAAAGATTAGAAATAACATGTGTTCTGATAGGAACATCTTCTATTGCTTTTTTGAGAGTAAGTGCAATCTGGGGAGGCGTTGAGATCCTTGTGCCTGATCTTGCAATGAGGCTTCTGATACAATTTCTAATTTGGAAATATCTGAATCTGTCTTGCCAAGGGATTTCATATCTGTTAACTAGTGTTTCAAAGGGAACAATCTCTCCCTCTTCTAGGAAGTGCCATACTAAGTGTAGGCCTTTTGCTTCCCATCTCCTGAACCCCGCATCCTATGCACCAGGGAAAAAGGTATCCAGGTATGGAATATAGGTATAGACATCTCCAACTACTAGCCCTTCTGTCTTTCAGGATACCACCCCATATGCCTAAAGCAAGAGCTGTAAAAGGATTTTCTTCCTGCCTTGTATTTGGTTTCTCCCCCTGCCTGAGAAGTGAGCTGTTTAAGTTCGAAGGGCCCTTCTCAAAGTTCTAGGTTTTTCCATTTAGAGAGATATAATTGGTCCAGCCAATACACAGTTGTCCGTAGCTGTGCAGCCTGGTAATATAGCTTAAAGTTAGGTAATGACAGACGCCTTCTCTTTTCGGGATCTGAAGAACTGAGAGCCTGACCCTAGGTTTATGTAAACCCTATAGAAAACGAGAGGCTGTCCTATTGAGCAAGTTAAAATAGGAGTCTGGTACACTAATGGGGATTGTTTGGACCAGGTATAAAAGTTTAGGGGGGATCACCATTTTTATTGCCTCCACCCTCTGGATCAGGGGGATGGGGATAGGTGCCCATTGCTCTAATTCCAGTCTGATGTTTTTTAAAATTGGAGAAAAATTAAATGTGAACAATCTGTCCACCTGAAATCCTAGTTGAATTCCTAGGTATTTGATATGGGTTAGGTCCCATCTGAAGGGGAACCTCCGTCTAATCTGTTCTGATGGTTCATAATGTATTTTTAAGACCTCAGTCTTAGATGTATTTACTCTGTATCCGGCCAGGAGACTAAATTCTGTTAGGAGTGCCCATAGGTACGCTAATGACTTTTCTGGATCTTGAAGGTAAACTAACAGATCGTCTGCATAAAGGGCAAGTTTGTGTGTTTCCCCCCCAAGGCCCCATCCCCGTATCCTCTCATCCTGTCTCAGCGCTTGGGCTAATGGTTCAAGGTACAGGGCAAAAAGAAGGGGGGAGAGACAGCCCTGTCTGGTACCGCGTTGTAGAGAGATCAGGTGAGAGACTCTGCCATTTATCTTTACATAGGCTCTTGGTTTGGTATAAATATTATTTATGATCTTAATGAAGGCTTCTGAGAATCCAAACTCGCTAAGGGCTAAATCCAGGAATTTCCATGCCACCCGGTCGAAGGCCTTCTCAGCGTCCAGGCTCAAAATCATGCACGGGGCCCCTGACCGAGCAGCATGGAACATGACATGCAGGGTTCTTTTAATATTGTCTTGGGTTTGTCTACCCAAGATGAAACCTGTTTGGTCATAGTTAATTAGCTTAGGCATAATCACCTCTAGGCGTTTTGCCAAAATCAAGGCATATAGTTTATAATCAATGTTCAAGACGGAAATGGGGCGATAAGAACTACATTGTGTAGTATCTTTTCCCGGTTTGGGGATACTCGACATAACTGCATAGTTCCAAGTGTCTGGCAAGGCTTCTCCTAATTGTGCCACTCTGCAGGCCCTTAACAGCGGGTTATTTATCTCCTTTACAAAGAATTTAAAGAATTCTGGGGTATATCCATCCGGACCAGGTGATTTCTTGGTTTTCAATCTCTTAACTGTGGCTGCCAATTCTATAGGGGTTATAGGGGTATATAAGGATTCCCTAATTTCCTGAATCAATTTCGGTAGCTTTAACTTAAATAAGTTTCTATTTGTTCTCTATCTGGAGAGTATTCTGACATATAGGTTTATATAGAATTCCCTGAAGTCGGATAGGATTTTTTCTGGAGATTTTACTAGATGTCCCGTTTTGAGATCTCTGATCTGTGTGACTGTGTTTTCTGCGGTCTGTCGTCTAAGTCGATGTGCTAAGAGGCGAGAAGCCCGAGGTCCGGTCTCATAGTACCTCTGTGTTAAACGCTGTACTGCCTGCTCCGTCTTTATATCAATTATTCTCTGGATCTGTTGTTTAACTTTTTGAATATCCGGCTGTACCGAGATAGTCCCCTTCGCATCTTGGTCCTGTAGGACCTGCAACTGCCTTTGAAGCTGTTCTAGTTGTTGTTTTTGTTGTCATTTTAAATGGGTAGCAAATTTAATACGGTCTCCCCTGAATACTGTCTTGATAGTATCCCACAACACAGTGTCGGATATCTCAGGGGACTCGTTATCCTGCTGGATTTGAATTAGTCTAGCAGTAGCCATGTCCGTAAACTCTTTTAAGTTTAGGAAATAATTGTTAAATTTCCAGAGGGACTGACCCTTTTTGGCCTTCCAGTTCAGTCTCAATAGCAATTGAGCATGATCAGAAAGGACAGACGGGACATGTCTACATTCCAGTACCTGATCTTGGTGTTCTCCCGATATCAGCATATAATCAGTCCTAGCATATGAGCCATGAGGGTATGAGTAGTGGGTATATTCTTTTTTTGTTCATGTTCTGATTTCTCCAGGCGTCTACCCAGAAAGCCCCCTTTAAGTGTCTCTTAATCAACCTACTAGCCGGGCACTGTCGGAAGGCCTTCACTTTAGATGTATCTTTTTGGTCCCATATCTGATTCAAATCTCCACCTACCAATAGTAATCCAGTGTGATGTTCAGAAATCTTGTGAAGCAAGGAGCAGATGGCCTCTTTTGTGGAGCCCGGTGGTGCATACAATGAGGCCAATGTGATAGGAGCACCCTCCAGGTTGCCTGAAAGTATAGCCAGTCGGCCCTCAGGGTCCGTATAACTGGCTGTTTTTAGAAAATGGGTTCCTCTGGAGACCAGTATAGCAGAACCCCTTCCTTTCCCCCTCCTGAAGGAAGCCGCTACCACCTGGTCATAACCAAACTTCCTCAACTTCTGGAATTCAGATCTGTTAAGATGCGTTTCCTGTAGTAGAACAAAAGAGGGGCTTTCTCTTTTCATGGTAGACATGGTTTTGTATCATTTTACTGGGTTATTTAACCCGTTAACATTGTGGGAAATGATTTTAATACCATTACTATCCCCCATCTATGTGGAAAAACCTATAAATCTCTAACCATGTGGGGTCAGACTCTCTAATCCCCAGTGACTTTCCTGAAATTTTCCACGATATGCCACCCCAGCTTTCCCTTGTGCTATTTCTTGGTCTCCCTATTGGTTGTAGTAAACCCTGTCTTCTCACTTGGTGTTTAAATGTAATTTGCCTATATAGCTGTTTATTTATAACTCTATCAAGCAACCAAACAGTTGATATCTTGGAGGTGGAAGGCTAGGTTTGCTGGCCAAGGCACCTAGCTTCACCTGAGCTCTTTCCTTCTAGCTTGCTTGAAAGGACAGAACTAAGAACCATACCAGAGTAAGGGAAAGGATTAAGACTTTTGGCTAGGCAGATTTACTGTGTGTTGTTGTTTTTATTTTGTACTCACAGGGATTGTTACTGTTTGTTGCTAACATTTTATTGCTTTATTTTTCTCTGATTCACATTGCTGTTGCTGGGTATACCTTCTGCTGCATTATAACAAGCTGTGCCTACAGGTGTGTGCTAACAGATCACTGCTATAATCTTCCGATTCAAATTGTCTTTTGCAAGGAATATCTTCTGGTACCGCTTTCTTTTTCTCTGTAGCAAAGTGTTTCTTACAGTGTATATCGTCTGTGAAATTATTACAGGTGCTGCTTAAATTTTTGTGACTTTTTATCATTAGACTAAGCAAAATTACTGTCTGCCCCTATTTTATTTATTTCTTTTTTGCTGAAAAGGTTTTTTTGTCTCAGAGATGTTGCAGTCTTCTTCTCACATTGAAGACAGGGAGAGTGAGAAAGCAGCCACAGCTTCCTTGAGTCAAGGAAGTTATTTTCTAGACTACATTGAACTGAATTATTACTTTTTGGACCTGTGTAAGTAACTAGTATTGATTCTGTTTTTGGGGTGGACTTTTCTTAGTTTTAACTTTTATTTGCCTGTGAGGAACTGTAGCTGGGAGATATTTGCAGTCAGTTGAGACTAGACCTGTTACTTAGCCTTTGTGAAATAGGTGTCTGAAAGGAAGGAAGGCACTCCCCGGGGTGGAGGGTAAGAGTTATAGGTGATTGTTTCTGGACAGCATAGGTTTAGGGTAGAACTGTGGGGAGGGAAGGGAAAGGGAGGTAAGGTGCCTGCCCGGGGGCCTAGGCTTTGAGGGACAGGAAATGAATCCTCAGGATCATGGGAGCAGTGGCAAGGGGAGGGAGCTGGATGTCATTATCCACCTAGGGATGAATGACCTGGCTGAGAATGGGATCAGAGCAGTGCAACAGGAGTTTGTGGAGTTGGGGAGGAGCCTTAGACAAGCAGCACACACAGTAACTTTCTCAGAAGTGCTATCTGTCTAGGGCATGGATGAGGCTAGGGCACTCCGCACCATGGGATTCAATGACTGGTTGAAAAGCTGGTGCAGAGCTCAGGGATTTGGCTTCATTGGGGACTGGGGCTCCACCTGGAGGGATGCAGACCTATACAGGTGCGATGGTCTGCATCTATCCTGGAGGGAAACCAGGATCCTAGGTGATAGGTTTAAAATGCTTCAATGGCAAGCATTTAAACTAGCCAAGGGGGAAGGCAGTGAAGAGGAGAAGGGAAATCCTACCCCCCCAAAATCAGGGTAATTAGTGAGGGAAACACCAAAATAGAGCAGTCGATAGGGAGAAGGGCAAGGGTAAATGGAGAAAAAGACAAAGGCAGTAGGGACAGGGATGGGGCAAAAAGAAATAAAGCCATAAAAAAATGGAGGGTAATGAGTATCAATGCCCGTAGTCTAGGTAAAAGGCTCTCTGAAATGGTGGCCTTGATGGAAGAAGGATGCCTGGATATTGTGGCAGTCACAGAAACATGGTACACTGAGAACCATGACTGGGATGTCAACATACCAGGGTACACAATCTACAGGAGGGACAGGGAGGGAAGAAGAGGAGGAGGAGTAGCTCTCTATGTAAGGGAAGGGATAAAAGCAACAGAACTAAAGGGTAAACAGGGAGGAGAGGAGGCACAGTGGGTCACCCTGGAGACTGGAACTGGCTCCACAATCTGCACAGGGGTTGTATACCGACCCCCATCTTAGGGGGAGGAAATGGACAAGGAAATGATAGAAGGCATCCTTGGGATGGCAGAGAAAGGGGAGATATTGCTGATGGGGGACCTGAATATGCCAGATGTTGACTGGAGCACCTTTGCTGCAGCCACATCCAAGAGCAGGGCCATTCTCAATGCCCAACAGGGGGCATGCCCCAGACAGCTAGTTTTGGAACCCACTCGGGAGAGAGCAGTCCTAGACCTGGTACTCTCAAATGGGGATGGAGGGAGGATCTCTGATCTTGAAGTGGGTAGCCATCTGGGAACAAGCGACCACCAAACAGTGTGGCTCACGATAAACTTAGCTGTAGAGTCAAGCCACACAAAAGTTAAGGTACTGGACTTCAGGAGGGCTGATTTTGTCAAAATGGGAGAGTGCCTCAGAAAAGCACTAGCAAACAGGCAAAAAGGTGGGGTGGAGCAACAATGGGGAAACATCAAAACCGCCATCACAGAGGCAACAAGTCTTTGTGTGAAGCAATAAACATATCAAAATGAAAGAAAAAACCACTATGGTTCTCAAAAGAAGTGGCGGGGAAGGTAAGGGGAAAAAGATAGCATTCAGGAAGTATAAGGAAACACAGAAGGAGCAGGACAGAGAACTGTACCAGTTAAAGCAGAAGGAAGTGGGTAAGGCAGTCAGAATAGCAAAGGCCCAAACTGAGGAAAAGATAGCCAACTCGGTTAAGAAGGGGGATAAAACCTTTTATAGGTACATTAGGGAGCAAAGAAAGACTAAGGCAGGGATACTGAGGCTGAACAAAGAGGAAGGTGGTTGGGCAGAGAGCAACAGTGAAAAAGCAGGGATACTGAATGAATACTTCTGCTCAGTATTCACAGTGGAAAAGCAGGGGGAAATAACTACTCCAGTCAATAGAAGCACTCTGGATAGGGGGGTTGACATTAGTCCTTTCACAGAAGAAAGGGTTCTGAAAGAACTCTTAAAACTGAAAGTGGATAAAGCAATGGGGCCTGATGGGATTCACCCCAGAATTTTAAAAGAACTAAGGGAAGAACTAGAAACACCACTGACTACCCTTTTAATAAATCATGGGAGGATGGGGTAGTACCTGAGGACTGGAGGAGGGCGGATGTGATTCCCTTCACAAAGTGGGAGCAAGACAGAGGCAGGTAACTACAGACCTGTCAGTTTGACCTCAGTGGTAGGAAAATGATGGAATCACTTCTGAAGGAAAGAATTGTTGAGTACCTAGAGGCCAGTGGGCACAGGACCCAAGGCAGCATGGATTCACAGTGGGAAGGTCATGTCAGACAAATCTAATTGATTTCTTTGACTGGGTGACCAAAGCAGTAGACCAGGGAGGGGCTGTGGACATGGCCTACATAGACTTTATCAAGGCATTTGACACAGTCCCACACAAAAGATTAATAAACAAATTAGCCAGCCTGGGAGTGGGTCCTAGGATGGTAGCCTGGGTAAAACACTGGTTGGACAACAGGACACAGTGGGTAATAGTAAATGGAGTCCACAGTGAAGAAAGGAGGGTTACTAGTGGGGTACTGCAGGGTTCAGTACTGGGGCCGGTCCTTTTTAATGTCTTTATAAGTGACATTGCAGAGGGACTGGAAGGGAAAGTATGTTTCTTTGCAGATGACACAAAGATATGCAACAGAGTTGATACACAAGGTGGGGTGGAAAGGATGAAAAGGACTCAGCAAGGTTGGAGGAATGGTCAAATGTATGGCAGCTTAGATTCAGTGCAAAAAGTAATGCACCTGGGAAACAAAAACACAGGGAAGAGTACACAATGGTGGGTGAGATACTGACAACAACAAAATGGAAAGGACCTAGGGGTAGTCATATCAGATGACCTAAAGGTGGGCCAGCAATGGAGAACACAGTAAGGAGGGTTGGGGGATACTGGGATGCATAGGAGAGGCATCACCAGTAGAAAACAGGAAGTTGTTGGCCCTCTGTACAGACAGTTGGTAAGACCACATCTGGAGTACTGTGTACAGTTCTGGAGACCCCATCTCCACAAAGACATAGACAGAGTGGAGGCTGTCCAGAGGAGGGCAACCAAAATGATGCAGGGTCTGCATCAGAAGACATATGAAGAAAGACTAAAGGAACTAAAGATGTATAGCCTCGAGGAAAGGAGGGAGAGGGGGACATGATAGAAACTTTCAAATACCTCAAGGAGTAAACAAAGTCCAAGAGGTAGCATATTTCAGAAAAGAGATGGGCAAAACAAGAGGGCACAATTTGAAGAAAGAGAGGGGATGGCTCAGAGGTAATGTGAGGAAGTATTTCTTCACAGAGAGGGTTGTGGATACATGGAACAGCCTTCCTGAGGAGGTCGTAGAGTCAAAAACAGTGGGGGAATTCAAGAATGCATGGGACAGACATAAGGCAATTCTAGTGGGGATAGGAGGAAGTAGGCTGTTGGTTAACTAGGATCTGCAGCTTATCCATTAGGTAGGGTAATGGGCAGGCTAGGTGGGCCAAGCGGTCCTTATCTGCCATCAAATTCTATGTTTCTATGTAACTGTGGTTCATCTATTTGTGAAATCTAACAGGAATCAGTTAAAAACTTCCTCAGTAAAATGCATACTTTGTCCCTGGCTTTCAAAGTAAATGAACTGGTTTACAATGTGTGATAACCTGGCCTTTGAAGGAAGTTCTTAATTAAAGTTTCCACTGGGTCATGTAGAGGCCATCCCTCCTCACCACACTTTTGAAATTCCATCTCCCAGATGGCTGTTCTGCTGTCAGCCATATTTTTCCAAGCAGACATTCAAATAAACATATATTTATATAACAAATATGATACAATATAATAACAAGTAGATAGGCAGAGAGTCACATTTACTGACCTAAAAGTTAGGACCAGACTAGGGATTTTGGCAGACTATAAAAGCGCTCTGAACCAGAAGCAAGCTCTCTTTTCCTGGAGCATTTCAGAGATTTCTAAGGACACCATTCCTGACAAGACACAGAAAAACTGCCAGTAGACACTGAAAGCCAGAGGCTGAAAAAGGAGGAAAAGATTTTTCAGATGTCCTTATTCTTCTGGACTTCAATTCATTATGAACTTAAGGAAGAAATTAGATAAAAGTTATAGTGAGTTTTTTCTTGTACATGCCCACTTTTTTTGTGTTATTCTGTGACCAAATTTTTAAATCTTTTAGTTGTAAATGTATGATAATTATTTAGTAAAAACATTTGTTTTTAAGAAACCTGCCTGAGCGAGATTTTTATTAATAATCTGTGACCAAACTGTTATTGCTAAGGGGTGCCACCATAAGCTACCAATTGAACAAGGATCTGTAAAGGGACATCTGGGTAAAGATAGGGAGATTGTAAAAGTCTCTGGGAAGAGTCTGTGGGGATTTGAACCAGGTTATTGCATGCCCTGTGGGAGAAGACAAAATCAGGGTTATAAGGATACCACAAAGAGATTGTAACACCTGGTTCTTCCCCCTTTGTGCAGCAACTAAGAAGGGTTCTCATTTGGCTACAAGACTTGAGACTGGTATTGCACCCTTATCCAAAGTAAAGAGGGAGCCCTGGGAATTTGTGGTGGGTGTTTAGTTGTGAACTCAGTGAGCACTCTGGGAGGTCACAAGGAGGGTATTCCTGTTTCCCCCTTCCTGTCATGGACTGCACTTAGGGGTTGGCACTGTGAGCTCAGTGGAACTGACCCCCAGGAGTGGGTTCATGTCAGATTTAGTGTACAGAAGTGGGATCCAAGAGATCTGGTGGCATAGTGTTGCGATTCGAGAGATACTGGTGGCACAGGCATAACAGCTGGATTCGAGGCCAGTGTATCAGATTGATAAATTGAAAAACACACAAACAAGGCAGAGATGTGGAAAAAACAATTTGATTACAATATAAAGTTCCCTACCCTGTTTTTTTTTCCGGTGTTCATGTAGCAGTAGTTTAGGGAAGAAGATGGCTTCCAACTACTGCGAATACACTGCAGACCACCTAAGGCAATTGTGTCAGGAAAGAGGGGTCCAGTACCAGCGTCAAACCAAAAAGAACCTCATGGAGACTTTCATGGCAGCCAATAAGCAAGCAGTTGCCCTGAACCTTGAGTCATGGCAAGTGACTGAAAGGGACCAGACTTGAGCATGGGGATGCCAGGGGACCTTGCAGTGTCCAGTCCCAGGGAGGAGGACAGCAAGAACAGAGGGAACCCAGAGCCACAGTGCCTGGGGAAGGTCACCACAGAACTGGTGCTGGAAGAGATCAGGCTGCAGCGGGAGATGGGGAAACTGGAGATGCACAAAGACAACATCAGAAGAAACTTGCCATGCAAGAAAGGCAACTTCAGAGAGAGTTTGAACTGGAGAAGCTAAGACTCCAATGACCAGCGCCAGAGGAGGTAAGTGACAGTGTGAACCTGAAACTCCAGGGCTGGGGTATAAGTTAAATTCCAAATTAATAGCTGCATTTAAAGAGGGGGAGGATATGGATGCATTTCTGAATTCATTTGAAAAGGTCTGTATCCAAGCCAAAATACCCTGGAAGTCCTGGAGCTTCCAGCTATCCCCGGTACTTACCAGTAAGGGGCGTGATGCACTAGGCCAAAAGGACAATCAGGACAGTAGCAATTATGAGAAACTTAGAGCTGCTTTGCTTAAAAAGTACAAACTAACTCCTGAGGCCTACAGGGTTAAATTCCGTACACGCCAAAAGAGTCCTGACATGAGCTTTGAGGAATTCACCACAAAGCAACGTCAGTTTTAAAACAGTGGGAGGGGGTGGAAGCAAACACTGTGTGGAAAATTGAGGAGGCTGTACTTTTAGAGCAATTCTTTTGGGCTTGCCCAGCAGAGCTAAAAATCTGGCTAGAGGACCGCGATCCAAAACAGCAGAGCAAGCTGTTGAGCTCTTGGATTGCTGTGCCAGGAACAGTCCTGCTCTGAAAGGAAGCGGAGTAGGTGTGGCAGTGCAGAAAGGGAAAAGCGTGCCTTCAGGGTGGCTAAAACCCTCACTGCCTCTGCAGAAAGGGGGAAGCCTCAAGTTACCAAAAAGGGATTTCTTGGATAAAAGAAATGATGACTGTTGGTTTTGTAAACAGCCTGAGCATCTTGCTAGACAGTGTGCTATAAAGGTACAGAGTGGACAAAGTGGTGCTCAGACAGGGTTGGGTGCACTGTGTATCCATAAAGCATGCCTGTAAACATGAGGGAGCACACCGGTTACTATAAATGGCATGCAAAACCATGGGTTAAGGGACATGGGGGTGTCTCTTACCCTGGTATAAGGGATTTGGTTGGGCCTGAACAGCTTATACCTATTCAGTTTGTAAAGGTGAGGGGATTCACTAGGGAGGAGAAAACACTGCCACTAGCTAGTGTTCTCCTGGACTGGGATGAGACAGGAGAACAGGGTGCAAAAAGTGGCAGTGGCACACAACCCTGCCCCAGATGTGATTATATGGAAAAATCTACAGCAGGGGGTGGTGTGTGTGCAGTTACCCACAGTCAGACAGCTAAAGCCCCTTGTAATTCTCTGATCCCCACAGAAGGCCATGTGGAGAAAAATAGGAGGCTGGTTCCCCAGCCTCTCTCCCCTTACATGGAGAGTAGTGAAAGGGAGGTAGGATTTCCCCAAGTAGCCATTCACAAAAGAGCTACAGAAGGTTACTCTGAGGAGGGAGGGGTAACACTTAGTCAGAAGGTTAGGGATGGCAGTGACTCTGAATGCCCTGATGCTAGAGCTATGGAACCCAGTTTAGGAACTGAGGGGGACATGCCTCATGCTTTGGGAAAATGTGAGGAATTTGCTGCTGCTCAGAGGATTGATCCTAGTTTGGAGAGGCTGAGGGCTTGTGCAGAATCTGACATGACACAGGGAGGTGACATGAGACATAGGGTATTTTGGGACAATGGACTGTTGTATACCCAGGACATGAGGGCAGAGGGAGGGGTGATGGGCAGGCAGCTTGTCGTTCCCCAAGGGTATCGTGAGCAATTGCTCAAGGTCGCTCATGACATCCCCATATCTGGACATCACACGCACCATGCAGTGATTGGCCCAGAATTTCTATTGGCCCAACTTCACCCAGCAGGTGAAGGAATATTGCAGGTCTTGTCACCAATGCCAACAGATAGGAAAGGCGGGTAGTAAAACCAAAGCTGCCCTAATTCCCTTGCACATTGTGAAGAAGCCATTCCAGAGGGTAGGAATGGATATTGTGGGACCTTTGAATACCCCAAGCTCCTCTGGCAAAAAGTTTATCCTGATGGTGGCAGATTACACCACCGGATACCCAGAGGCGGTCGCCCTCTCCTAACTTAGGACAGATAAAGTGGCAGACACCTTGCTAGGGATTTTCTCCCGTGTCGGGTTTCCACAGGAGGTTATCTCTGACCAACGGGGTATCTTCATGTTGGACCTGATGAAGTGTTTGTGGGAGAAGTGTGGGGTGGTGCAGCTCAGACACAAACGGCAACCTTAGGAGGCATACGTCAAGTGCGGTCCAGCCCCTGGCTTTACTGTCTGCTGAGCTTCACTGATCTTCACCGACTGGGAGAAAGACCAGTCATGGAGGGAAGGCAGACTCCGACAGGTGCAGAAGCAGGGATTTCTTAACAGTTCTACCTGGTTGAATCCCCCTTAGAAACATAGAAACAAGCAGCAGGGACTCCATGGAGATGCTCTGAGCCAAAGGGCAGAACAACTGAGCTAAACCAGATTCCTTCTAACTGAGCTAAACCAGATTCTTTCTTACCTTGCAGGAGTACAAGCTAACCTTGTCTGTTCAACAACTACCTGATTGTTTTCTGCAGCATACAGGGAACAGTCGGATACACCATCCACCTCCCCCAATCCCACCCTCCCTGGGTGCTCTTGCTTTATAGGGTGTAGCGCCACCCACAACACCTGATAGGAGGTAGTAAGGCACAAAAAAAAAATTCACTGTTCTGTTTTCTTTTTCGTCCACTCTTCCTGTCAAGAAACAGGAATCAGCATTACCACTCAACAAAAAAACCAGCATTTGTCAATGCCGGAGTTAGTCATTGCAATTGTTGTTGGTATGCACCAATAGGCAGGACTACAGTTCCCAGCAAAAAGAACAAGTTATGCCATTAAGTTCAAATTCCTGTTGATATACAGTGAAGTGCACACTTGTTTTCTCAATTCGTGATCTGGCTTTGAAGAGAGAAGATGTGTCTGCGGTACAGAGAAGATGAGGGCACTGGAGCCCCACCATGGATTGGAGAGGGGGGACGTTATGGTTAGAAACCCTAACACCCCAGACGTTTGTTGGTATTTGCACTACAAATTTTCAACATGGCCTTTTGTGTGACCTCCACCTCATGAAAGCTCTGACTTAGCTCACCTGTCAGTCCTGCCTTCTTTAAGACCCTCTATGACAAAACATTTGCTGAAATCTGTAATTACTTCTATCGCTCCTAGCAGCTTGACTATTGTTCCTCTCTTCTTCAACACTTATCCAAATCAGCCCTTGCCACTACTACTCCCCCCTCCTCTACCCCACTTGCCCTTAGCACTCTCTGCATCCCTCTTATTCACCACCCCCCTTCTGCCGCATTTACCTAAGGCTTACACACTGTTATGCACACCTCCATAGCTTAGGAATTTCCATCCAGGCCTGTAACGTGTTTCTGCTGGACAGGAATATAAATAATCTTTCTTTTTTTTCTTCTGTGGTTTGTATATGACATCCATACACATCCTGCTCCTGTGGGAACTGTATATATATATTACATTTGGGTTGTGTTTTATATATATATATATATATATATATATATATAAATTTCTTGTACATGTGACTTGGAATGTAAATACTCTGCTCCTATCAGTATTGTAAACATGTTGTTCTTTTTGTATTATGGATATTTATATGTAACTGTACAATTTTCCCTGCCAACAGCAGGTCCACCTTGTAAATGAGCTTGCTCAATGGTGATCACCTGGATAAATAAAGATTTGATTGATAGAAAGCATTTGGAACCTGTGCTCATGAACAGTGGCACTGTGATTTTGTTAATCTGTCCCGATCGTTGATTTCTCACATCGACCGCGCCATTCTGCACCAGATCCGTGAAAACACAGTTTGGGCATGATGTGAAAAATTACAGCTGTACCGATTCATAGGGAGATGTGAAGAGATTGCAGTGTTGAAAATCTGGAGTGAAAATATTAAAAATGCTCGAACATACGAGCGTACATGGAAACTGTACAACGCACGCTCGTGACAGTCATTTAGTGGAATTATTTCACCAAAATTTCAACATAAGCATTTTGTGACCTCTGCTCATGAACACTGTCACTATGATTTTCTTAATTGGTCCCGAACATTGATTTCCTACAGCGACCGCGCCATTGTGCGCCAGATGTGCGAAAACACATTTCGGGCAGGATGTGAAAAATGACAGCTGTACTGTTCTTAAGGATGTGTGCAAAATTGACAATGTTGAAAATCATCAGTGAAAATATTATAAATTCTTAAAGTTACGAGTGTGCGTGGAAACTGCGCAATGCATGCCGTAACATAGTCATTTTATGGACTTTTATCACCAAATTTTCAACATAGGTATTTTGGGACCTACGCTCATGAACAGTGTCACTGTGATTTTCTTAATCTGTCCTGAGCACTGATTTCCCACAGCGACTGCACTATTCTGCGTCAGAAGTGCGAAAACACATTTTGGCCAGGATGTGAAAAATGACAGCTGCACTGTTCAAGAGGAGGTGTAAATAATGCCAATGTTGAAAATGTGAAGTGAAAATATTACAGATTCGCGACATTACAAGTGTGCATGGAAACTGCACAACGCACGCTTGTAACACAGTCATTTTTTGTAAGTTTTTCACCAGATTTGCAACATAGGCTTTTTAGGAGCCCATCTCATGAGCAGTGACACTGTAATTTCGTTAATCGGTCCCAAAAAGTGATTCAGTAGTGCAGTGACCACGAAAACACCTTTCGAGACTGAATAACCAGATGACAGTGACTGAATTCATGAGGTAGGGTCCCAAGAACCCCACGCTGAAAATTTTGGGCCACAATTCATACAAATGGCCAAGATATGCACCAAGGTTGAAAAAGAAACATTTATGCCATTATACAGCTTACTGGCATTTCTTCAGCTTGAGGTTGGCTTTGAAGAGTGCAGATGTGTTCCCGGTCAACTGAAGATCGTCGTGCCCAGCTCTGGAGGTAAGTATGGGGTGAGGGGGGTTGTGGGGAGGTGGGGAGGGGTGCGCAAAGAGTGGGTGCAGGTTGGGCAAGGGGTGGCATGGCAGACTGTGAGGGACTGTTTTCTGGTTTACAGGTAAAAAAATAAATCCAGCGCAGGAAGGTTTTCTTTAACGGGGACTTCGGCATGCTGTGGTAGGCTCCCAGTGTGCCACCTGAGTCTTTGTGGGGGAAGGTGGTCTGTAGCTGGGGATTGGGCACCCTTTCTGCACATACTGAGTGTTTGGGGGGAGGACAAGAGCCGAGGGGGATTGGGCACCCCCTTCGGCACACAACAAATGGGGAAGGGGATATTATGTTGACGGGAAGTGGGCTCCCCCATCGGCAAATGAACTGGGAGGGGGCATGCCGACAGAGGGATTGGGCACCCCTATCGGCTGTCATAGGGGACTGTAAGAGGTAGACGGTGCTAGCCACTGTTTGTTTATTAAACTGGGAGGGGGCATGCCGACAGCCTGGGCTCAGCGCATTCACACTGCAAGCTACAGCAGTGTTAACATGCAACCAAGCAGACAACAATGTAGGAATACAACATCAAAGGACTGAGCCGTGACACTATTGGTGCAGCTCTGTCCTTTGAAAAGTTGTCCAACTCTGCCTGAACAGCTGAAAGAGAGTCATCGCCAGCCTGCCGACTGATTCACCTGCCGCTGACCTGCCCCTTGAAATGAAGCTCTCCATTGGGCACACCCCTGTATAGCACCTCTTATAGCAATGACTTCATCTGCACCTGCGCGCCATGACAAACTCAAAAATGGACCTTGTCAGTTGTGAAAACTGCAGTGCACTGTACAATAGGATATACAAATGGCAACCAGGACCCTGCTGTGCATGCTGCGCCATAAGAAAAAATTACTCACCTTAGTAATGTTGTTTCTTCTAATAGAGTCTTGCTGTATTCTGACATATTGCAGTGATGTCCAACCTTTGAACTGCCCCGGAGATGAAAGAGTTAACTTTCCATGCCAGGCATGGAACGCTGAGCTCGAGCTCGGTTGAGACTCTGTCTGTTGCTGTTTGAACTCAAACCGTCAGATCTTTACGAGCTATACTCACTGGGTGTCCTGTGTGAAACTGTAAACTTACACTAGCCAACTGGCTACTAAATATAATAAAAAGATTTTTTGGTCCCAAAACAAAGACTCAAGTCAGGAAACCCAAAAAATAAACAAAACACAACACCCACACACCCAAACTAAAGGTGTGAGAAAAGAAGGGGTGGGGACATCTCCCGAGTGCCAACACTGCTTCTGCCCACCCACATCCCAAAAACCAAGGTTCTGAGAGGAGAGGAGAGGCAGTGGGGGAGGTCAGAATACAGCAAGACTCCATTAGAAGAAACAACATTACTAAGGTGAGTAATTTTTTTTTCAAACAACATGAAGTCTTGCTGTATTCTGACATATTGCAGACTACCAAGCAGTACCTCCATGGAGGAGGGACAGAACCTACTTAGGAAATAGGCTCTGAAGCACTGCTGTGCCAAACTGAGCATCACTCCTAGCCTGGATATCCAGAGAGTAATGCTTGGTAAAAGTGCGTACTGTTTTCCAGATGTCTGCTTGACAAATCTCTAAGATAGGAATATCCCTGGCAGCAGCCAGGGAAGCAGCTGTACCTCTGGTAGAGTGAGCCCTGCGGCCTGAGGGTGGGATCCTACCTAGCTTTTCATAGCAAAATTGAATGCAATAGACAATCCACCTGGCAATAGATCTCTTAGTGGCAGGTTTTCCCTTAACAACCTCACCATAAGTGAGGAACAGTTGGAAGGAGTCAAACCTGTGACCCTTGATGCGCTCTATGTAGTAGCTAAGGGCCCTTTTTACATCCAAACTGTGCAGCCTCCTCTCCCCAGAGGAGGAATGGTCAGTGAAGAAAACAGGAAGAGACATAGACTGGTTAAGGTGGAAATCTGAAACCACCTTAGGCAAAAACTTCCTATTAGTCCTGAGGACCACCATATCTCTATGGAAAGAGATAAAATCAGGCTCCACTGACAGGGCCTGTAACTCACTTATGCGTCTGGCAGAAGTGATGGCCACCAAGAAAACAGTTTTCCAAGTCAAGTACTTAAGCTCTGCTGAGGACAAAGGCTCAAAAGGGGGTTGCATAAGCTGAGCAATGCAAACATTAAGGTCCCAAGCAGGGGCAGGGTCCCTGAAGGGAGGATTGGTATGAAGCAATCTCTTGAAAAATTTAGAAAATACAGGATGAGCTGAAAGGGAAGAGTGTTTGCCTGCTGTAAGGAAGACAGAGACAGCTGTCAGATGCACTGTCAGTGTAGCTGGTCTGAGTCCCAAGCTATTAAGATGAACCATATAGTCAAGGACTGTGGGCAGGCCAGCAGACTCTGGAGAAATATGCTTCCCAGAGCACCATATAGAAAATCTTTTCCACTTGGAGTTGCAAGTGTTTCTGGTGGAAGGCTTATGAGAAGCCTTTAAGATATCCAGAACACCTTGAGAGAGAGGTGTAAATCAGCAAACTCTAACTCTTCAAGAGCCAGGCCTTGAGATTGAGAGATTTGAGATTCGGATACCAAACCCTCCCCTGAGCACATGTTAACAGGTTGTAATTCCTGGGAAGAGACAGGGGAAGGTGGACTGCTAAGGACAACAAGAGAGGGTACCAGGGCTGTCTGGCTCAGTCTGGAGCAATCAGAATCACCTTGCAGGGTTAAGACCTGATTTTGACTAACACCTTGAACAGGAGAGGGAAGGGGGGAAGCATACAGGAACTTCCCTTCCCAATTGAGAACTAGGACATCCAGGGGGACTGAGCCCAACACTGGGGGCCTGCAGCAAAAGAGAGGAAGTTGGTGATTGTCTGGGGCTGCAAAAAGATCCATCTGTGGAGTGCCCCATCTGGAGAAGATCACCTTCAAAACCAGGGGGATTCAGGGACCATTCATGATGGCCCTGAGATATCCTGCTGAGAGCATCTGCCAGGACATTGTCCTTGCCTGGGAGGTGTACTGCTGTAAGAGAGGTGTTCAGGGAATAGGCCAGAGACCATAACTTCATTGCCTCTGTGCACAAGGCTGTAGACCGAGTGCCCCCTTGTTTGTTGATATACCACATTGTGGTGGTATTGTCTGTCCTGATCTGAACTACTTTGTTCTGAACAGACTTGGAAAAAGCTTGAAGTGCTAGAAACACTGCTCTGAGTTCTAATAGATTGATGTGAAGCAGAGATTCCTGAGGAGACCACAACCCTTGGGTGGTCAGGTTCCCAAGTGGGCTCCCCAGCCCAAGAGGGAGGCATCTGTAGTAAGGATTAGAGAATGAGACTGAGTGACAAAAGGAACTCCCTGTCTTAGATTGTCCTGATCCTGCCACCACTGTAATGCCTGGATCAGGGTTCGAGTCACTGGAATCAGTTTGGTCAGAGGGTCCTTTTTCTGAAACCAGAAGGTTCTCAAGTGGAACTGAATGTCCCTCATCCGAAATCTTGCTCCCTGCACCACTGCTGTAGAAGCAGCCATGTGCCCCAGGAGCTGCAGAAAATGCCTTGCTGGTCGAGACACCTGGAGGGTGAATGAAGAAGCCAGTGAGATAAGGGTCCTTGCCCTGTCCAGGGGAAGGAAGGCTCTTGCCCTGACTGTATCCAGCTCTGCCTCTATGAAGGTGAGGAGCTGCACAGGCTCTAGAACTGATTTTGAAAGATTCATTAGGAAACCTAGAGAAGTGAGCAGTTGCTGAGTTATCTGTAGATGCAACTTGACTTGGTCTGGAGACTTGCCTACTATGAGCCAGTCATCCAGGTATGGAAAGATGGAGATCCTTTTTCTCCTCAGAAAGGCAACTACTACTGCCAGGCATTTTGTGAACACCCTTGGAGCAGAAGTTAGGCCGAAGGGCATTGCTTTGAATTGCAATGGCCTGAGGGCAGCTCAACCTGAGGTACTTTCGGTGGGAGCTTCTGGTGAGAATATGGAAATAGGCATCCTTGAGGTCCAGGGAAACTAGCCAGTCCCCTGGCCTTAGAGAGGGTAGAATTATTCCCAGAGTCACCATTTTGAACTTTGGCTTTAGAAGGTGCTTGTTTAAATATCTGAGATCCAGGATGGGCCACCATTCTCCTGTCTTTTTGGGGGTTAGAAAGTACCTGGAGCACAATCATTTTCCTTTGTGCAGGGGTGGAACCCTCTCTATGGCTCTCAGAGCCAAGAGGGAAGAGACCTCTGCCTCTAGGGCAAGGGCCTCTGAAGGATTTGCAGGTGGAAAGGATCTGGTTCTCATCTTTGGAAATTTTTTGAAGCTGAGAACCAGTCCCTGGCTTACTACTTCCAGGACCCATTTGTCTGATGTTAAAGACATCCAGTCCTGGACAAAGTAAGCCAGCCTGCCCCCTACAGGTGGTGGAGAATTGGCCCTGGCAAACCCATCAGGGTGCCTGTTTGGCAGGGGCTTTAGGCTGAGGGGTGAAAGCAGGCCTGCTTGTACCCTGTCTGCCTCTCCCTCTGAAGAACCCCCTATGAGCATAAGCAGAAGAGGAGGCTTGGGCTTGGTAGAAAGGCCTATGAAAAGGCCTGCCCCTGCCCCTGGAATGCTGCCTCTGGGGAGTGGCTTGCCTTTCCTTGGCATGAGCACTCCTGTAGGTGGTCCTGTATTCATCCATTTTCTTCATTTAGTTCTCTGTTTGCTCCCCAAACAGAGAATTACCCACAACAGGAAAATCCATGGTCTTAGTCTGGGTATCCTGAGACAGGCTAGTACATCTGAGCCAAGCCATCCTACGAAGGGCCACAGATGTAGCCATGACTCTAGATGTAACATCATTGGAGTCCACTGCAGCATGGAATTGCACCTTGGATGCCTCAATACCATCCGCAGCCACCTTCTCCAGCTCCTTGGCAAAGCTGGCCAGGGACCTGTTTAGCTAAAGCCATTACAGTGTCCCATTTATATTTCTGATATCTAGCTGTATAGGCCATATAATTAGCCTGCCTGAGTCCCAAGGATGCTGCCATGTACTGTTTCTTTGCCATGGCATCAATCCTCCTGGAGTCCTTATCTGGGGGGGTGTGAAGCCAAGGGTATATTTGCCTTATCACAGGCAGCAGCCTGCACTACCCCAACATGGCTGCATTGCTGGGTAAGGAACTCCATATCTGAGCCTGAGAGAGTATACCTCTTGTCCACAGGAGGTATAGAATTAGGAGTCTTTAAAATTTTTATTGTCCGTTTCCCAAAAGACTTATGAAGGGGAATAGACAGCCTCCTAGACTCTGGGATATCCATCATTTCAACATAGTCAGGCTCCTCCTGGTCATCCACAGCTTCTTCCATAGGAAGCTGAAGAGTTTCAGCCACTTTTTTGTAGAACATAAAATGGGAAGGGGACTCAGAAAGCCTAGGAGGAGAAACCCTGAAGGTCTGTCTGGGGAGATGTCCGGGTCAATAGGCACATCCAGACTTTCGTAATCACCCTCACTATCCTCATACTCTCCTTCCTCCTCCTCCTCCGGTTCATAAAAAATTTTCTAAATTATAATCTGAACTGGGGAACCGGATCAACCGAGTTCTTCCTGATGGTGCCGTTCGGCCGAACCGTTAGCGACTGAACAATCCTTATCGCTTTGGCTATTTCATCAGCAGTTGGAGAAAGAATTTGTGGATCTGCACCGCTGACTTATCCCTTCTTTTCTTTAACCGAACCGACTCCTCAGAGTCGGTTCTCCTTGCCCAAGAAGTTTCGCCCTGGTCAGAGGGCACTCCTTCTGGTTCGGTTGAACCGAACCGGGCTGGCCATCTGGGTCAGCGGACTTCTTGGCCTCCCTTTCCCTGAGCCTACCAACTCTCTTTTCCAGGGTAGCTGCAGGAAAATTCTTGCAAATCTGGCAGTCTGAATCGAGGTGGTCAAACCCCAGATAATAAACATGGTGATGTGGGATCAGCCTTAGCAAAGGCTTCCACACACACTACAGTGTTGAAACCCAGTGGGCCTGGTTTTTCTTTTGGGTTTCTCAGACATGGCCAGTCCTAACAAAACTTACCCTTTTTAGGCAATCCGCTAGGTAAGACACCCTTTATCGGTTCCCTGACCGTAGCATGGATCATGGAAAAAAACGTAATGAAATCCCTTTTTTTAGAATCGATAAGGACTGGTTACCACACTCTAAAAGTAGAATAAACTTTTTCTGAACAACCTGATTGGTTCAAACCGAACTGATACCACGTTTACAAGTTCCACACAGAAAAACAAGAAAATAAACCTATCTAGTACTCACGATACCACAGACAGAGACTGGACCGACAGGTTAACGGATTAAATTCGGTCAAAACCGAGAAAAATGGCACTTTAACCGACAACTTGAACCGAGCAAAGGAGAAATCTCCGGAGCGACTGTTCAGTGAGGCGGAGTAAAGATTCTGACAGTTTGAGTTCAAACAGCAACAGACAGAGTCTCAACCAAGCTCGAGCTCAGCATTCCATACCTGGCATGGAAAGTTAACTCTTTCATCTCCGGGGCAGTTCAAAGGTTGGACATCACTGCAATATGTCAGAATACAGCAAGACTTTATGTTGTTTGAACAGATCTTGCAGCCCAAGTACAGGACGCTTGGTCTATAAGAAAAAATTACTTACTATAGTAATCTTGTTTCTTCCCAGTGATACTCAGGTATTCATAACTTTCATAGTTTGATATGAGTTCTGTGGACAACTTGTCCTTTATGAACTCACCACCTATTTTGTCTTATAGGTGGAACATGTATTTTTTTTCACCCATGTACTGATCCAATCTCTATTTAAATATGTTAATGTTGTTACTCTCTACTGTGTGTTTTGGGAGTGTATTCCAACTTTGAATGATTCTGTGTGTGAAACAGTCAAAACATTTCTTAGTTGTGTTATTTTCTCCCATAAGTCTACATCCACAGGACCTTGTTTTCTTGTTATGCACCTGACTTCTACAAACTCCTATACATTCCATCAAGCAATCATCCTTGATTGCCCTAAATGTTAAGCAAAGGTCACCTCTTAATTGTCTATACTCTGTAGCGTATAGACCCGATTTTTTTTAAAAATCTGTCTATGTATGTAAAATGTTGTAACCCCCTTATTTTTTTTTTTCTTTGTACTCCCTCCTTTAATTTCCGGCTTTTGATGGTATTTGCTGCTGAGAACTGGGAGCAGTATTCCATGTGTGGTCGGACTAAGCTGGTATATAGTGGGAGTATTATTTGTGACTCTGCTTTTTATATTAGATAAAATGCAGCCTAGTATTTTATGACATGTTTTAACAGTTATTCTGGTGTGTGTGTGTGTGTGTGTGTGTCTGTGGATAGTTTATTTGTTGTTATTATTCCCAGGTCTCTTTCTTCAGTGGTGGTCTCTAGTACCTGGTTATCTATAATATATGTTAAGTCAGGATTCCTGACACCTAGATGCATCACCTTACACTTTGTGATGTTAAATAACATTTTGTTGTTTTTGGTCCAGGCTGTCAATTTATGTAAATTTCCTGAAGTTTCTGTCCATCAGAAGGAGTTTGTACTAGACTTCCTAGTTTACAGTCATTGGCGTACTTACTTAACCACACATTGTCTGATGTCTGCAGTGTACCGACCAGGATGTTAAATAGTGTGGGCCGCAAGACTGAGCCCTGGGGCACCCCACTTGTCACATCTCCCCATTCAGAGTGATATCTCTTTATTATCACTTTCTGTTCCCTATTTTCCAGCCATGATGTTATCCAGTCCACAATACTAGGTTCCAACTTGATTTTGTATAGATATTCAATCAGTGTTTTAAGGGATATCTTGTCGAAGGCTTAGCAAAGTCTAAATATATAACATCCACTGGTACCCCTTTCTCCAAAGATGCACTAACTGATTAAAAAAAAGATATCAAGTTGGTGAGGCAAGATCTTCCCTTGCTGAACCCGTGTTGGAAACTGTCTATTATCCTTTCATCTGCCAGGTGTTCTAGTATTCTTTGTTTTATCACTCTTTCTAAAATTTTCCCTAAAACTGAAGTTAGACTTATAGGCCTGTAATTTTTGCCTTCTGATCTGGATCTTGTCTTGTGTATTGGTGTTATAAACACTTGTCCCCATTCTGGAATTGTTTTCCCACTTTTCAGTGATAAATTATAAAGATATGTCAGTGGTCCCACCAGTTCATTTGACAGCTCCTGCAAAAGCCTGGGGGGGTTATACCGTCCGGGCCTGCTGAGCCACTGGATTTGAATCCCTTTATTATTGTAAGGATTTCTTTTTCTGTGATTGGTATGTATTTTTTCATAGAGTTAACTATGGGTTTCTGTATTTCTTCTCTGGGTTTGTGTACACTTAGGAAGTATGTATTTAATTCAGTTGCTATATCTACCTCTTCTGATAGTGTTCCATTCTTAGTTATTATTGGACCCATCCCTTTTTGGTTACCTCGTAGTGATACTATATAATTATAAAACTGTTTTTTGTTATCGTTAACCTTATTGATTAAGTTTATTTCCATGTTTCTTTTTGATTTTCTAATCATACTTTTTAGTTGTTTATTGCAGTGTTTCAATTTTATGTTTAAGGAGCTAGTTAGTTCTTTTTTGAACTTATTGAATTGCTTCTTTTTTTTCTAATTAGTCTTGTAGTGGCCCTATTCCACCAGGGAGGGTGTCTCTTGTTGTTATTATACTCTTAATAGTTGGTACCCATTTGTCCATGCAGCAGTCTATTTGATGTTTTATGTTATTCCACACAGTGTTCAAATCTTTGCTCAGGAATTCTTTGTGCCAGTTCCACTTAAGTAAAAATTCTTTTATCTTCCTGCAGTTGGCTTTTCTGTAATTTTTTGAATACTGATTTACTTTTAGTTACCCTACGATGTGTTCTGTAACAGAATTCTATGGTTAGGTGGTCATTATCCCCTAAAGGCTGTGCTGGGTTTAGTCCATATATATTGGCTCCATTAGTTAGTACCAAGTCAAGTATATTGATACCCCTCGTGGGTTGGCTTACTAACTGATCAAGATTATTGTGGATGGTATAATCAATAAATCTGTTCTCTAAGTTACCGCTACTTTCCAGAGTGTCCCAGTTTATGTTTGGGAAATTAAAGTCCCCCATTATTATTGTATCTTTTGTTATTATCTGTTTTTTGAGAGAGTTTATAAATTGGTCACATTCTTCTTTAGTTAATCCAGGTGGCCTGTAACCTAGCCGCAGTGTTACGTTTTTATTTGCTAGTTTTATTTGTGCTCATATAAACTCGTTGTTAACACTTGAGCTTTGTATTTCACATGGTTTTAGATTCTCTTTTATGTATAATGCGCCTCTCCCCCACCTCGTCTGTCCTTTCAGTTTTCATGTATTTTGGTGTAACCTTTTATGTTTGTGTTCCAGTCTGTATCACTAAACCAGGTTTCTGTGACCCCTACTATGTCTATATTATTTGTATTCATAATGTAAGTGAGCTCCTCAGTTTTATTTCTTAAACTTCTTGCATTTAATAAAATTATCTTTTCATCTGAATTCTCTTTTTCTTTAGGATGTTTTGTTGTGGTAATTACTTTCTTTAGTACTTTGGTGACAGTTAGTGTCTGTTTCTAGAGAGGAACCTGGAATGTTCCTCTCCCCCTTGTTAACTAGTTTTATTGATGTATTCTACCATGTGCTTTCCCAATAGTCTGCTCCCCCTTCTGCTGAGTTGCAGACCATTCCAACAATACACTTCGTGCTTTTCATTAAATGTTTCCCAATGGATGATGCAATTTATATTCTGTTGAAGGCACCCTCTTCTTAATCAGTTATTAGTCTTGTTTTTTATGCTGAGTGACATTTACTTTTGGTATTGATAGTATTTCAGACAATGCTATTTCACATCCCACGTCTATACATTTATTTATTTTATTTATTTATTGCGTAAAATCGGAATTGCAACCCTTTGAGTCACAGATTCATTTGCAAAGGCTCCACGTCGGTTGCAGGGGTGGAGGGGAACGTAATAGAGGGATACATAAGTAGTAAAGCAGTATACAAGAAAAGAACACACACTCATTTTTGGGCAAACAGTACTGGCATTTCTTACCAGGCTCTAACTTAGATTTTCACAGGCAGAGGTGGTCAGTGTTCGTGGCATCAATTATTAGAGAAATGGGGGGGGTGCAGTCGTAGGGTCTCAGAAGACCCTGTGTCTGAAGTTAATGGGTTAGGTAGCATATTTAGGAGGGCAAAGCTAGTCACAGTTACAGGTTGCAGACTCAATTAGGTGGGCTTTGAGGCCTGCTTTGAACAGGGAAATGCTGAGAGTCTGAGTGAGTCGAGGAGGTAGAGCATTAAGCCACTTGGGAGCTCGGTACCAGAATGATCTTTGACTCATTGATGTCCTACAGTGGGGGACTTGGAATGAGAGTTTAGTAGTGGTAGTATTGCACCTGGGGGCTGTTTTGATTATGGGGAGAAGACCAAGTGGGGCTTTCTGGAGTTGTATTTTTTTTGTTAGTATGCAGGTGTGGTACTGAAATCTTTGCTGGAGATTTAGCCAACCAGTCAGGGCATAAAGGTCACATGTATAAGTATGACGGTCACTGCCAGTGACTAGCCGGCAGGCTTTATTTAGTGCAGTGTTAATACTGTGTAAAGTGGTGGGTTCTGCTGATCCATATATTGTAATCCCGTAATCAATTAGGGAGAGGACAGAGGCGGATACAGCTAGGTGCAAGGCCTGGGGGAGTAAACAGTGTTTAACTCTATAGAGGACTCCCACTCTAGTGTTAACTGTAGTGGAAAGCAGTTGAATGTGGCTATGGTAAGAGAGAAAGGTATCTAATGTGATACCCAGGTATTTGAAATTAGAGACGTGTTCAAGGGGGGTTCCATGTGTGTTTTTAATTAGTAGTGCCGAATGGTTGTGTGGGCTTTGTCTGTGCGCAAATAACATTGATTTTGTTTTTGTATAGTTGATGATCAGTCGGTGCTCATCAAACCATGATTCAAGCTCCCCAAAGAAGCCCTGTAGAGCATGTTGCAGGGGCGTTAGGCTGCTGGTGTTTCCAGAAAAGTACCGTCATCCGATAGAGAAGCAAATGGCCACTGCAAGCATTGGAAGGGAGTTTTAAAAGAAGGAAAAGAGAAGAGGGCCGAGGATAGATCCCTGAGGGACCCCCGAGCTCACTGCTTTGTGAGTGGAGATTGTAGTATTTAACCTTACTTGCTGAGACCGGCCTGAGAGGTAGTCCTTGAACCAGGCCGTAGTCTCGGGGACCACGTGTAGCTGTGGCATAACACTAAGCAACAGGTCGTGACTAACCATGTCAAAGGCTTTGGTAAGGTCCACAAAGATTGCACCTGCAATGGCTCCTTGGTCTAGGGCCTCATGTATGAATGAGGTGAGTTCGGAAAGTGCAGTGACGGTGCTATGGCCTGCCCGGAAACCGTGCTGTGTGGCTTAGAAGGTTATATCTAGTTAGGGTGTTCAGTAAACTGGTCAGAGACTATTTTTTCCAGTGCTTTAGAAAGAGGAGGAGTATAGAGATGGGTCTATAGTTGCTTGAGAGCGTGGGGTCATCACTCTCAGGATGGGAGGATTAAAGCACTCTTCCAGGTTGAGGGAAACTGACCCAGGCAGAGAGAGAGAGATTGAGAATTTTGTAAGGTGGGGAAGTATAACATTCAGTGTCAGCCAAAGAAGTTTAAGATCTAGTGAGTCATTGCTGTACCGTGAATTGGAAATTGCGTTGGAAATGTAATGTTTTGCTTCCCGGTTGGAGATGATTCTCAGCCTGAAGGGTAGTGAACCTGAGCTAGAAGGAGTGTCGGGGGGAAGGGGTGGACAGGGTGGAAGAATTTAGGAGGGAGGATATGGGAGAGGTCCGAGAATGTGGTGTTGAGGGCTTCTGCTATAGCGGTGGGGTTTTGGGTGACTTCTCCATTTATAGAGAGTTGGGGTGGGGCCGGAATTCCCATTTAGTTCTTTTATGTTTCTCCAGAATTTTTTCCCGTCTCCCCAGGAGGAGGTAAGAGTTTGGTGGTAGTATGAGGCCTTAGCCTGTCGTAAGGCCCAGGTACATTTATTGCGGGCAGCTCGGTATAATTGTCTATCAAGTGTGCTTTGGGAATCAAAGGCCTTATGCCACAGTTTATCCCTCGATTGGAGCATGTTAGTAGATTGGGTGAGAACCAAGGGGTGGTTCTGGATTTGCACTTGTTTGGTGAGGGGTAAAATGTCGCAGGCCTTATTAAAAGTGGTAATAAAGTGATCGAAAGTGCTATGTCGACAGATTGCGTGGTACAAATAGGGAGCCAGTCGCAGGTGTAACTAGATGGGCTATGAGTTTACGTGAGACTTCTTTTTAGCTGTCTCTGCATGGAGATTTGAGGGCAGGCAGGGGGAAGTTTGCCAGTCCACCAGCTGGTCATCGGAGAGTGGTCACTAATTGAGTCTGGGAGCACTGAGGCTTGGGAGAGGTTCCGAGGCCTATTTGTGAATGTAAGGTCTATGAGGGTGGAGGCCCCAGTTCTAGTGTCCCTGCTGGTAGGAGAGGTGACTATTTGGGTTAGGTCATATGCCAGAGCTGCGTCCTTATAGCTGGACGAGGTAGGGGATAGCCAGTTGACGTTGAAGTCTCCCAGTAAGATGTGTTCACTAGTATTGGGTAGGTTGGAGATTGTCCGGAGGATAGAATCAAAGGCTAGTTTTTGGTTTCTCGGGGGGGATGTAGGCAGAAATTATGTACAGCGTTTTGGTGCCCAGACTGAGTTTGACTGTTAATGTCTGGGCACCATGTTCTGGCACGGGGTGGAAACTTCGCAAGTAGTGAGATTTAACATAAATAGCATTAGCCACCACCTTCTCTTGCTGGCCCTATCGGTCCTGAAGAGAGAATAATTACTGAGGGGGCCCGCATTATTGGGTATTTTATTAGAGAGCCATGTCTCTGAGAGGGCTAGGATGTCAGGTGTATGCTGGGCAACCCAACCTTGGAGAGGAGTGAGTTTTTTAGGTAGGCTGAAAATATTCAGTGTTGCTAGTAGTAGTCTACCCCTAGAGTGGTGTGGGGAGGCCTTTGTGCTGGTAGGTCCTGGGTTGGGGTGGATATTGCCTGATAGTAATAGTAGAAGGAGGGTGTGCCGTAGGAGGGCCAGCCTGCAGAGTTTGGATGAGCGTCGTTGGGATTGGTAGGAAGAGGGGCTTTTGTCACTGGAGGTAGGGACAGGTAGACTGTGAAGGACGCCTGCAAGAAAGGCAATGGAGGTGTGGTGGGCGGAGGAGGTGTTAGCAGCGGTGGTGGGAGGTTGTTGCCTCGGGCGGAGGAGGAGCATTGAGGTGCAGTGAGCTGCATATGTGGGTGTGAGAGCTAGTGTGAGGGCGCGAGGGTATATTTGTTAATGCAATATAGTCTTCTTTAATTTTCCTAATGGGTTCATACAGAATGTTATTTGCCCCAGCATATACAATAACCAGTGGGTTTTCTCCTGCATTTTTGATTGTTAGTTACCATTTCTGTAATGTCTGATATTCTAGCTTCCCTGTAACTCGATACTGTCCTGTTATATTTATCTGAGTTACATATGTCCCTATCCAAATGCTTTACCATAGAATCACCCAGGACCAAAATCTCTCTTGCTCCTGAGGTATTTGTATCATGTCTACTCCTCTGCAGTAAGCCTTAGGTAGGACTGCCCAGAGAGAATAGAACACATGCAAATGATGGAATTCTTTGCATGTGACAACTTTTCAAATGCTGCCCTGTACAAACTGCCAGTGTTCTAAACTCCTCAGATTTCCTGTGAGCCTGAAAAGGCAGACCCATGGAAGTAGAATACTATGAGTATTAATGATTCATGATTAATTTAAGATTTGAAAAACTCCTAACCTCCTAATAAAAACCTCCAACTGGCGGAAGAACATTAAGTTAAAGAAAATACCCCCAGAAGTGTCAGAAACACCTGAAAAAGGGGTAATACAATGAACCCTGTTTTCTAAAAATTGTACCTGGATGTGGTACATATATAATTGTAGAGAGAGAGATTCCCTTTTTTGGTAGCACAGCATGTGGGAGTGCAGAGGCTGATGTTCTAGAAGGGGAGGAAGGGTGGGAAGTTATGAATACCTGAGTATCATTGAAAAGAAACAAGATTACTATGGTAAGTAATTTTTTTCTTCTAACCCCAGTAATAATCAAGTATTCATACCTTTTTGTAGACTACAAAGCAGTAGCACTGGAGGTGGGCACAGAATACTTCTTTTGGAAGCAGACTTTGCAGGACAGCTGTGCCAAACCTGGCATCACTCATGGACTGAATATCCAGATTGTAGTGCTTTGTAAAGGTGTGTACAGTTTTCCAATTTGCTGCTTCACAGATATCAACCAATGGGACATCTCTGGCAGCTGCTAAAGTAGCAGCTGTCCCTCTGAGTGGGCCCTCAATCCTATTGAGGGCTTCCTACCAGCTTTGGTGTAGCAGAATTAGATACACTGGACTATCCATCAAGAAATATACCTTTTGAGGCCAGATTGCCTTTTCTCACATCCCCATAAGTCAGGAACAGCTGTTTTCTGTCCTGCCTATGGTCCTTAGTGGCTGTCATGTAGTAGTCAAGAGCTCTCTTGACATCCAGACTGTGAAGTCTTCTTTCCCAGAAGTGGAGTGCTCAGTGAAAAGACAGGTAAGGTAATGGATTGGTTAAGGTGGAAATCTGAAACCACTTTGGGAGGAATTTTCTGTTTGTTCTAAGGACTATCTTATCCCTATGAAATGAGATATAGTCCTGTTCAATGCAGAGAGCCTGAAGCTCACTGATTCTTCTTGCAGAAGTCATTGCCACTAGGAAGACTGTTTTCCATGTGACATATTTTAGGTGAGCTGTAGACATGGGCTCAAAGGAGGACCCATGAGTTTAGCTTTCACATAATGAGATCCCAAGCTAGCATCGTTCCATGAGAAGGGGACGAAATGGACCAGACTCCCTAAAGAACCTCCTAAAGATAGGTTCTGAGAATATTGTTACCTTTGCTCCAGCAGAAATATAAGCAGACACTCCTGCAAGGTGAACCTTTAGGGAGCTGAGCTGTAGTCCCAGAGACAGTAAGTGAGAAAGATAGTCAAGAACAGCAGGAACCCAGCCTGCAGTGGCACCAAGTCTCTAGCTGAACACCAGATTGAAAACCTTTTCAATTTGGAAGAGTATGTTTTCTTAGTGGAGGGTTTCCTGTAACCTCTCAGGATGTTTAGGACTGTTTCAGACAGGTGTAAATTAGAATATTCTAGTTCCTCAAGAGCCAAGCCTTGAGACTGAGAGACTTGAGGTTCAGGTACAGCAGGGTTCCTTGGTTGGAGGTCAACAGGTTGTGCCTCCGAGGGAGGTGTATTGGTTTGGCTACAGACATGGAGAGCAGTAAAGAGTACCATGGCTGCCTGGGCCAGTCCGAGCTATCAAGGTTAGAGATACAGAGTGGGATCTAAGCTTGAGCAAGACCCTGAATACTAGAGGAAAGGAGGTAAGGCATACAAGTGCCTCCTGAACAATCCAGAGTCAGAGCACCCAGAGGAAGTGTACCCTGATCTGGTGGTCTGCAGCAATACTGTGGCAGGTGGTAGTTCTGGCGGGATGTAAACAAGTCTAACTCTGGAGTGTCCACCTCCTGAAAATCACTTGCACCACTTGCCTGTTCAGGGTCTATTCGTGATGGGCCTGGTTGATTTGACTTAAAGCATCTGCCAGGGTGTTGTCCTTTCCTAGCAGATGGATTGCCTGCAGGGATACTCCCAAGGAGTAAGCCAGGGTCCAAATTTTCATGGCTTCTGTGCAGAGAAGGCCTGACCTGGTGCCTCCCTGCTTGTTTATGTAGTACATAGTGGTGGTGTTGTCTGTTCTGACTTGCACCGCCTTCCCTTCTACCAGTACTGAAAAAGCTTTTAGAGCTAGAAACACAGCTCTGAGGTCTAGCAAATTTATGTGCTGAAGGGACTCTGCAGCTGACCAGGTGCCCTGAGTTGTTTGATCCCCTAGATGGGCCCCCCAACCCAGGAGGAATGCATTTGTTATGAGAAGCACTGAGGGGGACTCTCTTTGAAAAGGGACCCCACCCCCTTAGGTTGGGTTCCTCCCTCCACCACTGGAGTGCTTGTAGCAAAGTCCTTGTTACAGGAATGAGCTTTGAAAGAAGGTCTTTTCTTTGGCTCCAATGAGCCCTGAGGTGGAACTGGATGCTTCTCATCTGGAACCTAGAACCTGACACTATGCCTGCGGCTGCGGCCATATGGCCCAGTAACTGTAGAAACTGCCTTGCAGGATTTTTGTTTGTGCAGGCTGAATGAGTTTGCAATTAGCTGAAGACATATGAACCAGTCCAGAGGCAAATAGGCCCTGCCTTGCAGGGTATTGACCTCTGCCCCTATGAACTGCAGGGTTTGTGCCGGAACGAGGACTGATTTTTATTGAGATTGATTAGGAAACCCCAGGGACTCCAGGAGCCCTTGGGTGATCTGTAGATACTGCCTGATCTGGTCTGGTGATTTGCCTGCCGCCAACTAGCCATCCAGGTAATGGAATACTGTAATCCCCTGCTTCTCAAATGTGTGCCACTACTGCTACCAGGCACTTCTGAACACCCTTGGGACAGAGGAAAGGCCAAAAGGCAGGGTTGAAAACTGGTAATGACTTGAAGGGAGTCTGAACCTGAGACATTTTCTGTAGGACCCTCTATGGGGATGTGGAAATAGGCGCTTTTAAGTCCAGTGATGCCCAGTTATGCCAACCAATTCCTTTTGGAGTGTTGGCAGAATCAATGCCAAAGTTACTATTTTGAACTTTGTTTTTTCAGATGCTTGTTTAAAGCTCTGAGATCCAAGATAGGTCACCTGCCACTCCCCACTTTTCTTTGTTGTGAGAAAGTACCTGGAATAGAAACCCCCTTCCTCTCAGGTGGGTTGGGACAGGTTCCACTGCTCTTAGCAGTAGCAGGTTTCGAACCTCTGCATCCAGTAGTTTCTTTTCTGCAAGGGAGGGTGAACTGAAAACCCTGGTTCTTTGAGGAGAAAGGGATTTGAAGTCCAGAAACAGACCCTGACCCACCACCTCCAGGACCCACTTGTCTGTGGTGATGTTCAGCCAAGCCTGGAAGAAGTGGTATAGTCTGCTTCTGACAGGGAGTGAGAAGGAGGTGGCATGTGCCTCAGGGGTCTGTGTAGTCTGAGACTGAGGCTGGGTTTGGGACCTCACCTAGAACCCTCCTACCCCTGTCCCTGAAGTACCCTGCTGTGGATACTGCTGGTATTGGGGTATGGCCACTGGTTGGAAAAAGGGCCTGGTGTGGAAGGACCTACCTCAGCCTCCCCTTCCATAAGGCCTGGTGGATGGTGAAGCCTTCTCTTTGGCAGAGTTGCTTTTATAAGTGGCCTTATACTCATCCACTTTTTTCATGTAGGCCACAGTAGATTCCCCGAATAGAAGATTCCCTTCTAAGGGGACATCAAGTGCCTTGGATTGAGTGTCCTAAGTGAGATTTGTGGCCCTGAGTCAGGCAAATCTCCTCTGTGCTACTGTGTTGGCCATCCACCTGGCTGCAGTTTCATTAGTGTCAGCAGACATCTGGAATTGATACTTAGCTGCCTCCAATGCAAACCTAGCAGTTTCAGCGAGGTAATCTGACAGAGGTGAGGGGGCTTTCTGAGTCATGGCCAAAACTGAGTGCCACAGTGACTTCTAGTACTGGGCAGCATAGGCCTGAAAATTTGCCTGACGATGGCCAGAGAAGCTGACAGATACCCCTTCTTGGCCATACTGTCAATTTTTCCAGAGTCCTTGTCTGGAGGATGGGAGAACTTATCACAGGCAGCTTGCTGCATGACCCCCTGATGGTCAGGATGGGGAAAAAAGGAACTCTGCCCCTTCTCTGTTGATTTGGTACTTCTTATCCATCCTTTTGCCAAAAGGAGGGATGGAATTGGGAGTCTGAAAGAATTTTAAAGCATCCTTCTTAAAAAACTTATTCACAGGGAGAAGGAGAGCTTTAGTGGGGACTTAACCCCATCATCTCCATATACTCCTGTAACCCCCTGCAAATGGGGTACCAAAAGTCTTCCAGGAGCTTGCCTGAATGATCCAAGCCTGGGCAGTGTTCAGTGTCTGAGCTGTTTAAATGTGGTTCCAAGTGAGTGCTATTTGAGCCTCCACCTACTGTCTCTTTAAGAGCTGTCTGCTTGCAGACTTAATTAGTTTGTATGGGGGACTGTGTATTTAATGCTTGAATTCCACTCAGCTGCTGCCAATTCACTCTGTTTCTGCCGCTACATGTGCAGAGGGAACCTTGTTGAAAGATATAACTGTTTGCCAGAAATCCTTTAGAGTGACTGAGAAAATGTAGTTTGTATAACCTGTCTTCATTTCAGCATGAACTGAACCTGTCTTCATTTCAGCATGAACTGTTTCAGTGTAGCTCTTTCATTTTCGTCCTGAATTGCTGACTTGGACCAATCAGGATGATAGGTTGACCTTAAGATGGAGCCTGTGGATGAATCGAACTTGACTCTCAATTTGAGCCAGCCACAAGAGGATTGTATGGGCAGTGACTCTGGGAAATGTAGTTTTGACCTTGGAGCCTTTTTTTCATCAACAGAGGGAGTCTTATTGTGAGTGACAGCGAACTAGCCAACAGAATGATGTGGAACTAAAGGAAATGCCCTGCTCTGTTACTGGAAAGCTCAGATCAGTTGTGACAGTGAAGACAGAAGGAGCTCTGTGCTTCTATGTGTATAGTTTCACATGGGAAGCGCCAGAGGTCTCTGAGTTTGGCCTGCAGTCGCTAGAGTGCCAGTTTGGACTGAATCCAAGTTGTGAGGAGAAAGAAGCACCAGAAGTGTGGAAACCAGGCTCACCCTGTAGAAGACTGGAGAAATTGCTGAATCGCGCTCGGTCTGTCAGGAACTGAAGCTGCTGTGTGTGCTCCTGGGTATTTTGCAGTAAGTGCGATCAGGAACGAGGAGCAGCCTGCCTGGTATAGTACTTACCTTTTACATATGAATGTGCATAGTGCTTGTGGGGAATCGCTATTTCCAATCCCCTGTGCTGTGTGCTGTGTGTTGAAGCTGGAAGCAAACCCAGCTTGTCTCGACTAAATCTGCTTTGCTATAAACTGCAGTGGGTCCAGTCACAAGGACCTTGTCTCCATGCCCTGTTGTTTCTGACAATCCAGAGAACATCCACCATCCGGTTCTCAGCTTGGGTATTGTGAGTACAAATCAGGGTATTCCCCGTAGCCTGCTTTCAATCACAAGTGTGTCATCTAATTCTTGTTGTTTCACTGCTTCATGGACTGAGCCATCTGGCTCCGGATTACAATTGGGTGTTGTGCATATATTTTCTTCTACAGGGCCCTATCCATCTGCACCTGCCGGCCAACCCTGGGCAACGGACCTGGCTAGCCCCTCCCAACCTGAGTACCCAGAGTATGACTTTTCAGACCCTGTATGTGTGCACAGTACTGTGATTTAATGCCACCAATTAACCTGATTGCCCCTCCCGTGTTACTGTCCCCTAAATAAATCAGATTTGTTGTTGTTATACTAAATACTGTCTGTGGTGTTAGTACTTATGGAAACAGTATTGTATTTCACTGTGTATGTTGTTTAACCTTATTTTACAGGGGGTCCTCAGAGACGTGCTGCAGAATCAGTCTCAAGGGTAAGTGGTGCTTTATGAGTGAACAGTGTGTATACGTGGGGTATTGGGGCTGTAACTCCTGTGTACTGTGTGAGCCACTAGAGGGAACCAAAGGGGGTCACGGTGTCCCAGAGGGCTGTGATCAAGCTAGTCTAACCACTACAAATCCTGACCCTGGGTGGAGGCACCTACCACAGAACCTAGGCCCTCAACCTGTCAGTAGTCATGCAGGCAGGGATAGTAGCCTTGGGATACGCCACCTGCTGGTCACATCTTGGAGGCTTACTGCTGGGATTTTGTGTCCTCTAGTGGCCACATTTATGAACCACTGCTAAAAAAAAAATGGGCACCTTGACAGAAGTGGCTGTGCACTGGTTGGTGGAGTGGTGTACTGGGAGGAGATTGACCCCAGAATGCTATGCTTATCCTGGACATCCCCTGGGTATCAATATGGACACTATACAGGAGTACTTTCCAAGGTGGAAGGTTTACAAAACCCTGTGGTGGTGGGTCGACATGCTGATTTGCTCACCCACAATTTCATGACCCTAGTAGAGTATAAGGACCCCATAGATAGCTCCAAATTGCCACAGACTATTACCCCAGAGGGAGCCCTCACTGCCTGGAGAGTGATAACTAAGGACAGTAAAGACCCGGGGGGGAATGACCCCCCCCCCCACTATCTGAAACTTTTGAGGAGAAATTTGCTTAATTGTTGCTGGAGGAGGGGAAAACTGTGGAGGATTTAAAGAAACTATTATTGCCACCTGGGGGCGTTCCTCCCCCAACATCCTCTCCCCCTCCAGCACCTCTATTGCCCCTCCTTCTGTGCCAGTGCTAGCCCCTATGTTTGTACCTGCCATTAGTCATGACTCTTACCGCAAGCTCAAAGTATTCTCTGGCATCCGCCCTACTCCAAATGGGGAGGTCGATCTGGAAACCTGGATAGACTCTGCTACCCTTGCGATACAAGACTGGCAATGCTCCTAGGCAGAAAAAAGGGCTCGCCTGGGGGAGAGCCTCCAGGGACCCACCCAACGTACTTTTCGCTCCCTGAGGGTCTCTGACCCTGACACCAAAGCCCAAGAGTACCTAATTGCCCTTGAAAATGTGTTTGGAGGCACCACCAATGTTGAGACCTTGAAATGGAAGCTTAAAGATGTTAGACAACAGCCAGGGGAATTGTTATCTGCCTGTATGGATCGATTAAAGGGAATCTTGCAAACCATTTTTCGAAAGGGGGTTGGACCTCTAGTGAAGTGGACCGGGTAAGACTGGATCATATACTCTGCTCTGCCCGGCTCTCTAGCTGGGTGTTGCTCAAATTGCAACTGCATCAAAGGAAATCTAGTCCCTTGCCTTTCCATGTGTTGATGAAGGAGGTACGAGAAGTTGAGGAGGAGGAAGGTTTTTCAGAGCCCTGTGCAGTCATAGCTGCTACATCCCCTCCTCTAGGTGCAGGGTCAGACGCTAATGGTCTGGAATCACCAAAATCACATGACAGAACCCGAGACCCAAATGTCAGCGGGGGGCCCAGCCAGAGAGGGATGTCTACCGATGTTCTGCCATGGGATGAACTGCGAGGGAGTTCAGGAAGCAATAAATAATCTCTTTATGAAGGCCCTCTCATGAGTAAAGGCCCCAACTCTTACTCGACTGCATCCGCTATGGGGGTTGGGGTGTCCCCCCAGACATCTCCTGCTGACAGCAGCTCAAAGCTTGATATCTTGACTATGGAAGTGGGGGAACTGAAGAGAATACTCCAAATGTCCAACCCACCGCCGGCTGAGGTGGCACCAAGGTTTTCTATTGATAGTACCAATGCCACAGCCCCCAATGTGATGCCTTGGTCACCCCAAACTTCAGCAGACATATTTTGCCATAATTGTGGGAAGGATGGGCACATGAAGAGGGAATGCTGGTCTCGGAAAGACTTAGAGAGAGTGGTGAGATGGCTACAAGGAGAGCTTTGGAGCACAAAACAGTGGTTAAGAGGTGCACTAAATGACCACAGTAAAAGTCCCAAAAATGCTAACTCATGTCCTTCTGTGGCTAGATCATCTACCCAGGCCCTTGCTACTGCCTCTCCAGACTGGTCCAGAATAGTGGGCCCTTCAATGGAAGCTACAGTAAAAGTGAATGGTGTGTCCACCAGAGCTGTGTTGGACAGTGGCTCCCAAATGACAATTATGTTCCAAGATTGGTATCAGAAGCATTTGTCAGACATACCCTTACAACCATTGGAAGGACGGCATGTATGGGGTTAAGTGAGAAGGCCTACCCCTACTCCGGGTATATCTGAATTTGGCTCTCTTTCCCTACCTCCATGGCTGGAGTGGCAGAGCAAGTAGAGACCCTGGCCTTAGTGTGTCCCCCTACTGGACTGTATGATGGGTTCTTCTATTAATTGGGACAAATGAACATATGTTTGGATGGTTCGCGCAGTTGTGTTATGAGAAACAGGGGTCAAGGACTGGTAGAGCATTGAGAATTCCGGCCTTGATCAAGAAGGCCTATGAGGCACAGAGAAATGCTGAAGGAGTGGACTCAGAGGAACCGGTTGGAATTGTCTCGAAGAAGGATCCTGAGTCTCTGATCCTGGCACCAAATGCCCAGTGTACCTTGCAGGGGGAAGTCCGTATCAGAAAGAATGTCAAGAATAAAATCCTCATGCTGGATGCACCAGGTGATGGAAATTGCCGGAAGGACTGCTGGTCAAGCCAAGTATTTTGCCTGCCAGAGCCCATGCTTATGCCAAACGGGTAATTGTCCAAGTTCATAATGTGTCTGATAGAGAGATTCGAGTAAATCGAGGTTGCACCCTGGCTAATGTACATTGTGCAGATACGGCAGTGCTACCCAGTAACAAGTGTTCAGAGGAAAATGACAGAGTGATACCCAACTTGTTTGATTTTGGTGACTCCCCGTTGCCAGTTGAATGGAAGATGAGAATCAATAGAGAGCTTGCCCAGAGAGACCAGGTGTTTTCTTTCAAAGAATGGGACGTAGGATGTGTGCAAGGAGCTGAGCACCACATCCGGTTGCATGATGAAAGGCCATTTCATGAGAGGTCTCGACGCCTGGCATCTGCTGACATAGATGATGTGAGATGGCATCTGCAAGAGATGCTTGCTGCTGGTGTAATACAAGAATCCAGAAACCCATATGCTTCACCTATTGTGGTAGTGAGGAAAAAGAATGGGACAGTAAGGATGTGCATGGATTATCGCACCTTGAACCGGCGGACTATTCCTGATCAGTACACAATGCCCCGCATTCAGGATGCCTTAGACTGCCTGAATGGTAATAAGTGGTTCTCAGTGTTGGATCTTCGCAGTGGGTACTACCAGATCCCGATGGCCCCAGAAGACCGTGAAAAGACAGCCTTTATCTGTCCGCTTGGTTTCTATGGATTCATGAGGATGCCTCAAGGGATTTCAGGTGCTCCAGCCACTTTTCATCGACTGATGAAGCATGCGGTGGGGGACATGAACTTGTTAGAGTGCCTGGTATACCTAGATGATGTTATTGTGTTTGGCAGCTCACTGGAGGAACATGAGAGCAGATTGTTCAAGGTGTTGGACCGACTGGAAGACTTTGGCCTTAAACTATCCATCGATAAATGTCAGTTCTTCTAAACCACTGTAAAGTATGTGGGACACATAGTATCCACCAAGGGAATAGAAACAGACCCGAGTAAAGTGGAGGCCTTGACCACCTGGCCACAGCCCCACAATCTAAAAGAACTGCAAAGATTCCTGGGATTCTGTGGCTACTATCGCCGATTCATCAAGGACTATTCAAGAGTGATTCGTCCTTTCCTTAATTTTACTCAAGGTTACCCTCCTACTAACAAAAAAATATAAGAGCTCGGTTTCTTCTGAGCCTGAGAGAGTGTATTTCCATCCTAATTAAGTATTTGGAGCCAGATGGACACCTGAATGTGAAGCTGCTTTTCATGAGATTATATATGAACTTACCCACGCTCCTGTCTTTGCCTATGCAGATCCAGCGAAGCCCTATGTCTTGCACACTGATGCTAGCCTGCAAGGCTTGGGGGGCTGTATTGTACCACGAGCATGAGAATGGCCTGAGACCAGTGGCCTTTGCCAGTAGAAGCCTGACCCTATCCGAAAAGAACTATCCTGTACATAAGTTAGAGTTCCTAGCTTTGAAGTGGGCCATTGTTGACCAGTTCCATGAGTACTTGTATGGGGCTAAGATACTAGTAAAAACTGACAATAATCCTTTGACCTATGTGCAGACTTCAGCTAAGTTGGATGCCACTGGCCATAGGTGGCTTTCTGCATTATCTACATATGACTATGCTGTTGAATACAGAGCAGGCCTGAACCACATAGATGCTGATGCTGTCTCTTGGAGGTCTGTTCCCCGGAATGACTGGGTCAGACTGTCAGAACCTGATATTCGAGCACTCTGCCAGAAGTTTGACAGGAAGGAACAAATGTCCACGGACGCAGTGGATTGTTTGGGACCCTCTGAGAGTTGCATATCTGCTGCTTATTGCCACTTTTCTGCACTAGATATTGGTGCACTGCCTCAGCTGGACGATGACAGTATTCAGTGGGCTCAATCCTGAGATCCCATGATCAAATCAGCATTAGAAGCCCTCTACGCAGGGAAAGATGTGTCCAAATTACGCTCGACTGATTTGAGAACTGCACTGTTATACAAGGAAGGTTCTAAGTTGAAACTGATCAATAGACTGTTATACAAAGAAACAGTAGAGAGAGGGGGACAAATAGACAAACAACAACTAGTGCTGCCCACTGCCTTTCGAGACTCAGTACTGAGGTCCTTACACAACCACATGGAGCAACTTGGTATAGACAGAACACTTGACTTGGTGAGATCCAGATTCTATTGGCCTAAGATGGGGGCTGATGTTGAGCAACACATTTGAACTTGTAGTCGCTGTTTACAGAGGAAAGCTTTGCCCCAGAGGGCTGCTCCCCTTGTTAACATCACCACCAGTGCCCCCATGGAGCTAGTCTGTATTGATTTTCTGAGTTTAGAGTCCTATCAAAGAAATATTAGCAATGTGCTGGTGGTTACTGACCATTTTACGAGATATGTCCAAGCTTTCCCCACCAAGGAGCAGAAGGCATCCACTGTGGCCAAAGTGCTTGTAGAAAACTTTTTTTGTTCACTATGGGGCTCCACAAAGAATCCATTCTGATCAAGGGAAGGACTTTGAGAGTCATTTGATCAAAGAGATGCTTTCTCTGTGGGGGGTGCGAAAGTCTAGAACCACCCCTTACCACCCTCAGGAGGACCCACAGCCTGAACGTTTTAACCACACTCTGTTAGATATGCTGGGCACCCTCCACCCAAAGGACAAGCCTAGATGGAGCCAACAAATTAACACCCTGGTACATGTCTACAACTGCACCAAAAGTGATGCCACTGAGTTCTCCCCCTATCGCCTGATGTTTGGAAGAGAAGCCCGACTACCAGTAGATGTTTGTTTTGGAGTTTCTCCTGATGGGGTTCGAGCTGATAACCATTTACAGCATGTGCAAAAGTTAGAGGCCCAGCAAAATCATGCGTACCAACTGGCTCAAACCATGGCTGCCAAAAGAAATCTGGCCAACAAAGAAAGGTATGATAAAAAAGTGAAAGCACTGGAACTCCACGAGGGGGATCGGTTATTGCTAAGAAATCTGGGATTGCATGGCAAACATAAGATTGCTGACAGATGGCACCATCTCCCTCACATTGTAGTGGGCAAACTAGATGATCTGCCTGTGTACAAAGTAAGGCCTGAGAATAATTCAAAAGATGTGACACAATGCATAGAAATAATTTACTGCCCATTGGACAAATCTTGATTGAGTCTGAGCCCCCAGAAAATGTCCCCTCTGGATCAATGACTAGAGCTGCTGCTAAGCAAAAATCAAGAAAGCCTGCACCTACAGAAGCTGAGTTAAAGTGTTCCCCTCCACAAGTCCCAGTTGAACATGTCTGTCAGTCCATGTCAGAGGAACGTGAGTGTGGCTTTGAATACTACCCTTCTTACGAACTGAGCCAATTGTATCGAGGCAATCCCCTAGTCAATCCTGGAGATGAAGCTGGGCCTTCTGGACTGTCTAAGCCCCCAGCTTTGTCCCTGGAGCCAATGCTCCCAGAAAGTGAAGTGGAAAGCATCAAGTCAGATGATATGGAATCATTGTGTATGGTTGAACTGTTTGAGTTTTCAGAGGAGGAAAATGATGGACTGGGACAAGCTGGTGATATACCAGAACAAGAAGAGTGTGTTGAGTGCCCTGATAGTTCACTGCCAGTGTCAGAAAACTCCCCATGTGAGCCAAGTGTTGTGACTCCTGAAATTGCAACTACTGGAGCTGACAGTGCCCCAAGTTCTAACCTTGCTACCCCAAAAGAAAACCCCCTGGCAAGTAAAGACAGTGCTGAAAGTGAGGCTAAAAGTGCAGAGACTGTAACAGCACCCCCTAGAAAGACTGGTCGAACTGTAAAGCCTGTGGTGCACCTCAGCTATGATTCTCCTGGAAGGCCTGTAGACTTGCCTCTCAATGCTGTCCATAAAGGAGTGTATGTGTCCCCGAGCTCATTGCCCAAACTGAGCATAAGTGCTACCTCCAAGTTAATTGTGTTGCCCTCTAGGTATGGTGCCCCTGCCCCATCCAGCCCCAAGGTAGCTGATAGGGAAGGACCCCATCTCTTCAGGTTTCATGTACAGGAGGTAATAATCTGAATTACGGTACAATGTGTGTATAATACTGTGTAAAAAGTGATGTACTGAAAAGTTTCAGAAATGTGTTTCTGGTAAGGTGATATGTTGACTGATGATTACATGTATAAGCCTAATGTGATATTGATGTAAATGTATATGGTTGTATTGAAATTTATAGGGTACTTACTTGACGCGGACACCAAGTTTTTCCAGGCTAGGAAGGGTGTAATCCCCCTGCAAATGGGGGTTCCCAAAAGTCTTCCAGGAGCTTGCCTGAATGATCCAAGTCTGGGCGGTGTTCAGTGTCTGAGCTGTTTAAATGTGGTTCCAAGTGAGTGCTATTTGAGCCTCCATGTACTGTCTCTTTAAGAGCTGTCTGCTTGCAGACTTAATTAGTTTGTATGGGGGTACTGTGTATTTAATGCTCAAATCCCGCCCGAGCTGCTGCCAATTCGCTCCGTTTCTGCTGTCACTACATGTGCAGCGAGAGCCTTGTTGAAAGATATAACTGTTTGCCAGAAATCATTTAGAGTGACTGAGAAAATGTAGCTTGTCTAACCTGTCTTCATTTCAGCATGAACTGTTTCAGTGTAGCTCTTTCATTTTGGTCCTGAATTGCTGACTTGGACCAATCAGGATTATAGGGAGACCTTAAGATGGAGCCTGTGGATGAATCGGAACTTGGACTCTCAATTTTGAGCCAGCCACAAGGGGATTGTATGGACAGTGACTCTGGGAAATGTAGTTTTGACCTTGGTGTCCTTTTTCACCAACAGAGGGAGTCTTATTGTGAGTGACAGCCGAACTAGCCAGCAGAATGGTGTGGAGCTAAAGGAAATGCCCTGCTCTGTTACTGGAAAGCTCAGATCAGTTGTGACAGTGAAGAGAGAAGGAGCTCTGTGCTTCTGCGGTGTATAGTTTTGCACGGGAAGCGCATGTGAGGCCCTGAGTTTTGGCCTGCAGCCGTTGAGAGTGCCAGTTTGGACTGAATCCAAGTTGTGAGGAGAAAGAAGCACCAGAAGTGTGGAAACCAGGCTCACCCTGTAGAAGACTGGAGAAACTGCTGAATCGCGATCGGTCTGTCAGGAACTGAAGCTGCTGTGTGTGCTCCTGGGTATTTTGCAGTAAGTGCGATCGGGATCCAGGAGCAGCCTGCCTGGTATAGTACTTTCCTTTTACATATGAATGTGCGTAGTGCTTGTGGGGAATCACTATTTCCAATCCCCTGTGCTGTGTGCTGTGTGTTGAAGCTGGAAGCAAACCCCAGCTTGTCTCGGACTAAATCCGTTTGCTATAAACTGCAGTGGGATCCAGTCACAAGGACCTTGTCTCCATGCCCTGTTGTTTCTGACAATCCAGAGAACATCTACCATCCGGTTCTCAGCTTGGGTATTGTGAGTACAAATCAGGGTATTCCCCTGCAGCCTGTTTTCAATCACAAGTGTATTGTCTAATTCTTGTTTCACTGCTTCATGGACTGAGCCATCCGGCTCCGGATTACAATTGGGTGTTGTGCATATATTTTCTTCTACAGGGCCCTATCCATCTGCACTGCCTGCCAACCCTGGGCAACGGACCTGGCTAGCTCCCCCAACCTGGGTACCCAGAGTGTGACTTTTCAGACCCTGTATGTGTGCACAGTACTGTGATTTAATGCCACCAATTAACCTGATTCCCCTCCCGTGTTACTGTCCCTAAATAAATCAGATTTGTTGTTGTTATACTAAATACTGTCTGTGGTGTTGGTACTTATGGAAACAGTATTGTATTTCACTGTGTATGTTGTTTAGCCTGATTTACAGGGGTCCTCAGAGATGTGCTGCAGAATCAGTCTCGAGGTTGAGTGGTGCTTTATGAGGAACAGTGTGTATACGTGGGGTATTGGGGCTGTAACTCCTGTGTACTGTGTGAGCCACTAGAGGGAACCAAAGGGGGGTCACGGTGTCCCAGAGGGCTGTGATCAAGCTAGTCTAACCACTACAAACCCTGACCTCTGGGTGGAGGCACCCGCCATAGAACCTAGGCCTCTCAACCTGTCAGTAGTCATGCAGGCAGGGGTAGTAGCCCTTGGGATAGCGCCACCTGGAGGTTACACTCCACCTCTTCCTCATCCTCAATCTCTTGTGTAGTGGTGATGTCCAGCACATCAGCCATCTTAAGAATAAAAGAGAAATGAGAAGAGTAGTCCTCAGACATCCTGGGGGAAGAACCAAACTCCTGTTCAGGGGACACCTCAGGTTCCATAGGTTCCCCCTCATCCACCTCACATTCACCATAATCCTCTTGCTCTTGGAAAGAAGATTTTCCTGCAGTGCCAGTCTGGGTACCCAGGGTCAGGGCAGGTGGCTGCTGGGGTGGAATGGTAATACCCTGTAAGGCCTGAATGATTTTAAATGCCTGGGCAATTTCCTCAGGCGAAGGCATTGTAAGACCAGACACAGAAGTCCCCGGTTTAGAAGGTGGGGGTTCAGTGTGCTTGAGTTTTTTTGTTTTCTTAGAGGGAACAGGAGAGTCAGCTGGTTCACTAGCCCTCTTTTTGCCCTTGTCACCTGTCTCGGGGTAGAGGCAACAATAGATGTGGTTTGGCCCTCATTAGCGGAGTAACGGCTGGTCAGAGCCAGAGGTACCCCTAGGTTGAGTAAGCTTCTTTTTAGACATTCCAGGCATTTCTCAACAGTTTTGTAGGGAATGTCTTACAGATAAGACATTTCTCTTTCAGATGCTCATAGCCAGGATAGGCCACACACAAACTGTGCTTGTCTGCCTTCACAAAACGTCCCACACTGGGTACAATTCTTAAAACCAGGTTCACCTGTTTTCATTTTAGGTTTCTCTGACATTTTAGCCTAAAACAGAGAAAAACTAGTGACCACTAAATAATAAAGCTTTTTTTTTTTTTTTTTAAAAGATAGCAATTTGCGGTCGGTTCAGGAACCGAGAAAGAACCGGAGGATCTGAACCAATAATAAAAAAGGGAACTAGTATTAGCAGTTCAGTAACTGGACTTATCGGTTACAAAATAATAATTTTTTAAATAAATAACTTTACAAACTAAGGGTTTTTTAGTCAGAAAACCCTGACTAACAGTAAAACTAACCCGGTTCCCCCACGGTTATACTGAACCGAGAAGAACCGGAAAAACACAACTAACTAACGCTAAGTCTAATAACAAAATACACTTAGTAAAAGGCAGCAAATGAAAGAATATATACTTATATATATATTTTTAAAGTTTTCTTCATGTAGATGAAAGGAAGAGAGCAACACTCCGAGTAACCAGACTTTTCAGGCGGAGAGTGAAATCTGAGGAGTTTAGAACGCTGGCAGTTAGTACAGGGCAGCATTTGAAAAGTTGTCATGTGCAAAGAATTCCATCATTTGCATGTGTTCTGTTCTCTCTGGGCAGTCCTACCTAGAAGGCTTACCGCAGAAAGTTATGAATACCTGAGTATTACTGGGTTAGAATATACGACTTCCAATACAGGGAACTCTATAGCACACTTCCCCAACCCCCCCCCACCACCAGCACCAGCATGTCAGCCAGGGGCCAGGACTCAAGGCAGGGCTCAGAGACTGGCAGGTGTCAAGGAAAAGGAGGCATCATGGGAGGTCCAGAAAGTAAGCCACAAAACAAGAGCATTTTCCAGCAATCCAAACCGAAAATGGGTTTGTGTCGCTGCTACCAACCAAAGACAAAGTAATACAAGTTAAGAAATCAAACCACCAAAAAAGGCTAACACACCAATTAAAACCAATACAAATGATAAAAATAAAAATAGCAATACTTCAAATACAACCAACAATATCAAAACCAAATGCAATAACAAAAATACTAAAATTCAAAACAAAAACAACACAAGTATAAACAAAAGCAAAATTCTCATAATTAGGGATTCCATGATCCGAGGAGTGGCACACCACCTAACACAAAATGTTAAAAGAGACATCGTGGTAAAGTGTCTACCAGGAGCCTCTGCAAGTAGGACCACTAACCGCATAAATGCAATTGTGCAGGAATCGGAGGATATTACACGTATAACAATATACCTTGGTACCAATGACTTGGCAAATCACACAGTTCAGGAGCCAAGAAACATTTCGAGGACCTGGCCAACAAACTTTCTTTCCTTCCATCCAAATTAGCCTTCTCAGAAGTGCTGCCAGTGTGGGATAAAGGAAAAAGCACCAAGCGAGTCAGAGAGATTGAAGTACATGAATTAAACTCATGGTTGCGTGATTGGTGCCAAGACAAGGGATACCACTACATAGGGAATTAGCACAACTTTTGGGAAACAGCTTTTTTTAAATATAATGGATTGCATCTAAACAGAGAAAGTGTGCGAGCACTTGGACAAAATCTCGATGTGTATACAGGTAGTTTAACTAAATAAAGGGGAGCATGATGCAGCTCACACCCTCACATCGTGGGCTGGTCATCACTCCCAAAACACCAAATGTGTGCATACATTCCAGAAAACAAATCAGAGCCAACATCTGCCCAAACCAGCAACCTACATAATCTCTTGGCCTGAAAGAGCAAACTAGAGCAGTCCAGGAAGAGGTACAACCTCACACCAAAGAGGATGTACATTCTTGGGAAGCAATGGTTGCTAATAGTGAGAGCCTAACCAACAAACTTCCGATCTCACAGCCATCTTGGAAACAGAAAGGTTGGACTGGGTGGCTGTAACAGAAACACAGTTCATGGAAACCACGGATGGGATACAGCCATTCCCAGTTACAATCTGTTCAGGAAAGATAGGTAGGGCAAAAAAAGAGAGGGGCATAGACATTTACATTCAGGAGAGAATAAAAGCCACAGAAGTAAAAGGGCAACCTGGGGACTTCGAGTCACTGTGGCTAACAGTAGACATGGGCAAGGGAAAACCCTTCAGAACTGGCATTGTATACAGACCCCCAAATCAAGGAGATAAAGGAGACAAAGACCTAACCGAGGAAATCTACAAAATGTCTGATAAAGGTGAAGTAATACTGGTGGGGGACTTCAACCTACCAGTTATTAACTGGAGCACACTAACAGCAGCAACAACAAGAAGTAGGGACTTCTTATTGTCACTACAAGGTGTGGGACTGTGCCATCTTGTTAAAACTCCAAGGGGAGATGCCATTCTTGATCTAAATCTCATAAACTCTGAAAGGATAAAGGACATCGAAGTGGGATGCCATATGGGCAATAGCGATCATCGCATGGTAAGCTTTAAGGTAAACATAACACAGGACACCAGCCGCTCAAAGATAAAGGTGCTAGATTTCAGAAAGGCTGATTTCCAAAAAAATGAGGAACAACGTAAGTAGCCAGTTAATGGAAATAGAGGCTGAGGAGGTGGAGGTCATGTGGGGGAGACTCAAGAGAGCAATAAAGACTGCCACAGATAAATGTTCCAGATGGGTCAGCAAAGGAAAAATAAAAAGAAATCCTTTTTGGTTTTCCAAGGAAGTGGCTACCACAGTCAAAGAAAAATAGAAGGTGTACAGCATATACCGGGAAACCAAAACTGAGAAAGACTGGGAGTCATATAAGGAAAAAATGAGAGTCTAACAAACAAATTAGAAAGGCAAAAGCACAGACAGAGGAAAAGATAGCAGAAGGGGCAAAGAGAAAAGACAAATCATTTTTTAGATACATTAGGGAATGTAGGAAGGCAAACAGGGGATAGTAAAGAATGCTACTGAAGAAGGGAAATGCACCAAACATGACACAGAGAAAGCTGAAATCCTCAACAAATACGTCTACTCAGTGTTTACCAAACAGGACCCAGGGGATGGCCTAGCCCTGAAAAAACACAACACCCCAGGACCAGGGGTAGACACTAGTCCCTTTACAGAAGCCAAAATATGGGAGGCACTAAATAAACTAAAAGCAGATAAAGACATATGACCAGACAAGAGGCAACCCAGAATCCTTAAGGAGCTGGGGGCAGAATTAGCAGCTCCTCTGGTACTTCTATTCACAAAATCCATGAAGAGCACAGTGGCACCTGAAAACTGGGAAAAAGCAATAGTGGTTCCACTTCACAAGTCAGGCAATTGCGAAGAGGTTAGTACGAGCAAAGGAACATACAAATCTGCCATCAGAAACAGGCCTCATGGTCTATCAAGTCTGCTCGAATGTGCAGATAGCCTCCTACATAGCAGCTGCCCCACCCCTCCCCTTCCCCCTCGCATTAACCCCCACTCTCATCCTGTCCCATCCCCTTTTAAAATTGCCCACTGTCCTACAGGATACCACCTCCTCGGGCAGAGCATTCCACTTAGCCACCACCCTCTCTGTGAAAAAATGTCTCCTCATCTCTCCTATATTCCGTCCTTCAATCTGAGATCATGCCCTCTCGTGTCCCTCCCCCATCTCAACTCAAATATCCCTTCTGTACCTGTCTTGTTTATCCCTGTCATATATTTAAAGGTCTCAATCATATCCCCCAATCCCTTCTCTCCTCCAGTGAGTACATATTCCACTCCTTCAGCCTGTCCTCATAGGGTCTGTCCTCCCAAACCCTGGATCATCGTTGTTGCCCTGTGCTGTACACCCTCCAGTAATCTGACATCCTTCTTCAGAAACGGGTGCCAGAACTGCACGCAGTACTCCAAGTGTGGTCTGACCAGTGACCTGTACAGAGGCAGGATCACCTCCCTCCTTCTGGAGGAGATTCCTCTCACAATACACCCTAGCATCCTGTTGGCTTTAGCTGCCACCTTCCTGCATGGAGTTAAGTTGTTCATATTCCTCATAATAACCACCCCTAGATCCTTTTCTTCCTCTGTGGTACCTAACAGAACCCCTCCCAACTGGTAGCTCCTCCCAGCGTTCTATGCTCCGAAGTGCAGTACCTTGCACTTCTTAGCACTGAACCCCAACTGCCACGTTTATAACCACTCTTCCAGTTTAGTTAGGTCATCTTGCAGCCCCTGCCACCCTACTATGTTGTCCACCACCGCCCCATCTTGGTATCATCAGTGAACAAACTGATCTTACTCCTGATGCCATGTGAGATATCCAATATGAAAATCCCAAACAGCACCAAGCCCTGTGGCATCCCGCTCATCACAGCCCTTGGGATGAGAGTTCCACACCACCACCCTTTGCTGCCTCCCCTTCAGCCAGTTCACAATCCAGTTCACCATCTTTTTCCCTCCCCACATACTCCAATTCCCCCCCAACCACCCATGAGGCACCGAGTCAAAGGCCATGCTGAAGTCCAAATACAGGACATCCACTGCATGGCCCTTGTCCAGTTCCCTCATGATCCAGTCATAATACTCAGCTAGGTCGGTCTGGCAGGATCTCCCGGAGACAAACCCATGTTGCTGACTGTCCTGGAGTCCACTGTCTTCCAAAAAGGTCACCAGCCTCTCTTTCAGAATTGTCTCCCTTAATTTCCTTACAATGGATGTGAGGCTTACTGGTCTGTAATTGCCTGGTTCATCCTTTGAGACACTTTTGTGGAGAGGCACCATGTGAGCCATCCTCCAGTCTTGTGGCACGCCATCCTGTGTCCAGGGAGATAGTGAAGAGGTCTGCCAATGGCCCGGCCAGGACCTCTGCCAGTTCTTTCAGCACCCTAGGGTGAATGCTGTCTGGTCCTGGTGCCTTATCCACCCTCAGAGACTTCAGACCCTCCAGCACCCTGCTCTTGTAATTACTATCTGTCACCCCCTTCCCACCCTTGCGCACCTTCCCCATCCCCTGAGGTAGCTGCCTGCCCTTCTCTTTCATGAATACAGAACAGAAATATTCATTTAGCACTTCTGCCTGCAGGGTGGCCAGCGGGGTGCCTTAGAGCTAAGTGCTGAGGCCTCTGCTCTTCAGTGTTTTTATAGCAGTCATTGCTGATGGACTGGAAGGGAAGGTGTGTCGGTTCACAGACGACACCAAAATATGTAACAGTGTGGACACCTCAGAAGGAGTGAGCAAGATAGAAGATGACCTCAAGAAACTAGAAGAATGGTCTGAAGCGTGGCAGCTGAGATTTAATGCCAAAAAGTGCAAGGTCATGCACATAGGAAAGAAAAATCCAAGAGAGGAGTATTACCTAGGAGGCAAAAGGCTGGCGGCCTCAAACCACTTACAAGATCTGGAAATCATAATCTGAGATGACTTGAAGGTTAGTAAGCAGTGTGAAAAGGCAACACTGAAAGCCAACAGAATGCTGGGCTGCATTGGGAAGGGAATCACGAGCAGGAGGAGGGAATGGATACCACCACCATTGTATAGATCGCTGGTCAGGCCTCACCTGGAATACAGAGTCCAGTTCTGGAGGCCTCACCTGAGGAAGGACATTGATTGGGTGGAAACAGTACAGAGAAAGTTGATAAAATGATTCAGGGTCTAGGTAAATGTCCTATGAGGAAAGACTTAGGGAACTGAATATGTACTCCCTGGAGCAGAGAGAGGAGGACATGATTGAAACATTCAAGTACATAAAAGGCATTAACAAAGTACAGGCATAGGAACTTTTCACTTCAAGAAGGGCTCCAGAACCAGGGGACATGACCTCAGGCTGCATGGAGGAAAGTTCTCACCAACACCAGGAAGTTTTTTACAGAAAGAGTGGTAGACACCTGAATAGCATGCCCCAAGAGACTGTGGGGGATTCAAGAATGCATGGGATAGACACAAGGGAGCCCTCACTACAAAGAGCAGCTAGAGTGTAAAAACAGGTCTAAAACAAATGGGCAGACTAGATGGACCTAGCAGTTTCATTCTGCCATCAACTTCTATGTTTCTACCTTATCACCCACAAGCCAGTGGGCTTGTGGAACATTTTAATGGTACCCAAAAATTGATGCTCCAAGTATTTGCTGAACAGCATAGGAGGGACTGGGAGAAATACCTTGCCCACCTGCTGTTCACATATGGAAGGTGCCACAAGAGTCAACTGGGTGGGCCAAGTGGTCCTTATCTGCCGTCACATTCTATGTTTCTGTTTCTATGGGTTCTCCCCCTTAAAACTCTTATACGGAAGTAGGGTGTGTGGGCCCCTAGACTTGATTCGGGAGGATTGGGAAGGCAAGCACACCATCCAGGAAACTCCCACAGTGGAGTATGTCCTTAAGTTTAGGGAGAAGCTGAAGGAGCTTATGAGTGCAGCCCAAAGCAACCTGTCAGCTGCCCAACAGTAGCAAAAGGTCTGGTACAACTGCAGAGCCAGAGCTTACTTGTACAGTGCAGGTCAGAAAATAATGGTCCTAATTCCAGTCCGGAAGGACAAGCTGCAGGCCAAGTGGACGGGATCATATAAGGTAGTCTGACAGATCAATGACGTAAATTATATTGTGGAACTGCTTGACAGGAGGCATACCCATAGCATGTACCATGTCAACATGATCAAGTTATATGCTAATAGGGCCAAAATGGTATTTGCAGTGTATAGTCCTGGGGAGGGGATGGACAAAAAAGACCCTCTCCTGGACTTGTTAGAGGAAAGCAAGCAAGAGTCATTTGTGGAGGCCCTCAAAGTGTCACCCCACTTGACCCCAGAACAGTCCCAGGAAGTGAGTGAGGTTTCAGAGGACTTTGCCCCTTTGTTTATGGCCAAACCTGGATGAACCCCCTTAGTGACACACAATGTAGACACGGGGACGCAAGTGCCCATACGGTGGACAGCCTACCGGGAGTCTGAGGCCATCCTAAAGGACATTAGGAGGGAGGTGGAGGAAATGCTGGATTTAGGGGTAATTCAGAAATCCCACAGTCCCTGGACCTCACCCATAGTCCTCGTTCCCAAGCCGGATGGCTCTTCTCGCATTTGTGTGGACTAATGTGGACTCAACACAGTCACGAAGTCTGACGCCAACCAAATGCCATGGACGGATGAACTACTGGACAAGTTGGGAGGGGCGACATACCTTACCACAACTTATTTGACAAAAGGGTACTGGCAGGTGGAATTAACTGCCAGAGCTAGAGAGTGGTCAGCCTTCATCACTCCAACAGGATTATTCGAGTTTCAGGTAATGCCTTTCGAATGAAAATGCCCCTGCCACATTTCAAAAGTTGGTCAACCAGGTGTTATATGGTACTGAAGAGTACACAGTGACTTATCAGGATGACATTGCCATTTTCAGTACCAGCTGGAAGGAACACCTGTCTCATCTGAAGGAAGTGTTGGGCAGGATATAGAGGGGAGGACTCACTGTAAAGGCTGAAAAGTGCCAGGTGGCTATGGTGGAGGTGGCATACCTAGGCCATGTAGTGGGACTGGGGCAGCTTCATCCTAATCAAGCAAAAATTGAGGCAATAAAGGTGTGACCCACACCGGAAACCCAGAAGCAGATTAGAAGCTTCCTAGGGACCGCAGAGTACCACCGAAAGTTTGTACCCAATTACAGTACCCTGGCAGCCCCCCTATCTAGCTTGCTGAAGAAAAGACAGCCAAAAAGGGTAAAGTGGGAACCAGCCTTGAACAAGCCATTGCACGGCTAAAAGAGGCACTGTGCAGTGCCCCTGTATTAGCCAGTCCAGATTACACTAAGCAATTTGTAGTCCAGACAGATGACTCAGACGTGGGGATTGGAGCCGTCCTCAGCCAGACATCTAATCATGGAAAACATCACTCAATTGTATATCTGAGCAAAAAATTACTTCTCCGGGAGCAGGCCTACTGCTCGGCAGAAAAGGAATGCCTTGTGCTGATATGGGCCCTGAAGAAATTAGAGCCATGTCTATATGGGAGGCACTTCGGGTACAGACCGATCATAACCCCTGTTGTGGCTAAATCAGAAGGGTAAAACAAATGGTCGCCTCTTAAGGTGGAGTATTGCCCTACAGGCCTATGACATGACCATTAAGCACAGGGCTGGATCGCCAATCCAAATGCAGATGGCCTATCTCACAATTAGAACAGTAACATAATTTGAAAACTTTACAATGCAGTAGGGTGTGTTCCCACACATTCAATCTAGGAGGGAAGGATGTTATGATAGCCACTGCCAATAATTCTTTTGCAGCTATTATTTTTTCTGTGATTTTGTGTATGTTAAATGCTACAAGAAAGATGCCCATGTGTTTTTTTTTTTTTTAAAGGGGTACATAGTTTTACTGTAAGATCACAGGAGATAGAAGGTCTTGCAAAATATCTGACATTCCTCTGTGATCTAGGAAACCAGCTGCTTGCCTGGAAGCTAAATCACAGAAATGCCTTGTAAACTTAATTGAGGGAAGCAGAGGTAATAAATGTTTCAGGAGTTAAACCTTTGCACTTCAAAGGCAGGATGCCCGGAAACCAGGATCTGGGAAATAGCCATTCCTGACAGGCTGGTGTGAACTGTCTTACAAGTGTTATACTGTGGGAAAGGGGGACTTCAAAGGCACTAATTCTGAAATGTTATTAATGTGCCAGGAAGTGGTAATATGAGAACCTAAATAAGGAAATAATAATTCCCTAACATTTTGGGAAAGCAAGAGTGACATTTACTGGCTGAAAGATTAAGACCAGACCAGGGATTTTGGCAGACTATAAAAGCGTTCTGAACCAGAAGCAAGCTCTGTTTTCCTGGAGCATTTCAAAGGACACCCTTCCTGACAAGACACAGAAAGACTGCCAGCAGACACTGAAAGCCAGTGGCTGAAAAAGGAGGAAAGGATTTTTCAGACTTCACTTATTCTTCTGGACTTTAATTCACTATGACTTTAAGGTAGAAATTAGATAAAAGTCATAGTGAGTTTTTCTTGTACATGCCCACTTTTATTTGTGTTATACTGTGATGACATTTCTAAATCTTTTAGTTGTAAATATATGATAATTATTTAGTAAAAACATTTGGTTTTTAAGAAACCTGCATGAGCAAGATTTTTATATTGTGTGTGATTGTGGGATGTACTATTAATAGTCAGTGACCAAACTGCTGCTGCAAAGGGGTGCCACCATAAGCTACCAATTGAACAAGGATCTGTAAAAGGAAATCTGGGCAAAGATAGGGAGAATACAAAAGTCTCAGGGAAGAATCTGTGGGGATTTAAACCAGGTTGTTGCATGCCCTTTGTGAGAAGACAAAATCAGGGTTACGAGGCTACCCCAAACAGATTGTAACACCTGGATTTTCCCTCTTTGTGCAACAATTAAGAAAGGTTCTCATTTGGCTACAAGACTCAAGACTGGTATTGTACCCTTATCCAGAGTAAAGAGGGAACCCTGGGACCTCGTGGTGGGTGTTCAGTTGTGAACTCAGCGAACACTGTGGGAGGACACGAGGAGGGTATTCCTGTTTCCCCCTTCCTGTCACAGATTGCACTTAGGGGTGGGCACTGTGAGCTCAATGGACCTGACCCCCAGGAGTGGTTTGTGACACCTTTGACCAATTGAGGATGATGGATATTTGGAGGAAGTTATTTCCTACTTCTAATGGATATACTTATTACTCAGGGCATCATCATAGTTTTTCTAGATTGGATTTTTTATGACATCAGCATTTTCCTCAGTTCAGGATATTTCCATAGGTCCCAGAACTTTATCTGACCATCACTCTTTGCTTCTAAAAATAGATTTCGTAAAAGTAAAAAAACAGACTTTGTGGCACCTTAACCCTTCACTTTTAAAGGACCCCAACACACTGATTACCTTCAACAACGTATCCTCCAGTTTTTGCAAGAAAATAATTATTCTCAAGTTTCAGCTACTATTATGTGGGATATCTTGAAATCAGTGTTAAGGGATGAAACTATTGCATACTCTGTTCAGCAAAAGCGTAAGATGGAGGCAAAATATGACTCCTTATACCAACAGCTTCAGGCTTATCAACTTCTGTACAGAGACGGGGATAAGGAATAACAAATAAAAATAGAGATACCCAATCATAAATCCAAAAATTATGGACATGAGAATCCAGCAAGCCTTGCTTTTCATAAACAAACTATAAGGGAGGTACTAGAGGTAACCACATGCTCACCCGTAAGTCTGGATGTGCAAAGAACTGCAGTCATTTTAAAATTAGGAATCTGGCTAAAATCAAATAAAGCACCATGATGCAGAGATCAGATTCATCTTTGCTACCTACTATCAAACTCTATATCAGGCGGTCCACGCACCACTGTTGAGGATAGGTACCATTTTTAGACCAATTACATCTCCCAAAACTTACAGAAGCACAAAGCAGCACTTTGGAGGCTCCTATACGAGCGTGAGGTGACCTTGAGACAAATTCAGGCCACCAGTGCACAGAAATGCCCAGGACCTGATAGTTTCATGACTGAGTGGTGTAAGAGGTTCTCTAAACTCTTTCTTCTGACCATGTTGTCAGCTTACAGAGAGGTAGCGGAAGGTGAATCCCTCCCCGCGACATACGGTCTTGGCAGCCTTGCCCAAACCAGACAAAGATATTACTGCTCTGGCATCCTACCACCCAATCTCAATTCTTAATGTAGACTATAAAATCTATATGGCAATCTGGGCTGCTCGAATGGAACTTTTGTTTTTACCTTCACTTATACATTCAGACCAAGCTGGGTTAATAAAATCCAGAAGTACAACGGACATCAGATGCACTTTACTATTAATAGAACATATTCAGACTAGACAAATCCCCACTGCTCTACCGAATTTAGATGCAGAGAAGGCATTTGACAGGGTGTCCTGGGATTTTGTGGGACACCATGTCAACCTTCCAGTTCCCGGATGTATTTTTCATGAATGGCTTCAAATATATATCAGTGCCCACAAACATACATTCATATAAATGGTGCTCCCCCCCCCCTTACTTTTATGCCACGGTACATGCCAGGGCTGCCTTTTCTACTCACTTTTATTTGCCCTTTATATGGAGCCCTTGTTGGCAGCTCTGAGAAATGAGCGCTGAGTGGAGGGTATACCACTGGGGCAAAAGAAATATAAAGTTTCTTTATTCATGGATGATGTTTTGTTAACTGCATTGTCCCCCGACACGTCAAGATCAATAATTTGGGACATACTGCATACTTTTGAAAGGGTAGCTGACTTTAAACTGAATGTGTCCAAGACAGAATTTCTTTTACTAAATTTTAGCCCCCTGAGGCACTAAAGCATAGTTACCCCTGAAATGGCTTTGTATCAAAATAAAATACCTGGGCATTCATATATCTAGGGATGTCAATACACTTGACATCATTAACTTGAACCCTTAACTGTCCAAATTCAGGAAGATTTGAATAAATGGGGAAACTTTGTTTCCCTTTTTCTCCAATGGATAGAAATTATCCGTATGAATGTCCTCCCAAAATTATTATACTTATTCCAAAATATCCCATCTCCCTCAGCCCATTTTTATTTTAGATCTTAGAATAAAATGATGTTGAATTTTGTTTGGGGGAGTCGGAGACCCTGGGTTTGTTTTTCCATCCTCCAACTCTCTTTGGCACAAAGAGGGGTTAATCTCCCAAATTTAGAGATCTATGCTAAAGCAGCCTTCTTTAGGATAGTGTTTCTTTGGCTGTCACCCACCTATTCGGCCCCATAAAAGGAAATTGAATTCTCTGTTAATGATTTATATGACATAGAAAAAATATTGTTCACTACCAAGGGTAGATCTCCACAGCTCCGTGACATAATTAAATTTACTGCTAATATACTAAGAGTGTGGTATCAGTTAAAATAACATCCTAGTTTCAGGACATCTTTTTCTATTGTAGGCTATTGTTGGAAGATGAACACTTTTAGCTGGCTCACTCAGATGTGGCTTTTTCTTATTGACGGAGACTAGGGTTACAATACATTTATCAGTTCCTATCCTCATCGGGTATTGTCCCATTTGAAGTGTTACAACAGGAATATGGTCTCCCCAGTAGAGATAATTTTAGATACTTGCAAGTTAACAGGACAGATTAACAAAGCTCAATATGTATACCCTAGAGCAAAGGAGGGAGAGAGGTGATATGATCGAAACATTCAAACACCTTAAGGACATTAACAAGGTGAGAATCTAACATATGTCAGTATAAGAAAAATAGCAGGACAAGAGGACACAGCACGAGATTAGAGGGAGGCCGATTAAGGGATAATGTGAGGAAGTTATTTTTCACAGAAAGGGTGGTGGATGCATGGTACGGCATGCCTCAGGAAGTGGTGGCTATGAATACAGTGCAGGGCTTCAAACAGGCATGGGATAGGCATAAGGGAGCAATACAGATGAGTATGAATAGATAGGTCGTCATTGACAGAGCAAAGGCCTATGGCACATTCATAAGGTAGAAAAAATGGGCAGACTGGATGGGCCTTGCGGTCCTTATCTGCTGTCAACTTCTGTGTTTCTATGTTAAAGCCTATATCTTTCGCCAGACACCTGCACTGACTAAATTACTCATCCCTCAACCTTCTCTTTTGACCGTGTTAATGGACCATTTGGCAGGTAACTTATGGGGCCATTTAATAGGCCTGTTATATACAATCCTATGAGACTCCCTGAGGGATTCCATGCAATCAGTTCTGGAGAATTGGAATAAGGACTTGGACCTTTTGGTGCCTTGTGTCTCCTGGACAAAAGCTACACTATCTGCCATAAAGATCACTTCCTCAAGCATTAGGAGAGAATTCGTATGGAAATGCCAGTACAGGTTCTTCCACTCCCCTATGATTTTTACAAAATATTTACCTGCCTCCTATGGAACTTGTTGGATGGGTTGCAAATGTCGTTTGGCAGATCTGGGCCACATTTTTTGGCTCTGTCCATTGTTAATGCCTTTTTGGTGCCCATTTCAGGAGGAGTTGAGGGAGTGTTTGGGAGAACGGGTGGAACTTATGGCAGAAATTGTACTGTTGACAGTTTTTTCGAGGCATCATCCCCCATAGCATAGAACACTGCTACCACTCTATTTATTGGCAGTTGCAAAAGCAATAACATGTAAATGGATGTCTACTGTTATACCAACAGTAATGGACTGGAGGAGAATTGTTGGTGATATATACTAGCTAGAAAATTTAACAGCTGGAATTCAAGATAAGCTTCCATCCTTTAGAGCTAAGTGACAGAAATGGATCTGGTACATGGCACAGGTCGAGATTGATTTTGTGCCTTAGATTTGATGGGTGTGGAAGGGCATTGGGAGGCTGCCACTGTCATGGAGAGATGTATATTAACCGGCTGCCATGTAATAAAGTTTTTATGGGGTACCCCCCCTTTTTTTTTAAGCTCATCTTTATTGTGGATAAAAAGAAGTGTACAGTCATTCTAACATGGAAGACTTAAAGTGTCTTCCTTCTATATTTGACATTATACATCAGTTAAGTAAACCTTTGTTCATTGTCATGAATACATTTACTATATCAATACTCCACCTTTCACTGCATTTGTCTATCTTGTATTGATCTTCACTAGCCAACCTTAAATCAAATATTCTGCCTGGAAAAAAAACAAGTGCCTTTTGTGTTGGATGAGATAAAATAACTATTTACATTTTATAACGACAACGTAAACTTCTTTAAACTTAGCACTGATCTTACTCCTCATCTGAAATTCCTCATCAGAGGTTGCTCTCCTCTGATTGACAACTTAATCAAGTGGGTGATTCCTGGTGGGGTTCTTTAGCTTCCATTTTGCCCATCTTTCAGAGTGTTTATCTGCTTGTAGCCTAAGCTTCACTGTAGGGGCTTCCATCTCTCTACCCTTCTATTCTGTGTACCCAGGAGTCAAATGACGGTGGGGCTCCTCAGACAGTTAGATGTCAACTCTTTCAGGCCACCAGGCTCAGGATCCTGAGCAACCTTTGTGATTGGGGGTTTCTAAGTACACTTTCAACCTGCCCCAGAACCCACAAGTTAAAGTCCATAGAGAGCTGGGCCTTGCACAGCTCTGAGAGTTCTACCTGTATCTTGTCCCAGAAATCCCTGATCTTAGGGCACCCCCAGAAAATGTGGTAGTGGGTCCCCGTTTGTCCACAACCCCTCCAGCACAGGGGTGAGCTGTTAGGGGAAAAGTGTTATGTGATTGAAGATGTGTGGAAGAATCTGGACCAGCATTTCCACTTAAACTCCCTCCAGCTTGGTGACATGACCTTCCAATCTCTTTCCCATTCCCTTTCCCAGCTCTCCCACAGATCCAACCCGGATCCCTCTTGCCATTGTCTTCCTAGGGTCTCTAGCCTTTCTTCTGTGCCCATCAGGGCCGTGTATGCACTTGATATGAGGCCCTTCAGATCTTTCAATGTTGCCCCTCCCCCCAGTACAGGAAATTCTCTAAGGGGGTCAAGTTTCTATTTACTTAGAGGACTATCTGATTCGTTTGCATGTAATGTCTAACCTGTAGGTATCTGTGGAAGTCTGAGTTGGAAAGGGCAAACTTATTCTGCAGTTCTCTGAATGTTATTATATTCCTGTTCTGGATCAGGAGCTGTATCCTGCTATTCTGAGGTGGTTCCACCCACGTAAGCTGGGTCAAACCTCGCAAGGAGGAAGCATGGGTCACCTATTATATTTGTCACTGGGCCCACTGATTTCGGGCTGACTGTGATCTCCCTCACCTTTTAATGATCTTCACTGTGTGTCTGACATATGGATTGCTGATCTCGGCCCAGGTCTGGGAATTGAGGTGGCATTGGGAAGGGCAAATGAAAGGGTCAGGCCGGCCTGGGTGGTCTCGATTTCTCTCCACCCAGAATTTTCCCCCTGCTTAATCCTGTCTCCACTGGGACCAGCTGAGCCATGAGGTAATATAGTTTAAGGTCTGGCATGGCTAGGCCTCCCTTTTGTCTAGGGAGGTATAGGGATTTGGCTGCAGTTCTGTGTTTCCCCTTGTTCCAGATGAATTTCAGAATCGCCTTATTAACAAAGGACCAGAATGAAGCTGGAATAGCTATTGGGAGATCCTGAAACAAAAACAGTAATTGGGGGAGGATATTCATCTTGCAAGTGTAGACTCTACCTCCCAGTGTTAATGGGAGAGATTCCCACCTGTTGATATCTGATTGGCTCTCCCACCAGAGTTTAGTGAAGTTAAGCCTGAACAATAAGTTTCTCTGGGGAGAGATTCTAACCCCAGGTACCTGACCACATTACCAGGGCCCATTTGAATGGGAGGTCTTATCCCCATCCTCTCCTCCACCTTCCCCAACCTCATCATCTCTGACATCTCCGCATTGACTTTGTACCCTGAGATTTGACTGTAGTCTTCCAGGACCTCAAGAGTGCCGGACTGAGTTTTGAGGTGAAGTTGGCAGAAAAGTGTGTCGCTGTAAGCATAGAGAGATCTTTTGTGTTAACTGCCACCAACCTTGATCCCCCAATCCCTTTGTGTGCTCTGACTGCTATGGCTAGTGGCTCAATGCACAAGGCAAAGAGGAGGGGAGAGTGAGCAGCCCTGCCTGGTGCCCCTCTGCAAGTGGAATCTGTGTGATGAAATTCTGTTACCCCGAACTATAGCTTGGGGAGGCATATAGGCCCTTATGCTGTCTCTGAGTTTGGCACCCAGACCCATCTTTTCCAGAGTCACAGTTAAGAAGCCCCAGTCCACCCAGTCAAAGGCCTTTTCTGCATCCATAAATACTGCAAGGGAAGGAGCTGAACTGCTTTTGCCACTCAGTTAAGTTTAGGAGGTGTTTAATTTTGTCTTGTGTTAGCCTTCCTTTTATGAAACACATTTGATGTGGGTGGACTAGGCTCCCACCACATCTTGGGAGTCTCCCCTGCACCTAAGTAAATATCTTCTGGTCCACATTTAGGAGAGATATTGGTCTATATGAGCCACAGAGTGGGATATTTTCCTTCTTTGTGTATGACCGAGATTTATGTGCATGCCAGGAGGGTGAAGCTCCTCCCTCCTGGACCAACCTGCATACTCTTTCCAGCAGTGGGGCCAGCTCTTCCTGGAAGGTCTTATAGAATTCAGCAGGGTAACCGTCAGGTCCTGGCACCTTACAACCCTTTAACTGGTTTGTTGTACCCAGTATCTCCTGCCGTGTGACTGGGGCTTCCAGCCCTTCCTTCTTGGTCTCCGTCAATTTGGGGATAGGCAGCCTACTGAGAAAAGCCTCCATTTTCTCTTCACTATTATCTGTTTTTGCTGCCCTATACAGCTCCTTGTAGACAGATTGGAAATGTTAGAGAATTTTCTTGGAGTCCGAGTCTAGGGTCTCTGTGTCTTTGTTTTTCCAGAGTTTTAGCACCACCCTCCCCACAGCCTCTTTCCGCAACTGCCAGGCAAGGAGCCTGCCCGCCCTGTTTCCTACCTCATAAAACCGTTGCCTGGAGTAGCATAGGGACCCTTCTATTTTGTCATCTAGAAGTTTATTTAGTCTGTCCCTCTGCCCTTCCAGATCCTGCTGAACCTCTGGATCCAGCATTATTTTATGTTCTGCCTCTAGATCAAAAATGTTGTCTTCTAGGGCTGCCTGCTCCCTGAGCCTGTTTTTCTTTGCTGTCGCTGCCAAGGCTATAATGCTCCCTGTGAGTACAGCCTTAAATCCATCCCACCACATTGCTACAGGGTGTTCTTCTGGGTCGTTAGTCTCTTTATACTCTTACAAACACACTTTGATTGCTAATTTGCAATCCTCTTTATTTAGCAGAGAGACATTAAGTCTCCAAGATGGATTTTTTAGTGTGGAGGAAAGCTCAGTACCTAGGGAGACTGCTCCATAGTCCGACAGAGACCGTGGGTGGATGTTAGCTGAGGTTAAGGCGTGTGCAGGTGTGTGCCTATTCACTGGACAACAAGAAGAAATCCAGTCTAGAGTAGACCTGGTGAGGGACGGACCAGCAGATGTAGTCCCAGACCTTAGGGTGGAGGAGCTGCCAGGTCTCTGTTAAACCTAGTTCCCTCATGAGTCCTCCCAAGCATTTTGTGGCTGGGCCCTACTGATCTGTTTGGTCATTGATGTATCCAAAGACAGGTTTAAGGTGTTAAAGTCCCACCCCATCAGGTAGTTCTCCGGGGTGCAAACCTCATTAATACTCATTTGAAGAATGTCCACTTTCTTTTTCAAGGTTTGGGGATATAAGTTAGCAGAGAGCAGGGTATGGCTCCCAAGTCCCCCAACCATTATAAATCTGCTGTGAGGGTCAAAATGAATTTTGTTGCCTTCTAGTTGGCAATATTTGTGGATCAGGATTGCCACTCCCCTTGTGAGGCTGGGCCTGACATGAGGAGTAGGTATACCTGTCCGACCCAGCTTCTTTTAGTTTTTGGCTTCGGATGGAGATAGATGGGTTTCTTGCATGAATGCCACCCCTCTGCTTTTTAAGTTCATTTAATATCCTAGTTCTTTTCACCACAGTGTTCAACCCACGGATGTTGTAAGATAATACTATACCATCACACATTTTTATCTCTTATTTCTTTGTTCCTGTGAGATATAAGGAGCACCAGTGCTATGTAACAAGTTAAAACAGTAAATAATAATGTGAAAACATGTTAACTTGAACCCATGGTTCTGTGTCAGACGTGTTGAGCACCCTGCAGTACAGTTCAGTGAGCTGAGGAAAGTGGGGTGAGGTTCCCTGCCTAGGGACCATGCGCTACTCATGCGCTTTTGAGCTTCCATAAGCTCTTGGAAGCTTGGTTTAGTGAACTCTGATCACTACCATGTGGTTGTTGAGAGAACCTTTCCAGAACTCTCTCTCTGCTCCCCCTTGTCATTTTCCCAAAAGAGGCTATGCATCCCAGACTGAAGGGAGGAGGGCCCCTGGCCCAGAGAGGACGTCAAGCCAGCTCGGCTCACCCCTGCCCCATATTCTCTGGATTATCACCCCACTGATGACTAGGTTCTTGGCCTGTTGAAGTAGCCCATTAACCTCTAACTGGACCATCTCTTGTAAACCCCGGACCTATGGCCCACAAGATCTACCTTGTGTCCAGTTCATGCCAGTTTCCCTTCAATTCTGCCACTGGTGAGCGAGCAGGGCCAATTGTTGCAGGGGCAAGCCGCCCATTCAGCAGTAATTCTTCTCCGACTATGCATCCCACAAGTGGACTGGGCCCATCTCAGATCTCCACTGCTTTCCTCCAGGACATGTTGGGAGCAGCAGGCAGGACCTTTAATCAAGGCACTTTTTTGCCCAGGCTTTTGTAGCATTGTGGTTTTTACCCTGTAGTCCATAAATTTCATTACTATGGACCTTGAATTAGCCTTAGGGTCTGTAGGTTTTTTGGCTAATGCCCTGTGCGTCCGCACCATATTTAGGACCATCTTGGGTGGGAGATCCAACAGCTCTTTCAGTAAACATTCCAGCAGCACCTCCATTGGGCTGGATTCAGTATCTTCTGGTAGACCGTACAAGCGGTCTTGATCGTCAATCTTTTTGGTTATTTCTCTCTCCCGCTTTAATAAGTGCCGGAGCACTCCCTCATGCTGCTCCACTGCTTTAGCCATCTCTGATACGCCTTTTTCTAGCTCCACAGTGTTTTGAGACACCTAATGAAGCTCTCTGGTATTGTCGGAAATCGCTTTCGGCAAACTGGACATTGTGCTGTGCTATTAATGTTTGCTAGCTCTTTAAAGAGCCACTCCGATGTGATGGTGAGTTTGTCTCCCCTTTCTCCTCACTGTCCTTGCTGCATGAGCCTGATGCTAGAGAGGCCGAACTTGTGTGACTTACTGACCCTAGACCTGCATTAGCTCAGTGATGTTCTTACCTCAGTAGTGATTCTTTTTCTCCCACGCGGCATCTTCAGTCTCTGAATCTCTTAAGTCGGTTTTGGGTGAGTGAAGGACTGATCCGTGGGTATTTCTTATTGATCATTGCCTTTGGGGTGTGGAGCCGATTCAATTCACAGCTGCATGGGTGAAAGTAGGGACCAGAAATCTGGGGTACCTTTAAAGGGATTCTATGTGTCCTGTGAAAGTACAATAAGTAGCACATTTTAATTTTCTGTATTTAAGGAACATAACTATAATATGTTCCTCCTTTTGTCTTCTTTTCTTTGCCTGACTCTGTGATTCTGTATTGACCTGGATATCTGGATATTATGGTCCTGTATTGCACAAATCATCTTCTGTAAGATATGCTTCATTTAATATTATGGTCCTGTATTGCACAAATCATATTCTGTAAGATATGCTTCATTCAATAAAAAAGATATTTGAAAAAAATATGTAATAAAAATGGTGTGGCATTTTGGTACTGGTCTGCCACTAAGGACCCTTACATTCTTTCAGTTGTGCCAGGCCCATCTGCTGCTGCTGCAGGAGACATCTTGCTGGACCTTACGAAATACTGAGATGGACACATAAAATAATAAACAAGCAGGTTTATTCATAAACTGTAGAGACTTCAGCAGGTAACTTCATCTCACAATGAGGTCAGGAACAGATTGACTGACTAACAGACTGACTAAAGGGGTTTCTAGCCCCTGTTAAGCAGAATTTAACACACAAATTATAATAATGACCCTAACTTGTACAATTGTCTTGTGTTCTTAAAGGGGTGGCAGCTAGATTAGCCCCATACTTAAGTTGTACTCCACATCACTGCGAGGACAGTGAGTGTGAGCACCACTCGAACAAAAATAGCATGGCATCATGACAATAAGAATTAGTGTAAAACTTTAAGCATTGAAAGAACATTCACCATATTTAAGAAACATTTTTTTCCCAAAACAATACTCCACTGTGGGGAAGGGAGAGATCTGGACTACAATGGTGACCAGTCAGAGTAGTGCCAGTGGAAGGGGAAACACCATAACAAATTGAAGCTTGGGGTGACAAGTGCTACAGTGCAGGGAGGGAAAGCAGAAGGGAGGAAAGGGTAGCAGCTGGAGGATGCCTAATGCAGGTTAAACATGACATTAACAGTTGCAGAACGCAGAATACTAACATTTATAATGTCACAGAAATACCAGCAAAAAAAAAAACTGTGTTGCAGACAGTTATATTTACAATGAACACAAGAAGTACCCACCACTGAGTCCGGTTACCAAAAGTTCACAATTTCCTATGACTTTTCCGGTCCGTGGGAACAGAGGCATGTGTGGCTTGGGCCAGTCACTGACAGGACGGGGTCAGGTTGTTAAAAGTGACCCATGAGTTCTGTGCACTGTCAATACCGCACCACTTGACATGAAAAGTCCAGGATCTGTTGGTGTACTTCTTTCTAAGAATCTTCTCAATCTGGTACACTGGTGTGTGTATGAGAGGGAGAAGGAGAAGGATAATAATAATAATAATGAGAAGTCCCAGGAAGTTCGCCTTGCTGATCAGTCAAAACAGAATCTGGCTGAAGAGTGTCAGGACCGTGGAGTTCTGGAGAAACTGGTCGCAAGTTGTCTGAAGGAATTTCTGCTTCAGAGTATAGCAGGTTCAAGTGCAGCTTCATTGTTTGGGGACTGGGATCAACTGGGAGGGTGTTACTGAGGTACTCATGTTTCAGTCAATTGATGTGAACTTTGTTGTGTACCAGCTTCCATCAGACTTGGGTCACAAGCAGACGTGAACAGGAGGAAGCTTTTCACGATGTAGATGGGACCAGTCAAAGGGTGAAGCAGTTCTTTGGTGGCACCCAGAACTAGGACAGGTTGGTACAAGTAGACTATGTCCCCAAAGGAAAATGAAGGCTCATGCAACTAATAAAGGGGAGGTGGGCAGAGGGCAACGGTGAAAAGGCAGAGATACTAAACAAATATTTTGCTCAGTACTTACAAATGAAGAGGGAGGTACCTAAACAAACAATAGAAACACTCTGGATACAGAAGTTGATACCAGCCCATTTACAGAAGAAAGGGTTATGAAAGAACTCTTAAAACTGAAGGTGGACAAAGCAATGGGGCCTGATGGGATTCATCCCAGAATTCTAAAAGAACTAAGGGTAGAACTAGTGACACCACTGACTACCTCTTTAACAAATCATGGGAGATGGGATGGTACCTGAGGACTGGAGGAGGGCAGATGCTTCCCCTTCACAAAAGTGGGAGCAGGGCAGAAGCAGGAAACTACAGACCTGTTAGTTTAACCTCAGTGGTAGGAAAATGATGGAATCACTTCTGAAGGAAAGAATTGTCGAGTAACTAGAGGCCAGAGGGGCACAGGACCCAAGGCAGCATGGATTCACAGCAGCAAGGTCATACCGGATGAATCTAAAGATTTATTTGACTGGGTGACCAAAGTAGTAGATCAGGAGGGGCTGTGACATGGCCTACCTAGACTTTAGCAAGGCATTTGACTCAGTCCCACAAAAGATTAATATACAAGTTAGCCAGCCTAAGTGGGTCCCAAGATGACAGCCTGGGTAAAGAATTGGCTGGAGAATAGGAAACAGAGGGTAATAGTAAATGGAGTCCACTCTGAAGAAAGGGGGGTTACTAGTGGGGTACCACAGGGTTCAGTATTAGGACCGGTCCTCTTCAATGTCTTTATAAGCGACATTGCAGAGGGACTGGAAGGAAAACAATGTCTCTTTGCAGATGACACAAAGATCTGCAACAGAGTTGATGCATAAGGTGGGGTGGAAAGGATGAGAAGGGACTTGGCAAGGTTAGAGGAATGGTCAAATGTATGGCAGCTTAGATTCAATGCTAAGAAGTGCAAGCTAATGCACCTGGGAAACAAAACCCAGGGAAAAGTAACACAATGAGGGTGAGATACTAACAACAACAAAATGGAAAGGGACCTGGGGGTAGTCATATCAGATGACTTAAAGGTGGGCAAGCAATGTGAGAGGGAAGTAAGGAGTGTTGGGGGATACTGTAATGCATAGGAGAGGCATCACCAGTAGAAAACAAGAAGTTATTATCCTCTCCACAGACAGCTGGTGAGACCTCATTTGGAGTACTTGTGTGCAGTTCTGGAAACCCAATCTCTGCAAGGACATAGACAAGATGGAAGCTGTCCAGAGGAGGGCAACTAAAATGGTGCAGGGTCTGCTCCAGAAGATATATGAAGAAAGACTAAAGGAGCTTAATATGTATAGCCTCAAGGAAAGGAGGGAGAGGGGACATGATAGAAACTTTCAAGTACCTCAAGGGAATCCACAAAGTCCAAGAGGGTAGCATCTTTCAAAAAAAGAGGTGTGCAAGAACAAGGGGGCACAATTTGAAGATGGGGGGCAGCTCAGAGGTAATGTAAGGAAGTATTTTTTCACAGAGAGGGTTGTGGATGCATGGAATGGCCTTCCAGAGGAGGTTGTAGAGTCAAAAACAGTGGCTGAATTCAAGCATGCATGGGACAGTCATAAGGCAATTCTAGGGGGTGGGGGTAGAAAGAAGTAGGCTGCTGGTTAACTAGGATCTGCAGCTTATCCATTAGGTAGGAAATGGGCAGACTGGGTGGGCCAAGAGTCCTTATCTGCCGTGAAATTCTATGTTTCTATGTTTCTATGACTTGGCTCCTGATATGTTCTGCATTGCAGATTTTCTCTGGCCCAACGTGTTGACTGCAGCATGTCTGGTAAGTTCAAGCTGTTCCAGCATAGGAATAATGAAGAAAGAAGCTGACTTTAGAACATCTAGCAGTGAGAGATCCCTGTCCAGTGAAGTTCTTGGGTGGCATCCATGGACTAAAAAAAATGGTGTGCACTCTGTACTGTTGAAACAAGGGCTGGTATTGTAGGCAAATTAGACAAAGGAAACAAAATGATCCCAAGTGTCATAAGTTTCATCCCGGTACTTGGAGAGTGTGTTGAGAATGGCAGACAGCATTCTTTCACTTTGTCCATTGCATTGTGGATGATAACTTGTTGTGTGAGTCTTTTGATGTTGAGAAGTTTGCATGTGTCTCGCATGATGGTTGAAAGGTAGTTAGTGCCTCTGTCTGAATGTAGGTACGAGGGGGCACCTGGACAACAAATGACAGTGTTGAGGAAAGTATTTGCTACCGTGGCAGCTTTTAATGTCTTTAGGAATTAGTTCCAAATACTTTGTAGGGTAGTCCACAAAACAAGGATGTATTTGTTACTGAGTAAGAGCATGTGAGTAAAGACCCAAGAATGTCTATGCTGACTCACAGAAATGGTTCAGTGGCTACAGGCATTGGAATGATGTGTGCCTTTGTCGGTTTGGCAGGAGGCTTTCTTTGGGAGCAGTGCTGGCAGGATTTAACAAATTGGACAATGTCCTTGTTTGTGTGAGGCCAGAAGAAGTGAAGCCTTGTCTTTTGAGAGTTCTGTGGATTCCATATGACCTCCAGAAAGTAGAGAGGCATGAGTGGATTGAAGAACTTCATTGACTACAGAGGCTGGCACAACTAACTGTACATGACTTCTATCCATGCAATGGCCCTGATCTTCCTTGGTTGGAAAAGCACACCGTTGTTGAAGAAATATTGTGAAGCAAAGAAAAGTACATCCTGGTGATGTTGCTTTGTTGCGGTGAGGTTCCAGACGCTTAAGTATGTGAGTATGTCTGTGAATTGAGGATCAGTTCTTTGCTGTGTTTTACCATCACCAGGGAGATATCAGTACCAGAGTAAGTGAGAAGCTTCGGCTGCTTGCAGTTGGTAAGGACCAGTGATTTTTTCTGTAGAAGCAGTTGGTAGCAACAAGGCAACTTGAGCTGTTGTAGGAGTGTCCACAGGAAGCACATCTGTGGAGTGAAAAGGGAAAAGCTTGTAGCAATTCTTCATCTGTTGAGGAAGATGCAGAGGGATATTGTCTCCAGCTTACAGCATCAGCATTGAAGTGAACTTGACCTGGTCTGCACTGAATTTCAAAGTTGTAGTATTGCAGCATGGCGATCCATCAGGCAAACTTGCCTACTGACTCCTTCATTTTGAATAACCATCTGAAGGCAGAGTGATCAATGATTGCTGTAAAGGAGGAGTAGCAAAGGTAAAAGTCAAATTTCTTTATGGCAAATACCATGGTTAGACATTCTTTTTCTGTGTTGCCATAGTCCTGCTCAGCTGAGAATGAGAGCACCTGGCATAGGAAACAAGTCATTCTGTTCCATCTTGTATTTGACATAGCACAGCGCCCACTGCAAAGGAACTTGCATCTGAGTAGAGTTTGAAGAGTTGGTTGAACCTTGGTAGCCAGTACTGGGGAAGAGATTAGTTTTTTTCCAGGTTTCAAAAGCCTCTTTGCACTCGGAAGTACATATATATTCACATCCCTTTTTGGTGAGGGCGTACAGTGGAACTGCAATCTTGGCATAGTTGCAAATGAACTTTCTGTAGTATCCAGACTTTTGAGATTGTTAGGTTCTGGATAGTTTTTGAATGCTGAGAGCTTTTCAGGGTCTGGAGAGATGCCTTGAGAACTAACAACATGTCCCAGATAATGAATTTGTTGCTGTGTGAAACAACACTTCTCTGGGCAAAGCTTGAGATTGTCTTGTCTGAGATGTTCAAACACTTCTTCGTGATGTTGGAGGTGCTCTGGCAAAGTTCTGCTGAGGACAATAACGTTGTCTAGGTAGACTAGGCAAGATTTCCAAGACAACTCATGTAGGATGGCATCCATTATACGCTGAAATGTGGCTGGACTGTTCCAAGTCCCATAGGCAGTCATTTGAATTGAAATGTCCCAGGTGGCAGTGCCAGGCTGCAATGGATGAGAAGCTGGATCAAGGGTGACTTGGTAGAACCCACTATGAAGGTCTAGAGTGGTGAAGTAAGCTGGGCTGGCTGCACCAAGACTCTCTAAGGCATCTTTGGTTGTAGATAAGGGATGAGCATCCTGCACCGTGTAGGCATTGAGTTTTCTGTAATCTACCACAAAGCAGTATCCTTTGTCCTTCTTTACCTCCAGCAGGCAAGGTGCACCCCAGGAACTTGTAGACTCTTTGATAATGTCTTGGTCAAGCATGTCTGTGATTATGTCCTCTAGGACTTGTTTCTGTTTGTGTCCCACTTTGTAGGCTTGCTGACCGATTGGGTTCTGGTTGGGCTGCACCTCAATGGTGTGTTGCAGGATATTACAGCTTCCAAGCTTGTTATCTGAAACAACAAAGACATCCAGGTAACTCTCCAGGAATTTCAGAAGTAGCTGTTTCTCTGTTGGAGATGCTGGAAGTTTTGAAGAGGATAGTCACTGACCGAGGGGTAACTCTGTTGAAGCTGCAGTGGTCATGATAGTACTGACAGGACTAGAGTTGGTGGAACCAGGCTGATGTTCTTGCATAAGATGGAGCTGGTCCCCTGTAGACAAGCAGACAGACTTTCCGATGTTGGCACCCTTGGAGATGACCACTGGCTCATCTGTGAAGTTGCAGCATTTTTGGAAGACTGTGCCACCATGCACTGCAGACAAGATGTTTCCTGGAAGAAGACCTGATGAATGCAGAGCGGGGTATTCCATGATGATGCCAACAACATCTTGTGGAAGTGGTTCACCTCGAGTCTTGGCAATCAAAACCATCTCTGTCTTAGTAGGCACAGTGACTGAATCTAGAGCTGCGAGTTGCCTCTGAGGGTCTAGTGACAATTTGTTTGATGCAAAGTCTAGGATGGCTTTGTGAACTTTGAGGAAGTCCAGGCCAAGAATCACTGCAGGTTGTAGATCAGGCACTACGTAGAACTTGGCTGTAGCTTGTTGTGAGCCAAAGTGTAGCTTGAGATGGACCACACCTGTAATAGGTACTGCAGCGGTACTTGCTGTGATAATGTACTTTAGGTCAGCTGGAGCAACACTGGGTAAATGATGAATAGCTGGGTTGTCCAGAATACTGTTATTAATAATGGAGATTTCTGCTCTAGTGTTGACTGAGGCATGTGTGGACCAATCTCCAATGGTTACAGGGACATAGTTCACTAGGAATAGCGATCTGATGACAGATACCTTTGCCCCAGGAAGTGAGTGTGCGCCAGCGTTAGCAGTTAGAGAATGTGGTTGGTTTGAAGTGTGAGAGTCAGAGCAGCAGTCATTTGCTGTGTTCCTCTGATCCTGGGAGTAGTTGCGATCATCTTGCTGATTGTGCTGTGGTGGACATCTTTGGTTCCCTAGATTTTCTGTTGTGATACTGTAGCTGTTGGCAGACAGTAACAGTGTGTAATCTGAATCCACACCACTGGCAGGTCACAGGTTCACGTGAAGGTGGAGGTGGATCAGGTGGCTGTCGAAATGGTCGAAGAGCATTGACAGAGGTAGCAGAAAAGCAGTTGAGCTGAGGTGCAGACTATTGACAGTTGCGGTGAGTGTGCCTATCATTGATTGCTGCTACTACAAACATATGAAATTGCCAGCAGATAAAGGCCTTATTGTCTATCAAGTCTGCTCAATTGTGCAGCTAGCAGCCCTTAGACTGGAGCTGCCCCTCCCTCCCCTCTCCAGTGACCTTCCCCCTTACCCTGTCTTGTCCCCTTTTGAAGCAGCCCACTGTCTCACAGGATACCACTTCTTCTGGCAGGTTCCACCCAGACACCACCCTCTCTGTAAAAAGTGTCTCTCATTTCCTCCTGAATCTTTCTCCTTCCAGTCTCATATTGTGCCCTTGAGTGTCCCTCCCTTCTTAATTTGAAAATCCTCCATGCCAATTTTATTTATTCTCTTCATGTACTTGAAGGTTTCAATCATGTCCCCCATCTCTCCTCCCTATGGGGAGTACATGTTCAACTCCCTCAGCCTGCTCTCACAGGGTAAGTCCCCAGCCCCAGATCATTTGTGTTGCCCTGTGCTGCACTCCCTCCAGTAACCTAATGTCCTTCTTCAGGTATGGTCACCAGAGCTGCATGCAGTACTCCAGGTGTGGTCACAACATGTGCTGGACACATGTTGCGAGTGCGGCTAACTGTGATGACTGAGGTTCTTGTACACTGGTGGCCTTGGACAGTGATATGCACTCTTCTGTGAGTCAAGCAGCTTGGATTGTGTCCATCCAGGTTGTTGGTTTCTGTTGGATTACATAAAGACTGAGTTGAGGAAGAAGTCCCCAGACAAAGGTTGTGATTTGCTCTTTCTCAGGTTTCTGCCGACGTTTGCAGCTTGACTCAGTGTCCACTATAAATGCTTCTCAGAGATTCAGAAGGTTGCATGGTACTTTCCACAGCAGTTGTTCCCATAACTAGGGCAGATGTGCTTGGACAAATGATCTTTGAAGGTGGCATACAGAGTGCAGTATCTCCTTTGACTTGTTCTGGAAGTGCTGAACCAGGAAATGGCAGTCCCTCTCAGAAGCAAGCGCAAAGCATTGGAAATATGCAAAGGATCAATCCAACCATGTAAGGAAATCCAGGCTTGGAATTGCTCGAGCCAGTTGACCGCGTCTTCGTGAGACAAGGCTGAAAAGGGTACTGACTGTAGGCTGGTATGGGCTGTGGACTGTGGTAAAATAGCCTTAATGTAGGCATGGTCATCTTGAATCACTTGCATAGTTGGCACTCCTTGAGCTGAGATGGAAGACTGGATGTCATGCAGGATGGTTTCAATTTTGTAGCCCCACGCCCTTGAGGTGGTTGAAGATAGATCTCCGGACACTCCAGCACCCATATTGGCATCTTCATCGGACACTGTGGTTGGAGGCGAGCTTTGTTTCACTGAACGAAGGTTGTAAGGGTGAGAAAGAGCTGCCATCATGTAGAGATGGGACGTTGTTGAGTAGATGAAGTGCTGAGAAGAAAATATTTTTGTACACAAAAGTACAATTATTTGTAAGCAAAGTCCATCAAATGACATCTTAATAAATGATCCCCACTCAGTTCTGTGTTGTCTGTTATTTAAATAAAGTTTTGTTGTAAAAATCAGCTATTTGTTGCAGTGTCCATTCATTTCAATAGGTTTGCCATTGATTCCTATGGACTGAGGTCATTTTAGTGCCCTTCACAAGATGGCCGCAGAACTTTGACATACTGTTCCTGTATTGCTTGACTGTAGCAAGATGGCCCCCAGCGGGGGGGGGTTAAGGGTAACTTCCTGTGTTGTTGTTTTGTAGCACACAAGATGGATGCTTCTTGCCACAAGGCTGCTGTGCAAGGGGCAACATGGCGATTGCCGTCCTTCTTCCCCAACTGAAAAGTATCATCGAGGCGCAGGTCAGGAAGCATAGGGAAAACCAGGAGCAATTGTAGAATTCACTAAAAGAATTTATTTACAGTAGCAGTAACATAAAAAAAAAATTGTTCACACTAACTATGTACAGAGGAGAAATGAAAAATAAAATTTCCCTTCAGTCTCTGTGTTCCTTTGTCTTGTAATCTCTCTTGCAGTAGCAGCTTAGCTTTTTTATAAGTCTTTTCAACCCCCATTCATAGCAAACATCCTGTCCTTGTAAGTTTCAGGAGCTGCTAGAACAAGGTGTGCTTCTTGAGGCCCCTACAGCTTTTGCAAAAGGCTCAACATTTGCATTCAAGTAACCTCTAGAATTTACAATCATCTCAAATTATAAATATACATATTCCAACAGTAATACTATATATTTTTCAAACAAAAGTGACCCCATTATCGGTTGCATTTTCATACAATGATTTGCACATATTTTTATATTAGCAGATATGCAAGGGAGGAAAAACAGACAGCAAGAGAAAACTGAGAGACAGTGAGAGGGAAATAATTGCTAGACTGTTCGGGTTGATCAAGTCTGAGGTCTCACAGGGAAATCTGGTTGCGCAACCAGACAGAGAAGAGACAGAAAAAGGACATATCCTTGTATTTAAACACTTTCTCCATTACAAATGGGACAGGGTCCTATTTTACCCTGTCACATACACCCCCCTCCTTAAGAGGGAACCTGTTTTATTAAACAGGTCTCAAAACTTTTTATTCTCTAATAACATTTGCTGTTTTCAGACATTAAGCACATGTACATCATCTCTCTCTTTTTTTATAACAGTACAGCAAACAGTAAAGTTCAAACCCATACATTTGTTTTTCAACCTTCAGAACCCTCAATTCCTGATCCATATCTTGACAAAAAATCAGCAGTGCTGTTCTCTTTACCAGATTTGTGTATCACCATGAATTTAGATGGCTGTAGTGCCAGGTACCACCTTGTGATTCTGGAATTTTTATCTTTCATTTGGTTAAGCCAACAGAGAGGATTGTGATCTGTTACAAGAACAAAGTCAGTTCCTTGCAAATGAAATTTAAGGGAATCCATGGCCCCCCTTTGCTGCTAAACATTCCTTTTCGATAGTGGAGTACCTTTTCTCTCTGTCATGCAACTTCCTACTTATGTACAGAATAGGATGCTCTGTCCCATCTATATTTTGACTTAGGACTGCACCTAGGCCTACCTTGGATGCATCTGTTTGTAGCAAAAATGGTTTCTCAAAGTCTGGGCTTCTTAAAACGGGCTGAACATAATGCAGCCTTAATGGCATGAAACGCTTCATCTTGCACTGGGGTCCATTTTACATTATTTGAGTACCATTTTTTCGTGAGTTCAGTGAGGGGAGTAGCTAACTCTGCCAAGCCAGGAACAAATCTCCAATAATAACCAGCCAGCCCTAAAAATGACCTGACATGTTTTTTTGTTTTAGGCACAGGGCTGTTAGCAACAGCTTCTATTTTAGAAACCTCTGGCTTGACTTCTCCATTTCCCAACACATAGCCCAAATATCTGGTTTCCTGCATGCCCAATGCACATTTAGTAGGATTACTTGTCAAACCTGTATTTTGATAGCTTGGATAACTGATCATATGTGTTCCATGTGGCTTTTCCAGTCTGGACTGTACACCACAACATCATCCAGGTATGCAACACAATAACCAGTGTGAGGGATAAATGACATCCATGTACTATTGGAATGTAGCGATGCACCATGTAAACCAAATGGTTTGAACCAGTGGTGAACTGATAGAATCCTATAGTGGTGGCACATGCAGTTTTATCTCTGGCTTCTTTAGCTAAAGGTATTTGCCAGTAACCCTTGGTGAGATCTAGGGTACTGATATACTTTGCCCTCCCAGTCTGTCCACCAAATCATCTATTCTGGGCATAGAATAACTGTCAAATTCTGATACTTGATTAAGTTTCCTAAAATCAAGACAGATTCTAACACACCCTTCTTTTTTGTTTACAATTACCATAGGAGATGCCCAAGCACTCCTCGACTCCTCTATGATACCCAATTATTTCATTTTTTTTATTTCCTTAACCACATTAGCTCTTAACCGCTCTGACAACCTGTATGTCTTTTGCCTAATAGGACAAGCATTCCTTGTCACTATTATGTGCTCAACCCCTTTTGCTCGGCCTGGTACCATGGTAAACGTATTGTTAAATCTCTTTAGCACATTACAAATGTCTGCAGTTTGTTCTGAGGTTAAGGAAACATTCACCTTTACAGCATCAGCATTTACCGTTTGTTCCAGTCTATCACAAGCTACTCAATATCTTTTTATCAGTTTCTGGTAAAACTAGCAAAGCAGTTTGGGCATTTTTTTTCAACCTATTTCTTGAGGAGGTTAGTATGGTATATCTTAGCAGAATTTTTCCTGTCAGGGGTCTCGGTCTCATAGTTGACAGTGCCAGTATGTCTAAGAACCTTATATGGCCCTTGCCACTTTGTTAACAGTTTATTTTCTGTTGTGGGCAACAGTAGCAAAACCTTTTCACCTGGCTCAAAAACTTTTCTTTTACCCCATGGTCATAATATACCTTCTGCTGGTTTTGGATCTCTTCCTGATTACTATGGGCAATTTCAACATATTTTGCCAACTTCTTCTTAGGGTACACATATAAGAAGATATAGATTGTTTCTGAGTGGGGTTATCTTTCCACATTTCTTTTATCACATCCAGTGGCCTCTGGCTGCCTACCATACAGCATTTCAAATGGTGAAAACCCTGTTGATGCCTGTGGTACCCCTTTGTAAGCAAAAAGTAGATAAGGCAAGTATTGATCCCAGTCTTTCCTCCCTTTACAAACCATTTTAACATTCATTTTAGGGTTTGGTTAAACGTCAACAAGACCGCCTGTCTGAGGGTAACAGGGGAGGTTTTATGGCAGTGATACCTAACAGTTTGTATAGCTCCTAACAATGAAGCACCAAAATTACTACCCTGCTCAGTAATAATTTCTTTAGGTATGCCCATTCTGCTGAAAATTTTGGCAAGCTCTGCTGCAACTTTTGGGGCTGTAACAGTACTCATTGGAACTGCTTCTGGGTAACGAGTAGCATAGTCACATACTACCAGAATAAATTTATTACCCTTTTTACTTTTGTCTAAAGGACCAACCAAACCCATTGCAATTCTCTCCAAAGACACATCTATTAATGGCAGGGGCACCAGGGGCACCTTGTCTTTTCTAGTAACTGTGGCTACTTTCTGACACTCAGCACAGGAATCTTTAGTGACCTTAGGGCACTACACAGTATCTCCAAGCTAACACTCTGCTTTTTTTTCTCTTTTTCTATATTTTTTTCAGGGTCTGGAGGGCTTGCCCGAATCTGCGCTTCTCCACAGCCCCTCCATTGATCTTGCCGCTGCCAAAACCCAAAGATTTACCAGAGGGTATGAAGGCTTGCCCAAATCTGTGCTCCCCCACAGCCCCTCCATCAATCTTGCTGCTGCCGTAAACCCAAAGATTCACCAGAGAGTCCGAAGGCTCAACTGAATCTGGCTCCCACAGCCCCTCCATCAATCTTGCCGCTGAAACCTAAAGATTTGCCAGAGGGTCAGGAGGTCTCACCCGAATCTGCACTTCCCCACAGCCCCTCCATCGATCTTGCTGCTGCCAAAACCCAAAGATTCACCAGAGGGTCTGGAGGTCTCACCCAAATCTGTGCTTCCCCACAGCCCCTCCATTGATCTTACCACTGCTGAAACCCAAAGATTCGCCAGAGGGTCTGGAGGTCTCACCAATCTGTGCTTCCCACAGCCCCTCCATCGGTCTTGCCGCTGCTGAAACCCAAAGATTTGCCACAGAGGGTCTGGAGGTCTCAGCCCACCATACCTTCCCACAGCCCTCCAGGTTGATCTTGCCACTGCTGAAACCCAAAGATCCGCCAGAGGGTCTGGAGGGCTCGCACAAATCTGTGCTTCCCCACAGCCCCTCAGTTGGTCTTGCCACTGCCAAAACCCAAAGATCCACCAGGGAGTCTGGAGGGCTCACCCGAATCTGTGCTTCCCCATAGCCCCTCTGTCGATCTTGCCGCTGCCGAAACCCAAAGATTTGCCAGGGGGTCTGGAGGGCTCACCTGAATCTGTACTTTCCAACAGCCCTTCCATCGATCTTGCCACTGCCGAAACCCAAAGATTCACCGGGGGGTCTGGAGGGCTCACCCGAATCTGCACTTCCCCACAGCCCCTCCGTTGATCTTGCCGCTGCCAAAACCCAAAGATTCACCAGAGGTACGCAGGACAAGCTCCACTTTTTGGAGTTCATGCCTTTTTGGCAACTGGCAGAACTCTGCACATTTAATTTGATTTTGGTTTCTTGGGAGCCACTGCTGCTGATTCCAGGCAGCCTTTCAGCCCTCCCATGTACCCCAACCCCGCTCTCTATTAAATCCTCAGTTGCTCCGTCCCATACTCTCCTAATTCGTAGCTGTTTATGGGAGGTGGGTTCTTCAGCTGCAACCTCCAATTTATCTCATATGCATTCTCCCTGCTCTTTTTAGTCGGAACTGCCATTGAGACAGAGCACCAACTCCAGTTCTATCCTGTTTTTCTCCCATCCTTATTTCACCAGGTGTAACTTTATCTCCTACATATTTAAATATCTTACTCCCTATTTTAATGCAGTTTCTCCTGCAGTCTTTCCCTTAAACTACTAAATTGGTTGTTAGTGTCTTGGCTTGACTTTCACTGTCCTGCAACCCATTTTCCATTCTTGCCAGCTTTCTCCTGCCGCTATGAATCTGCTACAGCTCACACTGCCTGCTGTCCATTGCCACCACTGCTGGTGCTAACAGATTCTGTGCTATTGTGCTGGCTCATGACCAAGTGCACCTTGTGTTCCTCTCTGTCACTCACTCCACCCTGCAACACCCCTCCCCTCACTCCACATGGGAACTATCCTCCCTCGGACCTATCACCCTCTCCTTTCTCTCCAATCAGGAATGACGTCTACTTGGCCACTACCTAGTTTCCTTCTCCTGTTCCACTACTGTCCCCTCTTGCCCTTATGTATTTCTGCTATCCCTCCTACTAGCCGAAGATGTTGAATGCAACCTTGGTCCACTCATCTCCCACATTACCCACACCTCCAGCATCTGGGCTAATGCCCCAGTTCTGAAGATTACTCACATAAACATATGCAGTCTTCCTTCCAAGTTCCCTGCTCTGGAGGCTTGGATTATGCTATACAAGCCCCACATTCTGGGACTTTCTGAAACTTGGCTAAGCCTCACCTTGCCACCACCACATCTGAACTACCTTGGTACTCCTCCCTGCATCTTTATAGGCCAGGGAAGAAAAAGGGAGGTGGTGCAGCACTGTTCATCAGGGAACCCCTCTCAGCCAACACTGTCCTCTGCTTTGATCCAACCTCACCTAGTGAATGGCTCCTCACAGAACTAACGTTGGGCACCCTTAAGAAACTCTACATAGGTTGCGGCTATAACCCCCCCCCCCCATCGCTGGAACTGAGGGTCTAACCAGCTTTCTCTCTGGCCTGAGCTCCTTATCCCTCATAGAGACTCTATTCTCCTTGGTGACTTCAATTTAAACTGGCTGAGTACCCACCAGTCAGACTATGCTCCCCACCTAAAACAGCACAATCTTGTCTAGACTATCATGCTCCCACCAGACAAAACCCACGCACGGCCACTCAGACTGTTTTGGACCGGATAATCACAAACAGGGATGATTATGTACTTAATGCTGGTACCATGGCAACTCCATTAGTGACCACTCCCTACGTATCTCCTCTGGTCATCAAAATGTTAATGTCCCCTCCCAAATACCTGTCCTTCCAGAATTTCAGTAGTCCTAACACCACCAACCTCCTTGAGGAGGCTTGGTCCCTGGACTGGTCTGCTCTATACTAACTTTCTGATGTAACTCCAGCAGTAACCCTGTTTACACAGACCCTTATGACCCTACAGGACAGGCACTTTCCTGTCACTACAAGATGGGTCAGAGGAGGTTGCTCGCATTGGGTCACAAAAGACCTCCTCAACTTATGAAGGATAGGGATAGTGTTTGGTCCACCTACAAGGCTTCTCACTCCCCTGACCTCTGGGATGCCTACAGGTACCGGAGGAATCTATGCAATCATCTAGCCAAATCCCTGAAACAGATTCATTTCATTAATCTCCAACAAGCTAACCTTGGAGACCCTAGGAAATTTTGGGCATCCATTGGCTCCCTCCTAAACCCCCACTCCATTAAGGCAGCCCTGCAACTAAACTCCCCGACGGCCTCATTACGGACCTGCTGAAAGTGGCCAGGGTTTTCAGTGACAAATTCTCTGATCTATCCACGTATCTAAGTAAACTCCCAAATGGCCAGTCAAATTGCTCGGCCTCCCATTCAAGCCCTCTGTCAACCTCCGCCGGGATTACCACCCATTCCCAAATCCCCCCATTTTATTTCAAAGCTCTCTCAACTGCCGACACCGCTAAGCTCCTCAAAAGCCTCCCAAATCATGGCTTCCCTGGGGCTGATGGACTATTGTCAGTCTTCCTCAGGCTCATCTCCCCATCCATCATTGAACCACTCACTTATATCTTTATACTTGCCCTTTCCTTCTCCTCCATGCCTGACCCCTTGAAAACTGCCAAGGTGATTCCCATCTTCAAAGCCAGTGACCCTCTATCAGTGGACAACTACCGTCCAATCTCCATCCTCCTCCACCTTAGCAAACTACTCAAGAAGGCTATCCACCATCAGCTTGCTGAGCACATGGGCAAATACAATGTCTTGTGTAGCCAACAGCATGGTTTCCACAAGAACCATTCCACCACTACTGCCCTCGCACTACTGACTGACCACATCCTCATAAACATGGACCATGGTAACGCTACTGGCGCAGTCTTCATAGACCTATCCAAAGCCTTCGACATGGTCAACCATACCTCCTCCCCTTAAACCACGTTGCTCTTGGCTGTTCCCAGGAGGTTACTTCCTGGTTCAGGAACTGCCTCACTGATTGTTCCCAATTCATGAGTATTGACCCGGCCTGCTTCCCCACCCTGCCCATCTCGACAGGTGTCCCCCAGGGCTCCATTCTTAGCCACCTTCTATTCTCTGTATTTATTAACTCCCTTCCCTCGGACAGTCTCAGATGCCACTCTCTCCTCTATGTTGATGACCTTGTACTTTTCTACAGTAATAAATCCCCTGCCCACATTTCCTCTGTTCTAACTCAAAATTATGCTGCAGCCCACAGCTGGTTTGCTGATAACCTCCTCCTGGTTAATGCTAAAAAAACAAAATCTATGCTGTTCGGATCCAAACCCTTCCTGTCCAAATCCAAAACTCACCCACCTCTCAACATCATCTCCCCTGATGGCCAAGCCCTTGAAGAAGTCAATACTTTCAGATACCTAGGTGTTCTACTCGACCCATCCCTCTCTTTCTCCGAGCACATCAACTCATTAGTTCGAAAGTTTCACTAAAAATTAGGTGCTACCTACAGATTCTGAAAATACATGACCCTGGAGGCCTGACTTGCCATTGTCCAGGGGAATCTACTCCCACTCTTGGACTACTGCTCCCCCATCTATGCTAGGACATCCACAACCCTTATGGCCAAGCTCTCTTCTGCCTACAATAGTGCCTGTTGTTTCACCTTGCTGGCCCCTTTCACTACACACCACTGTGTCTTTTACAATTTGCTAGGATGGCTTCTGCTGCAAGGCTGCTTTGACCTTGCCCTTTGCTGCATGGTGGATTCTGCCATCCGTACTGGCCAGGAATCTGCCCTTGCAGCCCGCCTCAAGGTCCGAACTTTACACCGCGGCCTCTGCTCAAACAGCATTCCTGCTCTAAATGTTCCCAGGGTATCCACCAATATGGGTGGTAGAGCCTTGTCAGTGGCAGCCCCTATGCTGTGGAATAAACTGCCTGCCAAGCTCTGCTCCATTCACACCCACTGCCAGTTCAAATATTGCCTCAAAGAATGGCTCCTGGAGACTTCCCGCTGCCACTGCTTTTCTGAGTAGTTCTTTATTTCCTGCCTGGCCTTACCACAAGAGTTTCTTTTTTTTTTTTTTAAACTTTCTATTTCTCCTCCTTCCCCCACCCAGAAGCTTTGCTTCTTCGAGAGACTCTTAAGTGCCTCCCCGTGACTGGCCTACCTGAATCCCCGGATGTTCCCCCATGGAGCTGTGGCTATACCCCCCAGGCGGGTATGGGGTGGGGCCCAGCACCCTGACATCTTCGAGTTTCGTCGGGTCCCACAGTGGTCAGGCAGGCCCCCACAATTAGGGCTGGTACTGGAGCTCCACCTACCCGAACCCCAGTGGTGCTTTTTCTGGCTTTCTTGCTGTGTGGTGTGTGCCTTGACATTAAGACATTACACACTGATGTCTACCACACAGCTCCCCATTGATCTGTCCTGCCAGCTTGCTGTATCTCGGCCTCCACCCAGGGTCAGACAAGCCATGGATCTTGTCTCCCCACAGAAGGTGAGCAGTCCCTTGACGCCAAGCCTTCTCCTGACTGGCCCTCCAGCAACCTGAGTTTGCTCCCAACCTGGTCGCCAACGCTGCAAGTGGAAATCCAACCACAGTCGAGGCCAGCACCACAAGAGTTTCTTGCCTTTGCAACTCCCTTTATAAATCTTCCGATTCCCTTCTTCTACACCCTTCCTCTCCTTCCCTCTACTAGCCTCACTTTATCCTTTTCATGCTACTCCTGAGGAATATTGATTATCCCCCATGCAACTTGCTGTATATCAATTTCATGTATATATATATATATATATATATATTTCTCTTTATGGATATGCACATCGGATTTATGTACTATATTACCTCGCGTCATGTGGATTTATGTATTTTGCTACCTTATATCTTGTGTTACATAGACTTTGACGGCAGATAAGGACTGCTAGGCCCATCTAGTCTGCCCCTTTTCTATTGTAGCTTTATTCTATTGCTTTGTTCTATTGTAACCTTTTATTATATGTCAGACTGTCTACTGTACCATGCACTAGTGTTTGTATTTTACTCTGTGCCATTGTATGTGGCCCGGGTCATGCCTGAAAATGGTCCCTGGGATCAGTGCAGCTGCCCGGTTACCAAAGTCATAAATAAATAAATTACAATAGATAGCAACATCTTCATGAATTCCAGGCCAGTAAAATCTATACAGCAATCTGGCAAGGGTGCGATCCCTCCCTAAGTGACCAGCCTTAGGACTATCATGTGCTATCTGTAACAATTCTGTTCTATACGTCAGTGGTATAACCAATTGTTCTGTCTATTCTTGTGTCTGAGGTTTAACCCAAACTCTGTACAGTAACCCATTACATTTTTGTGTTGCTTGCACGTATGTGCAAGAAACACAGTGCTATCAGCAGTTAGGGAGAATGCCTAAATGTGTCAGGAAATTCAGGCCATGTCACCACGCAATCAGCTGTTTTGGTGCATTATAAGTTACTAAAACAGCTGATTGGTGTCCCCATGGCGATGGTTTCTCTGTCAGCCTCTCACAGTCCCCTGGAAGCTGACGGAAAGTCCGCCCGCCATTCAGTGCGCCTTCCTGGTGAAACATTTCAATAAAAAAGCTCGGGCGCCTATTCCCTGTCAGCATGACCCTCCCCAGTTAACTAGAATCTGCAGCTTATCCAATAGGTAGGGAAATGGCATAGCTACCGATACGCCTAGCACACCAGGGTGTGCTGCAGAGCAGTGCAGGGGTAGCAGGGAGCCGGCTGGCATAATGCTCACAAATCTCCTTGTTCTTTGTTTTTTTTCCACGGCATTGCTGGGGCCACAATAGTGGGAAGTTGCAGTTTGAAGGGTGGGTCTCTCCAATGACATGCATGCCACTCCAAGCTGTCCTGATTGAGACATATATGGTTTGTTCTCAATCAGGTCCGCTTATGAGGAAAAAGGAGGCATGCCTAGTAAGGGACAGACCAGGCGGCTCAATCAACCCAGAAGGCAGGCCTTCCACTGTTCTCCCGCGCAAACTACTGTGCAAACGGCCACTGAGTATCCCAGCTGCTGCTCTTTCAGCTTCCAACTTAAATCTGGTTTGCCAACAGATAGCCCAGGGCTTTCACACAGATCCAAAAGGTTTGGTTGGTCGGTTCAGGTGTCAGTCACAACAGGCTCCTCTATAGGTGCAAAAGGTGCCAACAGTCCAAAACTACAATTTCCAGAGTCTCACCTCACAGCCCCATTTCAGCAGGCTCCATTTGAGAGTCCCAGTACTGATTGGTCCCATTCGCAGTCCGGGACCAAAATGGTGGAGCTACACAGAACAGTCCTTGCTGCAATTAAGGCAGGTTAGAACAAACAACAATGTCTTTCTCACTCTAAATGATTATCAGCAAACAGTTACATCTTTTCCAGAGAGCTCCTCTGCACAATTAGTGACGGCAGAAACGGAGCGATTATTCAGCAACCCAGGTGAGATTCGAGCAGAGAAACACTCAGACCCCCCTTTAGATTAATTATTACTGCAAACAGGCAGCTATTAAAAGAGACAGCGCATGGAGGCTCTACAAGCACTCACTGACAACAACATTTAAACGTCTTTGCGTCGAACACCAACCAGGCTGTGAGCAATTAAACAAGCTCTTGGAAGATTTTTCGGGAACCCCCATTAGTAGGGGTGGTTACACACCAAAAACATTTATTTACAGTAGCAGTAACATAAAAATAAACTTGTTCACAATAACTATGTACAGAGGAGAAATAAAAAATAAAACTTCCTTCAGTCTCTGTGTCCCTTTTTCTTGTAATCTCTCCTGCAGTAGCAACTTAGCTCTTTTCAACCCATATCCTTAGCAAACATCTTGTCCTTATAAGTTTCAGGAGCTGCTAGAATACAGTGTGCTTCTTGAGGTCCCTACAGCTTTTGCAAAAGGCTCAACTTTTACACTCAAGTTACCTCTAGAGTTTACAATCATCTCAAATTATAAATATATATATTTCAATAGTAATACTATATATTTTTCAAACAAAAGTGATCCCATTATCAATTACATTTTCATACAATGATTTGCACATATTTTATATTAGCAGATATGCAAGGGAGAAAAATAGTAAGAGAAAACTGAGAGACAGTGAGAGGCAAAGAATTGCTGGACTGTTTGGGCTGATCAAGTCCGAGGTATCACAGGGAAATCTGGTTGCGCAACCGATCAGAGAAGAGACAGAAAAGGACAGATCCTTGCATTTAAACACTTTCTCCATAACAAATGGGGCAGGGTTCTGTTCTGCCCTGTCACAAAAAGGGTGGGAGTTTTCTGTGGTGAGTGACAAAAAGACTGGGGAATTACTGTAGTTATTTGATTGCTCTCCATTTTGTTTCCAGAGCTTGTGCTTTAGTTTTATTCTTCTGTTGTCTCCCACGTTTTGCATTCAGTTTATTTATTCTTTCTGCTCCATTTTTATTTCTTTTTCTTATTGATTCCTAAGGCTGTCTCTCATGTTTATTGTTTGCCCTCCATTTAGTTTATTTATAACTGTGCTCTCCTATGGCTTATGCTGCTGTACAACTCTGTTTCTTTTTTCTGTAGTTCCCTTAGGTTTGTACCCCCCTTTTTTTTTCTTTTGCCCTGCTTGATTAGCTCATACTGTTTAATTTATAGTTACCCCAGTTTACATATTTGCTCCACGGGCTCCTGCAGCCTTTATGAATTTTCTTTTCTATTTATTTTGTTGTTGGGCCATTTGTGTTATGGTCACGTGACAAGGAGTAGTTACGGGTGTCTAGTGGAGCGGAGCTACGGTACTTTTTGTGGCTGTGGTGGAGAAGCTGAAATTATGGAGTCAAGATTGTCTTGTATGGCTCCTTCTGTGAAGCTGGGGCCCTGTAGAGTGGCTTACTTTGGCAGACAGCTGCAGAGTGCCAAGTGCAGGCGAGTTGTGGTTCCTTGCAACAAGAGGTAGGAGGGCCAAGGAAAGTGCAGAGACGCTGAGTCAGGGAGCCGTTATGAGGAGTGATCAGGCAGCAGGGCTGAGCCCTGAGGTGGAGCAGGACTGACTTTGCGGTCCTGAATGGCAGCAGAGTGGAGTGGGCCAGGTTGTGGCATAGCCACTGCTCGTGAGGTGGTGGCAGTCAGCCACAAATTCCAGTTTATTTGATTTATTTGTGTGTTGTTGTGGTGGGTAGTTGAAGCTGCTTATTTTGAGGCAGGGGCCTGCTGACCAGAGTTGAGCTGCAGTAGTACAGAGCAGCTGGGAGGCAGTCTGGCAGCAGAGCGCTCGGTAGTGTTCTTTTTGTTGAATTTCTTTTTTGAGTCTGCTGTGATCCCCACAGGGAGAGGCCCTTGGTTGATAGCTGCAGCTGGAAGGGATAGAAGGAGATTGCTTGGCAAATTGAGCAGTTTGAAATGAGCCTTGCCATGAGGTGGAAGCTGGGGGGGAGTATAGTTTGCAGCGTCGTGCAGCATAGGCTTTGAAAATTTTACTTCTTGTACTGCAGTCGATAAAAGGCTGGAGCATCAGTGTCCTACATTTAGTTATGTATAGTTCTGAGACAGATTTGGAGGAGGGTTATTGATTGAGCAGAAGACAGTTCAGTTTTGTTTTTCCTCTCTGCAGCCAGGCTCTGGTACAAATAACATTCAGACTGATCAGGCATAGTGGGGATATGACTTGGGGTACCCAGCAATGCAGGCAAGCGAGAAGGGTCTTGACAGAAGAAGGGCCACATTCTCCACCATATGTGGCATTTGGTTTTCTTCGCCACTAAGTACCCTTTCCTTCTTTCTGTTCTGCTGGGCCCATCTGTGGTCGCTGCAGTAGGCATCTTGCTGTACCGTATGAAATACTGGCGGACACATAAAATAATAAACAAGCATGTTTATTCATAAGCTGTAGCGACATCAGCAGGTAATGTCATCTCACCATGAGGTTCAGGAACAGACTGACTAAAGGGGTTTCTAGCCCTGCTAAGCAGAAATTAGCATACAAATTATAATAATGACCCTAACTTGCTACAATTGTCTTGTGTTCTAAAGGCAGCAGCTAGATTATCCCATACTTAAGCTGTACCTACAATAGTGATACTGCAGCTGAACACATTACAACACTGTATTCAGAATGAAGTCTAAAGCACCTCACCTAAAAGAAGTCTAAAGCTCTGATCACTTCAGGTTATGAGTTCAAATCTGAGCAGAGATGCATAACAGACTGATTTATTAATATGTCTAAAGACAGACATTATGCTGGTCAAGGATTAGTGTGCAGTGAATCCTGGCATTATGTTCATTCATAACTAACTGCTGAGTGGAGTGTGTGTGTGTGGTGTGTATATGTGTATGTATGTTGTGTGTGTGGGGGGTATTTAATAAGAAAAAAAACACCTACAGTAGACTCTTACACAAAATAAGGTGACCAATAAGTTAACAGTTTCAATGTGTTGATGCTCACAAAAGAATTAATTATTTTTCGGATTACCTTTCAAAACAAAAAAATAATAAAATAACAGTTCTGCAAGTTACACAACTCAGTAGACAGTTCAGGCTTGCCAGCATCAATAAAGTTGTGTAGCGTTCAGTGCAGCCAGGTGAGATCTGTGATCTGCAACAATTTGCAAGTAAAACAACAAAGGGGTATCCTTCTGCACAATGCTGGATGAACCACTTGTCAGAGGTAGCTTACAGAACGTTTTCTCCAAATGTAGACACCAGATCGCGATCGTGCTCTGCAACTGACTGAAAATTACAACTGGGCACTTCGTACATGCGGTCAGATTAAGTTCAAGAATCCTGTGGGCAGTATGTGTTGACTGACTGCTGACATGAAATAGGAATGCATCGCCTCCCAACTCGGCACAACAAAATGCTGATGTCAGCTGAGGGGTTCAAAACAGACTAGCACGAGATATTATAACAGTCTGCATCAGTGAGGAGCAAAGTTCTAAAGCAGACTTGTATGTAGAATTGTTGTATTACGGCTATTTTACATCAGTGTATGGTTCTGAGGCGCATAGACCACAAGGAGACTGACAGACACTGTGTTTAGTTATCTTTTATTTGGTGAAACAGAGAATCAAAGTCGGTCTCGGCTTGACTGATAGTTCTGCTTGGTGGTCTCTTGCATTCCGGCCATTGACGTTGCCTCTGAATGATGTCAATGACTAACAGTACTCAGCTGACATCGAAATAAAACGGAGAGTTTGAAGGAATCAGCATTCAATGAAAACCCCCAAAACATAGCATTTGGTAAAAATAAAGACAGAAGACAGCACAGTGACACAATTAGATCTTTATTAGTATAGTGAGGTAGAAAACGAAAAGATTCAGGAGCACTCATACTCAGGGCTGCAGCTAAGAATTTTGGGGCCTAGGACAAGCCACTTGAAGCGGCCCCTGTTTCCCAAACCATCTAATGCAGAGGGTAATGCCAGCTCCTCAATTTGGCCCTCCTGAGCTCGGGGCCCAGGACAACATCCCCACTTTGTACCCCTATTACTGCTGCCCTGCTCATACTGTATGATTGCCATTGATCATTAAGCTTTTTTTTGGTTTTTGTAATTTATTTGTATTCAGTTTCACATATACATAAAATGCATAATAAAACATCCTGGCTCAGAGTACAGAAATATGCTAAGTTAACAAAGCAATAAGTAATTTAAACATAGGAGAAGTTACTCTAGGTTTTTCAGTACATCATAGAGGGGGTAAGCATATATGAGATTGCATTGAACAACACCACTAGATTATATTCAGTACATCTAAATGTGACTACATAGAGCATATTACAGCAATGCTTAGGACATAGACCAACATCCATAATAAAGTCTGAAAAACTCAAGCCCTTGGCTTGCTCAGATGTCACTCTAGGTGACAATAATGGTCTATTAAAGATAGAAATAATCTTGCCCCGACTTCCGGTTGTGTCATTGCATCTAATGGCAGCCTGAATACTGAGCTCTGCACCAGATCCGCAAGAAATCCTCTTACAGAAGGTTTTGCGTAGTTCAAAATGATAAAAAAACAAATGCTGAAGGGGAACATGCATAAAGGATCGAACTTAACGAAAAACCTCCTAAGATGGCACCCGAGGGGAAAGGATTGAGATCTGAGGCCTCCAACTCGGAATGGTCCCAGGCATCCAGAGAAACGGGCCCAGCAGGATGGGAATCAGCAGCCACCCTCCCTAAAAAGAGAATCAAGCTGGATACCATACATATGGAGCTTCTTAGCTTTAGAGCCAAGATGAAACAACTCTATGGAGAGCTCTGAAGAGATGTAGAGATTCTTGAGCAACGGGTCGATGACTCCGAACGGCAGATAACGACCATGGAGAACAGAGTCAGTAACCTTGAAATGACCCTCCAACATCTGCAAGACCAGCAGTTGCAAATTCAACACCGGCAAGAGGATGCTGAAAACCGTGCCAGGCAGAAAAACATCCGAGTGTACTGTATCCAAGAAGGAGAAGGTCGGGATATTGCTGACTTTCTTGTGACTATGCTAAAAACTGCCCTTGAATTACCTTCAGATCTGGAAATGGAATTCAAGTGCATACATAGGGCTCTAGGCCCCAAGCCTGCAGCAGATGCCCACCCGCGCTCAATCATAGCGTGATTTCTGAAATACACGGTGAAAGGACAAGTTTTAGCCATAGCCTGGAGGAAACAAAAGGTTTTCTATGGTCAGTCACAAATCTACCTGGACAATGCCCCGCACCCTTAGAGCCACATGAGAATATCAGCCATACTTTGCACCACTAAAGGAAATGGGGATAAAATATAATACTCCTACCCTGCTCGAATGGTCATTCACTTTCAAGATGGTCGGAAAGAGTTAGAGTTGGCAGCTGTAGTCAAACAAGAACTGCTGTCCAGAGGCATTCAAATCCCTGAGATGCAAGTGGGTGAAAGAGGCCAGAACTCCTCGAGATGGCAAGCGGCACAACAAAATAATGTGGAGCACAAGGCCATGTATTCACATTCAACAAAGGGGCCCAAACTTTGGCAACTTTCAGACGAGACAACTAGCCCGAAATCTTGACTCATTTTAATACCTTCAGGTACATGACTATGATTTAAATCCTTGTGGACTTGCCTGGCCCCATTTTTCAATATGCGTCTATACCATCCTGAACATTGCTCACCTCCACTTACCACCCTCCAGGCCTATGTGGAGGATCATGCAGCCCCCTTATTGGAAAGCGCTCCATTGGTGTCCCGTGCTGCCCTGGGAGAGGCATAACAGAGCTAAGTACTTTGTTATAGAGACAGCCTCAAGCTGACTGAGAGCTTCATTTTATTGCTTTGAACGGCCAGCTAAATAGCCAGCAGAATATTACATATCCAGTGTTGTAATGTTGATATACCTTTTGTCACATGGGGCAGCTTGAGAAATTTAAATATTGTAAGACTGGATAAAAGGTATTTGAATGAATACTGGGGTGGGGGTAGTGTCCTTTACAGAAAGTCCTGACGAGTTCAATTAGAGCTGTACAGATCGGATGACTGAGGGTCTTTAGCTGTCCTGTTATGAAATAGGCATTCAGTTACAGGGATCCTATGCATGTGGAGGGAGTATATGGGAGGCCTCTAAGATTCCTGTATAACTCTAGCCTACTCAGCTCTCCTCATGTGCTAAACCTAACGTAATGATCCCAACAAATACAAAATTGAGGTGGAAGAATTGCTGCCTTTAAGCTAAATATTTTAGGGTCTTGGTGCAGGGAAGGCAATATGACGATTTTCTCACCTATGTTTGGTTACTGATTTATTTTAGTACCCAGACTTGCTCTGAAGTAATACTTTTAGTTCTCCTTATTTAAGGGTGATAAAGACCCTGGAGGCCCAGTTAAAGGTTTTAGCTGGACTACCCCACCCCAGAAGTGATTGGGAGTATCATTATGGAAAAGGAGGAATGATAGTATCCTCCTCCCTACCTGGCAAGTCAATTTTAATTTTATCAACCTGAGTCAAAGCGATGTAACAATAGTTACTGGGGTGGCCTAGTTGCTAGCCCCCAATGGTTTTTATGCCCAGATTGTTGGGCCCAGTTAACAATGTTTAAACATTTTAATCTTTTAATATTTGTTCTGAATCGACAGGCTAATATATTTAGCAGCATGATGTTACAAGCACACTTTGATCTTCAATATGCAAAGAAACAGAAATTGGGAGTCAGCAAATGGCAGACATTCTCTCCACTGAATACCCCAAGACATAGAAACGTTGTGATCATCCCCACTATAAGAGTGATCAGAAGTCCAAATCCCAAAACTACCAAAAATGATGGCGCAATCCTTAATTATGTCATTCAACATTAATGGTATCCATTCCCCAGTTAAGAAAGCCAGGCTTCAGCAGCTAATCAATAGGGAGAAACCAGAACTTATGTTGTTCCAAGAAACCCATCTGCCCCATAATGAACACCTAAAGCTCCAAACTAATAATTATCTCCTGGTGGCTGACTCTTCGCATAAACAGTAGGAAAAGGGGGTAGCAATTTTGTTGTCCAGAGACCCAATGGAGCCCATAACAAAAACAGAGGATCCAGAGGGATGATACACTATCACTGTTGGTCGTTTGCACTGATCCAGAGGACCATTTTCAGTCACCTAATTAGGCCACAACGCATTAGCAATGCAACATAGTAGTAGACACAATATACATTTTGATTAAACAGTACAAACAATATATACATTCGATTATACTGATGATACACTATCGCTATTGGTCATTTGTACTCAGAGAAGTTACACTGGTATCATTGTATATACCCCCAGGGTTGGGCAGACAAGTGGCACAAATGTTCCTAGCAGAATTGCTTTCAAGCATAAGGGGCCAACTCATCATGGGGGGTGATTTAAATACTGTTCTGGACACATGCTTAGATGTGTCAAGAACAATGCCTCACAGAGTAAACCCACTGCAGAAGTATATTAAACAAAATCTGGTAACCCTGGGGTTTGTAGACATCTGGAGGCACACCTTTCCTACCACCCAGAGTTACACACACATTTCTGCCACAATTGGAGTAGCGGCAAGACTGGATTATGCCTTTACCACCATAGAACACATAGATACCATATGTGATATTTGGCATGGCACCACTATTCTGTCAGATCATGACCCTGTTTACCTAAAATTACAGCTTGGTAGGTCTCGGAGGGTCAAGCATTGGAGACTAAATTTGGCTCACCTTAAAGACCCAGATTTTAAACAAGAAATTTGGGATGCAATCCCTCAAATTCTGTCAGAAAATTGAAGTCAGGAGGTTAGTCCCACTATCCTTTGGGACACCTTAAAAGTGGTCCTCCGAGGCCTCATAATTAAATATGTGGCATTTAAGGAAAAACAGAGGGAAACAACTTCTAATGCATTACAGAAGGAACTGGGCTTACTTCGGAGGGTATGGGACCAGGGAGACCACTCAATTAAATCCCAAATTCAACAGGTAAAACAGAAATTGCAGAAGTGCATAGCTCAGCAGATTGAACAACAGTTGCTCTGCTTAAAACATTATTATGAGGTAGGGGCCCAAAGGGCACGAGGCTGGCAAGACGGCTAAGGAGCATAAAGCAAGGGCCTGGATTGGTAGTCTGTATGACCCAGACACTCAACCCACTTCTTACCCGCCCACAGAAAATTAGGAATGCCCTGGCCACTTACTATAAAAATCTATACAGCTAGGAGCACCCCCACCCGGACAAGATAAGTAATTACCTTAGCAAAGTAGGCCTCCCAAACCTACAGAAAACCAAATGCAAGCTTTACTTCGACCAGTAAATAGCATTGAGATAAATCAGGTATTGCATAAAGTTAAAACCTAAAAGCCCCCAGACTGGATGGATACCTCTGAGTTTTACAAAGCCTGTAAGGATTTGATCATACCCTGCATTGTTGTCGGTGTTTCATGCTGTGCAGGAGGGGAGCAACCACCTCCTTCATGGCAATATGCCACAATAGCAGTGATACCCAAGACACAGAAAGACTTGAAATATGCAGCATCCTACAGATTCTATGTCAATGCTTAACTGCATTATAAAATCTATATGTCTATTCTTGCACACAGAATTGAACTCCTTCTCCTAACACTGATAGACCAGGACCAAGTAGATTTTGTAAGTGGAGGCAGGCCCATGACGAATGCGCATACTTTCCTGTTAATAGATTAAGCCTTCTCATGAGGGATCCCGCAGGTTACCCCGGGTTGATGTCGAGGTGCTTGACAGGGTCACCTGGTCCTTTCTCTGGGTGACCCTGTCAAACTTCGGATTCCTGAAAGTTGATTACACAACTCCAGAACATTTATTTCTACTCAAAAGCATATGTCAAAATTGATGGGGCTCTGTTGGAATCGTTCTCATTAGCCAGAGGTACAAGGCAGGGGTGCCCTTTATCACCCCTGCTATTCATCCTCTATTTAGAACCCTTGGCGGCCTCAATTAGGCAACAAGACCTTATAGAAGGAATTCCCCTGGAAGGCAGAGAGTATAAAATGTTTTATTTGCAGACAATATACTCCTAACCCTTATTAACCCAGAGAGTTCTATTTCTGAACTATGGAAGCAATAACATTCTGTGGTGATTTGCATATGCAGCCCATGATGCTTTGCATTGTGGGAGCATGTGTGATTTTGTATTTTCTGGAAATATTCGGCCAGTTGTCCATTACAAAATTAATGACCAGAAGACAGAAGTCTTGCTGTATAATTTTCAGCCTTCCCAGAAATTAAAGTATTCTTATCCTTTTAGGTAGAATAGGATCACCATGAGATATTTAGGGGTTAAATTGTCAACTGCTATAGAAGCCATAGATATATTAAACTTCGAGCACATAACCCAACAGCTCACAGCAGACATGTCTAGATGGTCACAGACCTCACTGAGCTTCCTTAATAGGGTGGAAGCAGTGAAACAAAATGTTCTTCCCAGAATCCTATTTTATCTCCAAACCCTGCCAGTCAAACCGGGTAACATTTATTTTCGGGATTGGGACAGGATGATATCTAGGTTTCTCAGGAATGGGAAACCCCCCAGAATTAAGTATAGTATACTCCAGCTCTCTAGGAACTGAGGTGGCTTAAATCTGCCAAACTTCCATGACTACTTCAGGGCAGCTCAAATTCTTACTTTGCTGAGTTGGCTGAATCCGTATTGCACCACTTATTGGAAAGAAATAGAAACTATTCTAAATGGGATAGAAGACCTAATGAGCTATTTATCTGGGGAACCCCACATTGTAGCCAGCTTGTAAAATGTTCTCTATCATCAGGGTACCATTTCATGTCTGGCTTGAGGTACTGGGAAATTACCTGACCCAGCAAGAGAGGCTATATCTGCGGGCTATAGCCTAGGACCAAGCTTTTATCCCGAACTGTACAGGGGGAGAGCAAAACAGTGGTAACTACAAGGGTTGAAATATATCCATCAGGTGATGGGACCTACAAGTATGCTGCCATTTGTTAGCATTCAGGCCAAGTTTTCCCTCCATCAAAGAGATTTCTATAGCTATATGCAACTGAGGTCATACCTAGCCCCTCAGGAAAATAAGTTAGCAGGTGTGGCAGAAACACCCCCAACCTTACTGAATTTGATTTGCACTACTTTACTTGGTGCCTCCATGGAGCACTGTGTCAGTAGGGTATAAGGAGCTTTGAGGGAATGTGCAGGAGACTCCACGGAGACTACTAGGTTGCAGTGAGCCGGGGAGTTACAAACTCAAATCCCAGGGGTCCAATGGGAGGGAGCAGCTGTACCCCTCAGCAAAGTAATTCAGGCTCCCTATTAGAGAGAGTTCACGTGGAAACTTAGACTTAGGTTCTTTCGCACTCCCAGAGTGATTTTCAAGTTCAAGGGGGACCCAACAGAAGTATGTTGGAAAGGATGTGGTACCCATGTTGGTCACACACATATAATGTGGGCACTTCCACTATTGGAGCAGTATTGGAGAGAGGTAACTACTGAATTAACCTTAATATAAGATAAGAAAGACTTACTTACAATTATGTTTATCATGACCTTCACTCTGCCGGAGGGTCTCAGGGTAGACAAATCAGTTTATAAACAAATTACAGTCCTGCTCCTGGCAGCCCATAAAACAATTACTAGGCGCTGGGATACTACAGACATTCAACCAAAATCGAATGGGTTAAAATGGTTATGGAAATATTTACACTGTAGAGAATGTTCAAGTGCACTCCTAGATAGGAAAGAAGCATTTGAAATTAACTGGAGAAAATGGGTACTATACCAACTAGAACACTATGAAGGGTCCGTGCCCAAATATGAAGTGAGTGTTAAGACGGTATGTCTGATGGCTGATTAAATAGTTTAGGCCAATAATTTTAAACAATAACTGTATTTACAGCCTGGAATGGATTTCCAGTGTTCACAAAGGATGTCTGGGGTTGTTTACTACTTGCTGGATAAACTCTAATAAGCATTTTTATTTTGGAGAGAACTGTATGAAAGGTCTAAATGCTTTTTTTTGAACTTCAAGTTTATTATTTACTTGCACAGACAGTCCATCCACATTACGACAATTACAAAGTGACTGATTAATAGATATATAAAATTCTCCTTATTATAGTCCTTCAGTAAAAGGATCAGTCATTAATTATAATCGCCTCTCTCCCCTTTCCTTTTTATCCAGGTTTCCTGAAGTTCATGTCTCCAGAGATGACAAGTGTTTTTATATAGTATCTACTCCTCGATCTGTCGCTTGTGTAGATCCTCCATCAGAGTGATATTTTCTGTGCCTTATTAATATACAAAGTTTATATCTATAACAATTTTTTCCCTAAAATCAAATAAAAACATTATAACTTACAAACTTCATGGCTGTCTAATCTTGCAAGGCCTGAGCAGTATATTCTATCTTTCTAACCTATTACATTTAATTATTTGTGTTACATATAGGCCTGTTGAGATAGCACTGAGATACCTTCATTGCTTTCAATCAATTGCATGTAGGGTAGCCACACCCCATTAAAGTTATCTTTTTGTAAACGCAGACATGCTGTAATTCTCTCCATTCTTTCTATTCCTTTTATTATATCTATCCATTCTTTCAGTGTAGGCGGGGCTAAATGCTTCTTTTAAGATCACTTGTAACCTATTATTCTGAAAAATGGAAATAAAGATTAAATTAAAAAAAGACATAATCTTGCCCCAGTTTAGAACACCATATTTACTTAAAGGATACCTAAACAACATTTTGACAGCAAGCTATTCAAAAATCTGACCTCAAACGGGACTAAAGGAAAGGCTGCTGAATTTGTTAATGCTAAAACTACATTTATATAAGTTACCTAAATGTGGTTCCAAAGCATTTGAAAAATGTAAAATCAGCCTTCCAATTTCAAAAAAACTGCCTTACCTGCTTCTTAAAATGGCCGTCAAATGTGTTAAGTGATGACATCATCAGAGCCAAAGTCAGATAGCTATATGGCTCTCTATAGTGCTAACTTGTTCTTTTTTCCCTTTGTATAGAATTGTTTCACCAAAATAGTCAAAACCACGTGCATTATTTAGATCAATACACATGTTAGGCTATGGTTCTGTTCATTTTGTTTACTTTAACATGCTGAAATTGTATTTTAATCCAACTGACTTTCTCTTTGGCAAACCACAGTGCAGTACAAATCTTGAATAACCTGGTGGTCTAGTGGTTATGCTGATCCAGGATGCTACAATGGGGGAGGGGGGTGCTGGGAGTGTGTGCATACTTGATATGCACTGTTTAACATTTTTATGAAACCTTTATATGTTCTGCTATTATGCTTTTCTCGTATGTTTTTGACTGCAACTACATTTGTACAATCAATAAATCAGACTTCTTCAACAAAGTGAAATGCAGCAGCAGAAAGTGAGAACTTTACAATGGGGAGGGGTTACAGACGCACCCTTCACCACCCCATAGATCCACCACTTGTTTGTAGCAAAATTCTTCTGTAGTCCAATGCCAGAGTTCATACTTTCTTGGAAATCAAAATATGCTTGTCTTGTCTTCTCTTCTTTTCCATGGGAAATAATAAGAATAATCAGTATTTATATAGTGCTTTTCATACACATTGTATCCCAAAGTGCTTTATAAGTAATGCTAGACTGGTAGTGAAATGACTGAATGTAGTGGAAGCCAATTCACACAATAATACCACAACACAGCCTTGGACAATTACATGAACTGGTTTTATGGGAAGGGAATATTAGCCAGGACAATGGGGTCAGGTAGTGATCATGGTGCTGGCAGCCCCACATCTTATTTCTCACAGTGATCTGCTCATATTTCTCGCCTTCTGTCTTCCCCCTTCCCTGAATATAGCAGTACCTTGCAGGAGTGGCTTTCAGTCCCCCACTGGTATTCATTCTATTACTCCTCCTCATACCAAAAACTGGTGAGCTGATCACCCTTGTGCACCATGAATGTAGGTAGTGCAGTCCCCAGGTTTTGATATATCAAAATAAACAAATCTTTCCAGTAAGTCAGGCTGATAGCAACTATTCAATGAAGACAGGATCTTTGACACAGAAAATAAATGCACATGCCATCCACTCAATCAGCGACACCAAACTGTTGTTCTATTAAATCATAAACAGTTTATTACCAGTACCAGAGACAAAGGCAGCAGTGCAACTGCACTGCAGAGAATAGCTTACGTTTCACCCTGCTTCAGGGCTTCCTCAGAGTTTGTTAGGACAGTATTGAGGGAGCTGTGTATAGGTCATTCAAGATTTCGAAGGGTGGTAGCCAACCAGCTTGCATTGTGGAGTAGGGCACTAAAAAGTACTAGAGATTTGCAGGGAACTGTCCTGTGGGGGTTCTGCAGATCACAGGTAAAGGAGTAGACTGACACTGGAAGTCTGGTGGATTCGCTCAAAGCATTAGTATGCCTCTCCTGCTAATAATATTGTTATAAATAGTAAGTGCAGCCCTTATGAGGGCATGAACAGCAGTTTTTCTGGTGAGTCCTGAGGCTTATTGCTTGGCCCTCCACGAAGACCCAATTTTTGTTAATGAGGCGGGACAAAAAAACAACAGGGGAACTGTACATTCTGCCTTCACTGTGCAGAAGGGTGGTGATCCACTCAATGTTTACTGCGGGAACAGAAGTCAAATATTAAAAAAGTTGACTTAAGTGTGACTTGGAGGTATGTTTTAACAGTGCCAGCTGATGATCCATATCGTGTAGGTATGCACAACTCTCTGAGGGATATGATTACAGTCTGAGGTGTAATAATTCTCTTCATGAGACTGCAAGCTGATATGCAGCCCCAGGCAGTACTAAGGACATGGTATGGATGGTGGGGTGTTCGACAGAAGGCAAGCTAGGTGCAGGGGGTTCACTTGGAAAAAGAATACAAGAGAAGCTTTTTTTGTGGATTAACAAGCATGCATGAGCTTTGGAAATGGACCAGACCAGTACTTGGCTGTGTGACCCTGAGCAAGTCACTTAACATCCTCGTAGCTGCGGCCGCATCTGTAAACCGTGTTTCAGCGTAGTGTGTCTCCTGGTTAACAAAAAGAAAATTCAGGGCATCACATAACCACTAGATCATCAGGTATTTGAAGTGCCACTGTTCTGCAATTTGCCAAACAGAAAGTCAGCTAGATTGTAAAACATTTTCAGCAAGTTAAAGTAAATAAAATGAACAAAATCACAGAATAACGGTACTGATCAAAATAATCCACATGTTAACACATGGTGTTGATCATTCTGGTAAAACAATTCAAAACAAAGAAGGAAAGAAGAACTAGTTAGTCCATAAGAATCTATACTGGTCTCTGGCTCTGGCTCCGATGATGTCATCATGACTCATCACTTAACACAGTTGGCAGACATCTTAGGGAGAAGGCAATGCTGTTTTTTTAAGTGAAAGGCTGATGTTTACATTTTTCAAAAGCTATGAAACTGCATTTATGTTATTTACAGAAATGCAGTTTTAGCATAAATGTAAACAGTAGCCTTTACTTTACCTCTCAATGAAGCCAGATTTTGGAGTTTGCAGTTTTAAAAACAGTTTTTTTAGGTACCCTTTAAGACCTCCTATCAGTAAAACATGGTGTAAAATAACTGTCACAGATTTATGATCCTTATAGAGGATAATGACTAGATTCGGTTATTAACTGCGCTGTAATCACCTTGAGTGGTTTCCAGGACAACATAGTGAACCTCGAGAGCACAACTTGAGAGGTTTATTGTTGTCCTGATAACCATGAGAGGTGATTTCGCAGTTATTAACTGAAACATAGTCATTATTTTTAAAGTGTATGGGCAAAACAAACAAAACTCAACTGAGCACAAGTTTAAATGGAGATAGTGCTTACTTTTTTGTTTCCCATAGTGCCGTTCGCCTTAGGACCAGCTCTCACCACTGTGGCCGTTCATTGTGAGCCGCTACTTCAAATCCATGCATGCAGAGATCCGCTCCTGTTGTCATGGTATCGGTGTGATGTAGTCAAGAGGAGTTAACAACCTCTTGGTGTCACAATGATACAATCACAACACTGTCAACAGTTTGATTGTGTTTGGTAAGAAGGGCTCTCCAAAATTTATAACCCAATTAATGATAAATGCAATACTGAGAACAGGCAAACTAACAGTATATAGAACCATTACTTGAGGGTAATGACTGACAGTGCACTACATGCCAAATAAAGGGGACTATACTAAGTTATTAAAATAGAAATAACACTATATTATCACGGCAGGTAGGGACATTACAAACAGTAAGATTGTGAGGGAAAAGCTGAGCTGCCGTGAGGGATTGAAGCTATTGCTGGGCATAGGACAGCTTACTGGGCACCTTTAACTCTAATTTAGCTCCATGTGGTGGTCGCCATCTTGTCCTAGCTAAACTAACCACAGCTGCAAGACAAACCTGCAGAGGTTAACAAATTAAAAATTTAGCATTGCTGGTGGCCCAAAAAACACATCCCTGTCTACTAAACTGAAAGCACCCTTGCCCATTTGTTACCTGTCGTGAACTGCTCAGAAGTGTACAGACCCAAATTAACACACCTCAGGCATGTCAGCATGCATTGTCATAAAAGTCAACGTAACAGTTTACACAATCATCCTTCTTTGTCAGAATCTGGTGCCTCACTTCATGCAGCAAAAGTCTTTTTGAAGTACCTCTAACTTTTTTCCAGCATCTGCTGGATCATTTATAGGTATAAGTTTTCCTAGCATAGGTGTTCCACAATTTAGCTGGCAATCGCAGAGCATGCAAAATTTCAAGAGCCCGAAGTCCCGACTGCTCAGCGTCATAAACCTTGTGGCACTGCCTGGTCGAATAACTCAGGTCAGGAAAACGGTATATTAAGCTACTGTCTTGCAAGGAGAGAGGCCCTTTTGATCTTGCAGCACCCAATATAGTGTCTCTGATGTGCAGACCATGCGTTATCACCAGAAGTGTGCGAGGTTGTTTGGGGTCATTCTGTCTTTTCCTGGGAGTAATATGGTAAGCTTTATATATGCAGTCCTTCAAATCAATATCCAGTAACTTGGCAAAGAGATTGACCACAAAATGAATGGGATTGTCTCCTTCCATGCCACCTGGGACCCCCAGGATACAGACATTAGCCATATGGACACCATTTTCCAGCTGCTCCAATCTGCTGCATAGCATGTGAGTTTCTTTTAATATGCCCATCAAAGCCGCAAATGATTTGTTTGCAGTCTCCATGGCAGATTTAACTTTGTGGCTGAATGTGTCCATTTGTGCTTATATTATGGTTAGTCTGCCATCAAAGGATTCAACTTTCCTGTCCAGATCTCTTATGGCCTGTAATAAGGCCACATTAGTAGACTCTTCAGAGTGAGTCTCCACTATCCCCTCGAGCCATACCTTCCATCTGTTTTTACGGCTGGCTTCCTGGTGATTGATGGGGGCTACTCGTTGGCTTCCCATTGGTCTTCAAGCTGAAAATTATATCCTTTGGTAGCGTATGGATTCACCTATCAGAATCTCTGTCTGCAAGTTCCCAATTTGGAATTTAAATAGGTTAAATTTGTGCACAAAGTTGAATTGTTAGCGCCTCCTAAGCATGTCTTTCTGGTTAGCTGCAGGCTCCTCCCACTACTGCCTTAAGCTTGTCAAGGAGAAGGGGTGACCTACAGTGTTGAAGGCTTAAGTCAGCAAAGATGGCAAAGTGATAAGGCCCTGATCCATACCTGAAAAAATGGAGTCAGTACGGAGGAGGAGGAAGAAGGAGTAGGAGTGGAATTTACAGGATCCAGACTGGAAAGGGTGAAAAAGAGGAAGAGTCTAGGGAAGGGGAGAGCTGGAACAGCACAAGGTGCTCTTGCAGTTTAGCTAAAATAGGAAGCAGGGAGATAGGGGTGGTAGTTGCCAGGAGAGGACGAACACCGCTTTGGGAAGAGGTATGACAGTGGCATGTTTCCAGGAGTCGGGACAGAGGCAAGGAGAAAGAGTGGTTAAGAAGGGAGGTAATAGGTAAAGCAACAGCAGAGGTACAGAGATGGAGAAGTTTGGGGCCAAGCCTGTCAGGGCTCCTACCCCTGAGAGGGTTAAGAGACACAAGAGCCTTGAAAGGGGCAGCAGGAGTGACAGAACAGAAGGAGAAGGAGAGGGCAGGGGTGGTGGGATGGGGGAAGGCAGTAGGTGGGAGGGGGAGGGAGGAGAGAAGGGAGGAGGCACAGGAGGTAAAGAATGAGATGAGCTCTGAGGCAACAGAGAGGGGGTCATAAATGGGGATGTCACCCACCTTGAGGACTGGAGGGAGGGTTGGGTTGAGGGGGGAGAAGAGGGCGTAGATGACCTTCTAGAACTTGGAGGGGTGATTAAGGTTATTCTGGAAAGTGGAAGCAAAGTACTCAGCCTTGGCAAGCCTAGTGGCTCTGGTATAGGCATTGCAAAGGGCTCGATACCTGGTTAAGTCAACAGGGGAGCCAGAGGACTTTTGAGTCTTCCAGTCTCATGCACATAGGCAGCCCAGTAGTTCAGCTGAGATCCAAGGGAGGTGGGAACCATGGACCCTGGTTTTCCTCAGGGGGACAAGCAGATCCCAGATATACATGAATTTGGTATTAAAATAGTTGAGGGCAGAATTTATGTTCCTGGCAGAAGAAATGGGTGACCAGTCGATAGCTACCAAGTCAACATGAAGGAGGACAAGTCCAGTAACCGGAGGAACTGAATCTGGAGGAGTTTGTGGGCTTTGGGACGGTGTATTTGCATGCACAGTAGACAATATGGTGGTCACTGAGGGTGTCAGGGAGGGTGCCGCATCTGCGATATGGTGGGGTGGGAGGTATGAAACCAGTCCACTAAGGAGTGATTGCAGCAATTATAATTGTGTTGGGTGAGGTCAGAGATCAGTTGAGTAAGTTGAAGGACTTAATGTTTTGGCAGAATTTAATTTGAGAAGGGAGAGATGATTTATGTTAAAATCCCAATGATGAGCAATTCACCAGGCAAGGCATGAGTGGAGATACTGGTAAAGACTTCTGTGACAGTTGGGAGGCAGCAGTAGACACCAGCCACAAAGACAGGGACAGAGAAAGGGAAGAGAGTTTGAGGAGGAGTAGTTCATATGCAGAGGTGACTGAGAGCCTACCTGGTCTAAAGAGTGCTTCCTTAACAGCGCGGTATAAACAGTGCTGCAGGAACCGTGCATGTTAGAATAGCGACAGGGGTAGAATAACGTTGAGCAACTAGTGCTACCCCTGTCGCTATTCACCCGCTTAGAGGAAAAGCTGAAGTAGGAGGAAAGTGCAATCACTGGTCAAGCTGCCCCTGTGGCAGAGTGGGTTAATGCAGCAGCTTAGTCAGGAAGAACTGGGAGACCAGGGCTCTAATCCTGGTCTCCCCTCAATGTTTTTCATGTACTCTGCTTAACTTTTTTACAAGGGGCTGTGGAAACAGTAATTCCACGGCCTCACAAATTTAGCATTTCCCCATGATCCGCTCCCCCTCGGAGTTAGGATCTTTAAGTAGGGGGGGGGGGGCAGAACCCCACAAAAAAGAACAGTTTGTATTTTTATAAGAATGGTAGCGGTCGGACGCCACCTAACCGCTACCATTCATGCTGTGTTTCCTGATGGCATTTAGTACTGCCGCTGTATTGAGAGCGCTGTCAATACAGTGTTAAAGGATGGATGGCGCTTATCTGACAGCCGACCTAGTGTGTGTGGGTGAGAGAACAGACGAGAACTGATAGAAGAGGAGAGGTAGATGGAATGCCACCGCCTCTTACGTGATCCTGCTGGGTGAGAGGTACCCAGGGAAGGCGACAGTGATATTTACTACTAGGATAAATGGACAAAGGGGTGGTTAGCCCATCTAGATTGTCCCACACATGTGGGGTCATGCTTTAATAATAATAATAATAATAATAAAATTTATTTGATTACGCCTTTCAAATATTTCAAGGCGCTAGCAAATCATCATTACATTCTACATGACAGTACATACACTAACAACAAAACCAGTAGAATATTAAAACAATTTAAGATACTGCAGGAATGCCTGATTCCATAAAAATGACTTTAAGGCCTTCTTAAAAACTATCCACCGTTGTACTTTCTCGGAGCTGGCGGGGCAGAGAATTCCAAGGGTGGCGCCGCAAACTAAAAAGCACGGGCTCCAGAAGACTTCAATTTACCTCGAATTTCCAGCAACCCTCATCAGCTGAGCTAAGCTGTCTCAGAGGGATGTAAGGTACCAGAAGCTCTTTCAGATAGTCGGGACCCAACCCATGTAGGGCTTTGTAGGTCAAAAGACCCACTTTGAAGGTGATCCGCCACTGTATAGGCAGCCAGTGCAGAGGCGCAGCACAGGGTAATATGGATCTCCTAGACACCCCAGTCAACAAACATGCTGCAGTATTCTGCACAAGCTGCAAGCGCGGATATCAACCCCAGCAAGCCCTAGGTATAGGGAGTACCATTCGATGTTTAGAATAGAATACTCTATCCAGTATGTTTTGAATAAAAACAAATGGTTGCCTCAACCGCCTCCTTTGGCAGTCTATTCCAGGCCTTGATAGTCCTCACAGTAAAATAATTATCCCTTTGGATGTGACAGCCCTGGGACTATTAATTTCCTGCCGTGAGATCTCAGGCAGCCTCTGGATTACTGAATACGAGGTTACATTGGCTACTTAAATCTGGAGACTGTGATAATTTGTACTGAAGCAGTAGGTCGCCTCTAAGGAACAAACCCATTTCCTTCAGTCTATCATTACACGGCAATTCCTTTATACGTGGAATTAGTCTCGGAACTGATTTCTGCACTCCTTCAATCATATTTATGTCTTTCAATAAGTATGGTGCCCAAGCTGGGGATCCATAATCAAGTATTGGTCTGACATAACTTTTGTAAAGGGAATGATACACTGTTTGGATTTACAAATAAATGTACGATTTATTTTTCTAACAAGTCCCCTGGCGTTACATGTTACAAGTCTGCAATGGTCTGATGATGTAAGTTTTTTGTTGATTTTAACCCTAAGGTCGGATTCAGATGTGAATTTACGTAAAATGGAATTACTCTAGATATAATTATAATTGAGGTTATTGGTACTGTAGTGCATTACTACACATCTGTTAGTATTAAACTGCATACCATTACATTCTGACCATTCCATTATCTTATTTAGATCGGTTACAATTGTAAGATGCTTACTGAACGTGTCAATCTCACCTCTTAGTTTTAAATCTTCGGCAAATCTGACCATCTTGTTTGTGATGCCATTTTGTATGTACTGATGAGTATATCAAACAGTTTTTGGCCCCATACCGAGCCCTGAGGTACTCCACTAGTTACCTCCTGTTTGTTTGATATACAATCATTAACTTTTACACTCTGCATTCGATCTTTCAACCAGTTGTTAATCCAATGCACCAATAATGGCTGAAGCCTAATGCAAGTAATTTATTAACTAAGATGATGTGTGTCACCTTGTCAAAGGCCTTGGCGAAGTCCAGAAGTATTAACAACTGAGGGACGCTCCCTGTCAGAGCCCTGGCTGACCTGCTCTTAGAAGGTCACCATATTTGTTGAGCATGGTGCTCCTTGTTTAAACCCATGTTGGAGCTTGCCTGTAACATTACGGCTAACAACGTCACTTTCTAATCTAGACTTTAGCAGTTTTTCCATTATTTTGCAAGGGAGGGATGTTAGGCTAATTGGCCTATAATTCTTGACTTTTACTTTATCTTCCTTTAAAAATGAAGGCCACATGGCCACTCTCCAGTCAGCTGGTACCACTTCTACCTCTAGAGACTTGTTAAAAATAAGTGTCAGGAGGCATGCGATTATATGTGATGTAGCCTTGAGTAATTGTGGATGTATATTGTCCGGTCCAGGGCTAGTGGAAGTTTTTACTTTCTGCAATTCCATTTCTACTTCCTCAATAGAAAACTTGTGGGTGCTACCATTGTCACTAACTGCGATGTTCGTAATAACTGCCTTTGGAGTAAAAACTGAACAGAAATAGTTGTTGAAAGAATTTGCCACATTAGTGTTTTCTCTTATGATATTACCATTATGATGTATAGGTCCTATACTCTGTGCCGATGATTTATTAGTAGAGTTAATGTAAGAATGGAGTAATTTAATGTCTTTACAATGAGTGATTTTGAATTGTGTTTCATATCTTGCCCTTTTGATCATATATTTCAATACATTTTGAGCTTTAATGTAACCTGATTTATTTGTTGCTGATGGATTTTGTTTGTATTTCCTATAGGCCTTAAGCTTAAGTTTTAATAGTTTTTTTATTCCTGCTGTCATCCAGTTTGGTACTTTACCCCATTTGTTGTATTCATTTTTTAATGGAACTAATTCACTCACTACTGAGTTCAAAGTTTCCTTAAAACTGATCTAAGCCTCTTCAGGTTCTAAGTCATTTAGTAGCTGATCCTAGTTTATAACTTCCAAATGTACAATGCGATTTAGGTTAGTTCTATTATAATTCCTTATTTGTGTATTGTTTTTAGTGGGTTTATTGTGTGTATTTAATGTACAAGTGATCATATTATGGTCACTATTTCCTAGTGGAGGTAAGATGGAGACATGGTTTATGATGTCACCGGCATTTGTTAGTAGTTAGTCCAAGGTATTGCCACCTCTAGTTGGCTCATGGACCAACTGCTCCAGGCCACAATTTATAGTCATATCCAGAAATTGATATTCTTGTTCAACTTTGCCTTTTAAATTCTCCCAATCATTTCCTGGGAAATTGAAATTCCACGATAATTGTGTCGCCAAATCTGATACTTGAGCAATTCTTTGTAATAAAGCATTGGTGTCCTTGACACAAGATCCTGGGGCATATAACAATTTCCCAAAATTACTGATGGTCGACCTGGAAGTTCAAGCTTAATCCAAAGTGATTCTAAGTTGTTAGTTGACCCTCCAGTAACTGCATTGTATGCAGGAGATTGAATTTGTGACATAGACGCATACGCCACCGACCATCTTATGCTCCCTATCCTTATAATATAACTTGAAACCTGGTATATCCCTCATCGAATCTGATGAGTTGTCCCACCTTGTTTCAGTTATAGCCACTACCTCAATGTCAAGTTGATTTATGATTGTTTCTAGCTCAGTTCTCTTGACAATATTGAGATTTCTTGCATTTGCTATTAAAATATTATATCCCCATTGCAACTGCTTAATATTTATTTATTTATTTATTTCAGTTTCGGAATTACAACCATTGAGCCAAGGAGGTTCTTTTACAAAGGCTCCATGTCAGGGACATAAAAACAAAACATAACAGAAAGACTTGCAGTGGCAGTAATAGACAGGGTAGGTGGTTAGGAATAAATCCGTGGGACGTATGAAAAAAACAGAAAACATATGCAGACTTGGAAACAAGCAGGGTATGTAACCTAACTCCAGAAAAGTAGTCACAGATAAAAACAAAACCAGTTGCTAAGTGCCAGAAAGTCAGTTGCTACATGCAGAAGGTGGGAAAAATAACAACCAGAAGTGGCTTTGTCATGGCAGATTCGAAGGTGAGAGTGGGTTTGGGGTGGGTGGGAGTGAGGGATGAATTGGAAAAAGGCATGAGAAGAGGCCAGGGGTCAATTGTTAAGCATAACAGTCACAGTTGTTGGTACCGGCCAGGTGACGTAGGTCTTTCTTAAACGGGACAATGTTTTCATGTTGTAAGAAGGCGGAGGGTTGGTCATTCAACCATTGTGGGCCGTGATAAGAAAGGGAATGCTGGGCCAGGGAGGTTCTTTTAAACGGTACATGTAGTAGGCCCTTTACTGAATTTCTCGTATTTTTGTAAGTTAGGTTGTGTTGGAATAGTGCAGCTGATGACTCAGGTGTTTGTCCTAGTAGGGCCTTTTTTCCCCAAATAGGCAGGCTTGGGTATAGGGTCCTTAGGGAAAGGGGGAGCCACCCTGTTGTGTAATAGAGGCTGCAAGTATAAGTGTGATGATCAGCCCAGCAGGCTTTATTGAGAAGTTTTATGTGTTTAAGCGGGGTCTCAGAGGCTGCACTGTATATGACTAGGCCATAATCAATAATTGACAATATGGAGCTCTGTGTGATGAGTTTGAGGGCCTCCGGGGTCATAGCTTTTCTGTGCCGGTATAGGATCCCAAGTCAGATATTTGCAGATTTTATGACATGGTCTAAATGGGTAGCAATTGCCGTAATCGAAGGGGAAATTCAGGTTCTTCTTCAGAAGCAGGCCATAGAGCCAATCTCTCCAAGTCAAAGAGGAAAGAGATTTTATTCCCATTTCTTGCTTGTACCAAACAAGACAGGGGATCTTCGCCGCATTCTGTATCTGTCATCTGAATCGGTACATAGAGTACAAATGGTTCAGAATGGTCACTTTACCAGGCATAATCCCCCTTCTGCACTGAGGAGACTGGTTGTGCTCTCTGGACATGCAGGATGCATAGCTCAGTGATCTTACTTCGAGATACAACTCTTGCAGCAGGTTACACCATTAGGATTGAAGCTGTCATGCTGTAGGACCCCCTCGGAAAAATTCTAGTTAGCAGTATACAGTGGGGGACCGACCCCCCCGCCCAGATGTTCCCTGCATCATAAAAGGGGCGGTTCCCCAGCATCCTTCAGTCAAGGCCCCTAGAATTTTCTTGACATGAGATTTCGCATAGAACTTGCAATCTCCATCGGAACTTTCATGTGCTGCAGAATTCATTCTTCTTGGTGATTTTTATTAATATTTCTGCTTATCCATAGGCTCTGGTTCCCATCTCCTCTTTTTATATCTAAACCCCCTATATGCTCAGAATGTGATGTTATCATTGCTATAACTTCATACATTAGCTAATGAAATGACTGCATTCTGCAACAGAAATGAACAGTCACTTATCTACCATAGCTCCCACTGCCAGAGACGGTGGCACAGCACATCGTGCATGGTGATATTTGCTCAACCTGCACTACAGCCTAATACAATTTTCAGTCTTAAATTATTGCACTAGGGCCAACTTAAACAAAACCTTTGTCAATAGCACAGACCTGTTTAGTCCATACCTCACTTTGCACAAACCTATTTGTGCCTTTAATGTATAGAGATGCCATCTGAAATGAATAACTGTTAAAATGAATTTAACTGTCATTTTTAAGAAAAATAAAGTAATTATGCCCCAAAAAGTGGAATATAATAATGTGCAGACCTGTTGAAAGAATAGACCTGTTAAATAAATAATTGCCCTGTACGCATTTTTGCCAGGGTTATTGATTACATATTGTCATTGGTTGATAGAATCACCTAAAAGCTATGGAGAAATGTTGTGTGCAGGGACAGCTGTTGGGCCAGAGGGTAGCATGCTGTGTTTCCGTGCCTGCAACTCAGGTTCAGAGATTAACTCTGGGAACTGGCTAGACAGCACAAGGACTGGTGGAACACATCACTGCTCGGAGCTGGGAAGGTATGGTGCAGTATTCTGTCACATGATGGACACATTGTGATGGGATGGAGAGCTCTATCCCACAATCGGTTCACATGCATGTCATGGCCTGATGGTGTTACGAGTGTGTCAGGGAAAGCAGGTTGACATGAAAATGAGTTTTGTAATAACTCCTCTATTCCATTTCCAATGGGACCTGTATGAATGAGGGTGCAAGTTCATGGAAATAAAAAATATAAAAATACACACACACACACACACACACACACACACACACACACATATATACAGTATATCTGTCTCTCTCACACACACACACACACACACATATTTGTATGTATGTTACAGATTGCATATAAATATATAAGTGATTCAATGGGAACCTCATGAGTGGTGTAGAAAGCACATACAAATATATAAGTGATAGACAGTGGAAACCTCATTAGTGGGATAGATAGCATGCATATAGAAATACCTTATTTATCACATAAGATTCCCTCTGCATATGTCATTTATGCAACAGGCTAGGACCTTAAGGGAGAGACATTTGTTTTGCTTTTTTAGGCATAACATTATTTTTATAAGTCTGTTATTTTTTCAACTAGTGTTACTGTGCTTTCCACCATCCTGATTGCTATAACCACTGCCATGAAAGTGAAGTCAGGATGACAAGCTGACACAGTGATGTGGTAGCTTGTTAGTGCCGCAGAACTTCCGCAGAAATTACAAACCACTGCCACAGAAGTTCTGCGGCAAATGGTATTCTTGCTGCAGAACTTAGTCCCACTGTGCCGCAGAAAAGTAGGGGCCCTGCCTTCAGTTCTTTTCTCACCATTGACTTGCAAATATTGGCTCCACAGATGCCTTCAGCTACCGAATGACGATGTTACTTTAGTATCTTTATCTTTTTTATTTTATTTGAAAGTTTGCCTTTGTTTCTAATTCTGTATGTTGTCTTCCCCGATATCATCCGTTGAAATACACTGTTCTATGTCTGCTTGCAGCAAACGGATTCCTTTTAAGGACAAGCATACAGCCTATGTCAGGTGCCTAGGCCAGGAGCATGACACTAAGGCCTGTCTGATCTGCCAAAACTTTAATAGTCGGACGAGGATCCGCCACCAAAAAGTCTGAGGAAAAAATTGGCTGCAATGCAGAAAAGTACCTGTTCCAGGGAAGGATCCTCTCACAGGTCGGTGAAACATTAAGACAAAAGAAGGAAAATGGAGAAAGAGCGCTCCCCATCCATGCAGACAGCCGACTCCAGGGGGAATTTGGATTCAACGAACTGCTCCAGCAGGTCTCCATCTTGGCCAAAGACCCAGAATCCGCCGGCCAAGGTCCAGACATCGGGTGGCTCTGGTTTTGCATCCACCCTCCAGCTCCTGAAAGTCCAGCCTCAGGTTCACTCCTCCAGCCAGCTTTCGGGCTCAACAAACTGATAGGCTTCCTCAGATCGCCCAGTCAAGGTGCACTCCAAGTTGGCCTTTGTGTCAGGTTCCAACTCCCTTGACCGGCACTGGGATTCTGACCACTTGAGGATGGCCTCTCAACCCCCCAGAACTATCTTGGGGATGTCCGCTAAATGGACTTTGGAATTAACATCCGTTAAGCAGACCTCTGACCATTAAAGGACAACAGAGCAGATGTCCACCAAATGGTCCAAGGACCAATGGCCACTGACCAAGGTCATCTCCCACAAAAGGGACGACGTCTCTGCAATACAGGACATTGGCTCATCCAGATGTATGGAAGAAGAGGGTACCGACACCAGGGTCGAAGACCTAAGGGACAATCAGACGTCAGGAGGCAGAGAGGATACAGACCTCATACATGAACTAACGGCACCCAAAGACCAGATGACACGTGCATCGGAACAAAGACCGTCAGGCTCAGGAGACAGTGAGTTGCCTCCACAGGACACCGGTCAACCAGCGGACCAGATGTCTAGGCAAACTCCAAACCAAGCCATGGGCCTTAAAGTTTCAGAAGTCAAGGAATTGTTTTCCTATTGGTGGGAAACCATCAGGAAGGATGTGGTTCCCAGCAAACTGCCGCTGGGGGACCATCCCCCCCACCCCCGCAGGTTTCTCCAAGAGAAAAAAGCCCGACTAGACCAACCCCTAGAGAGGAAAACCCTAAGCCTAGGGGCTGTTCCAAGGAGAAGCAGCAGCAGGATCTCCTCACAGACCCCTTCCCACTCACCCGAGTGTGCACATTTCGAAGAAGGATTGCAGGAGGACAGATTCCTCTTCCTCTGAGACATTCACTCTTCTTTTCATGTGTCCTCTAGATCAGACTCTTTCAGTATCCCTTCATCGGATCCTAGGGATTTGCCAAGGCCCCCCCTCCCCAGACGACCCAATATTTATGGATGAAATGAGGCATATCCAAGATAATATGGGGTGGGACACCCGAGGATTTAGATCCTGAGTGGTGTCACCTCACAAAGTATCTATGACAGAAGGATCCAAAACCAGTGGTGGTCCTGCCAGTGGTCGATATCTTCCAAGACATGACTAAGGAAGCATATCTACACTTCCTCAGCAGTCCCTAAAAAGACAGATCACCTATATTGGGCTCCCCTAGAAGACCCTTATCTGGGAGAACAGCCAGTGGCAGATTCAGTGGTGATCACTGCCACACATGACAGGTCACAGAGGCCACAATATTTAAGTACTCAACCCCAGACCGAGAGTCAGAACAGCTTGATTCCATGGGAAGGAAAATGTACGCCTTTAGCACATGTTCCAGCCGCCACTAAACTTCTTGACCCACATGGTCCAATCCAAATGCCTCTGTGGGAACAGTGGCTGGATTTGGTCAAAACTTTCTAGATGCTGACCAGAAGGAAGAGCTTACCAAGCTTCTTCATACAGGCTCTGATGTGGGCACACAGGTGCTCAGGGCAGTATACGACTCCGAGGATTCAGTTGCCAGAAGTGCGACTTCAGACGTATGTCTAAGATGGCACTCTTGGTTGAGGGTCTCAGGCTTCACACCAGACATCCAAAAGGGTATCCTAGATGTCCCTTTCAAGGGATCACTTATTTTTGGGGAGGAATCTGAAAAGATCATAGCAAAGTTGCAAGATGCTGGAAAGACAGTACATTCTGTGCAAGCCATGCATAGACCAAAGCCAAAGCCAATTTGGAGGCAGCAGAACCATTTTAGAGGAAAACAGGGACAGCAGCAGAGAGCCCATCTCAAGCTGCAGGAGTATGTGCCAGGAACACAAAATCCTCCCAGACAAACCTTCCTTCCTTCCCTCCCCTCCACCACTGCTTGACTCGCTGCAGAACCCCCCCTCTCCCTCCAGCCTAAGGGGAAGAGGTGGTTGGGGGTCGTTTCTCCAAATACTTATCAGGGTGGCAGCAGATTACCTCTGATCAGTGGGTTCTTCAGCTCATTCAAAGAGGACATTCTATAGAATTCACTGGGCATCCACCGTCCAGGCCACCACTACTCTCCCAATATTCAAAACAGCATGCCACATGGATCTGGGAAGAGATACAGACTCTTCTTGTAAAAAAAGCCATAGAGCCAGTCCCATGGATCCAGAGAGAGGAAAGGATACTAATCCCATTTTTTCTTAGTACCCAAAAAGACAGGGGATTTATGCCCAATATTGGACCTCAATGATCTAAACACCTTCGTGACGTACAAATGCTTCAGGATGGTCACCTTACCAGGCCTGATCCCGATGTTACGCCCGGAATCTTGGCTTGCATCGCTGGATATGCAGGATGCATATCTTCATATCCCTATCACAAGACACCACAGAAGATTCCTGTGATTCGAGTTTCAAGGTCAATACTTCCAGTTCTGAGCTCCTACCCTTCAGGCTGTCATCGGCTTCTGGTTTTCACCAAATGCCTAGCAGTAGTAGCTGCCATCCTCAGGAGAATGGGCCACTACATTTTTCCTTATCTGGATGAATGGCTCCTAACCACTTAATCCAAGGAAATCCTACACCAGGCACTACAGGACACCTTTTCAGTATTCGAGAACCTAGGTGTCACGATCAACCGACCAAAGTCAACCCTCACACTTTGCCAAAGTTTGCAGTTCATCAGCGCGGTGCTGGACACCATGAAAGGGAGGGCCTTTCTGCCAGGCAACAGGGCAGAATGCCTATGAAGTCTAACAAGACATGGCAGAGGGAGGTCTCAGCACAGACCATTCTGTGTTTTTTGGACCACATGACAGCCGCAATAGCTACGGTTCCCCTGTCACGCCTACACATTCAAGCCATTCATTGGACACTCAGAGTCCAGTGAGACCAACACCAGGACAACCTTGATAGAATGGTATCAGTCTGCAACTCTGTTAACCGAGTATTGCAGTGGTGGCTAGTTCCAGAACACCTCGCATTACGGGTCCCCTTTCAATCACCCACTCCAGCATGGATACCGACTACAGACGCTTTGGGATCGGGCTGGGGCACCCATCTAGGTGACAAGAGGACCCAGGGTCTGTGGTCCAGTACAGAGGGTTCCCTCCACATAAACATCCTGGAGATGAGGGCGGTTCTCTATGCCCTACAAGCATTACGACAGCACTGTCACCAGGGCACCTACTGATTCAAACAGACAATAGGTCAGTAGTGTTCTATATCAACAAACAAGAGGGCATCCATCCATACCAACTCTGCCGAGAGGCGACGAAGGTATGGTATTGGGCAGTAGAACACCACGTCACCCTATCTGCAGTCCATGTCCCAGGGTTGCAGAACACACTAGTGGATGTACTCCGCAGATCCAGATCCAATGCACATGAATGGGAGCTTCTGTAACAATTTCTAGAAACTCTACAAAATGGGGAACGTCAGAACTAGATCTATTTGCTTCCCCATGCAACGCAAAACTGCCCAATTTCTGCTCGCTAGATCCAGGGGCTCGCGTTTTCTGGTGAGACGCGTTGTCCCTCTCCTAGAAAGGCAGATCCTTTCATGCCTTTCTTCCCTTCCTGTTGATCCAGAGAGTCCTGCTCAAACTGCAGAATGAAGGAGCAGACACGATTCTGGTGGCCCCATACTGGCCCAGACAGATATGGTGCCCCTTACTCCAACAACTAGTGAGCGAGCCTCCCTTTCCTCTTCCCCTCAGCTCACGCTTACTGTCTCAAGACGACGGGTCCCTGGTTCACCCGAACTTGCGATCTCTACACCTGCATGCCTGGCTCCTTAGAACTCAGTGATCTCTCGCCATGCAGTTTCTGACAGAGTGGCCAGTGTCCTAGTAGCTGCGAGAAAACCCTCTTCTAGAGCCACATATGCTATGAAATGGTGCAGGTTTTGCCTTTGGTCCTCAGCCCTTGACCTGGACCCTCTAACTTGCCCAGTGAAATCGATACTAGTGTATCTTCTTTCCTTATCAGATGCAGGATTAAGCTATTTCTCAATAAAGGTGCACCTTTCAACACTACCTGTGTACCATGCGCCTTTCGGGGATAAATCTTTGGATCAACTGGACCTGTCACACACTTTTTTGCGTGGCATCCTACACTTAAAACCTCCCATGAAGGACCCAATCCTCTCCTGGGATATGCTATTAATTCTAGAACAGCTCACAACTACCACCTTTCGAACCAGCCTGGAATTGTGAGCTACACCTTCTCTCTTGGCTTTATTTTTGGTTGCAGTCACCTCTGCAAGAGGAATTTCTGAGCTCCAGGCACTCATGTGCAATGAGCCATATTTGATATTCCACAAGGACAGGGTGTCCTTAAGAACAAACCCTAAGTTTCTTCCCAAGGTAGTGTCCAAGCTTATTCTCAACCAGGACATTGATCTCCCAGTCCACTTTCTGGAGTACTCCAATAGAGGAGAGGCTCTCCTGCACACTTTGGATGTGCACATGATACTCCAGTACTATCTAACTAGAACCCAGGGGCACAGACAGTCAGATCAGTTGTTTGTTTCTTTCGCCAACAAGATGTTAGGGGAACCAGTATTGAAACAGTCACTCTCCAAATGACTGGTAGACTGTATTGTCTTCTATTACCAGAACTGTAACAAATCCTTAACTGGGACCAGTAAAGGGTCACCCTATGAGAGGAATGGCGACCTCCTTTGCCTCCCTAAGCAATGTCTCGGCTTCATCCATCTGTGCAGCAGCTACTTGGAGTACTGCGCACACATTTATTTGGCACTACAGTCTGGATATAGCCTCCAGGCGCACAGTGGGCTGTGGCTTTGCGGTCCTGCAGGGGCTCCTTTCATGAGGGTTTTTCTTTCACCCTTCTCTTGTCCTCCCCCATCTTTTAAGGGCTAACACACATTGCTTGGGACTCATTCCTAATGGTGCAACCTGCTGCAAGAGCTGTATCTCGAAGTAAGATGGTACAGTTACGTAAGAACTTACCGTAACAGTAAATCTTCGAGAACAGCTCTTGCAGCAGGTACTTTCCCACTCACCTTCCCTGCAAGAGGTCAGAGGAATTGCATATCAGTTATTGGTCTTCCTTTGGAAGTGGATCCTCAGTCTCCCATCTGAATTCAAGTGCTTTGCTGGAGTCTCCTGCAGAAAACTGAGGGACACTGGGGACCGCCCTTTATGATGCAGTGAACGCCGGGGTGGGTCTGACGCTGGTATGGTCCCCGCTGTATGTTGCTAGCTAGAATTTTTCTGTGGGGTCCTGCTGCCTGATGGCTTCAGTTCTAATGGTGTAACCTGTCTTGCAACAGCTGTTCTTGAGGATCTACTGTTATGGTGACAGTATGTAACTGTACATCTTCTTGGACATAAAGTCTCCACCACTCATTCACACTGATGGGACTATGCTGGAGGTGCTGGGACCCAGTGGGAGCTGGGGTTCTTCAGGAGAGCTGGCACCAGGGTGGGACCATGCATGCGTGGTGCAGCGAGGCTGGCTTTGCGCCACATGGCTACCTCGGTGTCAACCCTCCAACTGTCTCAGTTTCTTTTTCCCTCACTATTTAGTGCGCTCAGTGATGTTGCTTGCCCACCGAATCAAATCTTCACGCCTGTATGACAGCAGCTATAGTCGTTTTAGTATTTGATTACATTTATTGTTTTATTATCAGTAAAAAAACAGTAAACTTTCTGTCAGAAGAAGTCTTTAGACCACCTTCGACGGAGTTGATCATGAACGGGCAGGTGACAGTAGGGAGACTTTGCATGAAAGCTGTGTTGTCAGCAGGACTGGGTCTGGTCTGCCGCCCTCTACGGAGGGGTCTGACTACTGGCAGTCCAGTGATCAGGAGGGGGGGAGATGGGCGGTCCTCTCGAAAGCACCAAAAGAAGCGGTCCCGTTCTCAGTCCTAGGTGAGGACTATGCACCGTTCAGCCTAGAGTTCTTCAGCCCCCCCGGTTGAAAAATAAACTATACCGCTTGAGGTTGCCTTCTGGTGCATCTGCATGTCTATTGTCGGTTACTGGTGGCAGGGGTCTGACTCAGTCTCCCCAGGGTCTCCTGTGCACTCTATTCCTCGTGACCAGCATCCTCTACTCCTGAGTCCCTCCCCGCCCCCTGGAGGGGTCCTCCATTGAGCAGTTTCACCATTGGGCTGCCCTTATGGAGCAATGGATTTGGCGGTTGTCTTGTCTGCCTGAGCCAGTGAGTCCTGTCATCTGGGCCTTCGGGCCTTTCAGTTTCTGACCTGCGGGCAGGGTGGTTGAGACTTCCTAGTCACGTGGCACTTTCTCCGGTGCCGTTGATGCTACACTCTGTTTTTTCTTCTTCCCCTCATATAGCTTGCTTGCAGGGTCAACACCGTGCCTTTTATTTCCTGCTGAACAGCTTAATCTAGTTTAAAGTCAGTTGGCATTCATCTGTATCCTCTTCCCAGGGTCGTGCCTGAAAATAGGCAGAATTTGTCTAGTGCACTTACCCAGTCAACAAAACTAAAAAAAAAAAACTAAAATAAAATTAAAAAGAGAGGGAGTCATCAATGTGTATACCAAGATATTTGAAGGTGAAGACCGTTCTCTAGGACGTCATCTTTATGACTTAAGATAATCAGGGGGTAGGCATTCTTTTGGACTGTTGAAACGAGAAGTGCTTAGATTTTTTTGTAATTTAATAGGAGCCTTTTATGCAAGAACCAGGCCTCAAGTTTTGAGAAGCTGTCTTGAAGAGCAACATTTATATCTAGTGGTGACCAGGGACGGAGATCACTGTATCATCTGCATAGAGCAGCTTTTTGGCAGGGCAAGCACTGGGAAGTGAATTGATAAAAAGGCTGAAGAGTAATGGCCCTAGGATTGATCCCTTGGGAACCCCTAGTGTTACGTTCTGGGGTTCAGATGTGACTCCATTTATCCTAACGCACTGTTTCCTATGAGTGAAGTAGCTTGAAAACCAAGAGACTGTGTCAGAAGACAGGCCAAGGGTTGAGAGCTTTTTCGAGCAAGACCTGGTGATTGACAGTGTCAAATGCTTTGGTCAGTCTATAAAAATAGACTCCACTGTCATACCAGAGTCTAGGGTGTCGTAAAGATGGGAAGTGAAGTCTGTGAGTGCTGTGATGGTACTGTGGTCTTTAAGGAACCCATGATGCTGTGGGCAGAGTAGTTCGTAGCTGTTCAGGTATTCTGTGAGCTGGTCTGACATCAATCTCTCAAGGGCCTTGGAAAGGGGTGGTAAAATGGACATTGGGCAATAGTTACCCAGGCTAGTTCTGTCTCCATTTTTGAAGACCAGTGTGACTAGGGCAGTTTTCCATATATCTTGAATATGCCAGTCCTAAAGGAAATGTTGAAAAGTTTAGTTAGAGGATAGGTTTGTTCTTTCAGTCAGTGCAAGCAACTTCATGTCAATAGAGTCACTGCCCATTCTAGTTTTGCCTAAGACCCTTCTAACATGTTTGATGGTTTTGGACAGCGAGACCTGCTTGAAGTAGAAGAGAGGTTGTATAGGGTTAAGGTAAGTGAGGGTGGGGACTGGGGGCGTCCTGTTAAGATTGGGGTCTAGGTAGTCTGGGGTAGCACAGAGCATAGGTCCATAAAGGTTGATTAAAGGCATTTGCAAGGTCTTTAGGATGTTGCACTGGGCCCGAAGGAGTAACAATTAGATCAGGTGGTGCTCTCCGACCTCCCTGTAAGGGTTTTAATGTTATCCCAGAAGTCTCTTCCTTTTCCCAGCTCTGGCTTAATTGCTCTCGTAAAATGTGGCCTTGGCATTCCTAATTAGCCTGGTACATTTATTTCTTGCAGACTTGTAAGCAATGAAGTCAGCCTGTTTACCGTAGCTCTCACTATGTGCCAGAGGTTGTCCCTTGATTTCATTTGCTCAATTAGGGGCCGCTGAGCCATGGGTTGATCGCTTCCTTAATTTTGGATGTTTTACAGGTGCAAATAGGTAACAAGTTCTGTTAAAGACTGTGGTTACATAGTCAAGGGTCTTATTAGTGTCAGCGCAATCATCTAGAGGGGTCCAGTCAGCATCTTTTAGGTACCCTTTGAAGAGGTGCAGTTGCCCTTTTCTCAGGGATTGGTTTTTGATGAGTATGGGGGGGGGGGGTCTTTTGGGCACTTGTTAGTCCAGGAACAGACTATTGGTGAGTGGTCGCTCAGGGTATCTGGGAGGACTAAGACATTTTTGATATGTTCAGGGGATGTTACTAGGAGCCAGTCTATTAGGGTGCTAGTCCCTGTATGGTAGTTCATTCTGCTTGTCTGTTTGATCATCTGTGTGAGGTAGAGACTGTGTATTTTATCTCTTACAGCTACCGCATCATGCGCTAACCAGTTTGTGTTAAAGTCCCCCAAAATTACCTGTTCCCAATCTAGTTTAGCCTTACTGATGTAATCATAGAAAAGGTCAAGCCCTATTTCTTGCTTACCAGGGGAATGTTCGCTGTTGTAAGTAGCAGTGTTTTGTGTTGCTGCCCCATAGTTTTACTGATAATATTTGTGCTTCTTTTGTGTTGGTATTATAGGGCATGGCCTGTCCTTTTGATGTTACTACTAGATAGATGAGGCATCCTCCCTGATTGGCCAGTCTATCCAGGCGGAAAATGGTGTATACCTCAAAGGAAATGGCAGTATCCGGGACTTTGGAGAGAGCCAAGATTCTGTCATTGAGATAATGTCTATTGAGATAATGTCTGGCTTGTACTGTGATACCCAGGCCTGGAGTTGGAACCTGATAACAGTGTGCCTCTGCATTGGATACAATGATATTTTACCCTACCCCACTATCTAGTTTAAATGTTTATTGATGTTGGCCACAATCTTTCTGCCAAGCAGGTTGCTCCCCTTTACTAAAGTGTAAACCATCCCAAACGAAACAAGTGGGGTCTATTTACAAATTTTCCCAATGCAGTAGACATGCAAACCCCGATGAGACACCATTCCCTGAGCCAGTTGTTTACATTCTTGATTTTGTTGTCATGGATGCCGAGGCCTAGGTACCGAGAGAATTTCCCAAAATGTAACTAGAAATTCACTTAGTATGGTAAAATTATTTGTCATTTTTTATTTTTTTTCCACCCTCCATGCTTGCTGGTCCCCCACTCCTTCGGGCTCCACAGGCTCCCTCCATCCCCACAGTCCTTACCCAGCCCTCCTCTGGTCCCCATATGGCAGCCGATCCCCAAGATATCCTGGCGTATCCCTTTGCCGGGTAGGTCCCCCTCTTCCGAGGGGGAAGGCACCAGGGGAGAGGGGATGACCCCAGCACACTAACTACTAGGGCCCGGGGATGCTGCTGAGAAGCAGGATGCCCTGGGAAGGCCTGGAGGCACTTAGGGAATGGAGAGCAGTCATCCGGCGGCCAGCAAGCAATTTTCCCTTTTTCTGTTGGGGGCAGCGTAGTGACGTCATGGCATACGCGGACGTCTGCTCCTCCCCCAGTTGGCATTTGGGCCATGCATTCTGTGATACTCCCAGCCTTCGCTAGGAGCCAGCAGGCGCCGGACCAGTCCCCTACCCTCCCCCGGAGAAAGAGAGCTGTCCATGGGACGTTCAATCCTTCTCCCCCAGCCAGCCCTCCAGCTACCCATGCTTGTTCCCGAACCCGGGTCGTAGGCGTCGCAAGCTGAAATCCAACTGCTGTGCCAGCGGGCCGGCATTTTTTATTTCTTCTGTACTAGAAGTGTAAATATTATTTGTACAGATATGAATGATCACTAATGGCCTCTCCCCTGCATTATTTAGGATTGTATTAATCATTAATGTCAAATCTGAAACGTTGGCCTCCCTGTAGCTACTACAGGTACAATTTATTTTCTCTGGTTACAAATAATGTGGTCAATATGTTTTATCATAGGGTCTCCTAATAAGACAAACATCTGACACCTGGATTCTGCTCTTTCTTCCACATTCTGGCTATGTGTAATCATAGTTTGCACATCATTGTTATTGTTAGACCTGTTAGGTGCCTGTCTGACTAAATTATCAGGTAGTATTGCTGTAGGTGGAATTTGACTGTTACCCTCTGGCATGGCTGTTGTTGACTCACCGGGATCTAGATCCATGTCATTATTCATAGGGATATTTCTCTCCATGGCTTCTTGTTCTGACTGTACAAAACTATCTGGAGTATCTGATGATACGCTTTCCTCAGCAGTGCCCAAGGACAGAGATCACCTAGCCTGCTCCGGAGCTGAGACACATGTGTTAACAGACACAAAACTTGTAGCTGCCTAAACACCTACTACTGTGGTATCCAAAGGTACAGGACCTTCAGCCTGCCTTTGTTCAATAGTATGTGTGCTGGTGGAAGGTGGAATTATGGTGTCACAAGTATCTGCATTGGTGATATTTGTCAAGCCAGAGTGGTTTTCGGTGCCATTTGCTTCTTGAGTTAAACTGGAGAACTTGTTTTGTAGTGGGATGATGAATGCCATAGCTCTACGACCTCTTTTAGATTTCCTGCCACAGTTAACTGTTTTCCACTCAGCCGTATTATCTGGACTATCACTAGTTTCATCATCTCTAACCCTTTTTCTATGCCTCTCATTATTGCTTGTAATTACATCTTTGGATGTACACATATGTACATTCGTACCTGAGGGCTCACCATTACTAGTATCTCGATTTAGGTGAGATGTCATTGGTATATGTTCCTGATTTAAATGTCGGATTTGTTGCTGCATAACATGTTGGTCCTTACACAACACTTCTAGTTTACCTTTAAGAAGACCAATTTCCTTCTCCAAACTTTCTATATGGCTACATTTTTGGCAGCAGAACCCCTCATTAGGATCCTCTCTATCTGTTAAGAGGTACATTGCACATGAACAGCATTTGTTACCCCAGTCCCCTTCCAAAGCTCTTATCCTTTCCCCATTTGTATCTCATTAAGCAAGTTGAGTATGTAACAGGTTAGATTTACAAACAGTCTAGAGGAGTAGGTTTCTACACTATTACCACACAATGTAGTTGGATTTCTGCTTGTCACAATGCCATACACGTGTGGTGACCACGTGCCTGCTTGCCCTGTGCTGGGATCTTGGGGGATAGCCAAGATTCAGAGATAATTAGCACATCAAGATGAAGGTTAATGATGAGAGGCTGCAGCTGGTCTATCTTTGGGAGGAGGCTTCAGACATTGATATAAGCCAGTCTCAACCTTTTTGGGGAGACAACTGGGAGGGAAGTGGCCAGTGCTGGGATCGGGCTCAATTTCACCTGCCACTAACAGCAGCAGTGAGATAAAGAGCTCAACACAGAGATGTGTTTATGTGGTGGGGGGAAGGCGAAAGAGTGGGGCCAAAAGGAAGAAAAGATTGGAGTGTTTCAAGGTGGAGGCAGGATGAAGTGAGGAGGGAGCAGCCAGGGAGCCAGGGGAATGGGAGAGAGAGCAAAGGCAAGAGGAGGGAGGGTGAGGAGAGGAGAGGGAGAAGGAGGGGGAAGAGAAGGAAGTAGGTAGGAGTGAGGGAAGCTAGAGAGAACGACGTGAGGGAAAGGAGAGAAAGGATGATAAGGAACATGTTTGAAAGAGTAGAGGTAAAAAAGGACAGCTGAACTGATGTTTGTTATCTTATGCAGATAGGACCAATCAGTAAGAATCACCACTTATCTAAATAATTCCTAGTCCAGACTGGAAAAATTATGAACTTTGATAACTCTAGGAGGTGGCTTTAATATTATAACCACTCAAAATGAGGTGCAAGGTGGTCCTGCACTTTTGTTTCTCCCGAACCTAGATAGGGGAGTTATAGGAATAAGGCTTTGGCTGCATTCCCCACCTGCAGCCAGGGCCGTAGGAGCTGCTCCCCACTGCCCAACTGCTAAATCAGTCTGCCTTGTGCCCCCTGGGCATTCTCCACCTGCAGACAAAGCCATAGGAGCTGCTTCCCACTGCCAACCACTAAACCAGCCTGCCTTGTGCCGCCTGGGCATTTCCCTCCTGCGGCCAAAGCCATAGGAGCTGCTACCCACTGCCAACCACTAAACCAGTCTTCCTTGTGCTCCTTGGGCATTCCCCACCCACAGCCAAAGCTGTAGCAGCTGCTCCCCACTGCCAACCACTGAACCAGTCTGTCTTGTGCCCCCTGGGCATTTCCCACCTGTGGCTGAAGCTGTAGGAGCTGCTTCCCGCTGTCAACTGCTAAACCAGTCTGCCATGTGCTCCGCGGGCATTTCCCATCCACTGCCAAAGCCGCAGGAGCTGCTCCCTGCTGCCAACCACTAAACCAGTCTGCCTTGTGCCCCCTGGGCATTCCCCACCTGTGGCTGAAGCCATAGGAGCTGCTCCCCACTGCCAACCACTAAACCAGTCTGTCTTGTGCCCTCTAGGCATTCCCAGCAAGGGCCAAAGCTGTAAGAGCTGCACCCTGCTGCCAACTGCTAAACCAGCCTGCCTTGTGCACCCTGGGCATTCCCCACCATGCCATAGCTGTAGGAGCTGCTTCCCTGCCAACCGCTGAACCAGTCCGCCTAGCCCCTGGGTATTCCCCACCTGTTGCTGAAGCTGTAGGAGCTACTCCCGCTGTCACCCATTAAACCAGTCTGCTTTGAGGCCCTGGGCATTCCCCACCTGTGGCCAAAGCTGTAGAAGCTGCTCCCTGCTGCCAACCACTAAACCAGGTACGCCCACTGATCCACAATGGACACTGCATCCTGCCAGTGTCTCTTTGTTTGAACTTGGCACCTTATTTTTTGTACTGGACTTTGAATTTCCCTGCCTCTGAATTTCATGCATATGCGTGTACTTGCAATTGTAAGAATTAAACCAATTTAATTTCTAGTGCCCCAATCGGCAGCTCAGAATTTAACCATACCAAAAAAAAGCGAGCCCCTTCCCCGAGTACTACATCTCTATGGGGCTACTTTGAAATTCAGTGCACCTTCACAGTGCCCTGCTGTTAGCTGTATGGAATTAAATGAAATTTAAATTAGAGCCTGGATTTTCACCTGCCTAAACAGATGTTTGAAGTGCATTCGGAACTTCCCCCTTGAGAGCTACTTTCGCTGGGGCTCCTTTCAACTTCGGTGCATTTTTGCTGATCAAGGCTGCTTCCTCCTTCAGAGCAGGAGCTACTGCTCATTCCTCGATCGAAGCAACTCTTAACCCTTATAGCACGGTAGAGAAAATAATTTACTATAGGCAGCTCCCGAACTTAAATTTAAACACACGATCTCCCTTACTCCTTCTCCCAAATGTAATTTAAACACAGGGAGCAAACTGATTTACTTGTACTCTTTCGGAAGGAGCCTGCTGTTTTAAGTGGTGTGGTTTCTGCAGCCTACATTTAGTGCTGTATTTCATGAACTTGAATCTATAAATTTTCTCTCGCCCACCCTCCTCGGTCCGACCTCTATTAAATTTACCTAGCTCCGCCCTATACCATCTACCCCTTCCTCTATTGGTCACCAATTGATCTCCAACTCTTGCTGTTTAACACTCTCTCTCTCTCCCCTCTACATTTCCCCTTAGTCCACCTTATACTACTAAACATTAAAAAGAATACCATTGCTGGGTCTGCATTCCCAGCAGAGCTGCACATCTTACTCTAAACAGGAAACATGATCTCCTTCTATATCGCTCCCCTGTGTATCTTCCCCTTACTCTGCACCCTGTTCTCTTTTCCTCCCCTGCTATTGCTAAATACTTCCACTCCCTTCCACACCTCCCTTGTAAACTCTACTATCCTGCTCACCCCCAGCTTCAACCAAGTGGCAGCTCTCACATCTTTCTATCAAAACTGGACCTACTTCTCTACACTGCCTACTTCTCCACTCATGTCTATACCTTACTCCTACACATTACTGTGCCTCCTTAAATTTCAGCTCTACACTCCTGGTCACTCTCCTTGTTCCCCTAAACCAGTTATTATACTTTGGTTCAAAAGTACCAAACTGCATTTCAACATAATCTCTTACTCCTCCCTGCGGGGGACATAAATCCCAACCCTGGTCCCTCACTCAGTAAAGCCCCTACCCTATCCATCCCCCCTCCCTAGCCCCTACCTCAACCCCAGTTTCACTCCCCTGTGGCCTAAAAATCCTACACCTCAACATTCATAGTCTTCTTCCTAAACTTGACCTGCTACTCCCACTGGTAGGATCCCTTAATCCAGACATCCTCGTTGTATCTGAGACCTGGCTAACAAAAAAAATTCCTGATACATTTATCACAATTCTTGCATATGCTGTTACTCCAGGACCACTCTGGTAGGTGGGGGGGTGTAGCTGCTCCTCCTCCTCCAAACCACTACTGTTCTATCGTCCACTGACCCCAATGCCTATGAAGCTTTTATCATAGGACTATCCCTACCCTTCTCCGTACCAATACTTATTGCAGGATCTTATTGCCATCCTGGTCTACACCACTCTGTAGCCACTGATCTAATCACCACTATCAGGCCCCTTACCACATCAGGTGAGCTCTACCGGTTAGGGGATCTAAACCTAAACTGGCTGTCACCCAGCCTAGATAAAACTCGCACTGACATAGCTGCCCTCAATCTGTCCCAATTAATCACTGAACCTACTCACCTAAACCACAAAATCCAAAACCACACTCTCTTAGACTATGTCCTTACCTCCCATCCCCACAGGGTAATCCAGTCTGGCCTACTGCCAGACGCTCTTAGTGATCATCATGTGATCTACCTAGTTATGAAAGTACACAGACCCAAGGCACCCCAAAATTAATAACGATCTGCTCTTACAAAACTTTGGACCTTGCCCCTCTACATCACGACTTAACTCACATTGACTGGGCTCCTATATCCTCAACCAACACTATAGATCATGCCCTGGTTTATTTCAATGTCAATTTCACCAACATCTGTAACAAACACTCCTCACAAGCAAGTTAGAGTGCGTGGTAGTCACTTCCCCTGGATAACCCCTGGCCTGTCAACAAGCACGTGACAAAGCATGGAAAACCCATAAATCCTCCAAACTCTCTCGTGACTATGCTATCGGACACTCCATAATGCCTGTACAAACGCCATCCACCTGGTTAAAGCGGATTACTTGCGGTCCACCTTTAATACCAACATTAACAATCCGTCAAGGTTTTGTAAAGTAGTTCACTCACTTTTCTCACCCCAGTCTTCTACTCACAGTGAATCATTCTACAGTAGCTGCCAAATTTAATTCCTTCTTTACTTCCTGTGCCCATCCTGCTAGCCTCCTCCCACCCTACTCCCCGCCTCCTCATTCCTCCCAACACCACCAGTTAGCAGAGAGCTTTGCCTTTTCACCCATCTCTCCAAAGATACCTTAAAGGCACTGCTCTCTATCAACCCAACAAAGGGCAGCTCCCCCGATGGCCTCAACCCTAAGCTGCTCTACCTCTCTGCTCCAGCTATTTTCCACCCTCTCACTGATCACCTCAATCTGTCTTTCCACACTGCGACTATCCCTGCAGCCTGGAAACATGCTACATTTCTCCTCCTACCAAAGGGTGGTGATCTCTCATCTCCTGGGAACTACCACCCCATCTTGCTACTTCCTACCCTGGCTAAACTTCAGGAACACCTTGTCTCCCCCAGCTGTCCTCCTTTCTTGATGTCTCATCCTTCTTCACTCCCTTCCAATCTGGTTTTTGGAAGAATCCTTCCACAACCACCTCCCTAATTAGACTCACAGACTCTATCCATACAGCCATGGATAGAGGTCACATCACTTCTGTTATCTTTGTTGACCTTGCCACGGCTTTTGACACAGTCTCCCACTCCCTCCTCCTTGAAACCCTCTTGTCAGCCGGCTTGTCTCTTTCTGCCTGCAACTGGTTCAGAGCCTACTTGGTAGGTAGAATTCAATCTGTTAAAATAGCTGACTCTATGTCGCCACCTTTACCCATCTCTGCTAGTGTGCATCAAGGCTCCATACTTGGCCCACTCCTAGTCTCAATTTTTCTAAACGATCTACCATCAGTATGCTCCTCAACCTCTATCCATATGTATGCTGATGACATGGTCTTGTTCACCTCTGGCCAATCTCTCTCTGATGTAACTTCCAGACTACAGCTTGACTTCAATAATGTTCAAAGCTGCCTAAGATCAACTTTTTCTCAACACCAAGAAAACAGTCTCCATGACCTTGGCACTAGGCAAAGACTCTCTAGGCTGCCCTCCCTCCCCTCCTTCCACACCCTTGATGGGACTACTCTAGAGGACACATCCTCTTTTAAATACCTGGGTGTATGGCTTGACCAACACCTTAACTTTCTGTTCATATCGACGCCATCCTGAAAAAACTACGCCCCAAGCTTGGCACCCTTTACAGGAACCATAGTTCTCTGCCACTACAGGTAAGGCACGATCTAGTTCAGAAAATGATCCTCTCTATTTTTGACTATTGTGACATAGTCTACAGTGAGTCGAAGACTAGCCCAGCAGTGACAAAGTGGGAGTTGTATTCTTTGAGGATTTGGCTACTGGTTTCAACAGTCACATCGTTTTTGAAGATTTTGGTTGGTAGCGCTGGGGCCACCTGTGGCCCTTTGATGGACTTCAGGGTCTTCCAGATTTTCTGGGAGTCCCCTCTAGTCCGTTCAAGTGCAGTAACATAGAAGTTGGCTGTGGTGGAATGGATATGCTTGATGCAGGCATTCCTGGCGGCTCGAAAAGTCTGCCAATCCACTGGACTCTTAGTATGTCTAGCCTCTGCCCATAGCTTAGCAAGCATGGAGAGAGCGGTCTTGAGCTCAGGTGGGAACCATGGGTGTGAGATGTTCTGCATCCTGACTTTGATGGCCAGTGTGTGTTTATTTTTTATATAGTTAAGATTATCATTTAGGGCTGTGACCACCTCGTCCAGCGTTTTAGTGAGGTGTAGATTCTGCCACCTAAACTTACTAAGGTCATTTACGAAATTAGGTATGTGGAATTTTCTGAATGACCGTTTGGTTATAAGCTTAGGCTGATGACAGGTTTTTGCTTGTGACCTTGTACAGACTACAATTCCACGGTCACTCATATCATTATGAAATACTGCTGCATGGAGTATTTTGTGGGGATGGGTAGATAGAATAAGATCCAGAATGGAGCTATTCGCTGTGTTTACCTTGTTAATTCTAGTAGGTTGGTAAGGCCAAGTTCATCGAAGAGATTTGAGAGGTGCGATTTGAGTGAGAGCCAATCCATGTTAAGATCCCCTAAGATTAAAACTTCAGAGTTGGCAGAGGTAGTTAATGATTTCAGGATGTTGAAGATGTCAGTTCTGTTGTTAGGAGGCCTGTAACCACCTATAACAGTAATGCATTCCATGGAGGGGAGGTGTAACTTTAGGGATACTATTTCATATTCCTTATGTTTAGAGTTGCAGTAGATGTCACTAACTGAGAATTTGGTTTTGTGTAAATAACTACTCCCCCTTCCCTGGATCCCTGTCTGCTCTATAAAGCTTGTAGCCCAGAAGGGTAACTTGTTGGTCCAGGTTAGATTTTTTTTAGCCAGGATTCTGTGATAATAATGAGGTCAGGCTCTGTGTGTAGGGCCCAAGCTTGTAACTGGTCAATTTTTGGGGCAGGCTTAGAATGTTAACTAGCATTATTTTAAGACCTGGGGCTGACGCTAACTCTGTCAGCAAACTAAGCAGGGTGGGTGGGCCAGGGTTTACTTCTACATTGCCCTAGCAAAGTAGTGGCAGGAGTAGTAGTGCAGCTTTTGCAGCGCATGATATGTATAGGCATACCATACTAATATATTTACAGGATGGGGCTTGGGCAGAGTCCCCAGCTGGCATTCGGGCATCTCCCCTATGGTGTCTCCCCTCAAGGACACCCACTCCTGCTGTGCCACTCATGCTGGGAATTCTCACATGGGACCGCTAGGGCAGGGAGACCTTTTTTCGAGTTCTGTGACCGTAAGAGTCTCTGGAGCGGCACTAGTCCTGCCCCCACATACTTGCTGAGGCTGTGGATTGGCTGAATGTCATCTTAGCAGCTCCTGCTACTAAAACTGCTAGGCAGGTGAGACAAATTTCAAGGGAACCCCTGGAACACAGACTTGTGACCCCTGTGCAGGGCCAGATGGCTGCCTGGCTCCGACTGAGCCAATAAAACAAAATCAGTCCCTCTAGAGTGGCATTAGTCCTGTCCCCACACACTTGCTGAGGCTGTGGATTGGCTGAAAGTTCTCTTAGCAGCTCCTATTGCTAAAACTGCTGAGCAATTGAGGTGAATTGCAGGGGAGACCCTGAAACACGGGCTCATGACCCCTGTGTTGGGCCAGATGGCAGCTGGCTGCTCGGCTCTGACTGAGCCAAGAAAACAAAATCAGTCCCTCTGAAGTAGCATTAGTCCCATCCCCACACACTCACTGAGGCCGTGGATCTGACAAAAGTCCTCTTAGCAGCTCCTGCTGTTAAAACTGCTGGGCAAGTAAGGCAAGTTACAGGGAAGCCCCTGAAATGCAGGCTAGTGATCCCTGTGCTGGGCCAGATGGCTGCTCGGCTCTAACTGATCCAAGAAAACAAAATCAAGTACCTCTGGAGTGGTGTTAGTCCCACCCCTACACACTTGCTGAAGCTGTGGATTGGCCAAAAGTCCTCTTAGCAGTTACTGCTGCTAAAGCTGCTGGGCAAATAAGGCAAGTTGCTGGGGAGTACCTGGAATGCGAGCTAACAACTCCTGTGTTGGGCCAGATGGCTGCTGGCCGTGTTGCTGCTCAGCTCTGACTCACACAAGAAAATAAAATCAGTCCCTCTGGAGTGGCATTAGTCCCACCCCCACACACTCACTGAGGCCGTGGATTCACTGAACGTCCTCTTATGAAATGGCTGGTGGCAATCAAGCATTCTGATTGCATACTAACAATGTGCTAATATGTCTATCACCCACAAAAAGTTCAGGCTATGCCAGCTGGGCACTGATCCCAGTGAAGTGCCCACATAGAATGTTAACAAAATAAACTCAGCCATCTTCTTTTGTGCCATCACTGAACACGAGTCAGAAAAGAGAGATATTTCTCTGATGCCAGCTTTGACATAAGTTTCACTACAAAGAAAGAAATACCATCCTACCTTCAACTGAAAAAGAGTTACAAGACTATTAAAAAAATCAATTACTGCCACAATCTCTTCGATCGCTTCTCATTGTGCTGAACCATCCTCCTGCTCGCTCCCACTCGCTGAGATGTCTTCCCTTTCTTGCCACCCGTCCACTCTCTCGATCACAGTTCTCCTCAAGCATAGCTGCCACCTGCTTGGTACCTCCTTATTGTACCTGTTACCCGTTTATGAGAGAAAAATGGAACTGGATGGGGGCCAATGCCATGACCACTCAAAATACTACTACAAGTATGGCAGCCTGCCTAGGTCAAAATCCTCATGTCAAAAAAAAAAAACACACACAGTAAAGTGGTGGAGGAACTATTTTATTTAAAAGAAAGAAAAAAATGTAAGCTTTTAATTATGTAATGCTTCCTTTTTACCTTTAACATGTATCTATAATGTAGATGCCCATTTCATAAGTGCAATAAGCCACTCCAGGGTCTGTGTGTTAGACACTTTAACACACAGCTAGGAGGCCAGTGGCCTCGTGCCTCACTACGCCTCCTAGCCATGTGTTAAAGTGTCTAACATACACTCTGTCATGTCTTATTGCTTACTTAGCAATTCCTGCTGTTAAAACTGCTGAGCAAGTGAGGTGAGTTGTATAGAACCCCTAGAATGCAGGCTCATGACCCCTGTGTTGGGCAAGATGGCTGCATGGCTGCTCTGCTCCATCTGTGCATTTTGCTTGTAGGGCTTCCATGTGGTGAATTATGGCTTCTACTGCAGCTACCAACTGGAGGACGCCATTTTCCATTATGCTGACCTGGTGTTCTGCCTCTTCTAACCACATCTCTCATGTCATTTTTTCAATTCTTGGTGATTTTCTTTCTTTGCTTTAATTTCTTGCAGCAGCATCTCAAACCAACTCTGGGTAAGGTGCTCTAATTCATGGTTTGTGTCTTCCTCACAGCCCTTGGAACTGGCCGGAAAATGCTCGGCTGCAATTGACTTCTGGAACTTTGTCCCGCTTGTTGAAGTGACATTTTCAGCTTTTGACTGTGGGCTCTTGTATGATGACCTTTCTCCTCACTTTCCCTAGTTGTTTAATAGTTTGTATAGTTTGATTTCGGCTGATTGGGAGTTTGTTGCATTGGAGGAGATGGAAGCTGCTTGCTTAAGCAGTTACCCACTCTGTGATGTCACCAGAAGCTCCAAAATCAAGTACTTGAAGATAAATGAAATCAGCTTGTCCCATATTCTAATCAAGTGTTCGTGGATTTGTGTCAAGTATGTACGCTATTTTGGGCATGCCTAAATATACTGAGATGTGAGTCCACATCCCAGCACCGCCTCCAACAAAGGTTAGAGTTCCTTCTGTACAGTGCTGAGTGACAGAAGGGGTGTAAAAATGAGTCAGGCACCTGTATTCCCTCTGTCCAGGGAAGGCTGTCACTTTCATCCTTCCCCAGACCTATTCACACTCTTCAGTGGTCAGGTACTTTGAGCCTCATTTTTCCATTGTGTACATATCTGGTTCACTTCAGGAGATGCAGAATCCAGCAAAGGTTTGTATGCTCTAAATACTTTTTTTCAAGCTGACCTTTAAGAGTCCCTGTCGAGTAGCCATCTTTACTAATTTTTTATAAGAAAACATCTTACAAAACAATATTGCCCCAGTTGACAAAATTCATGGTATGGTCAGATAAGGCACATTATTATAGTAGGCAGGTGTGAATTTATAGGTGCTAAGGGGCTGTAGCTCTCCATTAGCACCCCTCAGTCTTTAACATGTGCTATGAAAAGAGCAATTAATTTTGACATTTCAGTTAACAAGTTCTGAACAGTTATTGTTTTTAGAATGGTATAAGTTCTAACGGGCAAGTGACAAGGGTCAAAGCAAAGTTACATAAGTACTCATGATCAGTGCAACATATGGGTATTCACAGCCTTTCTGACCTTAGCCATTTCTACAGCCGTCCATACTGTTAGGATAAAGTCGCAAAGGTTCATAGCGCAAAAATTACAAATTATTTCCATTCATCTGCATTACTTAAAAGGTATATACAAACAGAATTCAATATCGGGAATATTAAGGTGATGACTTGGGGTGAGTCGAAAGTTTTTCACAATTTAGTCTGCTCACTTAATTTTGAAAAGTAGTATACCTTGTCCTTCAAACTAGCAGGTCAAACGATTTAAGTCCAGAGCCTATTCTTTCCAGAACAAACCCATTCCACCCTCCACCCCATCTGTTTTACTCTGTCCTAGATTTCGCACTATAGCTTGCATTGCTCTGCATCTGTCTAAATTTCTGTTTCTTTGGATACTACGTCACTCATCACTTGAAACCCCTCGTCTGTTGTACCTGAGGTCCTCCATTCATTACATACAGCAGCTCTTTTTCTTTCACTGGCAGTGCTTTTTCTTAGGTCATTCACTTCACTTAAGATAAGATTTTATTATTTTTTTTTGTGCTGTAGCTGGGTTGTTCAGTATGCATGAGGGTGATCTCAACACTGTTTCCGCTATCTGATTAACATGTTTTAAAATGACTGGGTTTTTTTGCCTAGCGTTTTTAAGTTATGCATAAAGTGTCATACATCGATGTTATCAACTTATGTATGGTACATAAAGATTTGTATAATGTGCTTTTTGATGTCTTGCACTTTAGTGTGCTGGGTTCAGTTCCCACCAATACCCTTGCATTAGCACCAGCACTATGTGCAATCATTTGTCAAATTTATTGCAAGTACATGCTATGACAAGGGTATGAAATGGGTGGAACTGTCCTGGTATCCACCCCTAACAATTCACCCACCTTCCAAGGTAGTAGAAGAATTTGCCAGGAGGCATCCAAGAAGGCTTGAACTGCCTGACATTTTGAATACTGATAATGACTGAATGTTAGATGGACTGCACAGTCAGACTGTACTAACGTAATGTAGTATTACCAATTTCAAATTTGTTCTTTTACAATGCCACATACCATTATGAATGACAAGTCAGTGGAATGACACGACTGCTGGGTGCAATTTTTTTCTTTGACTTAAGCAATTTTCTTGATATAATAACTTTAAAATGACATACTGTAGTTTTAAGTACTGCAATAATAGTGATACATTAAATTTTACCTTTTGTATTGAACATGCATTTTGTATACTACGCCAACTTCCGACTTCATTTGTATATGAAATAAGCCAACTAAATAAGTTTAAAGCTCATCTTGGTAAAAAGTATGAGGAAAGAACCTGACCATGTTTCACAGCATCTGATCTAAGTTAACTACACCCCCCAACTACATCACTACTGGATCTGCCCCTGGTATGCAACCCAGAATTCTCTGCAGATGGGGGCATTGTCACAAAGAACATCATGCAGAAGACTGTGTTAAACTCATGTCAGTCAGCATACATCATAATGGAACTAGACCTTATTTTTTTAAAATTGATTACACTGTACTCTCTGCTGTCCCCACTGGACCCCTATCAGTCCTGCCAACCCATCCAGCCCCATCTCCCGCCATCTCTGGGACTTACCTGCACTTGCAGGTCCGCCACGAATAATCCCTCATAGGAAGGGCTGCTGGGGGGAGGTCTGGCTCTACTCCCTCTGGGCAGAGGTTTACTGTCAGTTGGCAAGGAAGAACCCAGTCGGTGATGCAGGGCCTGCAGTGGACAACATCCTGCTGCAGTCAGGGTGTTTCCGCATTTTCTATCCCACCACCTGATGTCGGCAAGGCCTTGCTGAAACATTTTATCATGCCGCCAATATCCCTCCCTCAATCCATGGCTCCAACAGGTGGCAGTGTGTGGTAGCGGAGATCATACTCCTCCCTGAGAGGTGAGCATCCATGGATGCTCAGCCATCCTCCCCATGACTGCCCTCCGATGAACCAGGCTCATTCCCAAACCCAGGTCATCAGTGTCACAACGATAGTGCTACCACTGTGCCGGTGGGCTGGCCTGGAACTAGATCTTATAAGAAATTGTGTTCCCTCGTAAGTTTACCACAGTTACACTTGCACTGTTAGAGTCCAGTAATTTACTGTTAGTGAACACACAAACATATTTTAGAGTATTCCCTGTAGACCTCTGACAGTCCCATTATTAATCATATTGGCCTCATAAACTGGGCTATGATATAGCTTAATTCCTGTACCTCCTCTTGCAGTTAGCATGGCTGTCCAGTATACAAAGTCCTCCAACTGAGTAAACTCCCTGCTGACTTTAGCAGGTTTACCCTGGTGGAAGACAGAATGTGTCACCTGCAGATATCAGTAGAAATCTTGTTTTGGTAGATCATATTTCTCTTGCAGGGAGGCAAAGCTAATATAGAAGCTTTGGTTCATGAAGGTGTTATGTCTCACCGGTGAAAGCCTGTTCATAGATACATAGACAGTGTCGGCAGATAAGGGCCTGTGGCCCACCCAGTCTGCCCATTTGAGCTTGTAAGTTCAGTTTATGTTTTCCTAGAAGTCCGTTGCCTCTTACCCCTGACCTCCAGAATTCCTTTATGTCTATCCCATGCATTCTGAAATCCCATGATTGTTTCAGCCCCCACCACTTCCTCTGGCAGGGTGTTCCACTTGTCCACCACCTGTTCTGTGAAGAAATTCTTCCTCATGTTTCCTCTGAATTGTCCTCCCTCCAACTTCATCTCATGCCCTCTAGTCCTGGAACATCTTTTTTGCTTAAAAATAGTGTATTCCTGCACCCTGTTCCTCCCTGTAAGATACTTGTATGTCTCTATCATATCCCCTCTCTCCCTCCTCTCCTCCAGGGAGTACATATTCAGTTCCTTCAACCTGTCCTCACAGGACTTGTGAAGCAATCCATGTACCATCTTTGTTGCCCTCCTCTGAACCTTCTCTACCCTGTCTATGTCCTTACGTAGGTAAGGTCTCCAAAACTGTACACTGTACTCCAGGTGGGGCCTCACTAGTGTCTTGTATAGTGGAATTATGACCTCCCTTTTCCTGCTGGTGATGCCCCTGCCTATGCATCCTAGCATCATATTTGCTTTACCTGCTGCCTTGTCACACTGTTCCTTACCTTGAGGTCATCAGAGATAAGAACCCCAAGATCCCGTTCCTGCTTGGTGCATGCTATATCCTCACCCCCCCAACTGATATATTGTGCCAGGGTTTTTGTGCCCCTTATGCATTGTCTTGCACTTCTTCGCATTGAATTTCAACTGCCAAACCACTGACAGTTCTTCAAGTTTCTGCAGGTCCCTTCTCATTCTGTCTACACCCTCTGGTGTGTCTACTCTGTTACAGAGCTTTGTGTCATCAGCGAACAGTGAAATTCTGCCTTCTAGGTCCCTGCGCAATGTCACTGATGAAGATGTTGAATAGAACCGGTCCCAGCACTGATCCCTGTGGCCCACTGGTCACTCTTCCTCTGTGGAGTGACAGCCATTTGCCACCACCTCTGTGTCCTGCCACCCAGCCAGTTACTTACCCGCCACATTACTGTCCTGCCCACACCCATATTCCCCAGTTTGTGTAATGGTCTTCTATGTGGCACAGTGTCAAAGGCCTTGCTGAAGTTCAGATAGACCATGTCCACTGCCCTCCCCTGATCCACCTCCCTAGTCACCCAGTCAAAAAATTCAATGAGGTTGGTCTGACATGACCACCCCCTGGTGAAACCATGCTGCCTTGGATCCTGTAGTCCATTGACAACCAGATGTTCCACCAGTCTCTCCTTCAGTAGTGCTTCCATGATCTTCCCACTACCGAGGTGAGGCTGACTGGTCTGTAGTTTCCCGCCTCCTCTTTGTTCCCACTTTTGTATAAGGGACTACATCTGCTGTCCTCCAGTCTTTGGGTACCTCCCTGTTTCCAGTGATCAGCTAAACAGGATAGCCAGAGGTTCAGCCACCACCTCTCTTAGTTCTTTAGGACCCATGGGGTGCACCCCATCTGGCCCCAGTGCTTTATCAACTCATAGAAACATAGAATTTGATGGCAGATAAGGACCGCTTGGCCCACCAGTCTGCCCATTTCCTACCTAATGGATAAGCTGCAGATCCTAGTTAACCTAGCCTCGAGGAAAGGAGGAGAGGGGGACATGATAGAAACTTTCAAGTACCTCAAGGAATCAACAAAGTCCAAGAGGGTAGCATCTTTCAAAAAGAGTGTGCAAGAACAAGGGGCACAATTTGAAGATAGAGGGGGCAGCTCAGAGGTAATTTAAGGAAGTATTTTTCACAGAGAGGGTTGTGGATGCATGGAATGGCCTTCCGGAGGAGGTTGTGGAGTCAAAATCAGTGGTGGAATTCAAGCATGCATGGGATAGTCATAAGGCAATTCTGGGGGGTTGGGGTAGGAAGAAGTAGGCTGCTTTAAATACTTTTACTTACAATAGTTATTATAGGAAGGTTAAATGAATGCGAGCTTAGATGAACCATGCCCTTTTCTACGTAGTTTAGTATTACAGGATGTTCAAACTGTGTTCTATTTCATGTATATAAATACAGTAGAAAATGTTTGACTGAATGTGATGAATATATAGATTATACAAAAAGATGATAACGAATTGAAAGTTTTTTTCTCTGTTTAAATTTCAGACCTGAATGGAATATGATGCAGTAAAAAATGAAAAAGGTCTTAAGCTTAATAACAGAAAGTTTAAAAACGTAGGTATTGATTAGTTTTTTTTGGAAACAATGAAATATGGTACACAATTATGTGATGCTTTGGTTTTGGGCTTATTTTGAAAGAGGAAAATCTTTTAATGAAAAAGGATGGGTGATAATATTTATATCATTCTTTTTATAGGACTGTGAATGCATATAAGTATTAAAGGAAGGGATTTCATATAATTATTTATCTTGGATGAAGTAAGCGGCATCAGTGAATATATGTTTAGGCATATTAAAAACTTGTATTATATTCTGATATTGTTTGGTGGTTGTGGACATGTTTCTAATTGTGTTTATTTGTATTTATATAAAAGGGCATCTCTTGATAAAGCCAAGACACTTGGTGAAATGTTGAGGCTTGCCATTATTTAAATAAAAAGGAAATTTGGAATCGAGAAAGACTGTCTACGGATTTGAATTTGTAAAGCGCCATCACACCATTCAATCTGTAATAGAGTACATTCTCAGGCTCTGGTTCTAGCCAGATAGTATCTGAGACTCCTATGCACATCCAGAGTGTGTAACAGGGCTTATCCACTGTTAGAGTGATTGGGGTAATACACCGTAAGGTCAATGTGCTGGTTGAGTGTGACAGCTGACACCACTTTGGGAAGGAACTTAGGATTTGTTCTTAAGGACACCCTGTCCTTGTGAAAAAACCAATAAGGATCCTTGCACATCAGTGCATAAAGCTCAGAAATTCTTCTGGCAGAGGTAACGGCAACTAAAAAGAGCATATTCCAAGTGAGGAGACACAGCTTACAATTCACAGCTGGTTCAAAAGGAGGCAGTGTAAGCTGCTCTAGAACAAAGGGAAGATCCCAAGGTTGAATTGGGTCTTTGATGGGAGGTCTCAAATGTAGGACATCGTGCAAAAAAGTGGGGGAAGCCTCTAGTTGCGCTAGAGACCGGTGACTTATTAGTGAATGGTATGCTGAAATGGCACATAGGTGTATCTTAATGGAGGAGTAGGCAAGTCCTGCCTCATAAAGGGACAGAAGGTAATCTAAAACTGACCTCTCTGAATAATCCAGTGGGGTCAATCCACGAGCTTGAGCCCAGATGCAGAATCTACGCCACTTCATGGCATAGGTGGCATGAGAGGAGGGCTTTCTGGCTGCCACCAAAATGTCTGCAACTTCCTGAGAGACCCCGTATCTCAGGACTGCTATGCCCATAGGAGCCAGGCATGCAGATTCAGTGGCTGAAAATCTGGATGGACCAAGGAGCCTGCCTCCTGGGACAGATGGTGACAGCCGAATGGCAGGGGCACTGTAGGTTCCTGGGCCCATTGATGCAAGAGAGGGAACCAAGTCTGCCTGGGCCAAAAGGGCACTATCATAATGAGAGATGCCCACTCTCATTGAAGCTTCAATAGAACCCTCTGGATCAAAGGGAAGGGCAGGAAAGCATAGAAGAACCTGCCCATCCAAGAGAGGGACAAGGCATCTCACCAGAAAACACTAGGCCCTGGATCTAGTGAGCAGAAATTGGGCAGTTTTGCATTGAATGGGAACACAAAGAGGTCTAATTCTGGTGTCCCCCATCTGTGAAACAGATCCTCTGTGACTTCCTGAAGCATTCTCTGCAAACCTCTTATACCCCCTGTACTTTGGCATGACCAACTTTATGTATAAATGTTGTTATTGACACTTTATACAAAACAAACTTGTATAGACCTCTGCCTACAAACTAAACCTTTATAGATCCAGGCCCTTGGGGCCACTGAGCAGATTTAACAGTCCCCACCTTGACGGTAAAGAGCCCCTGTGGGGACCTGAACCTTCACAAAATTGAACATAAAAATATAGATGTTAATTATCAAATAAATGTTCTTGGAGTTTTCCGCCCTGCAATTTTATTTTGTGACCTCTGATGATGGGCTGCTATTACATCTATTACCAGGGAGGCATAAAATAAGGACACATTAGTTTGAGTCCAGTGTCCAAATTCAGCCATATTCCAATGGGAGATATTTAAGACAACAGATATGTGCATTAATTGTACATTATTTATAAGGGTTCCAGGTATTGAGGTGGCAGTTAATCTGCTAGGGGGCCCTGGTGTTAACTGGGGGCACTTTAATAATCTTGATCATGGGAGTGAGGGAAGACCGGTAAGGGGAGTCCTGAACCCCCACCGATAATACTTTGATTAATATATTTAATATAACTAAGCATTTTTTTATCTTAATCTGTTAATTACATGCTAATATTTTTACCTTACTTAATTATTTAAGCTATTATAATGCAAGCTATAATTTTTAAAGCTAGAAAAACAGTTTATAATTGATTACATGAAAAAACTTTTTTTAAAAACTGGTTGCCAGCATACAGATAGTCAAGGCAATTATGAAAAGCATCCTGTTCTGGAGTTGGTACAGGGGTGGTCACAGATGGAGCACAAATGATGTATTTGTAAAACATAGTGCAGAACTTAGGGATGTCAACATCACAATTGAAATATGTGAAAAGATGTTAACATGTGATATTACATAGAATACAATATAACATAACATTTGTCAATGAAGCAGAGTTCATGGAATCCACTTTGAGAGTGGATAAGGTAGATGCTACCTGGTGTTAAGGTGTAGCACACCCTCGGAGCTTGATTGAAGAATCTGTTGATAATGTCTCTTGTAAGATACTGTAGGTCATTATAAAACGTATCCTATACCAGTTTAGAAAGTTCATACAAGTAATAGTCCATAGAGTTCCTTATTTGCAGAAAGGTGGTAACCCCACAAGGCACATGGAGCAATGCAGATGGTAATTGAAAGATGAAACACCAACATAGTAAGAAAGTCAATGTTTAGGCTGCAGGTTGCTGGATAACTGAATTTGAAAAGGGTCTTGCCACGGATGCATTAGATTACACACCAAGTCCTGCTAATGGAGTAGCCACACACACACTGGCATGTCATTTGTGTTGTGGAGGTTGATCACACCATTGCACAAAGATTATTCGTCCACAAAAAAAAGACAATTCACAATAAAATGATTAAGAATGCAGTCCATAACAGAGCAATATGTTTGTATAAAGTACCAGCCTGGTCTTGAAAAAGCAGCTGTGCAGAATATGGATGTCTTGCCTGAAGACCAATTGAAGAAAAATCTTCTTGCTGAAGTTAGGGGATTGCCCCTACCCAAGACTTAGCCTTATGGTAAGAAGAAACAATAAGCTTGATTGCAGAGTCTGAAATGACTGGACCTTTCTCCAGTTGATTTAAAGTTCTACAAATAGGTATAACTTTGCTGAAAACATTACACTTGCAGAGGTAATTATAACATGATTCATGCAATAGTCCTTATATGGAACCAGTCAGGCACAAAGATGGTGATGACATCAAAGCTGTGGTAGTTGTTTTGTTTTCAGGAAAAAGATGAAGGTCTTGGCAACTTAGATGAAAGTATTACTGCTGTTGAATGTGGAGATCTTATGTGTGCCACACTGTGAAAACCTGCAAACTTGCAAAGTGTCTTAGAAACTGAGTTAAGAACACATAAATAACAATCTTTTAAACCAATGACTTTTTTGTTTTGTAAAGAGTGGTGTGACAGAGCCTAAATTCTGGCAATTGTGGAAAGAGAAAAATTAAAAATGGGATGTCAACCGCACACCTGGGGGTGCAGGTCGAGGTCCAGTCATACCATTTGACCATCTGTGAATCCATGACAGTGTTATGGTTACACCCTGCTTTCAAATCGCAAAAGAGGTTATGACAGTGATGAACATAATTTCCCTGTTTGTTGCTGGCAGGCCTAACTGAGACCTGTGTTATAAAATCTTGTAATGTTACAATAACACAATTCAAACATATATTTTATAGCAATATGCCTGTTACACTATGCAATAGTGGGACAAATATATATATTGTTAGCCTATACCAACTGATAATAGTGCCTGTTGCACCTGTGACAAGTGAAAGGGTCTACCTTCTTTACACCGTATAGTGGAATACTCAAAGTACTGAGTGAGGTAAGGCTTGAAGTATGGGTTCTGGAGTAGGATCTAAATTCTGCCATATTATAATTGTTAAGATTTAAAATGACAAAACCTGCATAGAGTGCACTTATTTTTCAGGGGTACCTGTGAGTAATAAGACAAACAGAGCATTAATTTGTCTGGGGTTTTGCTTGGAATATTTGTAGGGGTGGGTCAGCAATGCTGGCCCCAGTATCTAGGTTTTTGGTTATGAGCATTAAAAACATTTATGCATGTGGAGCAGTTTTCTGAATACACACCTGATACAATGTAGCAAGATGTATATCAAATCATAATAGCATAAACATAAAACAAACATTTTTGCAATAGAACAATGTCAGCATTGAGCATAATGCATAAAATACATTTTAAACCAAGAACAAATATAGAGTCCAGGAATCGTAGAGTATTGTGACTTTACTTGTTGATCATAACCATGGAATAAGTTGCAGAGGGTGTGTGTGGTACAGTTCAAGTTTATAAGTTGCAGTCCTTGGTAAAAATTACGTAGTTTTGGTTGAAAGAATTATTTGAGCAATCCACCACTCTGTTTTTGGTAACTTGTAAGGCTTTTTCAGGGTATGCAATGCTTTAGACCTTTGAAATTATAAAAAACTTGTGTGTGCTTATACAAGGCAGATGATTGCATCCATTGCTGTAAGGCTATGAGAAGTTGTTTTATATTTGTCTTGACAGGATAAGAAAAGCTGAAAAGACAATCAAAAGAATGAATATGTGGAAATACATACACAATTGCCCCTCCAGCCTGAGTGGTTACTTGCTGAGGGCAGAAGCCCTTGTACCATGATAGGTGTGAGGTTTAACTGTTTGCACTAGAAAAAGGGGCTGAGCTGGGTTATACTGTTAAAAGGCATTGGGTCTTTTCAAAACCTGTAAATAAGAAACAGTTATTAGCAAATACACATTTTCTTTTATTTACCCCTATGGGGAGACAGTGATGTACCTTGCAACTTTTGTGGGTATTGTACTGGAAGAAAGGGTAGGATGCCCCACCCCATTTAAGCTCTTATTGTGGTGGAAGAGGCAGCTTGAATACTGTAGCAATAAAAAGGTTAGCTGTGGATGGTGACATGGATATTAACCCAGAAATGGCTGGGTAATATTAGTAGCCAGTCATGCAGCACCTAAAAAAAAATATGCACTGGATAAATGGTAATGGGGTGGCCCCATTGCAGTACCCACCTACCACACTTTAAATTATAGCAAGATAATATTACAATTAGTTTAGTAAGTTTCATACCTTACTATAAAGTTGAGGAACTTTCTTTTCTCTACAAGAAAGAAAAGAAACAAACAGACAAACAAACAAAAAACCATACACAATTCTAAAAATAAAACAAGATTATTTTCATAGGATAAAAGAAGCCAAGCGTCCCTGGGTTCCCTTACCCTAAGCATGACAAAATGTCAGCTAAGTTCATAAAAGATCTGGATTGATGGTAATACCGTATGTACGTATCTCTTAAAATGTATTTTAAAAAGGAAAAAAAAATGATTACACCATGGTCACACATAAAAACAAAAGTAATTTTTTTTAACTGTAGATGGTAAACTCTCTCAAAAACAGCTGTAATATTTCTTTTTAACAGTATACTGTATATATAAAAAAAATGTTGGGGGTAGTAAGTGACCCCCCTTCCTTAAGCACTTCGTATAGTAGGGGAATTATGTGATGTTGTTTAGGAACAAAGGAGCTGTACTACAACCAAATCTTCATGGAGGAAGGCCTTGAGTATTGGCTGTGTTGGCTGCAAGCCCAGAAAAAAAAAGTTTGTCCTCTTTTTTTTTTTTTATTTAGACAGAATGCAAGTACTGTGAGAGAAAAAAAAGGAACACAATTAAAATTGTAGAGTTCACCCTTGGTGTTCTTCCATGAAAACATACATTTTGTGTGGAAATGGGTGCTTTAGATAGGTTGACACATCAAGTTTGAACTGGTAGTGACAGGGAATGTTGAAACACAAGAAGGTCAAGTTACTTGCTAAAGGTCACATAGTATGAAAATGATGGCTGTTGGGAATGAAACACAGCCATTTATGTTTGAAACAATAGTGCAGCCAAATATTGAGCTGCACTAAGGTACAGTACATACCTTTTGTGAGAGAACAAAAATGAATACATAGGATGTGAATTAACACAGTTATAGTATTGTATCATGGAACCAAGTGGGCATTAAAATGCAGTGCATTATAAAATGGCTGAATATGGAAATGGGGTATAAAATTACCTGTTCCATGAAATGCAGTGCAACTGGACATTGCAATGACAACAGGAACAAAGAAAAGTGGATATACATGTTTTTATGCCTTACAAACTTAACTGTAGAAGTTTGGATCCAGTCAGGAATAAGGTTAAGTAATTTGGCTGTCAGCCCAGAGGAGCTGGCAACAGTTTTCGCCTACACATGGGGATGCATTTAGCAGTTGTTGTACAAGTAAACTTAAAATGAGAATTTTTTTTCTTTTTAAATGTATAAAACAACAAACTGTTGTAAGCTGAGCTCACATTAAAAACACTGACCAGTCATAAACACACTTTCAAGACACAGTACAGTACACATTCTAGTAAACAATTAATCCTTGTAAACAAAGAATTCTCCAGCATGTCTTTCTCAAACACCATTCATGTTCAACTACATAAACAATCAACACTTTTGTTGCCACCTTGAGCAACTTCTACCTAGGAAATCAGCTGTGACAACAGGATTCTAACCATGACAAAAATCTTATACAACTCCAAATATTACAGATAGCAAGAACAACAGCTAACAATGACCCTAAAACATGAATAAGCACACCAATAATTAGGCACAGAGCACAGAACAACCACAGTATATACAGTACCACTGAGTCTAAATGTATCCTAAAATGAATAGCAATACCAATTGAATAAACATATATATATCACATCCAAACTGTTGCAGATGACATTAGAACAGCTTTAAACATTTACCTAAGGTAAGCAGTGGTTCTTGAACCATAAAAAAAGGTCAGAGACAAAAATAGGGAGTGAACTGTGAGAACCCTTACCAGATACCAATTTGAGAAGAAACAGCTGCTTGCCCTCCAGGATTAAACGGGACAGTTTTACGTTTCAAAATCTCTAATTGTTTGGCCACGAATTGAACAACAGGCAGAACATCTGATATCTCATGTGTCTGGTGCATAAGTAGAGGTCTGTCAGCATTTCACATTTCATAGGAGGCATTTTAATGTCTGTGAATGCAGTCTTTTTTGTTAGAAAGGACTGTGTAGGGCAAGCGAATCTGACTTGCCTCCAATGCTGGTAGACAAATCTTTTATTAAAAAAACAACTAATTAAAACAGTCAGGAAACAGACAACAATTAAAAAAAACTTTAAAGAACAAAATACACAGACTTACCCTGTGCCAAGGCATTTTCCCTTCTTCTGTCCTGATACACCGGTCCGATCTAGAAGAACAACGGCAAAATCTTGATGATTACCTTCCAGTGCTGCAGCCATTAACCCTTTCAAAGGTTTCCTTTTGGCCATTTCAGTAACCTGCCAAACCAAGCCTTTTCCCAGAGCTCTGGTTTGCAGTTTAAAAATCTGTAGCAGTACTCGGGCACTAGGTTGAGATCCAACTGGTGGAGGTCCCCAGTACCTGGGTTTGGGATCAAATGTTTTAGCCACAATAGGAAGCAAGGGAACTTGAAATTGATACACACAAAAAAAAACCTTAAAGCTGCACAGATAGTGAACTTTGGGGAGGGGGGTGGATTTTCAAATCAACCCGTCTGTAGTCACACCAACCGTGTATGCATCCACAGTGGTTTATTTTTCTTCCTCTAAATGTTGCTTATCTAACGTTACTTGATCAGACACAGCTTTCCTAGAAAAGCAGCCTGAACTGTGAAAGCCATCATCAGCTCTAACAGTATATATTTCCTCTTTCAACTGACATGCTATCTAACAGGCACAAATTACAAGGGCAGTTTCCCTTGTTTGTTTGAGAGATTTTTCCTTAATACATCTCTCCACATATCCCTAAACTTGGGGTCCTCAGACCCCCACATACATATGCATTATGCTTACCCAGCTTTTAGCTGCTCTGTAGACCTTTACCTGTAGATTCAAGTCCACTCAAACACTTAGAGTCTTAGACTCTTTTTTTCCAGCCCCACAGTTAGGTTATGACCCTTACATGTGCGGACCCTGTTTAGAGTAAACACTAGGCTTTACCAGATTTACCAAGACCAGAACCAATACCACCTCCTGGCTGGCTGGGTCAATTTGTAAATAAAGAAACTATATCATACTGATGACAGTAAGGAGGTAAAAGCACAAGGTTTGTGGTTAGTGGTCCCTGGTAATCCAATAAAGCCACCTGACACCAGATGTTGTTTTAAATCAGTTGCAATTTATTAATACCCAAATAAGCCCTAACAATTTTACCTCTAACATGATCAATTCTAAACAGCTGATGGCCTTTTACCACCAGGGCTACATGTACAGAAAAAGTGAAGCAGACTTGCTCCCTCTTTCTGGGTGTCCAGCATCTATAGCAGCCTGTGTAGCTAGTCTTCTGGAACATGTTGGACATAACATCCAGGTCCTATATTTATACTCAAATTGTTTACATCAAAATGTATAGTGGAAATTTCAAAAACCTACTACAGCACTAGACACTAGGTTATTAATACATTCCCGTAATCAAAGTTTTAGATACATTCTGTAACTGCAATTTCTGAGACATCCTGTAATCAAAGTTCTTGGTTACGAGATATACTTGACATTTTGCCAAGACAAGGGGTGGGGGGGTTCATTATTCTCATCCTTGGATGGGAAAACAAGTGGTTAGGGAATGGTATATTTATCACAAATAACTTTTGTCTTGGGAGCCAGAAAGCATATGAGAGACGTGACTATTGTGAAATAGCTTGCTACAAATGTCAAAGTAACCTGGTACCAGCAATCAAATGAGGTATCTCATTATTTCTTATTAATTTTCTGTTAAACATATTTTTTTAACACAAGGGAATTATATGATGAGAAACTTTAATAGTCAAGGCTAAACACAGTTATCAACAGCTGTGCGCATATCTTGGTTATAACTGCTAAAAAAAAAAAAAAAAGACATGTTTTGGTACACAATGTTTAGCTGACAGGGTAATTCAATTTTGCTTAGACCTTGATTTTAACAGGCCTGATGTTTTTCAGCTATTTTCTTTATTTTACAGAATCTTAACAATTAACCTTTTGAAGTCTTACATGTACATGCATAGTAAGTGACATGGTGGTATCATTTATGTATTTAGCCACTTGCAGCCTTCTGCTACCTAGATATATCAATTCACAAGTTGGCATCATTCAATCATCCACTAGCCATCTGCATTCTCTGCAAGCCTCATACACCCCCTGTACTTTAACATGACCAACTGTATGTATAAAGGTTGTTATTGACAATACATACAAACCAAACTTGTATAGACCTCAGCCTACAAACTAAACCTTTATAGATCTGGGCCCTAGGGGCCACTGGGCAGATTTAAAACTACTAGAGGATATATACACACATATATATATATATATATATATATATATATATATATATATATATATACATTTCACCATGGCTCACCATAGTAAATGCACCAAAATGATGCAACACATTAGAGCAATTTACTCTAAAGAACTATCCACAAGTAACATAGATATAAACCAACTAGGCAAAATCCCAAAACTTTAAATCTTACTTAAAATACCTACAATATTTGAAGTTTAAAAGGTGCATGAGAAGAAAAAGAATACAGGTATTTTATTAGAGACCTTCCAGAGAATATTTCAACAAGTGCCGAAGCACTTTCCTGTAGTTTAATTATTTGACTATTTACCTTTTATAACTCGACTAGTCCAGGAAAGAAGAGAAAAAAACTATGCTCCCGGGCAGTCCAATTTTATGCAGTCCACATAAGCAAGCTGTATGAAAATAAGAATTATATTAACACTGCCCCTGGGCTAAATCAATTTCCCTTCCCCTCTGTACCTTTATAGAGCCGCACAGCACATTTATAGTGGTTGCTCTTCAAATAGGTTCTTCCTCTGATAATGAATCTTCTTCATGGCAATCTCGAGGACAACCAGGTGCATTTTTCTGGCTCCATTTCATGGCGTCTGCTGGGTCCGTGTAAATGAAAGTTTTGCCCTAGGGCGCTCTCCTCAAATGCGCTGGAAATACCAGACCATGTGGGATACCGGCCTCCCAAAACAGCGCTCTGACTCTATCAAATTTCTTTCTTTTTTGCCTGGTAGTATATCCTAGATCTGGGAAAGTACAGTTATGTAAGAACTTATTGTAACAGTAGATCTTCGAGAACAGCTCTTACAGCAGGTTACACCATTAGACTGAAGCCGGCAGGCACCAGGACCCCACGAAAAAATTCTAGCTAGCAGTATCCAGCGGGGGACCGCCCCTGACATCGACCCCTCCCTGACGTCAGGCACCACATAAAAGGGGGCGGTGCCCCAGTATCCCCAGTTCTCCTGCCAGAGACTCCCAGCCCAAAGGTGACATCTGAGGGGGAGACTGAGGATCCGCTTCCAAAGGAAGGTTTGTAGTAGGATGGCATCAAAGACGCTGTAGCCTAGAAACTAGGTCAGAAGACTCAACCTCCAGAGGGGAAGGTGGGAAGGAAACTACCTGCTGCAAGAGCTGTTCTCAGTGATCTACTGTTATGATAAGTTCTTACGTAACTGTACTATCTTACTTCGAGAAACAGTTCTTACAGCAGGTTACACCATTAGGACTGATTCCCAAGCAGTTAGAGAACTACTTCCTTATCGGGAGGTTGATAGGAAAGATGTTGGTCAGATTTCAGGACAAAAGACCCTGAAGGACCACCAAGCCGAAACCTGCTCTGTGCCTAGAGGCAATTTCCAGACTGTAATGCCTGATGAAGGTGTGTACAGTGATCCAGCTTGCTGCCGCACAGATGGCTGACGTAGACACGTTCTTGAGCATGGTGAAGGAGGTAGCCACCACCTCTTAGAATGACCTTTTATCGTTCCCAGTAAAGGTTTGTAGTGCTTCTGATAACAGAATGAGATACATTTCATGAGCCATCTTGAAAGCGACTGCTTAGATACAGGTGCATCTTGCATCCTGTGCGTGAAGGAAACAAAGAGCTGGTCCAACTTACGATGGGCTCTGGTTCTAGCCAGATAGTATCTGAGGCTCCTATGCACATCCAGAGTGTGTAACAGGGCTTCTCCCCTGTTAGATTGATTGGGATAATACACTGGAAGGTCAATGTCCTAGTTGAGTGTGATGGCCGAGACCACTTTGGGAAGGAACTTAAGATTTGTTCTTAAGGGCACCCTGTAATTGTGAAAAACCAAATAAGGATCCTTGCACATCAGTGCATGAAGCTCAGAAATTCTTCTGGCAGAGGTACCAGCAACTAAAAAGAGCATCTTGCAAGCGAGGAGATGCAGCTCGCAATCCACAGCTGGTTCAAAAGGAGGCAGTGTAAGCTGCTCTAGAACAAAGGGAAGATCCCAAGGTGGAATCGGGTCTTTGATTTGAGGTCTCAAATGCAGGACGTCATGCAAAAAAGCACGGGAAGCCTCTAGTTGCGCTAGAGACCAGTGACCTATTGGTGAATGGTACGCCGAAATGGCTCATAAGTGTACCTTAATGGTGGAGTAGGCAAGTCCTGCCTTATAAAGGGACAGGAGGTAATCTAAAACTGACCTCTCTGAACAATCCAATGGGGTTAATATGCGAACTTGAGCCCAGATGCAGAATCTACGCCACTTCATGGCATAGGTGGCATGAGTGGAGGGCTTTCTGGCCACCACCAAAATGTCTGCAACTTCCTGAGAGACCCCGTATTGAAGGACTGCTATGCCCATAGGAGCCAGGCATGCAGGTTCAGTGACCGAAGATCTGGATGGACCAAGGAGCCTGCCTCCTGGGACAGACAGTGAGAGCTGAATGGTGGGGGCACTATAGGTTCCTGGGCCAGTTGATGCAAGAGAGGGAACCAAATCTGCCTGGGCCAAAAGGGCGCTATCATAATGAGAGATTCCCACTCTCATTGAAGCATCAATAGAACCCTCTGGATCAAAGGGAAGGGCGGGAAAGTGTTGAGGAACCTGACCATCCAAGAGAGGGACAACGCATCTCGCCAGAAAACACCAGGCCCTGGATCTAGCGAGCAGAAATTAGGCAGTTTTGAATTGAATGGGGATGCGAAGAGGTCTAATTCTGGTGTCCCCCATCTGTGAAACAGGTCCTCTGTGACTTCCTGAAGCAGTTCCCATTCATTGACTCTGGCCTGCGACCAGCTTAGACTGTTCATGATGGTGTTGTCCACTCCAAGAACATGTACTGCAATTATTTGTGCGTTGTGTTGTAGTAGCCAATTCCAAACCCTCTGGGCTTCCCTGTGAAGGGGTTAGGAATGAGTGCCTCCTTGCTTGTTGAGATAATACATCACCGCAGTATTGTCTGTTTGTACCAGGAGAGTACCCAGTGGAATCTCCGACTGAAAAGCCTGTAGGGTGTACAGGACAGCTCTCATCTCTAAAATGTTTATGTGAAGGTGAGATTCTAGAGATGACCAGGAGCCCTGAGTCCTGACCCCACTGAGATGAGCTCCCCATCCAGACCCCGAGGTGTTCATGGACAGAGATACTGAAGGAGGAGGCGCAGTGAAAGGGACTCCCATCGATAGATGGTCTGGGACGAGCCACCAGTGCCAGTCTTGGATGACTGCATTCATGATCTGGACTGGATGCTGCAGATGATCTTGTTTCTGGTCCTATTGGACCCGTAACATCCATTGGGTGACCTGCATATGGAGTCGAACTAGAGGAACCGTTGCAATGGCAGCCGCCATGTGTCCGAGCAGGCAAAGAACGGTCCTGGCTGGTACCGCTTTCTTCTCCATTGTATCCCTTATGAGGGCTCTGATGCATTTTGCCCTGTCCTGAGGAAGGAATTCTCTCCTTTGAGTGTGTCCAGAATTGCTCCTGTAAACTGCAAATTCTCAGACGGGAGAAGGTGCGACTTCTCCTGATTGATGGTGATGCCCAATGATTGGAAGAGGGAACAGGTATTCTGGATCGTGAACATCAGGGCATCCCATAAGGGTGCCATGAGGAGCCAGTTGCCTAGGTATGGAAAACACGTAGTGACCCCCCTCCTGAGAGCTGCTGCCATGACTGCCATACTCTTCATGAACACCCGAGGTGCTAAAGACAGTCTGAAGGGAAGGGCTTGGAACTGGTAGTGGGGTCCCAGAATCTCAAAAAGCAGGAACCTTTGGTGCATTCGAGCTATTGGGAGATGTAGATAAGTGTTCTGCATGTCCAGTAACACCAGACCCGGGAAGATCACCATGCGAAAGCACTTGGACAACACAAAGATGTTGAGGTTGCTGAGATCTAAAATCAGGCGCAAGTTCCCTATTTTCTTTGGAACCAGGAAGAAGTGAGAATAATAACCTTTTCCTCTCTGGTTCGGTGGAACATTTTCTATGGCTTCCTTGTCCAGGAGAGCCAAGATCTGCTGCTGAATGAGCAGGGCGTGCTGACCCGAACAGCGGGAGAGCAGGGGAGGTCTGGATGGTGGGTGGTTGAGGAACTCGATAGAGTGCCCTCGACTTACCAACTGCAACACCCACCAGTCAGAGGTTATCCTCTGCCATCCCGAAAGGTGATGAGAGATGAGACCCTCGACCTTCTTGACCCTTTGATCCAGAGGAGGGGCGGAGGCTGGGAAGGAGTCATGCTGTGGTGGAGTTGGACCCCGTGGGCTGGGCAACCTTAGGGTGTTTTGGGCCCTGGCCTGTGGGGAACTTGGCTTGACTTTTATGGCTGAAGTTGCCCTAGGGTTGTGTTTCCGTTGCTGGCAGCCGTGAAAATGGTTCTGGTTCCTATGAAAGGAACCAGATTTGGGCCTGTACATGACCTGTATAGTCCGGACTGCCTTCCCAGCGTCCTGTAGCTTGGTGATGACCCTTTCGGATTCCTCACCAAACAGGACAGCTCCATTATAAGGAATGTCCAGGATGTTCTTCTGGACCTCTGGGGTAAAGCCGGAGACTCTCAGCCAAGAGTGTCTCCGGAGACAAATGCCTGAGGCTGCTCCCCTGGCTGCCGAATCTGCTGAATCATAGGCTGCTCGGAGAACCTGGGTCCCCACATCTGACCCAGTCTGAAGGAGGTTGAGCAATTCATCCTTCTTCTCACCATCCAGGAAATCCTTCATGAGGTCTTGACCCTGTTCCCAAAGGGCATTCTAAAACTGCACCATGTGCGTGAGATTGTTCAGTAACCTTATAGAGCATGTAGCAGCCGCATACATGCGTCTTCCCATGGAATCTAATTGCTTAGATTTGTGGTCTGGAGGCTGGGGTACTCAGGTGTTGAGGCCGCTGAGACTGATCATGAGATGCTGTAATGACCAGGGAATTGGCCACGGGTTGTTGTGCCAAATACGGGTCTTCCAATGGAGCCCTGTAGAGGTGGTCAGCCTTTCTCGGAACAGTCGGAGTCGAATGTGGACGCTTCCAAGCAGCCTTGGTGACATCTGTAAAGGTGTCCACTAAAGGTGGAACCACCACAGGCTTCGGATCCTTTTGCCTGAGATAACGGGCAAGGCGTTGTCTCTCAGGGTCTAAATCCTCAATCTCCCACCCTATGTTTTCCTGAATATGCCTCATGATTTCTGAAAATAAGGGATAATCCGGTGGTGACCTGGGAAGGTCTCATGGGTCTGGTGATGGGGGACTAAGGGGAATGGAGACCTGGAAGTGTCAGATGTATCCGGCCTGGAGTCATTCCCTGGAGAGTGTCATCTGCCTCTACCTCTGAGTCGTTTGGGGCTAGGAAACCCTGAGGGAGACCATGATGTACATCTCTTTCTCTCTCTCTCTGGACCTGCCCCTGGGAGGCGGAGTTGGCTCTTTAGGGTTTGGAGGTCTTGAACCTTCAGTGCCTCAAGGAGGAGGTGGAGGTGGAAGAGGCTTGCTGGGGACCACATCCTTTTTAATGTTCTCCCACCAAAAAGTTAACAGGTCTTTTACCTTCTATATATTCATACCCGATGACGGACCTGGTGTCGGTGTGGGTCTGTCGCCGGGAGCGGGTGTCAGTCCTGGGGAACCACCGGATCTGGCAACAGTTCCCTGGGCAAGCCAGCATCCTCCTTGTTGCCCGTCAGGTCGTCAGGTGGCGTGGTGACCTTTTCTCCAGAAGACCCCTGATGTGCGGTGTCAACCGGCATCGGTGGTGTGGGCGTCTGTTCTGTGGTCTGTTTGGTGGGTGCTGGTCTGATGCCTTCTTCAATTCTGATGTCCGCTTAAGGGACATCAGTTCCGAGGTCTTCCTCTCCGGAGCTTTTGGAGGTTGGGAGATGGACCTGAGGTTGGTGTCCCGGCATCAGTCTGACCCCCCGCTTGATTTAGAGGAATGTCTTGTAAGAGAGATTTTTTTCTGCCTTGTTAGTGCCAACAGTCAGTCGCATGAGCCCACTCTGTCACAGCTACCACCATCCTAGGGGCCTCTGGGTTATCAAGTCATCCCCTAGGGGTGATATGATAGACCTTCTGGATGCACTGCACAATGGGGGTCACCTCCTCCCCCAACTGCTGTATAAACCAGTCCTGCAAAAACATCATTATATGATCCCCCTCGCATCCTTCCAGCAATCCCAGGAGATACAAATTATGGGGCCGTGCCTGATTCTCCAAGGTCTCCAGTCTAGACCTTAGATGTGTATTTTCTTTAACTATTGTAGTGGCCATTCCCATTACCCCTGCACAGTCTTCTTTGCTTCCATCAATGCAAGGGTGACTGACTCGACCTGATTTTCTACAGTTGTGACTCTGTTTGTCAGAGCATCAAATTTATTGGAGAGTCCGGTGCATACCTCTCAAGTGGACCGGATTGCGCGTGACGTTCCGGATTCTGGACCCAGTAGACTGCTTGTACCGCTGCCCCGCATTCTCCTCTTCTTTTCCGCTAGGACGCCAAAAACCACGCGGCTGCACCACGCGCACCAACAGAGGCATTAATCCCCTTTGCTTGTGCAGCTCAGAGTCCTGCCTGGCACGGTGGTGCCTGGGCTCTCATCATGCCTGCAGCACGTCTCAGAAATGATGACCTCAGGGAGGAGGGGGGCTAGTGGGAGTCGTGGACTACTGGCTGGGAGTCTGGACTCGAAAAGCAGAGGCACGCCCCCCCCCAGGCTACCCTACACCCCCCCTCCCAAACAGAGATTAATTTAATTTGTTTTGCTCATCATTTCTCAGGTCCCCTCAAGTCCGCTGCCCCACTATAAGCAGCCTGACTCCACTGAGGGGGAACCATAGCGTCAGGAGGAGCATTTCTGGAGTACACTGAGCAAGAAGGACCACTGCCAGCAGCTGTACCAATCGCCGTGCAGTAGTGCCTGGAAGGAACTGGAAGAGGAAGCCGCCCTCCCCGAAACAGGCTGAGGCTGTGAAGCAGAAACGGAGGAACTTGGAGAAGCCAGGTACCGCACCACCAACTGAGCGAGAGTCCCGACTCCTGAGCAAGCAGTGCAACAGACAAGTAAGTTACCAGCTGCAGAGGTTGGTAATCAGCAGCCTCGGGCTGTTGCTGTGCTTGTGCTGGGGGTGCAGAAGAGTGGAGTGACAGAGGTGTATGGTGATAGAAGTATTTCTTACACTGGATGGGCAAGATGTGATGTGCTATTATTCTGGGGGACTACAGCAAACAGACTCAGACCCATGGTGGTGGAACTCACAGGAGTGGAGGGAGGGAAACCAGATTGGATTGTGCATGTACATTAGGCACGGTCTGAGCAGAAGGAGCATGGAGGAAGTAAAGGCAAGCTTTTTTTGCTCCAGGGCACAAAGTTAAGGAACGGACAGAGGCAGTAACCATCTCTGAGGTACTACAATGGCCACACCCCAAAGAGAGGGCACAGTTTCACTTGTTCCAGCGCAATGCATGACTAAAAGGGTGGTGCAGGGAGGAAGGATTTCACTTCTTCAGGGACTGGACCCAACTTGGAGGGGATGGAGGCTGTCTAAAGGAGACTGCCTTTATCCTAACAAGGAGTGCAAGGGGGTGCTGGGGAAAACATTTGCACAACACATCAGGGAAAGCTTAAGGTGGGAGCAGCTCAGTTGGGTGCAGGGACACTAACATGACTCGGGAGGGCCCTACTGCCTCCCACCAAATGCAAAAATTGAAATGGTACATGGATGCGGGAAGGATGAGGCAAAGGGGGGGACAAAGTGCTGGGGGGTAGCATGTGAAAACACCAGAAGTCTAGGAAACAAGCTCCCCGGCACTAATGGTGTGAGAAATTATTCTGCCGTGGGCTGGGTTGAGTAGTGTCAAGTGATGCTGATTGCTGATGCTCTGCTGGGTGGCTGGGTTGACACTTGGGGGCGGGGTTCTCTGCCATGTTTTTGGGGCTGGGGGGTTCTTGTTCTAACTTCTGCCAGGCAGGATCGTTTGCTAAAGGGCAGCCAGGGGGGTTGTTCTGTCACTGAAGGGCCAGTGCTGTAATAACAAGAAGAAATGCACTGCAGTGCACTAGCTACATTAGTCTGTGTCCAGCTGACAATGGGGGAATGGTAAGAACATAACAAATTACACACAGTTGCCCTGTCCCTTATCCAAACAATAGTTTTAGTGTGGTAAAATTCATTTTACGTGACGCCAGTGCGCGACTCCACACGCTGTGAAAAATGAGGCGTACCACATTTTTGGTATTTGTCACACATTTTGTAGCCCTCTGTCACACATTGGCAAGTTGGGAGGTTGAGAGGTATGGTCCGGTGTCTAAATTGATTAGCAAGTTTAATTTAGCCCCAGAGTTTGCAGGGTCTCTACAGAAGTCCCTTTGTGAGAGAGTGACTCAGCCTCCCTTTTGGTTTTGTAAAAAGGATAGTGGTCCTGGATGTACTCCTGCTTCTTTGTCTTTGTGGTATTTGTATTACTCTATGTTTGTTTGTTGGGCTGGCCACCCACTTTGTTTATATGTTGTAGTGTCATCTGTCTGTCTGTCTGTCTTTTCTGTACATCCTAGAGTCACTATTCCTGCTTGCAAAAGCCATGGTTACAAAGGTAAAGTCTAAAAAGACTGAGGATGTCAGGACTGCTTCCTGCCTGTTTAAAATAGTGAAAAGCGTCCTGTCCTCTCTATAGTTTGTGTGCCTGGAGCTCGTTTTGCTCCTTGTAATAAAAACCCTCATGTTTCCCTGTACAAATGTATATTTTGAGCTGTTTTCACTCTACATGCTTCCCCTTTAAAATGCCTGCAAGTTAGCCCCATTTTAGGAAGAAATCCCTTTGTTTTTTAAAGTTAGCAGGGTGCTGTAACAGAAATGCCCTGTTGCTCCCTTTTCGTTGGTTAAAATAAATATAATGCTGGGAACCTTTAGGTTTAGCTGTTTGTTCCCTGTTATGTTTAAAATAGTGAAAGTTCCCCCAGAAATGTGTTTCTGTAATGAAATAAGCCGCTGCATTCCTTCTCGACAGTGTGCCGGTAATCTTATGCCTGCACAAATGTGTGCACTCTCGCAAAGGTAAAAATGCCTGTAATTCCTGCCCGTTTTACTTTTTCTCCCAGAAACCAAGTGAGTTACTCTGTACATACCCCTGGCTGTAGAGACAGTGTGTCCTTGAGTTTTCTTGGGGTTTTCTGGGTATGTTAAAAAAAAGTGCTCTCCTGTTGCTGTTAGCGTCTAAGCTCTCCTGAAACACACCACCTTCAGCTTCAGCAATGTACTAAGAGCCGCCATCTGCTTGCTAAACATATTTATGCTGTTGCTAGAAGGGGGTGGTGCTTCATGGAGCCTAAAGATGATTTTTATTCTTTAAAATGCTGAAAATTCATTTCTCTGACTGCATTCTAGTTGTTATTATGATTTAGAAATGTTTGTGCCTTATAAAATAAAGATTTGCACTGCATTAAAGAAAATAATATTTAAATGAGTAAACGGGTGGAGTTAGCAAGTCATATGACCCCCTGAGAGCTATATAATGGTGCACCTAAGACAGATAGTCTGTCAGCAGGAGGATGTGAAGCTGTGAACACCCTGTATAGCTAGCTATTACTAGCTGTATTTCTTTTAAGTTTTGCTGCATTTGCTTCTCTTTTATTTTGCTGTTTAACAGTTCGCTTTAAGTTTATGTAAATAAGTTCTTTATTTTGCTGCCAGTTTACCTCGTGAGTCTATACTTTACCCACAGCCTACAACAGATGGGACTAGAAGTGGGATGATTCCAGTTGATGTTGGTAATCCTACTTGTGGATCTGAGCACAGATTCTGGTGGACTGCTCATGCAACAAGAGGAGGCGGCAGTTTGAACAGTCATTGCTACTAGGTCCATTGTTCAAAAATTGCAACTACCTTTGCTGACAGGTGTGGACCCTGTGGTTCATAGAAAGGTGGCAAGAAGAGGAGAAGAACTGGAAAACCTGCCAATGGAGGATAAAAAGCCAGTGGAAGGGGCCCAAGCAACCGAGTCAGAGGTGGAAGGTCCGTCTGAAGACCCCCATTATTTACTACGCTGGCTATGTGTCCGACAGGCAGAGATGGAGAGAGGGAGAGAGAGAGAAGTGTTCGGCAGATGGAGATGGAGAGAGAAAGAGAGAGAGACCAAAAAGAAATCAAGAACGATGGGCAGATATCCTACGAGCTATACAAACAATAGGTACCAGTAGACCTCTTCCTTCACCTAGGGTTGAACAGAAAGACATTAAGTTCCAGTATTCCAGGGGAAAGGGACTGAGAAAAGGGTGTTTGCCATTATAAACAGAGGGGGATAAACAGGGTGGCCATATTCCACCATGGCAGGCATCTTCGGAAGGATTGTAGGCTGCACAGGCTGTGGGATGGCAACAATTCTCAATTGAGCCTGGAGAGAGGGAAGGAGGCTGCCCACTCTGTAGACAGCTATCTTGTATCAGGAGTGAGGTATATTGGTTAAGGAGTAAGCTGGGGGAGCTGGGGGGGTGTCCAAGGATAAGGGGTGTGGATATGGGCAGCAGAAGGGTGGGGCTGAGGGGAGGCTGGGGCAACGCTCTGAAATTACAGGACGTTATGTTACAGCAAGCAGGAGGGGGGATATTAGGGACAGAGGACCCTTAGATAGGGATGTTGATGCTAAGGGGAAAGCGTATGGGGTGAACATTCTGAATGCAAAGAGAGTGGAGGGGGAAGAATCAGGAGGGGCTGTTGTGCGGAAGCCTAAAACAGCAGACTGTGGGAAGAGAGCTCCTAAGGTGAACAGAGCAAGAGGGAAGAAGAGGGGCAGTTTAGAGGTGCAGTCAGGGAACTCGGGTTACTTGATGGAGGCTGACATAGAGTGTCACAATAAATTTGAGCTACTAACAACCTAGAGGGAGGAAGGGGTTGGTGGAAATGAGGAAACTTATACAGAGGCCAGGGGAGGGAGTCGGATACCCATAGGGCATCACAGACCGCAATGGAAAGGATAGAAATAGTCCCAGAGGGAGAAGGGAAACATAAATGTTAAGCAAATGGGGAGATGCAACATATTGCAGACATGAGGGAGGAAAGCATGATTGGAGAAACTGGGAGATAAGGAGGTGGGAGGGACCCCCTTCAGCAGGGGTCAGTACCAAGATGGGGCCCTAGCTAAGGGGACCCACAGAGAGCCTCTGGAGGCAGGGTACTATTACAAGGGGAGGATGGCGGGAGAAGGGGAAACCATCAGGCCAGGATAAATGGTTTGGATAAGAGAGGGTTAAGGGGACACCTATTCAGAGGGTTTGGGTTAAGTGGGCAAAATAATGAGGAGGCAGAAAGGAGGTGACAAGGGGTCTCTAATAAGGCAGGAAGACTCCCATGGAATTGAGATCATGAATAAAGGGGGGATGGGGGCTGAGAGGGCATAGTGGAGGTAACCATAAGGATGATGGCGGTGTTAAGGTTCTGTTATGGGAGACTCAATGATTAGGGTATCCAGTGGGAGGGACAGGGGGTGGATGCCATAGCCAGGTGAAGGTAGTGAGTATCTCTGAGCTGACAGTGCACAGAGCAAAGTTCATGGTGTATGAAATGGTTAGGGATTGTGGAGGAGCAGATTCCTGGTGCATTTGAGACTAACGATCTAGAGAAATAGCGTTTTGGAAATCCAAGCAAGGTTCAAGAACTTGCCAGAGTCTGTCGGGATAATGGATGCAACATTTCCTTTTCAGAGATATTGCCAGTACCAAAGGCCTCAGTGGAGAAAAAATGAAGCTCACAGAGGTTAATGACTGGCTCAGGAAGTGGGAGTGAAGAGAGTGGGTTGGGGTGTTAGGAACTGGAATGGGTTTGGGAGGATAAGGGACTATATGCAAGGACAGGCTTCATCTTGCCCCATTGGGGAAGGAGTCCTTAAACAGGGATGGCTGACTACATTCAAGAAAGGTGGGGTTTAAACTTGTGAGGGGGGGAAGGGATAAGGGAGGGGCTGACCAGAAGCCCTCCAGATGAGGGGAGTAGCCTTCAAGCCCAAGGGGGGGAGGGGAAACAGACTGGGGGTGGAGGTTTCAGGAGGAGCAGAGGGAGGATGGAAGTATAAGGAATCTGGGTGGGGTTCGACAAAGAGGATCAGGGATAAGGGGTGGGGGTTGGTGTTAGTAAATGCCAGGAGCTTGGGAAACAAGTTGCCAGAGTTCCAGGCCATGCTGTTCGGGGTGGATGTGGTGGCGGTCATGGAGAAGTGGGCCAACAAAAACCATGACTGGGACCTAAACGTGTGGGGGTACACTATGCTTAGGAAGGATAGAAAGGAGGGCAGAGGGGGTGGAGTGGCTATGTTCATTAGAGATGACATAGAAATTGCTAGGGTAGAAGAGGCAGAGGGAAACATGGAGGCCTTATGGGTCACCTTACGATCCCCAGCAGGAGATAAGGTCAAGCTGGGTGTAGTATATAGGCCCCCCGGGATGAGTGATGTTCTAGAGGATGGTTTGCTGGACAACATCGTTGCCCAGTGTGGACCAAAAGGGGAAGGAGTGGTGTTGATGGGGGACCTTAATATGCCAGGTACAAACTGGGGAACCATGTCCTCTAAGGTGGCCAAGGAGCAGAGGCTGCTGGATGGCTTCCAGGATGTGTTCTTAACACAGCATGTGATGGAGCCCACAAGGGAGGGGCATGTTCTGGACGTGGTTCTGGCAGATGGGAGTCTGGTAAGGGACCTGGTTGTACAGGACCCCCTGACTGGGAGCGACCACAATACTGTCTGGTTTCAAATAAGCATGGGGGAGGGGATCTAGGACACTGGCAGTGGACTTCAGGGGGGCAGACTTTGTGGGCATGGGAAATATTCTCAAGGATCACTTGAAGGGGATTACATCAATGACAAGTGTGGAAAGGAGATGGGAGGTCATAAAACCGGGACTTCATGAGGCAGTCAGGATCTGCGCTAAGTTGAAACGTAAGGAGCAAGGTCACATAAACTATGCTGATGGTCCAGTGAGGTACAGGTAGCAGTCAGAGAAAAGAGGCGGTCTACAAAAATATAAAACAACAAGAGGATAGGGATAAGGAAATGTACCATCTTGCATCTAGAAAAGTCACCGTGTGTGATGGGAGACAAAGTCAGTAAAGAGCAGCTGGCACAGGGATACATGGAGGGAAAAGGGTTCTTCGGTACATTGGGAGTGGAGAAAAACTAAGGGTCATCTCAGCAGACTGAGATCAGAAAGAGGTGGAGTGGAAGAGGCAAGGGACCAGGCAGAGGTATTTAATGAGTACTTTGCCTCTGTGTTCACTAGGGAGGGGGATGGGATATCTACAAAGCAAGGCACGAAGGGGATAGAAGCAGCAGTGGGTGGGATCAGGGGAGCAACAGAAATGGAGCAAGAGGGAGGGAGAGGTACCCCAGGGGTGTCACATCTGGATAAGGATAAAAAGGCCAGTAAGGTGGAGGGGACGGATGATGCTATCTCCGCCAAAAGGGTGTGGTTAGCCCTCAAGGCCCTAAAGAAAGACAAATCTCCTGGGCCGGATGGCATTCATCCGAGAGTACTATGGGAATTGGCGGACATACTGGCTGCACCCCTGGCGGAGCTCTTCAACAGGTCACTTGAGACAGGGAGGGTACCTAGGAAGGATTGGCGAAGAGGCACATGTGGGTTGCCAATCCATAAAGGGGTCAGGGAAGTACCAGGTAACTATAGACCCATCAGTTTGACCTCGGTGGTGGGAAAATTAATGGAGTATACTAAAGGAACGATTGGGGTGTACTTGGAGGAGGTGGAGGTCTGGATAGTCGGCAACATGGATTTGTGCCAGGTAGATCATGTCAAACCAATCTTGTGGAGTTCTACGAATGGGTAACATCAGAACTGGACAGGGAAAGCCTGTGGATATATTATTCTTGGACCTCAGCAAGGCGTTTGACTCTGTCCCCCACAATGGTCTGGTGGAGAAACTGATGGGGTTTAGGAGTAGGCCCTTTGATGGTCAGATGGATTGAAAACTGGCTAGCTAGATGCACCCAGACAGTAGTGGTCTGTGGGGAGCTCTCGAACCCTAGAGAGGTTGGTAGTGGGGTACCGCAAGGCTCAGTCCTGGGTCCGATCCTGTTTAATGCATACATATCGGACATCAGGGAGGGTATAAGGTGTGAAATGAGTCTCTTCGTGGATGACTCCAAGATGGGAGCAATAGTTGAGGGAGAAGAGGGGAGATTGGCCCTGCAAGGGGACCTGGACACCCTGGAAAGCTGGGCTCACACATGGAAATTAAATTTCAATATCACCAAGTGCAAGGTGTTGCATCTTGGTCGAAGCCTAATCACAGGAACACCCTGGGAGGAGGCGCTGGAGGCCTCAATGAGGGAAAAAGACCTAGGGGTCATGGTGGATGCATGCATGAATAACTCTGAGCAGTGCAGGAGGCGGCTAGCAAGGCAAACAGGATGTTGGGATGCATCGTAAGGGGATCACCTCTAGGAGCAAGGAAGTGATTCTGCCACTGTACAATGGACTGGTTAGACCACACCTTGAGTACTGTGTACAGTACTGGAGACCACACTTGAAGAGGACATACAGCTCCTGGAGGGTACAGAGGAGGAACTAAGATGATATGAGGGCTAGGATTTGACGTATGAGGACAGACTTCAGGAGCTCTGCCTGTTTTCATTGGAGGAGAGGAGAGACAGGGGGACATGATTGAGGGTCTTCAAGTACCTCAAGGGAATAAATAGGGTAAACATGGAGGATCTTTAGACTAAAGCAGGAGGTATCACCCAGAGGCATGGTTTGAAGTTGGAAGGTGGAAGGGTGAGGGGAAAGGGAGGAGGTTTTCACTGAGAGGGTGGTGGACCCTTGGAATGCACTGCCTGGAGCTGGTTCAGAGATCCACAGTGGAGGCGTTTCAAGACAGAGTGGGACAGACACAGAAAGTGGATGTATCAGATGATGGCCTGTCCCAGGGGGGTGGGGATGGATGATAGGGTTTCTGGAGCACAAGGGACGGGAGGGCCTCGGCACCCAACTAAGGATCTAAGGTTCGAGCAGGACTCGATAGACCGTAAGGCCTAATCTGCTGGCAAATAGTATGTTAGTATGTTAGTAAGTTGGTGAAATGGTGTAGCTCTGATGATATCGAGGCGTACCTAATGACATTTGAGAGGGTGGCAACCGCTTGTGCCTGGCTCAGGGACCAGTGGGTGATTCGGTTAGTCCCATACTTAACTGGAAAGGCCCAGCTGGCTTATATTCACATGGACATTAATCACTCAAATAACTATGATCATGTCAAACAAGCCATACTGAGGAGGTATGATATCAGTAATGAAACATACAGACAACGCTTTTGGTCCTACAAATTCCATAATATAGATACACCCCAGGATGCACACACCCAGTTGAAGGACTTGTGTATCAAATGGTTACAACCTAACACTCGGAATGTTACACAAATCTTTGAAGCTATTATCCTGGGCAATTTACATGGATACTACCACAAGACGTCCAACTATGGGTAAAGGAGCATCATCCAGAATCCTCGGATGTGGCCATAAGAATGGCAGAGGACTACATAATGGCAAGACCTCCTTGAGACAAACCCTTGGGAAGCTCCATGAGTCATCAAACCCTGGTAAGACAGTCTTCTAATACTATTTCACCTAATGTACAAAGTAATAGCACTCCTGGGACTAGACACAACCCTAAAGTCGGGAAGGGGTATAATCCAGACATTGTGTGCCATCAGTGTAATGGCAGACGGCACATTGCAAGATTTTGCCCTAGAAAGAAAACAGAAGATGCACACATGACCCTTGCTAATTGAGGACATTATCTTGTGCCAGTACAGGTCGGAAAGAAAGTAGTGTCAGGTCTCATTGACTCTGGAAGCAAACAAACACTAGTGCATGCCTCATTAGCAGAGACCAGACTTGACTCTAGAGGACCCACTACTGGAGTCACCTGTATTCATGGGGATGTGCACGAGTACCCTTGAGAAAGAAACAGTAGTACAATTGAATGGGCAAACTCAGAGAATGAAGAGGTGGGTGTGGTAGCCTATTTTCCTGTTCCAGTTGGATTGAACATGACTACCCACATTTTGAGACATTGTTGGCCTAACATCAGTGCTGTAACAACCAGCGCATAGGCTAAGAAGGAAGAGACATTGGGACAAACCTTCCCTTTTGATGAAGAACTATATGATAATGTTGGAAAAGACAGAAAGCCCAAAAACCAGAAAAGAAAAGAAAAACAACTTTGGACTTTTAAATATAAAACTGATGTTGTGCATGAACCTATATGTGACTCTATTGCTCATGATAAGATACAGAATTTTAATAGCATAGAATTTAAAAAGGCACAAGCAAATGATAGTATACTAACACCTTTCTTTTCACAGATAGGAATAATGGATGGGTCTCAAAAGCATGTCTTTAAAATTCTTAGTGGTTTGTTACAAATTCCCAAACAGAAGAAGTTGTAGAACAGTTACTGGTGCCCTAGTCCTACAGGAGTCAGCTATTGAACACAGCATACGATATTCCAATGGCTGGACGTCTGGGAAGGGACTGTACACGGAGTCACCTTCTACATAGATTTTACTGGCCTGGCATCCACGAGCAGGTCACAGTCTATTGTAAACATTGTGAAGAATGCCAGAGGGTAACAAAGTCTGGCCATAAGGATAAGGATCCCCTGCCACCATTACCATTAGTGACAGCTCCCTTTGAACATATAGCTATGGATATTGTTGGTCCCTTGCCTAAGATTTCCAAAGGCAATAGGTTCATTTTGGCAGGGGTTGATTATGCTACAAAGTATCCCGAAGCCATCCCATTATGAACTATCACAGCTCCTAGAATAGCTGATGAACTTATAAAGATCTTTAGTAGGATGGGGATACCAAGATACATTCTAACAGATAGGGGGCCATATTTCTGTTCAGCCTTGTTAAAATGGTTATACCAGGCTCTAGGCATTGAAGAGCTGTTCACCACGCCTTACCATCCCCAAACAGACAAGCTGGTGGAACGTTTCAATCAGACCATGAAACAAATGCTAAAAAAGTTTGTAGCAGATGAAGGAAACAAATGGCACACCTACCTCCCCTACATAATGTTTGCCTATAGGGAAGTCCCACAAGCTTCCACAGGTTTTTCACCATTTGAGCTGTTATTTGGACATAATCCAAGGGGGCCCCTAGATGTCAGTGGAAAGACACTAAACAGAAAACTGAAACTCTCCCCCTAGAGTACTGGGAGAAACTGCACCAGCGGCTAATCTCCTATGTCCAGGAAGCTCATAACATTAATGCACAACAACAGATAAAACAAAAAGAATATTATGATAGAGGGATTGGGCACAAAGAATTTAATAAAGGAGATAAAGTGTTACTGTTGTTACCATCTTCAGAGCAGAAGCTGCTTATGAAGTGGCAAGGCCCATACGTAGTCATACAAAGAACTGGCTGAGTAACCTATGAAATAGTTACCGGATAAGAAGAATAGGAGACGCATTTATCATGCTAACTTATTAAAAGCTTGGGTGGAAAGACCAACCCTTTTTGTATAGCTATGTACTTCCTGAATCCAAAAATGAACTGGACATTGCATACCAGCGTCTGGAAGGCATAGGGAAGGTGACTGATATACACATAAGCCCTGAATTAACAGAGATACTGAAAGCTGATTTAGACAAGGTCCTGTCAACATTTAAAAGACACCTTCACAGGTACTCCAGGAAGAATCAGAAGTGCTAGTCGCCATATTAGAGTGGTGGAAAAATAACCCATTAGACAAAAGCCATATAGACTCCCTGAAAGAGTCAGAGAGGAAGTCATTCAGGAAGTGAGAAAAATGCTGGAGATGGGGATCATTGAGCTATCTCACAGCGAATAGTGTTTCCCCATGGTGGTGGTAGAAAAAAAAGAAGGGGGCATACGTATTTGCCTGGACTTTAGAAGACTAAACGCTCTATCACAATTTGACAGTTACCCGATGCCATGCATTGACGATATTTTAGACCATCTAGGAAGTGCCAGATACATCAGTACCCTAGATTTAACCAAAGGTACTGGCAAATTCCACTAGATCCCTTAGATAAGGAGAAAACAGTGTTCGGCACTCCTGTGGGACTGTTTCATTTTACTGTAATGCCATTTGGCATACACGGTGCCCCTATGACCTTCCAGAGGGTGATGAACACACTACTGACCCCTCATACAGCACATAGCACAGCTTACCTGGATGATGTGATTATCTTTAGCCCCTTATAGGAAGAGCATATTCATCATCTATCCTTGGTACTAGCTACTATATCTGAGGCAGGCTTAATCATAAACCCCCAAAAATGTGCCATAGCCATGCAGGAAACGAAATATCTTGGTTTTCAAATAGGAAAGGGATGTATCAAGCCAAAGATTAACAAAGTGGCTGCCATAGCTAACAGTCCTAGGCCTGTTACTAAGAAGGATGTGAGGTTCTTCCTAGGGCTTGCTGGCTACTACCGGTGATTTATCCTTAATTTTTCAACACTAGGTGGTCCGTTAACAGACTTTACAAAGAAAAGAAACCCAGAAAAAGTTAAATGGTCAGCTGAATGTGAGGATGCCTTCTATTCAATAAAAGCAAAGCTATGTTCCTCTCCCATTTTAAAGACATCTGATTTCAAACAGCCGTTCGTTCTGCGAACAGATGCTTCAGATTAAGGCATGGGGCTGTGCTGACTCAAATGTTAGATAGAGAAGAACATCCAGTAATTTATGTTAGCAGAAAATTGCATGAGAGGGAGACACATTATTCGGTAATCGAAAAAGAATGTTTGGCCATCAGATGGGCCACAGAGACACTTCGCTTCTACTTATGGAGAGTTGAATTTGAGTTGTGGATGGACCACAACCCCTTATGTTGGTTACATGTGATGAAGGATAGAAACACCTACATCATGCGGTGGTATCTGTCTTTACAGCCCTACCGCTTCACTATTAAGCACTGAAAAGGTACAGCTCACAGTAATGCAGACTTCATGTCAAGATATGGAATGGATGACATGAATGCTTGTCATCAGACCTCAGGGTAATGTAGTTACTGAACTATGAAGGAGATAGTCCTTCATGGTTGTTTGTTTAAGTATTAAAAGGGATCCCAAGGTGGAGCCTTAGGCAAGGGTGGGCTATGGCTCCATCTCTCCCCGGAGAGATCTGATGACAAGTTTACTGTAACGCTTGAACAAGGATTGTTTAAACCAAAGCCATGCTGGTTTGGTCTTAGTTGGGGAGGAATGTAAGAGAGTGACTGTGAACCCCCCTTCTCTTTTGTTTTTGTAAAAAGGATAGTGGTCTTGGATGTACTTCTGCTTCTTTGTCTTTGTGGTATTTGTATTACTCTATGTTTGTTTATTGGGCTGGCTACCCACTTTTTTTATATGCTGTAGTGTCATCTGTCTGTCTTTTCTGTACATCCTAGAGTCACTATTCCTGCTTTCAAAAGCCATGGTTACAAAAGGAAAGTCTAAAAAGACTGAGGATGTCAGGACTGCTTCCTGCCTGTTTAAATAGTGAAAAGCGTCCTGTCCTCTCTATAGTTTGTGTGCCTGGAGCTCGTTTTGCTCCTTGTAATAAAACCCCTCTTATTTCCCTGTACAAATGTATATTTTGAGCTGTTTTCCCTCCGTAGGCTTCCCCTGTAAAATGCCTGCAAGTTAGCCCCATTTTAGGAAGGGAATGTAAAAAGAAATCCCTTTGGTTTTTAAAGTTTGCAGGGTGCAAAATGTATGATGATGGGGACGTACAGGGGGTCTATGTATGTGGGAAATGCAGTACCCTGGAAGCCCTGCAAGCAGAGATAGAACAACTAAAACTGCGATTAAAAGTGCAAGCAGATATTACTACCTTAGAACATTACATAGATTCTATAGCAGACAGTTTGGCTGAAGAAACAATGGGGGAAATACAGACATCTTCACCTCCTGAAAGGCAAATCCAAGATAGTGGGGATACTGTGGAAGATTGGTGTTTGATACAAAAAAACTAATAAAAAGGGTAGAAGAAACATTGGAGGTTCATCAAATCTAATACTTTCAAATAGATATAGTATCCTTACAACTGATGAACATCAAGATCAAACAGTATTACAAAAGCCACAAATAAGCATGGAATCCAAACATGCAGGTCCAGATAATGCAGCAAAAGCCCAAAACAGTTACACACATGTTGGGAGAGAATACAATACCCCACAGGGTGTTCTTGTTATAGGTGATTCTATGCTTAAACATACAGACAGCGTTCTGTGTGGAACTAGAAAGGAGTATAGCACAGTTTGTGCCCTTGCTGGAGCTGGTATTGCGGATATAAAAAATCTACTACCAGGCCTAACAGAGAATACTATCAAACCCGTCACTCTAATACATGTTGGAGTGAATGATATAGGAAAGAAAAACTATACTGACATACAGAGGGACTTTTAAAGTGTAGGACACGCCCTAAAATCCCAGGGGTGTGATATTATCATTTCGGCGATTTTGCCAGTACCTAGGGCAAATCCTACATTACAAAGAGAGACTGAAAGATGCAATGGATGGTTACTGCGTTGGTGCCTCAGAGAAGGGTACAACTATGTAGATCACTGGTAGGATTTTCAGCGACATAATTTCTTTTCTCACAATGGTTTACGTCTAAACAGGCAGGGTAAGCGTATTTTTGCCATGAAACTAAAGCGCATAATCAACTCACATTTAAACTAATAAATGGGGGGGAAGGGGGTTGCGATACTTTAAGGAAAACATATAAAAGCAACCCAAAATTAAATAACCTAAACTTCCTATCACTTAATGCAAGGAGCCTGACTCATAAAATGGACGAATTTCATTTAGCACTTCATGATCATGAAGTCCATATCTGTGCTATAACAGAAACATGGTGGAGACAGGATGACACATGGGATAAAAACATACCAGGGTATACCCTCTACAACAAAAATAGAATGAGGGCCATGGGAAGCGGGGTAGCTATATATATCAGGGATGATATATTGGTTGAAAATCTGGATACCTCAAGGTGGGAAAATAGTGAAGTTTTGTGGGTTACCATCACCCCAATACAAGATATCAAAATTAACATAGGACTGATATATAGACCTCCCGCTATTTCCCCATTGGAAGATACCAGGCTGATGGATTTTGTTAAACAGCTAGTACAAAGGAAACATTTTATTATTCTAGGAGATTTAAATCTTCCTGGAATAAACTGGGAAAGGCTTACATCCAAGACAGTCATAGAAAGGGAATATCTTGAAATGTTTAACCTAGCAGCCATGGAGGAATATGTCTCCAAAAAAACTAGGGATAATCATATCCTGGACGTAGTCCTAAGCAATATGGGATCACTTACTCAAAACTGTACAGTCCTCCCCCCCCACTGGCAACTAGTGACCACCAAATGGTCAGATTCAAATACACGGGCCCAATAAAACTGAAAAATGGGAAAACCTTGATATATAGGTACGCTCTAGCTGACTTTGTAGGGATGAGAGCTGAGCTACTAAATGGGGACTGGAACACAGATTTTAGGGGTTTGACTGTTTTGAACATGTGGGAAAGACTTAGCAATAAAATTAATGACCTGGTCCAGAAGTATGTACCCTCAAAAAATAAATATAATGATTCCAGAAAAATCCTCTCTCCTTGGTTAACTGGGGAAGTGAAGAGATCTATTAAAAATGAAAATAGGTTGTTCAGAATGGCTAAAATATGTGGAGATGAACAAATCTGGGAAAAATACAAAAGCTGCCTTAGGGCCACAAAAAAGAAGATTGGACAAGCAAAAAGGAGTTACGAGTTAAATTTGGCAACACAGATCAAGGATAACTATAAATCCTTTTATGCATATATAAACAACAAAAGGGCAACAAATAGAAATTTTGGCCCACTATTGGATCAAAAAAGAGACTAATCACTGACAACATTGAAATGGCAGCAGAATGCAATGATTACTTTGTTTCTGTCTTCATACAATACACTGTAAACACCTCCGTAACACATAATGATCCAGATCCTAGTTTCACTATTCTAAAAGAGGATGTAAAGAAAATATTAACGCAATTGGACCAAAATAAAGCACAGGGCCCTGATTTGATACATCCTGGAGCACTTAAGGAGATGGCTGAAGAATTAGCAGGACCCGTAGCATATTTATTTAAAAAAACAGTAGAGGAAGGTATTGTTCCAGAAGTATGGAAACTAGCAGAGGTTATCCCAATTTTCAAAAAAGGTTCAAGGCATGAGGTGGCAAATTACAGGCCAATTAGCTTGACCTCAGTTCTGGGGAAGGTGATGGAAACTCTCCTTAAAGATTATATTATGAATTTCCAATATACTTCAGGAAGCATGAATCCATCACAGCATGGCTTTGTGAAGGGGAGGTCCTATCAGACAAATCTTCTGCAGTTTTACGGGAAAGTCAGTAAGGCCCTGGATGAAGGAAAGCCCATGGACATTGTTTACCTTGACTTTGCCAAGGCTTTTGACAAGGTTCCACATGACAAATTAAAAGAAGTACTGATAAAACAGGGTTTACCTGGTAACGTCACTTACTGGATACAGTCATGGTTGACAGACAGGAAGCAGAGAGTATGTATAAAAGGGGACTATTCAGATTGGGTCAATGTGACCACTGAGGTCCCACAAGGCTCGGTTTTGGGCCCTATATTGTTCAATCTGTACATAGCAACTATTAGTCCATTACAGGAGATCTGTATTTCAAAATTTGCAGAGGATACCCGCATAGGTTATATAGTTAATAATAGGGAGGATGCTGATGTAATACAATCTGCCCTGGAGAGCCTAGAAAAATGGGCATATGATTATGGCTCAACATTTAACAATAATAAATGTACAGTAATGCACTTGGGGAAACACAACAGAAAATACCAATATCAACTGGGGAACATTGGTTTAAGTGAGGTATGCGAAGAGAGGGACCTCGGTACAATAAGTACAAATGATCTAAGTTTCAGAACCCACTACAATCAACTTATAAAAAAAGCAAGTAGGCCAGCCCGCCGGCACAGCGGTAGTGCTACTGCTCGCAGCGCTGGTGACTCGGGTTCAGGAACGAGCCCGGGGAGCTGGAGAGCCGGCCGGGGGGAGAAGGCTGAGCGTCCATAGCATACAAGGCAGTCCAGATACAGTATGTGAATGAATTCATTCATTCACATGTCTGAACTACCTTATATGGAATAGACTACATGCTTATTAACTTGCTCTGAACCAATGGGCGTGCAGCCCTACTGAGCAGTCAGTCAGTCGGGCGGCGGTGGGGTGGCAGGGCAGGTGGGGTGCTGCCACCTTCCGGCTGACGGGGAGCGGGTGGTGGGGCTTCGTGGGTGGGTAGGGTGGGGGCCACTAGATCACCAGGGTACTTGGACCTGGGGGTTGACTCTAATGCCCGCGATCGGGCTTCACGGTCCACTGGACCACCAGGGATATTGGTCTTGGGGGTTTGAACTCTGTTCTGCCTGCAATCGGGCTAGTGGGGGGTGGGGTTACTACTGTTATGCCCGCCATCAGGCTAGTGGGGGGGTTACTACAGTTTTGCCTCGCGATCGGGCCAGTCTGGGGTTGACAGTTTTGCCTCGTGATTGGGCCATTGGGGGTTGTTCAGTTCTGTTCTGCCCACGATCGGGCTACGGGGGGGGTTACTATTATGCCCATGATCGGGCTGCAGGGGGGCACAGGGAAGAATTGGAAGGCCACCCACAGGTGGCAGCTGCTGTGTTGCACCCTGCAATGCGGCAGCTCACCTGTAGGTGGGCTTCAACTTACTCCATTTTTTTTGGGCTCAAAGTTGTGCAGGCGCAGGTTGGGAGTTGCACCTGCACAACTCTGCACAGCCCGGCTGAATATCGGACTGTGCAGTTTATGCATGGTTCCTCCCCCTCCGGTTGAGCATGCCTTCATTAGCATTGCGCTGTTGCTCAGCATGACTTGGGGGGTGCAACTGCCTCCTGCTGAATATCGCAGAATGGTGCAATTTCGGACTTGCGCAGGCGCAACCCTATTGTGCATGGCGCAACCCTTTTGAATATCCAGCCCAGTGTGTCCTGCGAGTTTTCTTGGGGTTTTCTGGGTCTGTTAAAAACGAGTGCTCTCCTGTTGCTGTTAGCGTCAAAGCTCTCCTGAAACACACCACCTTCAGCTTCAGCAATGCACTAAGAGCCGGCCAGCTGCTTACTAAACATATTTATGCTGTTGCTAGAAGGGGGTGGTGCTTCTTGGAGCCTAAAGACTATTTTTATTCTTTAAAATGCTGAAAATTCATTTCTCTGATTGCATTCAAGTTGTTATTATGATTTAAAAATGTTTGTGCATTGTAAAATAAAGATGTGCACTGTATTAAAGAAAGTAATATTTAAATGAGTAAACAGGGGTGGAGTTAGCAAGTCATATGACCCCTGAGAGCTATATAATGGTGCACCTAAGATAGATAGTCAGTCAGCAGGAGGATGTGAAGCTGTGAACATCCTGTATAACTAGCTATTACTAGTTGTATTTCTTTAAAGTTTTGCTGCATTTGCTTCTCTTTCATTTTGCCATTTAACAGTTCACTTTAAGTTTATGTAAATAAATACTTTATTTTGCTGCCGATTTGCCTTATGAGTCCATACTTTACCCACAGCCTGTGACACTCTTTACCACGTTCAGGGTCACGGACCTGTGCTGCCCATGTGGTCGGAGCTCCCGATACGTTTTTAGCTCCTGTTCCATCTCCCAACCCTTTCTCCTTTCGAGGATTCGGCATTGTGGCGATTGCATATTCCGCTGTCAAAATCTGGATCTAGAAGTACAACTATTCAGGATTTACTCTCGTAAAATATTAATTTACTGAACATGAGTTACAGCACTCTAAGACTTGCGCCCATTTTGCTCAGGCTCCACAGCGCCCTCCCCACACCACACTTTAGGCTTTTATAAATTACAGAAGTCCATTTTTGGAATATGGGACCAAAATTGAAAGCACTTAAAACTTTGTTTAGATTATCTCATTCCAGGGAGTCAAAAGCCTTCCCTATATCCAATGAAACTGCCAAAATAGGGGATTTATGCTACTGAATTCTTTGAGCAGCCCAGATCACCAAAAATAATCTGCATACGTTATCTGAGGCCTTTCTTCCTTGCATAAACCCAAACTATTCTTGTCCGATAATATTCTGTAGAACCTGCCCTAACCTATTGGCTAGTATCTTGGTGAGAATCTTGTAATCAAAATCTTGTAATGAAATGGGCCTATAAGTAGAACATTCAAGACTATCTTTACCTTCTTTGGCCAAGAGACACATTAAGGCATCACTCACAGAATCTGGCAAGCATTCTCTGTCCAAAGAATCCTGAAACATAATCATTAAATGTATACCTATAATAGAATTCAAGTGTTTATATATTTCGCACAGCAACCCATCTGGCCTGGGTGTTTTTCCTTTGGGGGCTTGGCTAATAACATCTTAAACTTCCTGTATGGAAATGGGTTTATCTGTCATTTGCTTTTCAGCATCAGAGATTGTAGGCAGATCTGCTCTTTGTAAAAAATCATTTACTAACTTAGGCTCAGGGACACCTTGTGATTTGTATACATTTCTGTAAAAGTCTTTAAAGCATGTATTAACAGGTTTTAAATTGTATTAGATACTACCTCTATTATCTTTAATTCCTTTAATAATGTGTTGACTTTGTTGCTTTTTAAGACAGTAAGCTAAAAGCTTGCCAGCTTTCTCACCAGCTTCCTAATATTTTTGTTTTACACGATAAAAGGCATATTCAATTTTGGCCGAATGGATTTTGTTGAGTTCATATTTTAGTTTAGCAATTTAATAAAGTAATTCTTGTTTTCGAGAGGGATTATTTTTAAAGGCAGACAGCAGGTGACTTAGTTGAAGTTCCTTATCTGTCAACTCTTTTTGTTTTTCTTACTTTTTCTTTGATACAAAAAGTACAGTTACGTAAGAACTTACCGTAACAGTAGGTCTTCGAGAGGATCTCTTGCAGCAAGCTACACCATAAGGACTGTGTCACCAGGTACTAGGACCCCATGGAAAAATTCTTAGCTAGCATTACCCAACGGGAACCGCCCCTAACGTCGGACCGCCTCTGACATCCACCAATGGTATAAAGAGGGTGGTCCCCAGCCAGTCCCCAGTTCTCCAGCCGGAGACCCGGCTGACAAATAATAGAGAACCGAGGTTAGTGTAAAATCCCGCAAGGGTAAGGCAAGGAAGGAGAAAAGGACCAGGGAGAAGGAGGGTGGGAAATAACGCCTGCTGCAAGAGCTCCTCTCGAAGATCTACTGTTAAGTTCTTAAGTAACTGTACTATCTTACTTCGAGTGGCTCTTTCAGCAGGCTGCAACATAAGGACTGAGTACCAAACAGTACTAAAATGATCCCAAATGGGCTGGGAGGTGGAAAACTGAGAAGTGGGAGAAGCTTCAAGACAATAGGCCTTGAAGCACCGCCAATTCCAGCTCTCTGACCGGAAACAATGTCCAGGCTGTAGTGCTTCACAAAGGTGTGCACTGAGCTCTAAGTAGCTGCTCCACAGATATCTGCCACAGAAACATTACAAAATGTTGCAAAGGAGGTGGAAACACCCCTGGTGGAATGACCATTAACCGAGGGTTTGTTGTACTTATTATAACAGAAGGTGATACAATTTATTTATTTTATTTATTTAGTTTTTGTTGACTGGGTAAGGTGTGCTAGCCATAGCAAAAATTATTTTCAGTCACGACCTGGGAGTTTACAGAAACAAAACATTTGTTTAACAGAACATTTGTTTTAAAAAAGGTAGAAATAATCCTAAACAATAAAAGCTTAGACAATAGTAATACAGTGTAGGCAGGAGAAGACAGTAAATACAATTGATTGAACAATAGTGTATGACATAGAATGATGAGTGAGCAAATACAATGAACAGAGACATTTGGAAGCAAATTCAATGGACTAGCCATCTGGACAAATTCTGTTTTGCCACAGATGTCCCCAGAGTTCTCGGGGCAAAGGAAACAAAAAGTTGGTCAGATTTTCACAATGTGTGAGTACAACTTATGTAGTATCTGAACACTCTGTGAACATCCAGAGTGTGAAGCAGAGCCTCTCCTCGATTGGTATGCTCTGGGTAATGTACTGGAAGGTTGATGTCCTGATTAAGGATAAATTGTGATACTACCTTAGGCAGGAACTTAGGATTAGTCCTCAAGGACACCCTGTCCTTGTGGAAAATTAGATACGGCTCTTTATCCATCAGAGCCTGAAGCTTGGAAATCCTCCGAGCTGAAGTAATGGCAACTAAAACCAACTCTTTCCACGACAGAAAACATAGCTCGCAATCCACGGCTGGTTCGAAGGGAGGCAACTTGAGTTTTTCTAACAAAATCAAAAGATCCCAAGGAGGAATGGGGTCCCTAATGGGAGGTTAAAGATGAAGCATTTCCCTCAAAAATATTTGGGCCAGATCCATCTGGGCAACATATTTGCCATCCACTGGTACATGATAGGCAGAGACTGCAGAAAGCGGTACCTTGATGGAGGAATATCAGAGTCCCGAGTCTGACAGAGAGAGGAGATACTCAAGGACAGCATTCAGAGGGCACAAGAGGGGGTCCAGACCCCGACTGAAGGCCCACAAGCAAAAGTGTTTCCACTTCATGGAGTAGGTAGCCCTAGTGGAAGGTTTTCTAGCTGCAAACAAGACCTCAGCCACTCTGGAAGATTATAACGTGCTGTGGCTATGTCTGCAAGTGCCAGACATGCAGATGTAGGGACCGGAGGTCTGGGTGAATTAACCAGCCCTGCTTTTGTGACAGTAATCAAGAGGACAAGGGGAGGGGAACTGGAGGTTCCACTGCCAGCTGCTGCATTAGCGGGAACTATATCTGGTGAGGCCAGAGCAGAGCAATGAGAATCATCTCCACCCCCTCCACTTGGAGTTTGAGCAGAACTCCTTGCAAGGGAGGGAAGGCATACAGAAACCTCCCTGTCCAACAGAGGGACAATGCATCTCACCAGAAAGTACCAGGCCTGTGATCAAGCGAGCACAAACTGGGCAGTTTTGCATTGCACGGGGATGCAAAGAAGTCCAGCTCTGGATGGCCCCATCTTTGGAAGAGGTTATCCGCTACTGACTGCAGGAGTTCCCATTCATGAGTCCTTGATCGAGACCGGCTTAGAGCATTGGCCAACATGTTTTGGACCCCTGGAACATGCACTGCAGTGAGCAATAGGCCATGCTCTAGAGCCCATAACCACACCCTCATATCCTCCTGACAAAGAGGATAGGAGTGAGTTCCTCCCTGCTTGTTGATGTAGTAAACGACTGACATGTTGTCTGTCTGCATCAACAGGGGACTGGGACAAAGATCCAGGAGAAACACTCGAAGAACATATAGAATTGCCCTCATCTCCAGAATATTGATGTGGAGGGTCAATTCTAGAGAAGACCATGCACCTTGAGTCTGATGGTTCTGAAAATGAGCTCCCCAACCCAGGCCCCAGGCATCGGTTGTGAGAACCTGTAATGGAGGTTCTCTCTGAAAAGAGACCCCTGACTCTAGATTCTATGGAGAGAGCCACCAAGAGATAGTCTATACCACTGCATTGGAGAGCGAGACTGGCTGGTCGAGATCGTCCTCTCTCTGATCCCACTGCACCCTGAGAGTCCACTGAGGAACTCTCATAAAGAGGCAATGCTAAGGGAACGGTCACTATGGCTGCGGCCATATGGCTTAGGAGCTGGAGCATGGTTTGAGCTGGGACCTGGTGAGCAGCTGAGACTTTGTAGGCCAAAGAGCAAAGGCATATTGCCCTGTCTGGTGGGAGTAAGGCCATCCCTTGCTCCGTGTATAGGATTGTCCCTATGTATTGAAATCTTGACATGGCACCAGGAATGACTTGGCTATGTTTAGGGTGATTTCCAAGGAGCTGAACAGGCTGAAGATGTCCTCTAAGGCTGCCAGAAGCTGATCATCGAGATAGGGATAAACGAAGTGTCCCTGCCTCCTTAAAGATGCTGCAACTACAGCTAGGCACTTTGTGAATATGCAAGGTACTGAGGAAAGGCTGAAGGGCAAGGTCTGAAACTGGAAGTGCCTTCCCTGAAAGGAGAACCTCAGGAACCTCCTGTGAAATGGAAGTACAGGATATGGAGGTAGACATCTTGCATGTCCAGGGAACAGAGCCAGACCCCTTGATGCAACATGGGAAGAATGCCCGGCAAAGTGACCATTCTGAACCTCTTGTACTCTATGTAATTGTTCAAGAGGATCAGGTCCAGAATCAGGCAAAGATCCCCTGTCTTCTAGGGAACCAGGAAGAAACGGGAGTAGAACCCTTTCCCCCACTGGGGGGCTGGAATGGGTTCTATTGCCTTCTTGTCTAGAAGGGACTGTGCCTCCTCCCAGATGAGCTCGGCATGAGAGGAGGGAGTAAGCCATTTGGACCGGGGGATGTCCAGAGGCATCTGAAGAAATTCCAGCATATGACCCTGCTCTATCAACTGGAGGACTCACGCATCATTGGTGATTGAGGTCCACCCATTGAGGTAAAATGAGAACTGACACCCTACTTCCTCTGTCTTGGACTCAGCAAGTGGCATGGGATTGGACAAGGAGTCAGGCTTAGGAGCCTGGGGTGGGCAGGGAGACCGGGGAAGGTTTGGTGTTCTTAGGTCCCTGTGCTCCACTGGGTTGAGAGGGAGCTTTACGCCAAAAGTTGCCTCTCTGTTGCTGTCCTTTCGACTTCTGCCTTCCCTGGTGCTGAAACTGATGACGTTTGCCAGGGATCTGCTCAGACCTGTACAACTGGTGTACTGACTGAATGGCCTTACCCAAGTCCTGGAGGTCCAAGATCATTTTCTCAATGTCTGGACCGAAGAACACGGACCCATGGAATGGGGCATCAATGAAGGCATCCTGGAGGTACTGCCTAAATCCAGAAACTCAAAGCCAAGAGTATCTACGCATACAAACCCCTATGGCTGCTGCCCTGGCTGCTGTGTCTGCTGAGTCATAAGATGATCTCAAGATGTCTTTTCCCACGTCCAGACCAGACTGGAGTACATCCAAGAGCTCCGTTTTGTGCTCAGAATCATGTTGTCTTTTGGCGAGCTCGATTGCCTTGCTCTAGAGGGACTTCTGGTACTGACCAAGTGTGCCAAAAAATTAAGTGAATAAATGGTGCAAGTAGCTGAGGAGTAAATCTTCCTGCTGAACTGGTCCAGGTGTTTGGATTCTTTGTCCAGCGGCTGGGAGCTCATGTGCCAGGACTGTTTGGTCCTGCCATGGGCAGCCGTCAGTATGACTGAGTCGGGCTTGGGCTGCTCACCTAGGAACAGCTTCCTCGTTGGGGTGCAGTATAGCCAGCCAGCTTTCTTGGGTATAGTGGGGTCTGTCGAAGGGTGCCTCCAGGCCAACCTGGTAACGTTCTGAAAGGAGACTACCAAGGCAGTGACAACTAAGGGTTTGGGCTCATTCATACCTAGGAAATGAACCAATCTCTTTCTCTCTGGATCCAGATCCTCGGTTTCCCATTGATTTAAAAACTGGATGTGACGCATCACATCCAAGAAAGTGGGATCATCCAGGGGGAGTACCCTGGAGGATCGGGATGGTGGGGAGAAGAGGAAAACTCTCCCGAGGATCTGGAGGAGGCAAAATACCTTGAATTGGATGACCCTGAGGAAGATCTAGAGCAAGAACACTTATGCCTCCTCCTGTAATGCCTGGAGGATGGCCTGGAATGGCGACTATTCCGTTCTGGAGACCTGTCATCAGACGGAGCAGGTGATTTGCCCCTGGGGGGAGGTGGCAACCTTGGTGCCTATGGGAGTAACTGCGGGGATTCTACTGGGAGAGGTTGCGGTAGGGGAGCCTGTGGTTCCTTAGGGAGGATGACCTTCCTGACAGTGTCCCACAAGGAACTGAAAAGATCCCTTACTTCGGCTAGGGAGACCATAGCAGGAGCAGATGGACCTGACATCTCAGACCTGTCATCAGGCTCCTAAGGCGGCAGACCTGACAGCTTGTCAGGGACCAGCGTACATTTTGGAGATTTAGTTATCTCCAGCGTCTGGTTCTGAGGTGGCATCACAGCTAACGGCTACTCGTCCGTCAGCAATGGGTCAGGTGTTGGGAGAGGCCTTACCTCGGCCAGCGGCTGTGCCCCTTCCAATGGCCATTTTGGAGGTGCTAATGGTGTGGAGGACTCCGAAGTCAAAGAGGTAGAAGATGGAGTGGTGCACCAGGAGTCTGACGCCTGATGCTTCAGAGAGCTGGCGTCAGGGTGGGACACCGTTTCCAGATGTTGCTTCCTGTCATCGGGTCTAGCTGGATGATCTGACAAGGTAGAGAAAGCCTTCACTAGAAGGTGGATGGCAGACTGGGTGTTGCCCACCTCTTTAATGGCAGAATATTTTGCCTTCGACCCAGAGGAATGGCTGTAGGGCCTAAGACTAAGGGAGGGGGCCAAAGGCCCTTGCCCGAGGAAACACCACCTGATGTCCACACTAACGCCAGGGGTTTCAAGACCGACAACCCGGAGGGAGCTTGGGTTGATGGGGGGGGCAGAGTCTGACCTCAGACTGGAGCTGGCCATCTTCTGATATGGAGACCTGGATTGGGAGTCAGAGTGGTCCTTATCATGGTGATGGTGCTTTCCACTGGACTTTTTCTCCTTCTTGTGAGAAGTCCCTAACCCCGAGGAAGAAGAGGATCCTAGGCCTTGAGTGGTCTTTTGCACGGTGGCTAGCTGCTGTTCAAGAAGGCAAGTCTTCAGCATCTTCAGATGATGGATACAAGTTTGTCAGTTGAACTTTTTGCAGTGTAGACAGGAGTCAGTGTCAAGACTGGGCCCCGGGCAGATAAGGCAGGCAGAGTGACCATCTCGGGCGGGAATTTGCTTCCCGCATGAGCACTTAGATTTTGGGCATTGGTTAGATGATGACGGCTAAGAGATGCACTGAAATTTGTGGAAAACAATAACTATTAATTAACTATAAATCTTTTCAAAAATGGCGAACGGCTGTTAGCATGCAGGCATTCATGGAACCGATGTGAATGGGTCAACAGGAAAAGAACTGGGGAGTGGCTAGGGACCACCTCCTTTATACCACTTGTGGACATCAGAGGTGGTCCAACATCAGGGGCAGTCCACGCTGGGTACTGCTAGCTAAGAATTTTTCCGTGGGGTCCTAGTGCCTGGTGGCATAGTCCTTATGGTGTAGCCTGCTGTAAGAGCTCTCACTCGAAGTAAGATCCAGTAATTCAATGTGCTCATGCAACTTGATATTATGTATGCTTGTGTAACTTAGATACATTGTGGCTGTTCACCTCTCTATCCATGAGATATACCACTCTATAGGTGGATGACGGCGATGAACCCTAGAGGAGGGTTCCACCCCTATAGCTACCATGGGAATGATTTCTTTGGCCAAAGGTAGCTTAGGAAGAAGCCCATGGAAGAGAGACGTGCCGCTGGAGGAGGAGAGGAGGATGGTGGGGCAATGAAAGAAATGAATCCTGGCACTAGCCAGGAGCAGCAGCCTTTTAAAAGCCTATGGTGGAGTGGTTTGTTGCTCCACCCATTGAACTACAGGCACAGCCTTTGCAATTCAATGTGCTTACGCAACTTGATATGATTTATGCTTGTGTAACTTAGATACATTGTGGCTGTTTGCCTCTCCATCCTTGGGATATACCACCCTATAGGAGTAAGACAGCGAGGAACCCTAGAGAGGGTTCTACCCCTATAGGTACTGCGGCAATGATTCCTTGGCTAAAGGTAACTTAGGAAGAAGCCCTAAAAGAATACCCAAAAAGAGGTGTCGAGCATTGAAGGACATGAGAAGTCAGAAGATATTGAGGATGGAAATGGAGGTCAGTGGTCAAAACTGGGACAGGAGAGGAATGAGAGATGATGAGAACAATGAATGAAATGAAAGCTGACAAGATGCAGAAGGGTGGACTTCCTAAGGAGAGAGAAACAGCCGGGGCCACCATCCAGCTCCAGCCAACAATGTAACCTAACTACAGAACCTATGAAAACACTAACTGTGTTTAATATTATGACCATCGGCACAGAGGAGAGGAAAAAAACCCTTTGAGGAGGAAACCTCTGGGGATCCAAGGCCTAGATTGCCTTCCCTCCAGGCTAAAGGATGTTTTGGTTAGTGACAGCTCAGCTACTGCAATTTAGAGTCGCGGTCAAGGGAAGAGGAAAAGATTCCAATTTTGATAAGCTCTCGTTATGTCCTTCTAACTGGAATGCTGTTGAGAGTTGCGAGCGATGTGTCTACAACTAGACGCCCAAAATCAAAGGAAGAAAGAATTGACTGCTGAGGCACTAAGCCAGCCTACGTGAGCCTACGAAACAGACCAGGTGAACCAGAGGCGGTCAGATGGAGAATGGCGTAGAGGGTGCCTCTGAACCCGCTCGGGCGGCCAAAGGGCCTCTAATGATGACAGTCCCACACCTCGCAGCTTGAAGTCATAAATTCTACATTCAGAGGTGTCGCCTAAATTAGGGATGACTGAAGGTCCACCCAGAGCAAAGACATTCTCACTATGGGCCAGGGAGAAGGACTTCCGCTCCAAGCTTTGCATGCTCTAGATGCAGACCTCATGGGTACAGAGCGAGACTGTTGGCTACAGGCTAGCCCTGAGCCATGGAGCAATGGACACAGAAGGCACATCTCTGAGTGGAGATCAGGTTGAGTCAAGGCAGCATAGAACCTGTATGAGGGGTATGCTTGAGTAGGCGATGTGAATGAGTAGACCTAAGGAGAGGTCAGACTGAGTGAAGGAGCCCCCAATTTGGGTACTGAGGAGGCGGGTTGCAGGAGCAACCACAGGAGTGTGTGCCAACTGGGTCCATTGAGAAGCCAAATCAGAAGAGCAGCGAACTTCATGAGGTAGGAACGAGAACAGCTGGGCGAAGCTGGCAGCTGACAGGGAGGCACTAAGTACCAGGAGTAGTGAGGTTGGAGCTATGAAATCGGAATGAACGAATGGAGGTGTGAGGTAGATATACAAGGTAAGCCAATAGAGGGAAGCCTGAAGGCTGGCAAGGACTGTAGAATGGGAATGGATGGTACAAAGAGGGATAGACTAAGATGGCCAGGCAAAACCCACAGCCTATGATGAGTTGAGAAATCGATGTGGGAAGAAAGGATGGTCAAGCATGAATAAATGATAGATAAAGGTAGAACTGAAAGCCTTGAGGGCCGGAACAGTAAGGTGAAGCATGAAATGGATGATGTATGATAATGAAAAGAAGCTTGGAAGGCCAGAACAGTGAAAGTGAGATATGAAATGGGCGATGTATGGTAATGAAGTGAAGCCTTGAAGGTCAGTACCGGTAAGGTGAGGTATGAAGGAGATGATGTATGATGGTGGTGTGGAGGCCTTGAATGCCGGTACGTTTAAGGATAGGTAAGATGTCAAGTAGGGTATGGAATGGATGACGTTCGGTAATGATATAGTTTTGACATGGAGTAGAGGATATGCAAGTGGATGGGACGAGAACATAGGACTAGAGTATGAGGAGGATGCAAATAGGTATGGTGATGACAGGACAGAGAAATACCAGCAACAAAGATGGTATGTAGAGAGGTAGTGGGTAGGAATGGAGTGGCGAAAGGGACAGTGGGTAGACTATGGAGATCCCAAAAGAAAGAACAATGACAGAGAGCCAGGGGAAGAGAGAAGGTTCAAGAACAAAAGACACGATATGATGGAGGTATGGCACAGAAGGTTGGTACAGAAGTTATTAAATGAGCGACGTATGACAGCAGGGTGAAAGCTTTGAAGGCCGGTACGAGTAAGCACAAAGTATGATGGCAGGAAGAGTATAGGAAGGATGAGTTTCGAGAATGAATGTAGGTTGACACAAAGTAGAGGGAGATACAAGGCGAATGGTCCAAAATGTCAGACTAGGGGAAGAGAAGAGACAAATAGGTACAATGATGGTGGGGTAGGGAAACACCACAAAAGAAAAGATGAGATAAGAAAGGAGAGGAGGTGATGGACCACCGACGCCGAGTACCAGCAGAACCAAGCAATAGAAAATATGCTATGAAAAATATGCAGCAAGCAGAGTAAAAGGCACCCGGAGGAGAAACACATCGAGGCAGGAAGCCTGGGCAAATTGCCTCCAAGGGATGTACCCCAAATAGGGTCCTGACTTACTGCCCCAGGCTGACACTCCAGTACCTGGGAGCCTTCCCCTATCAGCAGCCCTGGACAAGTGAGGCAGGAGCAAGCGTGGTGGGGTAGCGGTGCAATGGGACTCATGATCTGGATCCAGGTCAGACTGGGTGTGATGGAGTTCGAAGCTGGGGCTGACAGTAGAAATTGAATGAGGTGCAGCTGACACGGGTTTGGGCCACTGCCAAACCTGGCTCCAGGTACAGGGCAGGGAGAAGCAAGAGCACAGAAGTCGGGAGGCACAGCACAATGCGCGACAGATACTGATGCCCAGGGAGGAGAAGCAGAAACATGCAATCGGCCATGGAAAATGAGCTGGAAAGACAAGCGGGTGCGTCGGGTGTGATGTCGCACCCCAAGGGGGGGGGCAGCCACAGTGACAGCTCAAGGGAAGAGCCAGGAGCGATGTGGGTCAGAGGAGCAAGGAAGATGGGGGCCACACAGAAAACCCCAATGAGGCCAAGAAGGAACAAGCCACATGGGCAGCGAGGTACAGGGCAGAGGGAGGTGACAGCGAGGGAAGCGGAATGAAAACACCCAAGGCGACAAGCGAGAAAAGTGAGCGGGGAAACCCAGAGCTCAGAGGAGCCACAGCAGAAGAGATGGGAGAACAGGAGAAAGAGCGGGGGGAGGGGGGGAGAGAGCAATGCAGGGAGAAAGGAAATGGTTGTGGAACAATGCAATCAATGCAGAGAGATAGGAGCTCTGATAAGGCCAGAAATGGGAGGTGGGAACAAGTGACCAGAGGTGCAAAGGAAATGGGACTAGTCTAGAGAGAAGGAAGGTGGCTCCTCTGGCTGCAAGGAAAGAAAAGAATCCTGGCAGTAGCCAAGAAGAGCGGCCATTAAAGGCCTGATGGGGGAGTGGTTTGTTGCTCCACTCATTGAACTACAGGTGTAGCCTTTGCAAATGTCCCTCTGATATATGCTTTAAAGGCTTTCCATAGGACCTGGGATGAGACCTCCCTATTATTATTGCTTTCAAAGTATGAGGTAGCCTCTTCAGAAATCCATGTTTTAAAATTAGGGTCTTGCAGAAGAGATGTGGCTTCTATCACAGTTATGTTCAAAAAGGATGGATACTTTCAGCATGCTATGATCCAAGACCATCATGCTTTCATAATCAGCATTACTAACAGTATTGCATTTACCAAGAGGTAAGAAAAAGTTGTCTAGTCTATTGGAAACTCCATGCCTTGCTGGATAAAAAGAATAATCTTTATTCTGAGGGTTTGCCAGTCTCCAAACATCTAAAAGGCCCAGTTCATTTAATACATCATGGAGAGACTGTCTAGATTTAGTGGATACAATTCTAGATTTAGGACTGCATCTGTCTAACACAGGATCCATAACTTCACTGAAGTCCTCCCCCCCAACAAAAAGTACAGTTACGTAAGAACTTACCGTAACAGTAGATCTTCAAGAGAGGCTCTTGCAGAAGGTAACTACATACAGGGCTCTTGCAGTAGGTAATTACATATAGGACTGAAGCTGGCAGGCGTCAGCACCCCACGGAAAAATTTCTAGCCAGCAGTCTCTGGTGAGGGGACACTGCGATCAGGTGACCCGACGTCATGTGACGTCAGTATAAAGGGGCAGTCCCCCACGCCCGCCTTCTAGTTCTTTCCCACCAAAGGCCAAACAGCGAGACGAGAGAGAAGCAGATATTTTCCATCCTGGAAAAGGAGCTGAAAAAGCTAAGGGGGATGGATGGCGGGAAAGTATTTACTACTGCAAGAGCCTCTCTTGAAGATCTACTGTTACAGTAAGTTCTTATGTAACTGTACTATCTTACTTTGAGAGGGCTCTTGCAGTAGGCAATTACATATAGGACTGAGTCCCAAGCAGCCTGGAACAAAGAGAAGCTCACGGGAGGAGGAAACTACTCATACACAGATCCTCTGGCTGTGAAGGTCTTAGGAAAGAAGACCTTGCCGAACAGCCAACCCAAAGCCGGCGAGAGACAATGTCCAAACTGTAATGTTTTGTAAAGGTATGGACAGAAGTCCAAGTTACGGCTGCACAAATGTCAGCCGTCGACACATTCTTGAAATAAGCAGCAGAGGCAGCTACACCCCTAGTGGAGTGACCTCTGACTTAACCTGGCAAGGTCTTGTGATACTTGTCATAACAGAAAGTGATACAATGAGCCAACCATTTTGAAAGGCATTACTTGGAGACAGCATTGCCCTCTCTTTTGCGAACAAAAGAGACAAACAGTTGATCAGTCTTTCTGAGATCCTTTGTCCTGTTGGTGTAGTATCTCAGAATCCGGTGAGCATCCAGAGTATATAAGAGATACTCCCCTTGATTGGAATATTGCATAAAAAATGCAGGCAGTTCCATGGACTGAGTCAGCATAGATTCCGCTACCACCTTAGGGAGAAACTTAGGGTTGGTACGCAGAGCCACGCGTTCCTTGTAGAAAATCAAGTACGGGATTTTGCACATTAAAGCCTGAAGCTCAGAAATTTGTCAAGCGGAGGTAGTGGCCACCAGGAAGAGATCCTTCCAGGAAAGGAACTTAAGGTCTGCTGATGCTGCTGGCTCAAAAGAAGGCAGGGTAAGCTTCTCGAGAATGAAATTCAAGTCCCAAGGAGGGGCAGGTGCACGAAAGGGGGCTCTCAAGTGGAGAACCCCTCTAAGGAAGGTTTTAGCGACTTCCAGCTGTGTAAAAGACCTGTCCCCGAAAGGAACATGGTATGCAGAAATGTCCACCATGTGAACCTTCAAGGAGGAGTGACTGAGACCCAGATCGAAGCGGTGACACATGTAATCCAGGAGCCTCCCGACAGAGCAGGAGAATGGCTCGAAAGCTCTGGAAGAGGCCCAAATAGAGAACCTTTTCTATTTCATGGCATAAGTGGAACGAGTGGAGGGCTTTCTGGCCTCCACTAGACTCTCCACCACCTGCGACGAAACCCCAAACTGGATTTGAATCATGTCTGCAGGAGCCACGCATGCAGCTGAAGGGATTTGAGTCCTGGATGGACCAAGGTCCCCTGATCCTGGGTCAACAAAAGTTGTGACAGAGGAAGAGGAGGCTCCTCGGAGTACTGTAGCAGAAGAGAGAATCAAACTTGCCTGGGTCAGAATGGAGTGATGAGGATCATGTGAGCTCCTTCTAAATAGAGTTTGTGTAGGACTCTCGGGATCAACGGGATCAGGGGAAAGCATAGATGAATATGTCCTTCCAGTTTAGAGACAGAGCATCTCTCCAAAAAATTCTGCACCCTGGAGCGAGCGAGCAGAAGATGGGAAGTTTTACATTGAGAGGAGAGGCAAACAGGTCTACCTGAGGGGTTCCCCAGCATAGGAAGACATCGTCTACTACCACCTGATCCAGTTCCCATTCATGTGCTTGGGCAGATGACCAGCTGAGGTGATCTGCCAAAGTGTTCTCGACCTCCGGAACACAAATCGCCGTGAGGTGAAGGTTGTGAAGTGTCACCCAATCCCATACCCACATCACTTCCCTGCAAAGAGGGTAGGAACGGGTTCCTCCCTGTTTGTTGATGTGCCACACTATGCACATGTTGTTGGTCTGAATGGCCAGATGACCAGAAAGCAGATACAGATGCAGAGCTTGTAAGGCATACAGGATGGCCTTCAGCTTGAGTACATTGATGTGAAGAGTCTGTTCGAGCCTGGACCTAGAGCCCTGGGTCCATTGAGATCCTAGCTGGGCTCCCCAACCCTCACCCGAGGCATCTGTCATCAGGATTTGGGAGGGGGGAGAAAGAAGGGAACTCCCCAGCAAAGGTTCTCCTGAACCATCCACCACTGCAAGTCCCGAATCATCGGAGAGGAGACCAGGATCTCACGATCCAAGTCGTCCACCAATTGATCCCACTGAGACCGAAGCATCCACTAAGAGATTCTCATGTGGAGCCAAGCACAAGGCACTGTCGGAATGGCAGCCACCATGAGCCCGAGGAGGCGAAGGACTGACCTGGCAATGACCTGCCTGTGGCGGAACAAAAGGCTGGCGTGAGCCTGAAGGGTGGCCACCCTGTCCAAAGGCAGGAAGGCCATACCAGAAGTCATATCCAGTATCGCCCCGATAAACTGGAGTCTGTGTGATGGGATCAAATGGGACTTGGCCTGGTTGATGGTAATGGGGAGTGGACAGAAAAGGCGGAGGAGCAGGCAGAAGCACTGAATAAATACTTTTGTTCCGTGTTCACAGAAGAAAAGGGGGGACCGCTACCAGCATGGGCTGGGAGGGTGGGGACAGGAGGAGAGGAGGCAACAGATGGAAGAATTGAGGCAAGTAGAGTCCTAGAGGGACTGAGGGCACTGAAGGTAGACAAGGCACCAGGGCCAGATGGTATCCACCCCAGGGTGCTGAGGCAGATGGCAGAGGTGTTGGCGGAGCCGCTGGCAGATCTGTACAGCACCTCCCTGGAGTTGGGATGTGTACCACTGGACTGGAAGATGGCACATGTAGTGCCATTACACAAGAGCGGGCCAAGGGATGAACTGGGTAATTATTGTCCTGGTAAGTCTCACCTCCATAGTTTGCAAACTCATGGAAACGATACTAAAGGAAAGACTGGTGTCATACCTAGAGGACAGTAGCCTCCAGGATATGAGGCAGCATGGGTTTGTTTCAGGGAAGTCTTGTCAAAACAACCTGATACAATATTATGACTGGGTGACAGGTGAACTGGATATGGGTCATGCGGTGCATGTTCTTTACTTGGATTTCAGCAAGGCCTTCGATTCGGTGCCTCATGGGTGGCTTGGGGGGAAGCTAACTGGTGTAGAAGTAGGGGAAAAATGATAAACTGGATTACAAGCTGGCTGAGTGGGAGGCTGCAACAGGTAGTAGTGAGAGGGGGAGCTCTCATCTCCAAGGCTGGTGATGAGTGGGGTGCCACAGCACTCTGTGTTGGGGCCAGTATTGTTTGGGCTCTTCATATCAGATATTGGACATGGGGTGGTGAGCATGGTAAGTCTGTTTGCTGACAACACCAAAATCGGAGCAGTGGTGGATGGAGAGGGGGGTGGAAGCAGCTGCAGGACGACCTAAGCAAGCTAGAGTAGTGGTCAGAGAGGTGGCAGCTGGGGTTCAATGAAAAGAAGTGTAAGGTTATGCACTTTGGCATGAAAACCCAAGGAGAGGATACTGGCGGGGGAGGGTTAAGATGGGGATCACAGAGGAGGAAGAGAAGGACCTTGGGGTAATGATAACGGGGACCATGAATAACACTGCCCAGTGAAGGAGAGCGGCTGCAAAAGTGAACAAAATGCTGGGATGCATAGCGAGGGGTTTTTCATCCAGGCGAAGTGAGGTGATCTTGCCCCTCTACAGATCGCTGGTAAGGCCGCACTTGGAGTATTGTGTGCACTTTTGGAGGCCATACCTAAAGCATGATATCAGGCTGCTGGAGGGGGTGCAGAGGAGGGCAACAAAGATGATATGTGGAATGGAGGGGAGAGACTATGACAGCAGGCTGGGAGATCTCAATAAGTACACCCTGGAGGATAGAAGGGACAGGGGGGACATGATAGAGACATTCAAGTATCTGAGGGGAATCAATAAGGATGGGGCAGATGGGGTTTTTAAGTTAAAGAGGGGGAGGGTCACCAGGGGGCATGGGCTAAGAATCGAGGGGGGAAGATTTAGGAGGGAGATGAGGAGACACTATTTCACAGAGAGGGTGGTAGCAAAATGAAACGCCCTACTAGAATGGGTGGTATCATGTAAATCTGTGAGCAGCTTCAAAAGGGTATGGGACAGGGAACAGGGGAGAGTAAGGGTGGGGGTGGCAGTGGGATGACAAAAGGGAGGGGGTTGGGGCAGCTGCAAACTAGGGGTGTTGGCAGCACACTCAAGCAGGCTTAGCTAGACCAGGTAGTCTGTTTCTGCTGGCACATTCGTATGTTCATTTGTAATACCAAAGCTGGTGAAAAGCTGCAGGGTAAGGGAAAGGGAGCGCAGGAGATCCTCCCTGGACGGGGCCCCAGGAGCCAATCGTCCAGGTAAGGGGAAAACCTGAACCCCCTGGGTACGCAGGTGGGCCGCCACCACAGAAAGGCATTTGGTAAATACTCGGGGGGGCCGAGGAGAGACCAAATGGGAGGGCCCTGAACTGGTAGTCGTTTCCCTGAAAAGAAAACTGAAGGTATTTGTAGTGGGACGGGCAGATAGGGACATGCAGGTCAGCATCCTGCATGTCCAGGGCACACAGCCACTGTTCCAGCTGAAGGAGGGGCATAAGGCTCTGCAGAGAGAGCATTTGGAACCTCTTGTACTCCACGAACAGGTTCAGGGAGCTGAAGTCCAGGATTGGCCTCACGTCACCTGATTTCTTCGGAACCAGGAAGAAATGGGAATAGTAACCCATCCCCCTGAGATGGAGGGGGATGGGCTCTATCACTGCCTTCCAAGGAAGGGTGGAGATTTCTTCCCAAACCAATAGAAGGTGTTCCAGGGAGTAAGACAACCTTGGAGGGGTTTTCTGGGAGGTTTCTGAAGAAACTCTGTTGAGTGCCCTTTCACTATCAGCTGGAGCACCCAAACGTCTGACGTGATCCTCTGCCAACCCAGTAGATGTAGGGAGAACCTCTCCCCTACTGGTTCCTCTGGAAGACCCAGAGGCTGTGGGAGAGGAAAGGAATCAGGTGGTGTGAGGCAGCGCCGCGACTGGAGCTCCCACTTCTCATTTGGGTGGGGGAGGCTTCGCAGCTTGAGTGGCCCCTGCATTTATTGGCCCGCTTCCCTTTTGGTTTCATCTTGGCCCATGCCCGCTTGTGAAAGGGATGGTGCTGTGGTTGAGGAGCTCTGTACAAGTCATCGACTTCCTTGAGAGCAGTACCCGTCTCTCACAGTCCAGTGATGAGATCCTTGACATCACCACCGAACACCACTGAACCCCTGAAGGGCGCATCCTGGATGGCAGACTGCACTTCAGGGACCAAACCCGACACTCGGAGCCAGGCGTGTCACTGCAAATCTACGGTGAATGCTGAGCTCCTACCAGCAGCGTCCACTGCATCGTATGACGCACGAAGCATGTGCCTACTGGCCGAATGAGCAGATCAGACCAGGTCTGCTACTTCCTGTTTGGTCTGTGACTCAGGAAGGGAGTTCAGTTGAGCTTTCACCTCACTAAGGACAGCCTTCTGGTAATCCCCCATGTGGGCAACATAGCTCAAGGCCTTAATACCCAGAGTGGAAGAAGCAAAGACCTTCTTCCCATACTGGTCCAGAAGGCGGGATTCCTTATCGGGGGGTGATGAGCTCAAATGCTTTAGATTGGCTATCCGGCCATGGGCGGCGCTGATCACAACTGAGTCAGCCTTGGGATGAGAGGTAAGAAACTCATCACCCTCCGGAGCATGATATAGTCTGTTCACCTTCCTCGGAAGGGGGGGCTATCGCGGAGGGTTGTTTCCAGATAGTGGAAACAAGGTCCACATGAGGCTTGATCCAGGGTGGAACTAAGGTAGGAGTGACCTCGGGCAGATCAAAATGGGCAGCTAGCTTCTGCCACTGTGGATCTGGCTCCAAAGAGTGCCACTGATGGATGGCCTGGATTTTGTGCAGCAACTCCATTAAGGAAGGATCCTCTGGAGGAGACTTCAGAGGGGTCCTCGGCCTGGGCTTATCCGGAGAGGGCGGCTTGTCGTCCAAATTGGAGCACCCATCGGAGTTGTCCGAGGGCTCCAAGGAGGATGAAGAAGAGGAAGACTCCATCTCCTGACACGGAGGAGGAAAGGACCCCTTGGGAAGCCCTCAGGGAAGCGTATCCAGCCCCACTCTGGAACCAGAGGGCTTACCTCTGTTATCCGGAGTAGGGGAGGGAGTCTCTCATCTCCAATGTAGGGGGTCCAGAACCGGGACCTGCATCAGAAGACAGCTCTCCACCTCCCTGGTGAGCTGAACCTTGGCCTCAGCCCACCAGGAAGCCAGAGTCTCCTTCAAATCCACCGGTGGCTGAGGAGGCAGTGGAGGAGGAGGAGGAGGAGGGGGATATGGATACTGAGGGTATCCATAGGGTGCATATCCGTACCCTGATGGTGGGTAACCTGGCATCGGGTACTGAGGCACCATATACTGCGGCACTGGGTAAGCTGGCATCAGATACTGGGGCTTTGGATGCAGCGAACCCAGGTATGATGGCATCAGATAGGACAGCATCAGATACCCAGGAACTGGGGGGTCTGCCCTAGCAGAAGATCCCGGCAATGGCACAGCAGGCGTACCCGTAATGGGTGACCTGGCAGGTGGCAGACCCAGCATAGGGATGGCATCCAGAGGAGGGATGTCACCTGGTGTCGGCAAAACCGGCATCGGCATCCAAGGAACCGATGTCAGGTCATCCGGCCCAGTGGGAGGGAGACCAGATGGGAGCATGCCCACATCCTCGGCATCCCCCAGGGAGGGTGGATGAAAATCCCCAGTGTCAGACCGGGGAGACGCTGGATCTTAGGAGGGCAGTGAAGGCTGCGGGGAGCCAGGAATGGTGGACAGGATGCCAGAGTCCGGCGTTGGCTCCGGCACCATGCTGTCTTCGGAAGGGTCGATGGTCGCATTATCGATGCGGTCCGGGCAGATGTCGGAAGAGCTATCATCCAGCTAAGTGGACCCAATGCCCGAGGCAGGCTGCGAAGGAGGGATGGCCTGATTGGGCAGAGTAGTGACCATGCACTGCCCCGAAGGGTCGAGCAACTTAGCGGCCTTCTCCGGGTGGACATCAGAGGAGCCGACATCTGACTTACTGGAGCCACTCAAACTAGAAGGCCATGCGCCGGCGACCTTGCCAGGAATGGGAGTCTCCTTTGACCTGTAGGCACCCGAATGGCCCAAGTGCGAGCCAGAAGAGTGGGTCGATGCCGGCTTGGAAGCCTCCAAGATGGTCATCGAGGAGCGGTCGTTATCTTGAGCATGGCGACTCCAGCCAAAGTCACGGTGACCGAGGAAAAGGAGACCCGGTCCAGGTGCTTCTCTTTGTCCTTCTTTTTTGGTGTCCCTCGGGCGAAGTGGAGGCCTGACGAAGCTTCTTCAGCTCCTTTTCCATGGAGATCATTTTCTTTTTGAGGATATGGGCCTCCAGGGACTGCTGTCTCCTTCTGCAGGTGGCGGCATTGAATTTGAGGCAATGCTGGTTCTTCTTCACAGGGTGATCCGGGCCCAGACAGAAGAGGCACTGGGAGTGACCATCCTTGTGTGGGAGTTGGGCCCTGCATGAGTCACACTTATTCTTGTGCTCGGAGGTTGTAGGGAACGACATACACTGCCATGACAACTGACGTGAATTTAGTAGAAATTCAAAGAAATCGAAGAAAAAACTATGGTAAAATTACAGACGACAGACTGACGAGCAGGTGAACTTAACTGCAAGGCGCTTTCACAAGCTAATGGCAGGAAAGAATTGGAAGGTGGGCATGGGGGACCACCCCTTTATACTGACGTCGCATGATGTCGGTCACCTGACATGGGGGCGGTCCCCTGCCAGAGACTGCTTACTAGAACAGCTCTGTCCTGACGCCGGCCTAGTCCTATGTAATTACCTACTGCAAGAGCCCGCGAAATAAGATCTTCATATTCTTTCAAAGAGATTAGTAAAAAGCGCAAATCATGGAAGAATTCTGCTTGTCCAGAGTTTGGCACATACACATTACATGGGGCTACTTTTTTACCATATAGAGAACCGTTCAAACTTTGGTACCTGCCAACTGCATCAATGATGTGATTGTTCTTGATAAAATTAACTCCATTTCTGATTACTATAGCTATCCATTTTTTGGAGGAAAAACAGCTGTGTTCAACACTAGCCACCACCCCCTAGCCAATTTGTCTGCCTCTACAGGAAGCAGATGTGTTTCTTGCAACATGGCAATGTCCACCTTTTGTTTTTCCAAATGAGTAAGGTACCCTTATCCTTTTAATCAGGGACCCTAGACCCTGTACATTCCATGAAGCAATAGCAACAGCACTCCTTTTGAATGTCAAATGGATACAGCTATCATACTAATATTAAATTAATAACAGATAAAACTTAAGAGGAAAGAAAAAGGAACAATGGAAAAGTTAGAAAAAGAGAGAGTATCTCACAACAATTTGAAAAAAAGGTATAAAGCTAACACCAGCAGCAACAATATTTAGAAGTCAATTATTATTTTTTAAAACTTTGTTTATTCATTTTGCAATGTAGCATTACAAATAATAAGCATTCCACAGCTGAGAGACATTCAGAATCAATTATATCAGATAACTCTGCTAGGATTTGTGACGAACAGCTTTTCGTTAGATCAATATGGAGAGTATCAGCTAAAGAAGAGAAGAAAAAAACAAGCAGTCCTTTCAGAAATCTTGTACAGGTGAGCCTCTGCAGCATGACGCTTGACCCGTATATCAAAGAAATGTTAAAATCTAACATAATGTTCCTTTCCCCATTGAAAAAACACTCCAAAAAAGAGCGGTTAAGGTCCAGAAAATGAAGATTTTTGAAACAATCTGTAATAAGACTGCCTCTAATTTCTAAACTTCCCGGCCCTATGCAACATCAAAATATACAATATTGTCTTAAAGGAACTGTGTGATGTCACACGTTGGGCTTCATAGCCTGCTACCCTGGGACGGCGATAGCCCCACTGTGTAAAAATAATTTTTTTTACTCACGGATCAACGTTTGGGAAGGGATCGTAATTTGTCCAGACCACGAGCTAGCTGATCCCTTCCCACTTCCTAGACTGCCTGCTCCTCCCCCACGCTCCCCTGTTTTGTGACGTGGTACCAGGGAGAGCACGGGGACGTGCCCCATGCAAGCCTATAGGGCTTATTTTCAGAACCTTTTTTTAAAACTTTAAACTATCTTTTGATTAAAAAGAAAGACACCACTCTACTAACAGGGTCCCTATTAGTTGAGCGGTGTCTTTCTTTTTATAAAAAGACAAAGGGCAAACAACAAGGTGGCACAGTGCAGGCACGTATGGTATGTAACCAGTCAGTATGAATAACTAGGTGTATATATAAGAAAGGCAACCTTGAGCCCTAATAACTTGCCTGAGTCTTCAGTTTCATCCTGTTCATGCCTTAGGCATCACAGATCCGTTACCACATCAGAAAGGCCATGCATGAAAATACCTGTCAAAAGGTGGTCACAATAAGGTCTCTCAGCTTCCCAAGAGCCCCAATTCAGGCACCAGATGACAACTGTAACTTCCAGTTGTCTAAACTAGATAAAATCTAGATAAAGTCTGTGCGATTTAGTAAAAACAAGTCAGACCCAGACCATTAAAGTAAGTGATCCTACATTTGATAAAGGGTGAGTGTGTCAGCCAAAAGTCGAGTGACAGAGGCTGTCCAACATTACTTGTGGTTAAACCGCATTTTTTACTTGTTTTTAAACATTATTTTACTAAAGAGTGCAATATACTGTGGAACTTCTAAATAGTGAACTGGTTGCTAGGTAACCAGACATCAGCAATACCTTGAGGAGGAAGGAGGAAGTGGTTGGCAGTAGTGGTACTCTCAGGCACTGGGGGACTACAGCTTCATGCAGACTTGCTTTTTATGTTGGCGCGCTTGCACAGCCAACATCTTGTGGTAGTGCAGATTTGGAGGCGTGGTCACTGTTGGGCAAATGCAGGGCACGCACCAGTAGGTGCGTCCTGCATTCCCCAATCAGCCAGCAGCAGGGGCCGACACCCTGCCTAGCTAATGAGGTGAAGACATCAGACAAAAGGTCCGCTGCAATGAGAGTGAAGCTGTCATGCAGCATGACCACAACACGCCTCCCCTTACGTGCAGGCAACATGGCAGCAATGACTGCTGTTGTTGCCTGTCAACACCCCCGTTTATTGTGTGCCGACGGGGGTGTTCAATCCCCGTTGGCATCATGTAACCCCTTTTTTGATTGCTGAGGGGTGCCCAATCCCCTGGCATCGTCGCCCCCAACAGTTTTTCGCTGACGGGGCCCAACCCCGCCGGCATGTATCCCTCCTCCCTTGAATTTTGCCGACGGGGAGCCACTACCCATTGGCATAATGTGTCCCCCTGTTTTTGTTGCTGCTGAGGTGCCCAATCCCCTTTGGCTCCTGCACCTGCCTTTCCTTGTTTGCCGACAGGTGCCTCAATCCCCATCGGCTAAAACACCCACCCACACACACACAAATTCAGGTGGCACACTGGGAGCCCACCCCAGCATGCCAAAGAACCTATTAAAATGAAAATGGTCTCCCGATGTCTTTTATTATTTTTTTTTAACCTGTAAAGCAAAAACGGTCCCTCGTACTCTTCCAACCTCACCTACCATAACCTGCACCCACCCACTGTGCATCCTGCCTCCCCACACATCCCCACCCCATACTTACCTCCGGAGTCTGGCGCAATGATCTTCAGTGGACCGGGAAAACGTCTGCACTCTTCAAAGCTGACCATGAACTGAGGAAATGCCGGTAAGCTGTATAATGGAATAAATAGGTGTTTTTCAACTGTAATGCATATCTCGGGCATTTTTGGGAATTGTTACACTAAATTTTCAACATGAGGTTTTTGGGACCCCTCCTCATGAATTCTGGCACTGTCATATCATTAATCAGTCCTGAAAGGTGATTTCGCAGTCACTGCGTGGAATCACCTTCATAGAAACATAGAATGTGATGGCAGATAAGGACCGCTTGGCCCACCTAGTCTGCCCATTTTCCTACCTAACAGATAAGCTGCAGATCCTAGTTAACCAACAGCTTACTTCTTCTTACCCCCCACCAGGACTGCCTTATGTCTGTCCCATGCATTCTTGAATTCCCCCACTGTTCTTGACTCCACGACCTCCTCATGCATCCACAACCCTCTCTGTGAAAAAATGCTTCCTCACATTACCTCTGAGCCGTCCACCCTCTATCTTCAAATTGTGCCCCCTTGTTCTTGCACATCTCTTTTTCTGAAAGATGCTACCCTCTTGGAGTTTGATTCTCCTGAGGTACTCGAAAGTTTCTATCATGTCCTCTCTCTCCCTTCTTTCCTCAAGGGTATACATATTAAGCTCCTTTAGTCTTTCTTTGTATGTCTTCTGGTGCAGACTCTGCACCATTTTGGTTGCCCTCCTCTGGACAGCCTCCACTCTGTCTATGTCTTTGCGGAGATGGGGTCTCCAGAACTGCACACAGTACTCCAGATGGGGTCTCACCAACTGTCTGTACAGAGGATAACAACTTCCCGTTTTCTGTTATTGATGCTTCTCCCTATGCATCCCAGTATCCCCCCAGCCTTCCTTACTGCCTTCTCACATTGCTTGCCCACCTTTAGGTCATCTGATATAATTACCCCCAGGTCCCTTTCCATTTTTATTCGGGACCCATTAACGAGATGACAGTGCCACTGTTCATGAGGTGGGCTCTCAAAAAGCCTATTTTGCAAATTTGGTGGAAAAATCCCAAAAATGGCTGTTTTATGAGCAAACATTGCACAGCTGCTACACACGCTCGTAACTTCATGAATTCGCAATATTTTCATGCCAGATTTTCAACACTGTCATTTTTGTACACCTCCTTGTGAACAGTATAGCTGTCATTTTTCACATCTTGGCCAAAATGTGTTTCCACACTTCCGGCACACAATAGCGCGGTCGCTGTGGGAAATCAGTGTTTGGGACAGGTTATGAAAATGACAGTGACACTGTTCATGAGCAGAGGTCCTAAAATGCCTATGTTGAAAATTTGGTGACGATACTTCATAAAAATGACTGTGTTACGAGCGCATGTTGACAGATTGCACGCACGCTCGTAATGTCGTGCATTTGTAATATTTATAACTCTGGATTTTCACCATTGGCATTTTTCCACACCTCTTGATGAACAGTACAGCTGTCATTTCACATATCCTGCCCAAAATGTGTTTTCTCATGTCCGGCTCAGAATAGCACGGTCACTGTGCGAAATCACTTTTTGGGACAGTTTGAGGAAATAACAGTGACACTGTACATGAGCAGAGGTGCTAAAATACCTATGTTGAAAATTTGGTGCGAACGTCCATAAAAATGACTGTGTTACAGCGTTAATGCGCATTTCCATGCCTTGTAACCGCAAATCTGCAATATTTACATGCCACATTTTCAACACTACCATTTTTTTGCACCTCCTTATGAACTGTACAGCTGTCATTTTTCACATCCTGCCCAAAATGTTTTTCCGCACTGCACTACCAAAGCCAATGCCAGCATGACAACATTCAGCATTGACAAATGCTTGTTTTTATCTTGTTTTAAAATACAGGCAGAACATTACTAGCAGGGATATTAGAGCACAAACCCAGTTAAATAACTAGGAAAAAACACCAGTGCAAGGGACGATAGCCTGTGACCTTGGTCAAGGTCTTCTGGGTCACATAGTATTTAAGGAGCGCCCCTCAGGAAGTGGGGGAAAGATCCTACATTTGATAAAGGGAAGTGCTGTGTGTCGGCCAAAAGCTGAGTGACAGAGGTTGTACATCACTTGTGGTTAAATTAAATTTGTTACTTTTTTTTTTTTTTTAGTATTATAGCTATTTGGTCCCTGTTGCCTCCTCCTGCCAAATGGCGATGGGGACACATAGGTATTTTTGCAGGTTTTCTCCCCTGACCCCCCAAGGCTCTGGCACACAGCTGTGCGAGCATGTGGAGGCACGCTATGCACCCCATGATGCCAGCTCAGTCCCTTCCACCTCCTATAATTGTTTGCTGCCCCCTGTGTGCCTGCGCTACACACTGAACCTCCACCCAGTGGGAGTGGAACTACAGGGGGTGCCAACCCACCCTCACCACCCTTGGGAGAGGAGAGCTTCCCATCAGCACACTCGATCCTGCTCCGTGCCCCCCCCCCACTCTGGCACCCAACAACCTGAGACCATTGCTGAAATCAGGTTGCTGGCATAGTATGAGGTGTGGTGTCCAGCACCTCAACCCTCAGTCCCACCAGGCTGGCGGTTTTTACTTGTTTTTAAACATTATTTTACCTAAAAAGTGCAATACACTGTGGGACTTCTAAATAGTGATCTGGTTGCTAGGTAACTAGACATCAGCAATATCTTAAGGAGGAAGAAGCAAACAGTTGGTAGCAGTAGTTCTCCCAAGCACTGGGGGACTACAGTTTTATGCTGACTTGCTTTTCTTTTTTTAATCTTGTTTTAAAATACAGGCACAACATTATTAGTGGGGATATTGGAGCACAGACCCAGTAGAATAACTAGGAAAAACACCAGTCCAAGGGATGATAGCCTGTGACCTCAGACAAGGTCTTCCGGGTCACACAGTATTTAAGGATTGCCACTCAGCAAGCAGGGCGAGCTTGAGTGGGGCGAATCTGCGGTTACCACGCCATGGAATCGCAGAAACAAACGCATCTGCTATGTCCGCTGGGGCAGACAGGAAGACGCCAGAATCCATGGATAAACCAGGAAAACACAATCAGATAAATAGTGGGTGTAGCGATTCTAACTTACACAAGTCACTAACCTGAGGTATATTGCTACAATTCCCCCAGTGGCACAGAAAAGAAAATGGATTTAAACAGTTACATTAAATACTGGAGAAATTGGAATAAAATATAGTAAACACAGCATGTTTAGTATGAAACCAGACTCCCTATTTGAAATTTATACTTGTAAACATTGTATTGAATTAAAGAATTAAGACTCATGATGGAAATAAAGGAAAATGAAATCAAATGTCTAACAAAGCAGCTAGAGGCACAGCAAATGACTGCTAAGGGTGCAAACATACCAAAAGAAGGGCAGAGAAGTAAAAGACAGAGAGCTCATGAGGATGAAGACACAGATGAATGATTCTTTGTGGAAAATAAGAAAAAAAATTAAAAAGGGAGGAGGGCAATGGTGGTAAATCTAGAGGATGAAAACAGATATGCCCCTTTAGTAAATCTGTTGGATGATATTGAAAACCAAACACAGGAATTGCTTGACTTAGCTGGGAGTAACCCCCTTATAAATGAGGACTATATTGATATAGTGGACCAGAATTCAAATACAGTGCCTAGAAATAAGGATGGAGAAGGGGAGACCATGGACACAGAAACTGAACAAACTAGACAATTCTTCATTCTAGGAAACTCTATTACTAAATTCACTGACAAATACACTACAGGGGACAATAAAGAAAATGTTACCTCATGCAGCTATAGGGGGGCAAAAATTAGAGATATTGCAGACATTTTGCTAAAAGCAGTAAAAAAAAAGTCTGAGGAACCCAAAACAGTCCTGATACATGTAGGCACGAACAACTTAGGGAAGGAACTTGTAGAAGATATAATTAAAGAACTTGAAGGCTTGCTCAGTATATTGGATTAGAGTGACTGTGAAATTATTTATTCTGAGGTACTCCCTGTTCCTAAAGCGGGCAGGGGAAGGAATAACAAAAAAAAAAAAAAGTTTAACAACCAGCTGTGGTGTTTGGAGAAAAAAGTGACCTGTGTAAAGACATGGGAGATGTTCGAAGGCAACCATAAACTCTTTTGCACAGATGGGTTGTGTCTTAGTAGAGGGAGTAGCAAACTATTGGGACAAATGTTGCATAACAGTATGAATAAAACATAAATAAACCAAAAAACTAGCGATGATCGGGTGTCGGGGAGACAAAAAGGTTGTAAAATAGGTAAAATACAACAGTATATAAAAGAGGGTCTGAAAATACTCTTAACACCAGAAGTTTGAATATTGTAAAAAGAACAGGACTCAAGATAAGTATGGAGGAAAGACAAACAGACCTGGCTGCAATAACTGAACTTTGGTGGAGTGACAGTTCGGGCTGGAATAGGAATATTCTAGGTTTTAAGGTTTTTCACAAAGATCGGGTACATAGGAAAGGTGAGGGAGTGTAGTCCTGTACATAAGGGAAGATATGTCCTGTAAACATCTGGACACGGTACAGACACAATTTGAAAATGAAACATTATGGGTGGAAATACTAAGATTAAATTAAAAAAAATGGATAGTGGGGTCTGCTATATACCACCTGATACCCAACTGCAGGACCACATGAGCTTAATGCAAACTATGACAGATATAAAAAACAAGGACATAGTCATGGGCGATTTAAATCTACCAGGAATAAACTGGGATCTGTATACAGTATCAAACACCCAGGAGGTAGAAGACTTGGTTTGCTGGCCAAGGCACCTAGCTTCACCTGAGCTCTTTCCTTCTAAGACTGCTTGAAAGGCAGAGTAGAGAAATTTACCAGAGCAAGGGAGAAGGATTAAGACTTAGTTTGGCTAAGCAGATTTACTGTGTGGTGGTGTTTTTATTTTTTACTCACAGGGATTGCTACTGTTTGTTGCTAACATTTCATTGCTTTATTTTTTCTCTGATTCAAATTGTTGTTGCTGGTATACCTTCTTCTGCATTATTACAAGGTGTGCCTACAGGTAATGCTAACAGATTACTGCTGTAATCTTCTGATTCAAATTGTCTTTGCAAGGTATATCTTCTGTTACTGCTTTATTTTTCTCTGAGCAAAGTGTTTCTTACAGGGTATATCTTCTCTGAAATTATTACAGGTGGTGCTTTACAGGTTTTACAGTTTTATCTAACATTAGGATAAGCTTTCAGGGTTACTGCATTTGTTGTTTACTGATTGTTTCTGCTCTTACCTCCTTGTTCTTTCGTCCAGTGGTTCTTCTTTTTGACAGGGAAGGGCCCAGCCACCCACCCCATCCCCAACCACCCCCACACTACCTTTTATAGGGTACCACAGTTGTAACATTTCCTGTGGCAGAACAGGAAGGGCGGATCAGTGGGGCCTCACAAGGTGATCTCATTTACTAGGGCACTAGTAATTTAACTTGTTATAACAAGTTAAACAAAGCACAATTAAACCATTACTTGCATTTTTTTTTCCTTCTAATTACTCTGACTAGGTTACAAACCCAGCAACTTATTTGGAATGGATTTCATTAACTGCAGGTACTGTGGAACAATTTTCAGAAGGACAGTCTTACAGGATTTAGGACACTGTCCTACATGCTGGGCCTTTGGAGATCTTAGGTCTCAGCTCCGGGCAGCATGGGCAGAGATTGCACGCCTCAAATTTCATATTGAAGAGGAAATACATTATAAGAACCACCCGCCATTTCCCAGCATCCAACAGAAAAACCTCGACCAGAGAGGGTAGTTGGTCCAGGAGGTTGGCAGGTGGTTAGGAGGAGCAAATCAGGTGCCCCATCACTCTCTGCTCTCCAACACATTACCTCCAAAACCATATAAACACTACAAACAGGTATCTGCCTCTATCTCTGAAATCAAATAAAGAGGCAGAAGACACTGCAGAGCAGGACACTGCGGCACAGGAGCTAGCACAACAATACTCACCCAAATCAGGAACCAAACTAAACAAGCACAAAGGAAATCCAAAAAACTTCTGATCATAGGAGACTCCATGATTCGGGGAGTTGATACCCATCTCCAGCCAGGGGTGATGGTCAGATGTCTCCCAGGTACATCAGCATGGAGAGGCACTGACCGCATTGCTAAAATTGTTCACAAAGCAGGAGAAAACACTGATGTCCTAGTACACATAGGGACTAATGATCTCGCCAGCCGGTCAGTTGAGGAGACCAAGGAACACCTGACTAGGCTGGGTGACAAACTATCATCTATTTCGTCTGGCATCTCCTTCTCTGAGATCCTGCCAGTCTGGGAGAAGGGAGCAGATGGACGGAAGGTCAGAGAAGGGAGATAGGGAGCTAAACACGTGGCTCAAGGACTGGTGCCAGGAAAAAGGACACAGATTTGTAGGGAACTGGCAACAGTTCTGGGAGCGAAGTTCTTTAATTTGATGGACTGCATCTGACTAAAGAGGAGTCAGTGCATTGGGGCAGAAGTTTGACGTCTTTGCAGAATATTTAAACTAGCAAATGGGGAGAGGGGTGCAACATTCCCATCGTCGAATGGAAGAACACCCCTCCCTCAGCTAGTGGTCAAACAGGAATTCAGCGTGTTTGCCATTCATTTGCATCACCAGGTAAGAAAAAGGTTTGTCTCCCCATATGATGCACAGGGTAATGCCAAACTTCACCCAACAACTAACACACCAAAATCTGGCCAATGGAAAATCATGTACACAATGCTCACAGCCTGGGAAATAAGATCCCAGACCTGCAGGCAATAATGTCAGAGGCTAAACTGGACATAGTAGCAATTAGTGAGACGTGGTTTACCAGTAACCACACTTGGGAGACTTCAGTACCTGGATATGTATTGTTCAGAAGAGACCGAGGTGCAAAAGGGGGAGGTGGCCCTGTATGTTAATGAAAATATCAAAGCTACAGAAATTCAGAATACACATAAGGAGCCAGAAGAACTGTGGGTCACCCTGGAAACAGGTAATGGGACAGCCATAAGAACTGGGGTTGTCTACAGGCCCCAGACCAGAGGGAGGACATAGACACATTACTGTTAGAAGATATACAAAACATGACAGCTAAAGGGAGGTTCTGATAATGGGAGACTTCAACATGCCAGATACAGATTGGTCATCACCAGCAGGAACATCTGCCAGAACTAGACTCATAGTGGATTCCTGCAGGGGAGGGCCTCAAACAACTGGTACAGCAACCCACAAGAGACAGGGCTATCCTAGATCTAGTACTGACTAACAAAGAAGGGATCACAGATCTCCAGGTAGAAGGTCACCTGGGGCCAGTGACCATCACATGGTATGGTTCAATTTGGCTACTACATCTAAATCATCCCATTCCAAGGCAAAAATATGGGACTTCAGAGGAGCTGACTTTGATAAGATGGCCAACAGAGTTAAGCTAGCCCTGGCAAAAGAAACACAGGTGAGGAGGTACAGGCAAAGTGGGCAAGCATTAAGGATACAATACTTGAAGCAACATCCCATTGTGTTAGACAGAAAAGGAAGTGCAAAAGAAGAAAGAAACCACTTTGGTTCTCAAATATAGTAGCAGAAAAGGTCAGAGCCAAAAGGCTGGCCTTCAGAAAATATAAGGGAACACAGCGGATGAAGATAGGAGGCATACCAACTGCCCTAAGGGAAGCAGGTAAGGCAGTAGGCAGGCAAAGTCCCAAACTGAGGAAACACTAGCACAACAGTAAAAGAAGGTGACAAGACTTTCTATAGATACATTAGTGAAAGGAGAAAGTCCAGAGGGTATTGCTAAGCTTAATGGAGAAAAGGGAGCATGTGAGGAGGAGGACCCTGTAAAGGCATCTATCCTAAATAGATACTTTTGCTCAGTATTTACTGAAGAGAAGGTGAGGCAGGGCCCACAGCTCAGCATCATGGACACAGGGGAGGAGGTGAGCACTACTCCTTCACAAAGAAAGGGTCCTACAAGAGCTTGCAAGCTCAGGGTGGAGAAGGCAATGGGACCTGATGGCATACATCCCAGGGTACTTAAGGAGCTAAAGGAGGAACTAGCAGAGCCATTAGCAGAATTGTTTAGTGAGTCTCTGAGCACAGGAGAGGTCCCAGAAGACTGGAGAAAGGCTCATGTGATCCCACTCCACAAGAGTGGTAGCAGGAGGAGGCGGGGAACTACAGACCGGTCAGTCTTACCTCAGTAGTGGGCAAGATTATGGAGGCACTCCTTAAGGAAGGATAGTGCAACACCTGGAATCCATAGGGGCAGGGATCCAAGACAGCATGGGTTTTACAAAAGGAAGGTCCTGTCAAACTAATCTCATAGATTTCTTTGACTGGGTAACCAGAGTGGTGGACCAAGGGGGAGCAGTTGATGTCGCCTACCTTGACTTCAGCAAAGCTTTTGACACTGTTCCACATAGAAGATTGATAAATAAGCTAGGTAGGCTCGGGTGGGTCAGAAGTTGGTCAACTGGGTGGCAAACTGGTTGACTGGCAGAAAACAGAGAGTGGTGGTAAATGGTATACAGTCAGAAGAGATGCAAGTCACAAGTGGGTACCTCAGGGATCAGTCCTGGGGCCAGTCCTATTCAACATCTTCATTAGTGACCTCAGAGATGGACTAGAGGGTAAGGCTTGTCTGTTTGCAGATGACACCCAAGATCTGCAACAGAGTAGATGATCCAGATGGGGTGGGCAGAATGAGAAGAGATCTGGATAAACTAGCAGAATGGTCAGAAGAGTGGCAACTGGATTTAATGCAAAGAAGTGCAAAATCATGCACATAGGGAAGAGAAACCCTGAAGCCACTTATAGGCTGGGAGGGAGTTACTAGCAGTCACAAAGGAAGAAAGAGACTTGGGCATCATCATCACTGATGACCTAAAATCATCAAGCAGACCTCTAAAGCAGTAGGTAAGGCTAGGGGTGTTAGGGTGTATTAGTAGGGGTATCACAAGTCGTAAGAGGGAGGTAATAATCCCTCTGTACAAGACATTGGTTGGCCCCATCTGGAGTACTGGCAGGTATTGAGGCCACACCTTCACAAGGACATTAACCAAATTGAGGCAGTCCAGAGAAGGGCAACCAAAATGGTGCAGGGACTGCATCAGAAGACATATAAGGACAGATTAACGGAGCTCAATATGTATACCCTTGAGCAAAGGAGGAGAGAGGTGATATGATCGAGACATTTAAACACCTTAAGGGCATAAACAAGGTGAAAGAGTCTAACATGTTTAAATATAAGAAAATAGCAGGACAAGAGGACACAGCATGAGATTAGAGGGAGGCCGATTAAGGGGAATGTGAGGAAATTCTTTTCACAGAAAGGGTGGTAGATGCATGGAATGGCTTACCACAAGAAGTGGTGGCTATGAATACAGTGCAGGGCTTCAAACAGGCATGGGATAGGCATAAGGGAGCAATACAAATGACTATGAATAGATAGGTCACTGACAGAGCAAAGGCCGATGGCACATTTATAAGGTAGAAAAAGAAATGGGCAGACTGGATGGGCCTTGCGGTCCTTATCTGCCGTCAACTTCTATGTTTCTATGTTTCTAACACATTTTTCTTGATTACGTCTTCCGATGGATTAAATCAAGTAGTCAATTAACCAACTAGAGAAAAAAATGTAACTATATACCTGGTGATAAACAGGGCGGAAGGAATACAAAAGTTTGAAGTGCTGAAACCCCTACTAAATAGTGATCATAATATGATTATGCTGAACATGAATGTTAGGCCTAAAAAATCAACAGGAAAAATGGTAATAAAAAATTATAACAAAGCAGGCTTTCTGGCAATCAGGAGGGAGTTGGAAGGTTGGGAATGGGACCACGACAAATTAAACACTACTGAACATTGGTTAAGGATTAAACAAAAAAAATCCACTAATTAGAAAATGTATATGCACCTAGTAAACCACCTTATAACAACAGGGGTAAGGTCCCCTTGTGGTATACGCCAAAAATAATGGGATAGATTAAAAAAAAACAGAAAAGCATATAACACTATGAAAAAGGATAATAACCAATACAACTTTGATAATTATAGAAAACAAAAATTAGTAAACACATGATAAAGTCAGAAAAAAGGAACATAGAATTCAGACTAGCACACGTAAAGGACAATGGAAAGTTATTTTTCACCTATACAGGTAACAAGGTTGTGGATATGTAACCCCAAGCCGGTCTGCTGTTTGTATCTCACCAGGTAGGCTGGGTTCGGAGAGGAATAGGTCACTCAGCACAAAGGCTAGGTTTGGCTACTCTGCACAGGGGCACCCAAGTAACTCCGAACACAGGAAGCAATAACTGTAATGTCCAATACCAGAAGTGGGATTCTAAAATGTGGCTTTTTATTCACATCCAAACAGAATAAACAAAGCATAGAGGGACCCCCACAGGGCTACAATCCTGGTAATGCAGATTAAAAGAGACTAGAACACTTCCTCAACACTTTAGCCCTCAGGCTCTGAACCCAATGGCCACACAGCCCAGACTTGCATGCTGTTTTTGGTTACACAGCCCGAACTTGTACACTGTTCTGGGTTTTCCCTGGCTCAGCTCCCTTGCCAGCCACTTGGACACCTTCCATACTTCATGAAAACATTTTCTGGTGGCTCCCTAAACCACCTAAGAGCACCATGGCTCTATCAGGGAATTCTTCCTTTCAATCCCAAGTCTGGGTACTTTCCTCAGGCACTGGCCAAGTACCTGAGGGAAAGCAAAAGGTGTCTCATAGCAAATCCGTAGAGGTGAATTTGATTACTACTGATGGGGGGTCTCCCACCTCTCGCTCCCACAATTCATACCCAGCCATTTCTCTGGACAGTAAACACCTCATCCTGTAAAGCTTTGCAATATAGATTCTTGCTAAATGTATTTCACATTCCATCTACTTGTCTTGCTTCCCATTTGTGCTGGACTTGAACATACTTTAAGTGGCATTGCCCATTACTCTAGACCTCCCACAGGTTAAGCAGTCCAATCCCCAATTTCCTTCAACTCTTTGTGCTGGACTTGAACATACTTGAATTAAGTGGCACTGTCCATTACTCTAGACCTCCCACAGATTAAGCAGTCCAATCCCCACTTTCCAACTGTACTTGGCTGTCTTTTCCTGACCCCACAGTAGCAGTCCCTTCAGTTTCCTTCTGTTCAGGTGAAAAATGCTTGGCTCTTTTTCAGAGCGAACTCACCCTTTGGTTGCAGGTGCTCCACAGGCGTTTCCTCCCGAAGGAATCTTCCTCTCAGAGCTTCTGGTGCCTCAGCACAACTTGAACAGGCAGCTTCTTTCCCTTAGCCAGACCCACGGGGTTTGCCCCTGGAAAACAGGCAAACACCTTCCCCCCATCCCCTCAGGGATGGGGCTACTGAACCATTGAAAGCGGTCTTCACCACTTCAATTACCATTTGCTGTGTTCCTCTTCAGGTGGAAACACACACCTTCCAAAAGTAGCTCTAAAACAGAGCTTAAAGCTCTGAGAACCTGCACATACTCTGCTGCACTACAGTCTCTCACTCAAACTGTACACTGACTGAATGACTTCAAATTCACCAACCTTCTACTCTAACCTCTAACTGCAACATTCCAGTGTGGCTTATGCAGCTGAGAAAGTTCTATTATGATGTCATCCCTCAGTCTTAGCTGAGACTGAGAACAGAGTGAGACAGTGTGAAATCCATTTAACTGGAGTTTCACAAGCTGCCTTCCCTGCCTACCACTAGATCTTACTGGGATTCTAGTAACCCCAGGTAATGGGGGGGGGGGGGTTACAGATACAACAGTGGGACCTATTAAAGATGGAGCAAACAAAATTACTGACCCAGGTGGGCAAGCAAGAGTGTTTAATGAATACTTCTGTTCTGTGTACTCTAAATAAGATCTGAGACAGGAGATATATGATAGGGTTTGCAAACTAAATCCTAGAATGGAAGACAGTAGCAGCTAAAGTACAGTTATAATTAAAGAGCAGCTGATGCCATTAGAACAACTTTAACAAAACATAATATTCAGACACAGCTCAGCTTGTATTTCACATTAGTTGTGTATTTCAAACAACATGAAGTCTTGCTATATTTTGACTATTGCAGTTAGCCCCAGCACTCAAACTGCCCCGAAGAGTAGAGGGTTAATTTCTATGCAGAGCATAGAACGTTGAGCTCGAGCTCAGTTCAAAGCTCTGTCTGCTACACTTTGAAGCACAATCATCAGATTTTTTACTCCGCCTAACTAGACGGTCACTCCGGAGATTTCTCCTTTGTTTGCGGTTCGAAAGTTGGTTAAAGTCCTCGGTTTTACCGATTATTTTTTGCAAGTTTCGGTTCAGATCTCTGTCTGTGGTATACAGTAAGTACAAGGTAGTGAACTAGACAGAGTAAACTTGTGGAAATTGCAAAAATTTATTTTTCAACCAGTTCGGCTGAACCGGCTGTTTAGTGAATTATATATTCTGTCTTTGTTTCAAAACTTAGAGTGTGGTTACCGGTCCTTATCGGTTTAAAAAAAAACTGCATTTTCTTGTGTTTTTTCCAATACCTGTGACACGGTTAGAAACCGATAAGGGTGTCTTGCCTGGTTGTTTGCCATAAAAAGGGTAAGTCTGTGGTTAGGATGGCTACGTCTGAGAAACCCAAAAGAAAAACTGGGCCCACTGGGTTTTAACACTGCAGTATGTGTGGGGAGGTCTTTGCTAAGGCTGATCCCCACACCACCTGTGTTTATTGTCTGGGGTTTGACCACCTCGATTCAGACTGCCAAATCTGTAAAAATTTCCCTAAGTCTACCCTGGAAAAAAGATTAGCTAGGCTTAGGGATAAGGAGGCCGAGAAGTCCACTGACCCTGATGGCCAACCCGGTTCAGTTCCGACCGAACCTGAGGGAGTGCCCTCTGACCATGGCGATACTTCTTTGGGCAAGAGGAGAGCCGATCCTGAGGGATCGGTTCCTACAAAAAGAAAAAGAAAAGGAAAATCATCCAGTTCGGATCCAGAGACCCATTTTCCGACCACCGAAGAGATTGCCAACGCGATGAGGATTGTAGAATCACTTCGCCTTGTTCTGTCTGATCCGGCACCTTCTGGCAGGCGCTTGGTTCGGTCAGTTCCTCCGGTTCAAGATTATGCACCTGAAGATTGCTATGAACCGGATTTGGAGGGGGATGAAGATTATGATGATGATGATGATGATGACGATGGTGTGGAAGGTCTGGTTGAGCCCATTGAACCGGACATCTCCCCAAACAGGCCTTCTGGTGTTTCCCCCTCCTAGGCTTTCTGAGTCCCCTTCCCACTACATGTTTTACAGGAAAGTGGCAGAAACCCTCCAGCTCCCTGTGGAAGAAGCTGTAGAGGAACAAGAGGAACCTGATTATGTGGAGATGATTGACATCCCAGAGTCCACAGAGACTGTCTATTCCCCTTCATAAGTCTTTTGGGAAACAGACACAAAAGATTTTAAAAACTCCAAATTCTGTACCTCCTGTCGACAGAAGGATGGACAAAAGGTACACCTTATCAGGTTCGGGTACAGAGTACTTGTATCAACAATGCAGCCCTGTTGGAGTTATGCAGGCTGCAGCCTGTGATAAGACTAATATACCCTTGGCTTCACACAGCCCAGGAAAAGACTCTAGGAAGCTGGATGCCATGGCAAAGAAACAGTACATGGCATCTGCCTTGGGACTCAGGCAGGCTAATTATATGGCCTATACAGCTAGGTACCAGAAGTCTAGGTGGGACACTGTACTGGCACTGGCTAAGCAGGCCTCCCCCCAGCTAGCCTTGGAGCTGGAGGGGGCGGCTGCTAATGGGATTGAGGCATCTAAGGTACGGTTCCATGCTGCTGTGGACTCCAATGATGTGTTATCTAGAGTCATGGCTACATCTGTGGCTCTTCGGAGAATGGCTTGGCTCAGATGTACTAGCCTCTCACAGGACACCCAAGCTAAGGCCATGGATTTTCCTGTAGTGGGTAATTCTCTGTTTGGGGAGCAGACAGAGAATTACATGAAGAAAATGGACAAGTACAGGACCACTTATAGGAGTGCACAGGCCAAAGAAAGGCAGGCAACTCCTCAAAGACAGCAAGCTAGGGGCAGGGGCAGGCCTTTTCATAGGCCTTTCTACCAAGCACAGGCCTCTTCTCCCTTTCCTCAAAGGGGGTTCTTCAGAGGGAGAGGCAGAAGGGGGATGAGCAGGGCTGCATCCATCCCTCGACCTAAGGCTCCTGCCAAGCAGACACCCTGATGTGTCAGCCCGGGTTGACTCCCCCATTCCTGTAGGAGGCAGGCTGGCTTACTTCATCCAGGACTGGATGTCTGTTACCTCAGACAAGTGGGTCCTGGAGGTGGTAAGACAGGGGCTGGTTCTCAGCTTCAAGAAATTTCCAAAGCTGAGGGCCAGATCTTTTCCACCTGCAAGCATTTCTGAAACCATTGCCCTACAGGCAGAGGTTTCATCTCTACTGGCTCTAAAGGCTGTAGAGAGAGTTCCTACATTGCACAGGGGCAAAGGTCTGTACTCCAGGTACTTCCTTACCCCAAAAAAGACAGGGAGTGGCGAACCATCCTAGACTTAAGATACCTGAACAAACATCTTTTAAAACCAACATTCAAACAGAGAACAAGCTACACTCCGTCCCAGTCTCCTCCGCCCACCCCTCGCTCTCACATAAACATTTTTATTTATTAAGCATGGCCCCTTGCTCTCAGATAAGCATTGTTTAAATAAAACTTGGCTGCTGCCTTTACTTAGGATTTGAGTCCCACAGTTCTACTCTGGTGCCTGAATTCAGGGCAATGGCAGGTTCCTGGTGCACAGCACATTGAAAGATCTGCACATATGCTGTATCAACTGATGCTGTTGTACCATCGCTGTGACATCCGATCGATGGTATAACAACATTGAACGTCTCATCGATGGTACAACAACACTGGTAAATGATAGATTTCTGCTAAATACAGCGTTCCACCATACACTGTAATTGGGATTGTACCCTCAAGAGTTAAGGCAGAAGAAAGGGGATCTTCTGGAACTGTACAAAATATTAGGAGATACTCAATTAATGGAAAACCTTGGGTTGGAGCTGCACAATAGAAGCACAGCACTTAGAAGTCACAAGTACCCTATATCAGCTCAAATCAGCCTATCCAAGAAAGAATGCTAGAAGAAATTTCTTTATGCAAAGGATTATATCAATATGGATCAATCATCCTGGTAAAACAGTGCATGCTGACTCTTTTAGCCAGTTTAAAAACATTGGCTCACTACCTGCTACCCATAAAGGTTATAAAATGACCCGTCACACACACAGGAGACTGACTGTATGGGCAACTAGTCTTCTGCTGGTCTAAAACATGAAGTATAGTATGAAGTATAGTACAGCAAGAACTGGTAGCTTAAGAAAGCAGTTACCAACCTGCACAGCAAGCATAATAGGGGGAGATAAAAGGGAACTCAAGGCTAGAAAAGAACACTTCCAGTTATAAGCACTGTTGTTGTCAGCCCATTCCAACATGTTTTCCATTAAGGTAAGCAGAAGATTTAAGCCATAAGTCAAACTTTCTTTTTAAAACTGCCTGTAAGAGTAAATCTTAATAATTTAAATTAAAGCAATGTATTCAGGTTATGTAGGACCAATATAGACATGCAACCCCAGGTATTCCAAAAATGAGTTGGGTATAATGCAACATTGTTAATGGCAGCAGAAAATGTCCTGAACAGACCCATCCTTAGTCTACATCCAGTTGGTACCTGTTGAATGCCGTGTAAGAGCAGTTGCCAACACCAGGAGGGGTCAGATGCACTTCTCTTCTTGTTACATCTCCTGCTTCTTTTCCCATTGCAAACTATTCAGATTCATACGCTGCAAAAAAAAAAAAGGATGTTTGTATCATTAGCAGCACGTCAGCTATATTGTTAGACAATGGCGAGTGGAGGTGAAAACTTCACCCATACAGGAAATAAAAGTCTGACACAGAGTTCACAAGTCAGGTTCAAAAGAACAGTTAGACAGCAGAAACCACTATGTAAAATTAACCCTCACAAATTTCCAGAAACATAGACCACGGGCACAAATAACGTTTTCAGGATGCAGACAGAAAATTATGCCTCTGAGGTGAAGAAGGCTCTGAAAATATGTCAGCAATGGGATTCTCCATATTATTTAACAAGAAAAGTACATTTTGTAAGACCCTAATGTCAGCAGTTTTGCTGGGCTGAATCATAGAGAGGTCTTATGCAGGATGTTTGGTTGTGTTCTGAATGGCAGTCAAAAGGTTTGTTTCTGTTTTTAAAAAAGGATTGCGCTTTCCTGTTAGGCTTGGAGGACCAGGTTAGAGATTTTGGAAGCATTCTGGACTTTTCAGTACAATTAGTGGGCAACTTAACAGAGGATTTTGCTGGGGGTATCTGTGTACTCTGTTTATCTTCAAAACCTTTTGTTAAAGCATTGCTTGTTACTTGTTGCCACTTGTTCTGCTCATTGCCACGTGCTGCTAGATCCCCTGAATAGCCTTCTACGCTTGTGCTCCCAAATCTGGCAGATGGTGAAGGGTACTGTTTGAAATTACTGTCATGTGACTCAGAGCGATGACAGTTTGCTTCAGGCCATGACCTATTAATAAAGTCCCAAGCCTCATCAGGCTGTTTAAAAGCATGATAACTCCTTCCTCCAGAAATCATAATTGTTCGGTACGTGATAAAATAGGAAACATTTAGCCTCTGTAATACCACTCTGGCTTCACTAAAAGCTTTCCATTTTTCCATCGCCTCGGCTGAAAAATCCTGAAAGAAATGTATTCTGTCTTGACCCTAGTTCAGTACTTTTCTCTGCCTGGTCTGGGCTTCTGTCCCAGTTTGGGCTTGGCTCCAACAGCTTTATGTGCCCTTTTACTCTCCAGTGGCCAGGACCAGTGGAAATTCAGTAAAGTAGGAATGAATTCTTGCAGAAAGGGAATCATAGCATCTCCATCTAGATTTTAAGATACCCCACTATTCTCAAGTTGTTTCTCCTCTATGATTCTCTAGCTCATCTCTACCTTAATGTGTAAATTGTTTAAATGTCCAGCATTACTTTCAGATCTGTCCTCAACTTTAATTAGTGATTCCTCCAAAAAGGCCAATCTCTCCTCCAACACATTCATTCTTTCTGTCAGGATCTCCATTTTTTTTTCATTCTGCCTCAGCATCTTTTTTCATATCACAATGTCTAATTTAATAGACTGTAGCAAGTCTTTAATAAAAACTATGTCCTGCTTGTCATTTACTATTTTGTCAGACTTATCTTGTTTATCAGATCTGCTTGCTGTCACTCCTTGGCGAGGGGAGGAGACCCCGGCTTGCCCAGCCAACTGACTGCTCTGTTCTTGCCATAGCTCAGCATCCTGACATAGCAGTAACCGGTGAAAACAAGAAAATGAATAACTCTGCTAAGAACCAACTGAAATGAAACAGCTTTTGAAATGTGTTGCCCGTCAACACAATGAAACAAAATATATGGCTGGAATCAGATGAAATAAACTTTTAAAAATTATTTTTTTTTAAATTAATCATGATCAGAGAGAGAAAGAGAGAGAAAGCGATAACACTAAGCAGCCATACTCAGGTGCCCGTGCACAACCACCATCCACTCCACTTCTGATAACACTCCCAAAACATCTCCATGGCATATTGCTAAAGAGTTCTATGATTTATACAGCTCATTGTATGGTCCGCAACCTAATGCCCCTCTGCCCAGGACATTTATCAGTTTCTTGCTCCTATACCTCTTCATTCCCTCTCAGGTAGTCAGCAGATGGAGCTAGCCAGGCATTTGTAAACTGAGGTTCTGGAGGCCATTGCATCGCTTCACCTGGATAAAGCCCAAAAATCCAACAGCTTTACCTCAAACTTTTATAAAACTTTTGCCGCAAAATTAGCCCCTCTCTTGGTTTCAGTTTATGCTGCCATATATGAGCATGGGATCTCAGATCCCTCACTGGCAGAAGCTCTAATTACTCCGTTGCACAAACCTGGTAAGAACCCAGGAAAGGTGGCAAATTATCGCCCTATTTCTTTTTTTTTTTTATTTATCATTTTTCCCAGGAGGCCTTCCGTCCTGTCTCTGCCCTGGTCATGGCCCCCAAGACTTCCACCAACCGCCAAGTGCCGTAACTTCCGGTTACCCCCAGCTTGCCCTGGAATGGGGCCATGGCACACAGTTCCTAATTCCAGTGCCATGGAACTGGTATCTGGTTGGGAGTGCAGCGGTGGTGGCTAATTGAAGCCCCGGGGAAGGCTTCATGTAGACAGAGGCTCTCCCCTCCATTTTCTTTAGTTTTCCTCGAGGCAGAAATGTGCAATGACATCCAGCATTCACCCTGCCTCCACTGAGTGTGAGCGCCAGTGTTGTGGGATCCCTGGCCTCCGCTAGGGGTCTGTCATGCGCCGGACATTTCCCCACCCTCCCCTCGGAGAAGGAGAGCTGTCCATAGGATGCTCAATCCTTCTCCCCCTGGCCGGCCCTCCAGCAACCCGGGTCCATTCCCGAACCCGGGTCACCGGTGTTGGAAGCGGAAATCCAACCGCTACGCCGGCAGGCTGGCCCACCCTATTTCTTTAATGAACCAGGATATTAAAATTCTAGCCAAAATACTGCCCACTAGATTAAAGAAGGTTGTATGCTACCTTATAGGGAAAGGGAACAGGGAAATTGTTTAACCAGGAAAAGCACACTAAGCCAGAGTTTGTTTCCAGGTGTGATCTGGAAGCACAAGGAAGTAAAGTGCAGGAGACAGTATAGCACAGTGACTGAAGGCTCTCAGCTGCAGATCTGGAGACCTGGATTTGAATCCTGCAGCTGCCTAGGTGCACACTGTGTGATCCTGAGCAAGTCACTTAATTTCATTGTGCTCCCAGATCGCATCTGGAAACAAGCTTCAGCTTAGTGTACTACTCCTGGTTAAACAATGTTCCCTTTCCCTTCCATTTCCCTTAAGTGACTTGCTCAGGATCACACAGTATGCAAGTGCGGGCTGATGGGATTCAAACCCAGGTCTCCAGGTTTGCAGCTCAGTGCCCTTAATCACTATGCTATACTGCCTCCCAAACAATAGGGTTCATGTATGATGATATTTTGTTCCATGTTACTCAGCTTGTCCAATCTATTCCCACTGCCCTAGACACATAGCCAAATATGGGATTTTCTGAAATTATTAATTCAATACCCATAATACTGTTGTCATGCCCTTCAATGCTGGGGTTCATAAATCTGATATAACTGATACGGGTTTAGTCTGGGCCAGGACGCAATTAAGGTTTCTTAGGCTGGAGTTGTCTCGAGACTCGGCTAAACTCACAAAACTTAACTTAGATGATTTAATTGCAGCCATCAAGCTTGATCTGGATTGGTGGAAAGCCCTTCCCTTAACATTGTGGGGCAGAATCAATATTATAAAAATTAATGTTTTACCTTGAGTTTTTTAACCCCTGCACACATTAAATAATCAGGCTTGGTTCTGGAAAATTCACTATTTAATCTCTAGTTTTATCTGGGCCAGGAAATCTCCTAGGCGGTCATATCACAAACTGGTAGCCCCTAAATTAGTAGGCAGTCTTAAACTTCCCCATTTTACCATATATTGCTAGGCTAGTCATGCAAGCAACTACTTAAAATGGCTTGCTCAGGAACCTGCAGCCTCTCATTCAGTATATACCTCAATTCGGTCGGATATTGAACAGGCACACATTGCTAATTGTGGAATATCTTCTCACACTTTGTTCTACACCAAATTTGCTTTGCTTTCTGGAGTGTTGCAATGTTCTGTAATTGGTATCTCTCTTAAACTGCATGGTCAATTACACAAAGCTACCTACTCTAATCGCTGGAAGGATTTCTCCTAGGCAGTCTTTGGAAAATCCAACTTTAAGATATGTGGTAAGGTAATTTACAAAGACTGGCTGCCTAGCTTACCTGTTTTAGATGTTGTTAGCTTGCTCCTAGATGGTCACCTGTGATAATTTTCATCTCTCCAAAATATGTGTAATATACAGGGTGGTCACACATTTAAACTGCTGCAGGTGCTCCATGCCATAACTTCCCACATGGGCCCTCAACCACGGCATGAGATTGATGGCCTATTTTTCCAGTCCCTAGTTGACTCAACCTATCAGCCCAATGCTGCTGCTCAACTTTAGGCCTCCTTTTCACCAGGATCTTTTCTAACTTGAGTGGCCAGTGCCTATATTGGATTATAGTCGTCCCAGACATACCATTTAATTGGGAGAAACTCTGAGCTGATTTGTATGCCGGTATTACTACGGACAAATTACGTGTTATACAATTCCAGATCTTACACAGTCTTTACTATACACCTCATCTGCTTGCCAGTTGTTCCAATTCATAAAACGGGATGCAGAACAAACGTTGTAAATTACAGACCTGTAAGCCTCCCCTTGCTGCTGGGAAAGATTATGGAATCTATACTAAAAGATATGATGAATCAACATATAATAAAGAATGATTATGTAGATGGTCAGCAACATGATTTTACCCGGAGGGGGGGTCATGCATAACAAACCTTTTGTGTTTTTATGAGAAAATATCTGCATCACTTGATGAGGGGTCATCGGTGGATTGCATTTTCTTGGACTTTGCGAAGGCGTTTGATAAAGTACCACACAGAGCCATAATATAAAAACTGATAGATAAGCAGGTAAAGCATAAAATTATTGATTGGTTTTGAAGCTGGCTGAGTGGAAGAACTCAGCGGATTAGTATAAAAGGATATCTGATGATCCAATACAGGTGACGAGTGGTGTGCTGCAGGACTCGGTTCTGGGGGCCCTGGCTGTTTCAGATATTTATATCAGCCATGGGTCAACAAACAACAGGTTGGCTAAGTAAATATGCAGATGACACAAAAATAGCAAGAACAGCAAATAAACAAGAGGATATTGATGCACTCCAAAATGAACCTAACAACATATCAAAATGGTCAAATACATGGGGAATGAGTTTTAATACTGAAAAGTGTTGTGTAAGGCACCTGGGACATCACAACAAGGAAAACACACATTTTCTGAATGGACGTCCCCTAAGTAAAACAACAGAAGAAAAGGACTTAGACATACAATAACAGGAAAAATTAGCTTATGACACACACTGTAACACACAAATTAATAAGGCTAAGAGACTACATTGGTCCATCAAAATAAATTTTAGAAGTAGAAATGAAAGTGGGATAATGCCATTGTATAGCGCATCTGTGAGATGAACCCTGGACCTTGGCAGCCAGGCATGGGGCTGTATTACAAAGGGGACAGCAGACAGGTTTGAAAAAAATCAAAGACAAACAACTAAAATGACCTATAATATAAAGACCTTGACATATAGTGAGGTTCTTCAGAAGCTAAACCTTATGCCTCTAGATACAAGAAAAATTAGAGGTGACTTATTATTATGTTATGATATCATGCAGGATAGCCATCTGATAAATGAACTAAACTTTGAATTCCAAAATAATAACCTAGGTACCAGGTGACACCCTCTGCAGCTTAGACCAAAAAGATTCTTCACAAATAAGAGAAAAGTCTTTTTCACACAGAGTGATCAATCCATGGAATAAATTGCCTCTGGAGATAATAGTAAGGACAAAAAACAGTTTAAAAATAGACTAGATACTTATATACAAGCAGTGTAGTTTGTGTTATTATGGGTGAATGGTAGGAGCTCACGTGGGCATACTGCCTTCTTAGCTTCTTGATCCTTAGTATGAACCTTAGCATGAAAATGGGAAGGCTGTCACCCAGTACCTGCATTAGATGTGGGTTGGAGGAAGGCATGTTGTATCATATTTTTGGGGAATGTAATAAAGTGAGGGGTTTATGGAACTGATTCAAACCAAAGCTGATCCCCTTTTGGGCCTAGAGAAGTTGTTCACCCCAGTGATTTATAGTTGAGGATCTCAGTGGCATACCCATTAAAGAATGGAAATACCACATCACTGTGATTAAACAGTTAGTGCTGCGCCATTTGCTTGATTGAGAAGTCATTTCGTATAAGTGGCTCCAGTGGCTGTTATTTAATCTTTGGCTAGGGAAGATGATTGTGAGCGTCCGTTATAAATAACATGTATACAACAAAAAATGGAGCAAGTGTCATACTTTGTATTCTCTACAATGTTTATTACTTGGGATGCTGCCAACCAGTGCTTTTTTTGTCATCTTCATGGCTTTTGGCTTTACTGTAATCCCTTTACCATGGCATGACTCTGTGGTGTTTTCTATTTTAGGTTTTGGTGTACTCTGTTTATAGAATATGCTCACTCCTTGAATACAGTTGGGGATGTGTTTTATATGTTCTGTAGTGTGTTCATCTCCTTGTTAGCAATGTAGTTAATAAAATAAAACTTCCTTAAAAAAAAAAATCACTTCACTTCTCCTATCAAAACTGCTCCCTATCCTTGATGCCTTGCTGTACGCTTTATTACACTGATTCATTTGCTTGAGGGAGTCACAGATTATAACCCCCAGATCCCTCTCGCCTGTTGAAGTGGCCAGTTAGATCTCTCCCATCCAGTATTCTGTGTGAGGAGTCATCTCCCTAAGTACATTACCTTGTACTTCTTTGTGCGGAATCACAATTGCCAGACCTTAGGCCATATTTCATTTCTCTAGGTCCTTCTGTAGCTCTCACACCTCTTCCTCATGATCCACCCTTCTGCATAGCTTTGTGTCATCAGTGGGGGAGAGACAGCTTTCCCCAGGGGACCTTCCCCTATCTCACTTACAAACATATGAAACAGGACAAGTCCCAGGACCATTCCATGCAACATTCCTCATGATCTCCCTGTCCCCTGATTTAGCCCTATATAACACTACCCTCTGTTGCCTCCTCCAAGCCACTTCCTACCCACCTAACTACACCCTCCTCTGCTTTTAAGTCCTCCAACTTTACAGTGATCTCTTGTGTAGTACTGAATCAAAGGCCCTGCTGAAGTCAAACAAGAGCAAAATACCACCCACCCTCTATCTATTTCCCTGGTGGCTCATCGAAAACCGGTATAAGGTTTTTCTGGCATGATCTCCCTGACACAAACCCATGATACTTGCTGTCCTGCAGTCCATTTTCCTCTAAGTAGGCCATCAAGCTTTCCTTAACTATGGACTCAATCCTCTTAATTATAATGGAGGTTAAGCTGGCAATGGAGGTAAGGCCGACAGGCCTGTAGTTTCCTGGATGCTCTCTGTCCCCCAACCCCTTGTGGAGTGGTACTAGTTCAATGAACCCCCATCTGGTGGCACCATTCTGGACTTCAGTGAGTCCTTAAATGGACAGGTTAAGGGTACTGCAAATTCTGCAGTCAATTTCCTAAGTACCTGTGGGTGCAGGCCATCCGGGCCTGGTGTCTTGTCTGCTCAGAGCTTCTAGACCCTTTTTTACCATCAACTAAGTTCTGTACTCTGCCCAACCCACCCCCATGTGGTTGCACTGATACCACTCTCTGACAGAAGACCGTTGTCCTGTTCCGTGAGTACCAAGCAGAAGTAACTGTTTAGTACATTTGCCTTCTGTTCGTCATCTTCCACTACCCTCCCTTCCCATTTTCCTCATCATAACAGGGGGGCATGTCCCAAGACTTCATTTTACAAAAGGCTAACTCAGTGGGAATTTTAAATCTCACAGACAGTACTGTTGTTCACTGCTTTCCAGATCTGAGCTTCACGACCCAGCAGCGCTGAAGTGGGTCCGATGCTTCCAGGTTGGGTTAAGAAAGCTTGGCATAACTCACTCCAGCTGCCAGCTAGACTTAAAATTGCTTATACTTGCAAGGTGTTTTTGTACAGAGACCTAGCAGATGCAGGTTGAAAGCTGGATGCCATTTGGACAGACTTTGCCATAGGAGCAGCTGAGTCTAAGCAGGGAGAGGGAGAGGGAGAAGAGGGAACAAGAACTTTAAAACTTTTTAGAAGTGAATAATATATTAATCTTGCATTTTTCTAAATGTTCTCTGTTGAGACAGTTATGTAATGTTCACTGCAGTTAAATGTTGTATTGACAGAGCCCAGATAATCTCTTCATTATGTTACCTCTTCACTGTAACTGATAACTGTGTTTCAGTTTCTGCCTAGCTCTACATCTTTCTTAAGATGGTGGCAACTGCATGGTTGTGACTGTGAGCAGAAGTCTCTGCCTCTGTCCCCATGATGACTAGTAACGTGGTGCTAGAGCGAGTGCCAAGATGTCACCAGACACAAAGCTCCACAGCGCAAGGTCAATTCTCAGTTTTGTTATCTGTTTTGGTACTACGGAATGTAACCAAATCATCACTGAGACTTCCCTTCTCACCAATCTGAGGTCAGGGTACTGATTATAACCAAGTTCAGTCTGCACGTCTGCATGGTAGTGACCAACAGTGGTGGCAAAATTAAGTTTTAATATGGCTATGAGAAAGATATGATTTCTATTTTAGCACAATTGCCATGTCTCAGATCAGCTATTACTGGTCCCTGCAGGCATTCAGCACGTTACAAAATATTTAAATGTTGTAATGTTCATATTCTCTGCTTTTTCTTTCACAGCAATGGCAACTTGGTAGCTTACTGTCGAGTTTGTCCAGTTACCGATGCAAGGAAACTGTTTTTCTACATTTAACAGATACAGATTCATGGACTTCACAGGTGATTAAGCCAGCTATAAAAGGGACACTTCTTGACTTTCCGAAACAAGGATCTTTTGAGTCATCCATGCTGCTAGTGGCCATTCCTAAAACATTTGATATAAACTATAAAAATCCTTTTTGTTTTTTTTCCCATTGTTTATCTCCCGATCACCTCTGGCCTGCCCCCTTCTGTCTTGTCCCTGACTTACCTTCTCACTGATGTCCTTAGCTTACAGGACTGTGGTGGGTGCCCGGTTGCTGGTGCGGGGTCTGCGAAGGCATGTACATTTTCCTGCAACCAGAGGTTTTTTCCTTTGTGACTTTCTCCACTAAGCCATACGTGTAATGGCGTAATGGATGAGCTCCACCTCCGCAGAGACATCCTCAAATGCCTATGTATGGCTGTCTTCTTGTGTGTCCAGACTATGTTACCACCTGGACACCTCCAGGTGGCAGACAAGCAGCAGGTCACATAACCCCTATCCCCCAAGGGAGGAGAGCTGTCCTATGGATGCTCACTCCTCCCTCACTCAGCCAACCCCCAAATGACCAAAGTCTGTTCCCAAACCTGGGTCGCCAGTGTGGCAGGAGGTAAGGTGCTGAGTGCCTCAGCCCTCCATGCCACAGTTCCTTTTTATATGCATAATGTACTTCAAACCATGGATTGTGTGTTTGTGTTCTTTTGTTTTTACTCAGAAAAAACAAAAAAAGAACAGTTATGTAAGAACTTACCGTTAACAGTAGATCTTCGAGGGAATCTCTGTCATCAGGTCATACCTATGGAACTTAGCCATCAGGCATTAAGATTACATGTAAACCTTTTCTGCAGCAGTCTATTAGAGGCCACCCACGCCGATGTCAGGTTCCGACGTCACATGCCCTATATAACTGTGGGCAGCCCCACTCCCTCCTCAGTTCTTTCTCTAGCTGAAGGCTGTAGGAGACAGGAGTCCCACAAGGGAACTGAAGAGAGAGAGAGAGAGAGAGAGAGAGAGAGAGAGAGAGAAGTGCCCAGCTAGCAGAAAGGCCGGAGCACCAGGACAGCTGAGCTGTAGAGAGAAAGAGAAAAGGGAGATGGAAGTTGGAACATGACCTGCTGACAAAGGTTCCCTCAAAAATCTACTGTTACGGTAAGTGCTTATGTAACTGTTCCTTCTTTTTCGAGGACTTCTCTGTCATCAGGTCACACCTATTGAACAAGTCCCAAATAGTGCTAAGCATGAGGCAGTCTGGGTGGTAGAAGGCAAGAGGCCTAAGAAAGCTAGGCAAAAGTCTGCCATTCTTCTGGAGGCAATATTCAGACTGTAGTGTCTGGTGAATATGTGGACAGTACTTCAAGTAGCAGCAGCGCAAATCTCAGCTGCAGACATGCCCCTGAAACAGTCAACTGAAGTGGCCATACCCGTGGTGGAATGGCCCTTAACAACCTCAAGAAGTTCCTTACCGTACTTCTTATAACAAAAGCAATACAGCTGTCCAACCATTTGGACAAGCACTGTTGCAAAACTGGAGCGCCCACTCTGCCAGGGGTGAAAGAAACAAACAACTGAGAGGACTTCCTGCAGTCCTTCTTATGGTGTGTATAGTAACGCAAAATTTATGCACATCCAAAGTATGGAGCAATGCTGCCCCTGGATTGGCATGCTCTGGAAAATAAACAGGCAGATGGATTGGTTTAGGGTAAATTCAGACTCCATCTTAGGAAGAAACTTAGGGTTAATACGCAAAAAGACCCTGTCTTTGTGGAAAATCAAATAAGGCTCCTCACACATGAGAGCCTGTAGCTCTGACATTCTTCAAATGGAAGTAATAGCAACAAAAAATAATGCTTTCCATGATAGAAAGCATAGTTCGCAAGACACAGCCGGCTCAAAAGGAGGCAGAGTCAGCTTCTCAAGCATGAAATTGAGGGCCCCAAGCCAGGACCGGATTACGGATAGGAAGCTTCAAGTGGAGAATGCCTCTCAGGAAAGTATGGGCCACATAATTGTGCCACTGTATGGCCATCAATAGGCATATGAAAGGCTGACAGGGGCACCTTTTTTTTCCAACTTTCTTTGTCCGCCTTGCTGCACCGGCTTACCCGGACTCTCTCCAGTGTGGTTGCTTGGTACAGCCTTGTTCCTGCCCACCTGAAGCCTCAAGCCACTGCTCTCCAGTATGGGCCTGTCCCCCTCTGTACCGCCTAGCCACCTGACCCCCCGGATCTGAGCCCCCCTGGGCAAGACTGCCGACTCCTCTGGTGCTCTATCTGTAAATCTAGTGGAGCAACCATGGGCTTGGAGAGAGTACCGGAAACAGGACTGGAAGGCCTGGCATTGGGTGTGGGGGCCGACTACTGGACCCACCTTCACCTACCAGGAGCCAGGGTATTTTCTTTTGTTCCACCCCATTGGTGCGGACGTGCAATGGCGTCAGTGCGCAGAGGGTGCACTCCCGCTCCCTCCTGCAGATGATTGCCAACACCAATCCCCACTGGCTATTCTCCCCCCGGAGTGAGTGACCCCCAGCCTCCACCAGGAGCTGCAATCAGGTGGGAAAATCCCCAGACTCTCCCCCCAGGAGAGGAGAGCAGTCCATCGGATGCTGAATCATCTCCTGTCCTCGCTGATCCCCGGGAGCGGGGGCTCGCTCCCAAACCCGGATCACTATTGTGGCATGAGGTGTGGCGTCTATTTATTTATTTATGACTTTAATAACTGGGTGAGTGCACTGATCCCAGGGACCATTTTCAGGCACGACCTGGGCCATAACACATGGTGCAGGGTGACAGTGGAGTGCAAGGTAACAGTAATACACATGAAACAGATTTGATACAAGCAACAACAGTAAGCACAATACACAGGTTCGATGCATAGGTCCATTTGAGAACAGCGAATACAAGGTTTCAATATCGGACATGAGGAGATTTGGTACAAAACAAACAAATCATAGGCACAGTGTACAATGTGAGACTGCATCGTCCAGTGAGCAAGTAATACACAGAATACTCAGTAAAAAATACATATACAATATGTACAAGCAAGGAAGTCAAATATTACTGTGAAAAATGCAATATAACAGTTGTAGGCAGGGGAATTGACTAGTCTCGGTAGGTGGGTAACCCCTAGGCTGGGGAGTTGACTAGTGTGGGTTGGTGTCAGACCCCTGGGAGCAGCGGCAGGATGAGTTTGCCAGGAACCAGACTTTAAGGCAGGACTTGAAACTGGAGTGTGTGCCAATGGAGTTCAGCCAGTAGTTTGTTCCACTGCAAAGGGGCAGCTGCAGACCAAGCTCTGCTACCCATGTTGGTGGATACCCTAGGAACAGCTAGAGGGGGAGTACCATTAAAGCGGAGGTTGAGGAGGAGCGTTCGGGTTTTCAGAAGGGCAGTTAAGGGGGATTCTGGAGCCGTGCAGATAACATTGTCCACCATGCAGCAGAGAACAGGACTGTTGTAGGCAGCGGAGAGTTTAGCCATGGCAATAGCTGAGGTCCTGGCATAAATAGGGGAGCAGTAGTCAAGAATAGGGAGAAGATTACCCTGGACAATGGCTAGTCTGGCTTCAGGGGTAAGGTATTGCCTGAATCTATAGGTGACGCCTAACTTTTGATGGAACCTTCTGACAAGGGAATTTGCATGCTCAGTGAAGGTGGGGGGAAGGGGTTGAGCAGTACTCCTAAGTATCTGTACATGTTGACGTCCTCCAGGGCTGGGCCGTCTGGGGTGAGAATGTGTAAGGGGGCATGTTTATTTAGTTTTGGCCAGGAAGGGCTTAGATCCGAACAGCATGGATTTAGTTTTTTTGGCGTTCACTAAGAGGAGGTTTTTTGAGAGCCAGCTGTGGGCCGCAGCATAGTTGTGCGAGAGAACTGAGGAGACTGCGGCCATGGATTTGTCACTGTGGAAGAGGACATGGTCATCGGCATACAGGAGAGAGTGACAGTTGAGGCAGTCAAAGAGAAGTGCATTAACGAATAAGGAGAAAAGGAGAGGACCCAGGATTGAGCCTCGAGGGACCCCCACAGAGACAGGGAGGGTGGGGGAGCAGGTTTGACCAATACACACAAATTGTGAGTGATCAGTAAGGTAGTTAGTGAACCAGCTTGTGACTTTCTGAGAACAACCAAAGGAGGCTAAGCTTGGAGGTAAGGAGAGCATGGTTAACCATGTCAAAAGCCTTTGAGAGGTCGATGAAGACAGCCCCAGTGGCTTCACCATTATCCATGTTAGAGAGGATGTGGTCAGTCAAAAGGGTGAGGGCAGTGGCAGTGGAATGATTCTTGCGAAAGCCATGCTGTTAGTTGCATAGGAGGATGTATTTGCCTATGTACTCAGTGAGCTGACTGTGGACTGTTCTCTCGAGTAGTTTACTGAGATGAGGGAGGATGGATATCGGATGGTAATTGTCGGAGGATTTGGGGTCACCAGATTTAAGAATGGGGATAACCTTAGCTATCTTCCATGGGTCAGGCATGGAGGAGGTGGAAAGGGCAAGATTAAAGATGAAGGTGAGTGGCTTGGCAATCCCCGGAGAGATCAGCTTAAGAAAGACTGGAGATAGCCCATCAGATCTGGAGAAGCCGTGGTTAGGTAGACTTTTGGTTAGCTTCACTGTGTCGTGTATGGAGAGAGCTTTAAAATAGAATAGGGGTATTTGAGGGTGAGCGGCAGAGCTGGAGTAGGAGGATGGCAGTATGTCAGGTATTAGGGCTGGACTTTGAGGTTGGGCAGTTGGCAGCTTATTTAGGTACATGGATAAGTTGGTGAACTTACAGTTGAAGACACTGGCAACATCGTGAGGGTTGGTCAGCAGCCCATCCTGGGAGCTGAGATGTGGTGCAGCGTAGCTGGAGTGGGGGTTTAGGAGGGAACTGATTGAGTCCCAGAATTTTCTAAGGTTTCCAAGGTTGGCCTTTTGCAGACTGCGGAAGTGGGTCTGTTTAAAAAATTTGGCCTGTTGTTTACATTTGTTCCTCATGTGCCTGTAAGCATCCCAGAGGGCAGGAGAAGGGGTTGCTTTGAAAGTGGACCAGGAGCGGTCTCTGGCCTTCAGAAGGGTTAGGAGGTCTTTAGAGACCCAGCACGAGCACCCGCCTCTGACCCATCTGGTAGTAACAGAGAAAAAGCAGTCCTGTAGTGTTAGTAGAGTCCAGGTAAATGTGGACACTGCCGTGGCTGCATTGGAAAGAGAAAAAAGTGTGGACCAGTTCAAGGACTGGGCCTCTCAAGGAGATTTGTGGAGACTGGGCAGCTGAAATTTCTGAGAGATAGGTAATTGGGTGGGGGGCACTTTAGTTTGGAAGACCAGAGGAGATAGGTCAGTGAGTGATCGCTAATGGAGTCAGCCATGGTGCCAGCGTGTAATGCTTGGTCCTCCTTGTTTATGAGGATCCGGTCTAGTAGAGTCTGGGTGGCTGAGCATGGATTAAGTCTGGTGGGGAGAGTGATTGCCTGCACCAGGTTGTGCTGCTTTAACAGGGATACATAGTCAGTTTGGTGGCAACTCAGGCAGTTTAGATTAAAGTCGCTGAGAAGGATAGATTCCCTATGGGGAGTTAGGGAGCTCAGGCCTGGGAGGAGGCTGGTGAGTCCAATGGTTCCGGACGCAGGGGGGTTGTAGCAGCAGCTAATATAGAGTTTCTTGTAGGATCCCAGGGTCAATTTGGAGAGTAGCCATTCACTAGGTGAGGAAGAGTCAGAGTGTAGGACAATGCTAGCTGAAAGGGGTTCCCTTAGGAGCAGGGCCACACCGCCACCTTTTTTCCTGCCTGGCCTGTCAAGGCGTAGGTAGGAGTAGCCAGGTATTTTGAAGATGTTTTCAGTGTAGGGTGGCTTTAGCCATGTTTCAGTGAGTCCCAGAATATGGGGCTTGTGTAGCTCAATCCAATCCTCAAGGTCAGTGAATTTGGATGGAAGGCTACAGACCCTCAGCGCCACTGGGCTGGCCTACCAACAGGTGCACCTTGATGGAGGAATATTTGAGTCCTTCATCCGATAAGGACAGGAGGGACTCTAGAACTTGGTAGACTAGACAGGTGAAAGGGTCCAGACGATGGGAAGTGGCCCATATAACAAAGTGCTTTCACTTCATAGAATAAGTGGCCCTGGTGGAAGGTTTCCTTGCAGCAACCAGGACATCAGCCACCTTCTGAGACACCCCAAACTGAACAATGGCTATGTTCTCAGGAGCCATGCGTGCAGATGGAGGAACTTGAGGTCTGGATGGACCAGGGTCCCCTGAGCGTGTCAACAGGTTGCGGCAAAAGGGCAGAGGAACTGTAGGTTCCACGGCCAACTTTTGCAGTAATGGAAACCATATCTGATGAGGCCAAAATGGAGCCACCAGAATTAGGGTGGCACCCTCCATCTGTAGCTTGATGAGCACCCTCTGAATCAGAGGATAGGGAGGGAAGTTATATGAAAACCTCCCTTTCCAGGAGAGGGACAACATGTCTCACCAGAAAACTCCAGGCCCTGAATCTAGTGAGCGGAAATGCAGCAGTTTTGTGCTGAGTGGGGACGCAAAAAGGTCTAACTCTGGATGACCCCACCTGTCGAACAGGTCATTTGCAACAGAGGTCAGCAGTTTCCACTGATGCATTTTGGACTGTGACTTTGCAGAGGCTGTCCGCCAAGGTGTTTTGGGCACCTGGCACATGGACGGCTGACAGTTCTAGACCGTGATCTAGAGCCCAGTACAAGACCCTCTTCACCTCCCGGCAAAGGGAGTAGGAATGAGTCCTCCCTTGCTTGTTGATATAATAGACCACACTGAGATTGTCCAACTGCACCAGCAGATGGCCCAGAGAGAGAGAGAGAGATGGTTCTGGAAGGCCTGTAAGGTATACAGAACTGCCCTCATTTCTAGAACATTTATGTGGAGGCAAGTCTCCCACTGGGACCAGGGGCCCTGGGTCTGATAAGAACCGAGGTGGCCTCCCCAACCCAAACCCGAAGCATGTGTGGTGAGGATTTGCTGAGGAGAAGGGATAAGGAAGGGGACCCCTTTTAAAAGGTTGTCCGGGTCCATCCACCAGTGAAGCACTCTGTAGATTGGGAAGGAGACAAGGACCAGCTGATCTAGATCATCTCAGCACTGTTCCCACTGGACCCTCAGGGTCCACAGCGGGACCCTCATGTGCAGCCTGGCCAAAGTGACCAAAACGATGGTCATGGCCATTAGGCCTAGTAGCATTAAAAATGTCCTGGCTGGGACATACTGACTTTGAACTACCTCCTGGGCCTGGGCAATGAAGCAGTCCACCCTGTCTTTAGGGAGGAAGGCCTTGCCCTGAGTACAGTCCAGAACTGCTCGTATGTACTGTAACCACTGGGACAGGGTCAGCACAGACTTGGGCCGATTGACAGTGATGCCCAAGGACTGAAACAACTGCAGAGTGTGCTCTACAGTTAACAACAGAAGCTCCCTGGACTGGGCTTTCAGTAACCAGTCGTCCAAATATGGGAACACATAGAGGCCTTTGTGCCAGAGGCCTGCTGCTACTACAGCTGATCAGCACTCGGTAAATAGCTGTGGCACAGAGAATAAGTCAAAGGGCAACACTCTGAACTGGTAATGCTCCCCCAGAACAGGAACCGTAGGTATCTCCTGTGAGGGAGGTAAACCATGAAATGCAGAAAGGCATCCTGCATATCGAGGGAGTATAGCCAGTCTCCCTGCTTGAGTAGAGGAACAAGGCCGTGCAGAGTGAGCACCCAGAACTTTTTGTACTGGATAAAAAGATGCAGCTCCTTGAGGTCTAGCATGGGCCTCAAATCCCCTGTTCACTTGGGAACCAAAAGGAACCTGGAGTTGAACCCCATGTTCCTTAGATGCCTGGGCACTGGTTCTATGGCCCTTTTGTTATTTTTTTTTTTTATTTAGTTGTTTAACCAGATATAGCACACTAAGCTGAAAGCTTTTTTACAGGAGCAACCTGGGAGCACAAGGAGGTTAAGTGACTTGCTCAGGGTCACACAGTATGCAGGTGGAAGCTGTGGGATTCAAACCCAGGTCTGGTCTGCTGGATGTCACCAAATTTGCAGCTCAGAGCCTTAGACCACTGCACTATACAGCAAGGTGAGCATCTCCTCTCTGAGAATCTCTGTGTGGTCTGGAGGACAAGAGGTGGGGACTGGGAAACATCTGGAGGCTAGTCTAGAAGTTCTAGATCATGGCATTTTGATTATCTGCAGGATCCAAGCATCTGTAGTAATGGTTCTCCACCGGGACAAATGGAGGGAGAACTGACCACCGACCACCACCTCCTGGCTTGGAACAAGGAGGAGGTCTAACAAGGAGTCAGGCTGAGGCTGAATTGGCAGCCGGGGCCCCACCTCCTCCTCTGGAATGCTTAGTGGGGGAGCCAGAGGTGGGCAGGCAAGGCAGAGCTTGCCCTGAGCTTGGTTCTAGAACCAGATTTGTGACACACCTTACAAAAGGAGGGCCTCAGTCTACTCCTGGGCTTGGTATGATAAAAGGAGCGGACAGACCGAACAGCCCTGCCAGAGGCCTGCTGGTCATTGATAATATCCTGCACATAAGGACCAGTTTGTGACCCACAAAAGGAGCATTCTACACCTTTTGCTGGATGTCAGCTGCAAATCCAGAGACTAGTTACCTATGGAACTCCCTACCACCTGGTCTGACAAACTCACCCACTCTCCCCCAGTTTAAAAATGGACTCACACTATATCTTCTCAATCTTAGTCTCTGTGGCTGTAACCGCTAGCTCCCCAGACCAGTTACCCTGGCCCTTTCACTGCTTTGAACTCTCTCTTTGACTTAACATGAAATGCTAATGTGGACTCTGATTTCTGGCTGAACTTATGTACATACTGTATATAATGTGTGAGGTCTTAACATATTGTTTTTAATATGAATCTATATGTGAACCCTCCTGCTACCCTTGTATAAATGATATCATTATACTGTGATGTAACAAATGTAACTAATGTAATTAATGTAATTATTGTTTCTAGTGTCCTTTCTGTAACTAACTCCGGGTCGCCCCTGAAAAAGGGACCATTGGTCTCAGTGAGTTTACCCGGTAAACAAAATCTAAATAAATAAATAAATAAGCCAGGAGTGCCTTCTAAGGCAAATGCCAGAAGTAGCTGCCCTGGCTGTAGTATCAGCAATATCATAGGTGGCTCTGAGGAGATGCTTAGATGCAAAGTTTGTGGTGTAGTGGATTGGGAGTTTGATTGTGATATAAAGGGTTGTGGGTTTGAAACCCAAAGTAGAAATTTCATTTATGCATGGAACGGCCTTCCGGAGGAGGTTGTGGAGTCAAAAACAGTGGTGGAATTCAAGCATGCATGGGACAGTCATAAGGCAATTCTAGGGGGTTGGGGTAGGAAGAAGTAGGCTGCTGGTTAACTAGGATCTGCAGCTTATCCATTAGATAGGGAAATGGGCAGACTGGGTGGGCCAAGCAGTCCTTATCTGCCATCGAATTCTATATTACTAACATCTTCCAAGGCCTGGAGAACTTTCAGAAGCTCTTGTCTCTGGGAACCCTCAGGGAGGGCCTAAGCCGCAGCTTTGCCCTTCCTCCAGAGGGTATTCTTGTACTTAATCAAATGAGACAAATAATTGACAGTTCTAAGGCCTAGAGTGGCAGAGACAAAAAGTCATCTTGCCCCCCGAGGTTTAGCCTCCTAGATTTCTGGTCAGGGAGCAGGGAACTAAGGAGCTTGGATGCTATAGTCCTGTCATGAACAGCCTTAATTAACACTGAGTCAGTTTCCAGCTGGGCTGCATAAAAGGGCAGCCTGAGATGCCTGGCAAAGCTTGTCAGCCTTTTTGGGCATGGCTGTTATGAGGTTGGGCCTGTGCCAGGCAACAGTGGCAGCATCATTTGGTGCTGGCAGCAGAGGAATAACTCTGGGAGGAGATTCTGGGATCTCCAAGAAATCCACCAGATTCCTCTTTATGACATCCTCTTCCTGTGAGAGCTGATTCATGATGTTGAAGAAAGAGGGTCCTTGGAGAGGGGGAGACCTGGGGGGTGTGTTTGACTGAGTCCTCACTCCCGGAGGAGGCAGTAGACCTATCAGATGAGTCCACTTCAATGTTTTCCTCCTCATCCTCTTCCTCTTCCTCAGGGAAGATGAGATCAGGGGTGGTATTCCTCCTCAGTGCTGGCCTGTTCTGAAGCAGGGACTGATAGTCAGAATACCAACAGCTCTCTAGAAGACGCAGGGTGGAAGAGTCGAACTGGGGTCAATGCCAAGGCATCTGATGGCATAGATGACGATGGCCCAGGCAGTGGAACAAACTGTTGTATGAGAGACGAGGTACTGAAAAGAATAGCATTAAGGTCAGTGGTGGGAAAAGGAAGCATTGATGGAGAGGGTGCAGAACCCAGCTCTGATGAATCACCACTAACCATAACAGAAGTGATAGGGCCCAGAGCCTGTGGACCTCGAGATTCGAGAGGTCTCGGCGGGACTGGGGCTGCCAGCCTCTCTGCAGCCCTGAGAAGGTTCGGAGAACTTTTCTCCATGAGAGCCTGATAGGAGCACAGGCCTGCACAGAGTGAGGCGCTGACACTGAAGCAGTTGATGAAGTGATCCCAGGCAAACAGGAGGAAGAATCCAACAGGGATCACCGTTTGGGGGGTCCTTAGGCTGGTCCTTATCTGGATGAGTGTTCCCTCAAGGACTTGTCCCAGGCCTTGGTGGCCTAAGAGCCTGAAAAGGATGCCAATGATTCAGAGGTGGGCCCTGGAAGACACCTGCTCTCCACTGGCTGCCTATTGCTCCATGAGGAACTTCTGCAGGGCTTTCTTGTGTTAGCACCGGGTGGTGAGGTTGAACTTCAGGCAGAGCTCACAGGCGAGAATACTGTGACCAAGGTCAAGACAGAAGACACAGAGTTTGTGGTCGTCAGTTAAAGAAATCTTCTTTCCACAGTGGCAGTGAGAAGAAAAACATCGAAGGAGTAGTTCTCGACATACAAAGACAAAAGGAATCACTTTAAAACAAAGTGATTCAAAGGCAACTACCAGAGAAAAAGGTAAGTGGTTTTGGTGGTCGAACTGAGTGATGAAGCTTCCATGGAGTCCGTGCATGAATCATTAACAGCTAGAAAGAACTGAAGAGGGAGCAGGGCCACCCACGCTTACATAGGACTTGTAACGTTGGAGCCTGATGTCGGCGTGTGCGGTCCATAATAGACTGCTACAGAAAAAGCTTCCGTGTGATCCTGACGCCTGATGGCTAAATTCTATAGGTGTGACCTGATAGAGATATCCCCAAAGATAGTAATGTTATCAAGCCCTCCATCATTGAGTTTGGGAGTGCATCTTTTTCTACTGATTCTTAATACACTTCCAGTAGTACTAGCACCAGTTTTTGTTTTGAGGATGGTGTCAAAAAAAAAAAAGGGTACCAAGCTGTCTTTATTTATTTATTTAAGAGTTTAACCAGGCAGGCATACTGAGCAGAGAACCACTCGTTTCCAGATGCGACCTGGGGGGAAACAGGGGAGGAGACATAGGGGAAGGTCAGTAATACACAAAAATTCTGTACAATTGAGGAGTCACTGTTAGAGAGCCTATACAGTAGGTAGCTAGGGCAGACATGTAACTTCTATACAAAGAAGGTCAGTAATAGACAAAAATTCTGTACAATTGAGGAGGCAGTGATAGAGAGCCTATACAGTAGGTAGCTAGGGAAGACATGTAACTTCTATACAAAACTAAGACCAACAGAGTGAAATAACCATTGCAGTAATGAAATGAGCACAGCTATAGATTACAGAACTAGAGCAGGAGAGAAGAAGGAGCGAGCACCATGCATACCTTGCCAGAGCTTGATAGTTATAAAATGCTATAGTAGGCCAACAGGAGTTTGGGCCTGCTATTGAGTAGGGCAGGAGCAAGAGCAGACCGTGACGAAATGTTCGAGGAGGTGGGTGTTGAGGTGACTATGATTGGAGTAGTGGCGGATATCTGCTGGAAGGTCATTCCAGAGTTTTGGTAGTCAGTAACCGCGCCGCCTGACCCATAGAGGTGCCGCATAAGAGGTTTGGAACAGCCTAGTATCTGGTGATGAAGCGAGTAAGCCGAGGGGAGTAGAGAAGTTAAGGAGGAAGCCAGGTAGGGAGGGAGGGTATGGGACCAGTATTTAGCAGCGACTCTGGAGCAGTGGATTAGTCTGCGGGCCGAGAGTGAGGGAGGGGCCAGGGAGCTGTATAGGTCGCAGTGGTGTGTCAGTTTTGGACATTCCAGGATGAAACGGCAGAAGGAGTGAAAAAGGGTGTCCAGGCTGGCCAGAGATGATGGTGAGGTGGCACCATAGACCACATCCCTGTAGTCAAAAATCGGGAGTATCATTTTTTGTACGAGTTCATGCCTGACCAGGGTGGGCATGCAGCCTTTGTTGCAATAGAGGGCCCCAAGTTTAGGATGCATTTTTTTGTGCAGGGATTCCACATGAATAGAGAAATCTAGGTATTGGTCAAGCCAAATGCCTAGATGTTGGAACGAAGTGCAGGATTCTAAGGGGGAAAGGTCCAGGGTTTGGAAAGGGGGCGCGCTCGGAGAGCCGGGAGAGACGCGGCTTCAAGCCAAAAGTTAGTGAGACTATATCTAGTGAGATAGTAGTGACTCAGTTGCTTCCAACCTGTGTGTAACTGTTAGAGTTGCTTCCAGTCTTTGTTTTAAATCTAGTCTTGCTTCCTCCAAGAAACACTTCACACTTGTATTGCCATCATTACTTTCCAAGGTATCTAGTTTGTTGTGGAATTCTAGAAACTGTTCACCTTGTATGGGTCTGTTGCAATTTTTTCATGATTTGGTGTTTTTATACCCTCAAGCTCTGTTCTGTTCCTGTTTTAAGTATAAAGCCAGCATTTTTGTCATTTTTGGTCATTTCATTGGTGGTATAGTAGTCCCTCCGCATCCCTGAGAGCTGTTCACCGTCCCTAGAATAAAAAAAGTGACTGTTGCAGTGGTGGTATAGTGGTCCCTCCCCATCCCCCAAAAGCAATTGCCGTCCCTATAGTTTTTTTTGGTTTTTTTTAAGTACATTGTTCATTGTTCCCTGGTGGTAGTAGTCCCCCCCCCCACTGTGTTCTCCATCCTGATAGTTTAAAAAATTATTCCCTGGTAGTCCAGTGGTCCCTCCCCGATCTCCGAGTGCCATTGACCGTAGAATACTAAAACTCCTCCTGGTAATCCAGTGCTTCTCCCCCACCCCCATTCACCTGTCACCATCACAGTGAGAATCAGTAAAATCCCCCTGGTGGTCTAGTGGTCCCCCCAACCCAATCCCTATTCCCTCCCTGCCATACGGTGATGAATTACCCTGGTGGTCTAGTGGTCCACCCACCCATCCCCGATCCACCCATACAGGGCACCATATAGTTTTCCTGGTGTCTAGTGGATCCTCACCCACCCACCCTATGAGGGACTGACCCTCCCCCACCAACCTGACCTCCAGCTGGCAACCAGTATAGCCCTTCTCTCACCTCCACAGCTGGCCACTGACTGAGCTCTCAATTAGTACATATTGCATAACACGCTTATTGACATTGAATAACAGCTCAAAGTGAGCTGTCAGTCAATGAGTGCATACTGTCAAAGCCGACCACATGGAAAATATGGTGTTGGTGGCAGAGGGGGCCGATGATCCCACTGCAGCCAATGCCCAAAGTGGGGACCGCAATTGAGCTGGGGAGGACCACTCCTTACCCCGGTGTTTGTGCTTCCCAGCCAACTTGTCCCAGGTGTTGGAAAAGTGACAGCCCATGGATGGTGCCAGGGAGGCAGAGCAGTTTCTGGCATGGAGCGCCTTCTCCATTTGCGTGACCTTCTGTTGGGGCAGGAAGTCTTCCAGGGCCTTCTGGCAGTGCTGCCAGGTAACTTGGTTGAATCCGCGGCAGACTTCGCAGGCCTTCACATTGTGGTCTGGGCCTAGGCAGTGGACACAGGCATCGTGGTTGGCCTTATTGAAGATCTTCTGGATGCACTTGCAGCAACGGAAGAGTTTTTCAGGATCAGTAGGCAACTGTAGGCAAGGAAAGGAAACATGGCAGCTGCTGTGAGCCAGCCAGCACTTTAGATCTTATGTGATTCATTTTTGACTTGTTTTCTTTAGTTCTTTTAATTTTTGTTTTGTTTTGTCTTGTATTTTGTTGTTTTTAATTTATGGTAGAGAGGGACGAAGAAGTGAGGTAAATCAGGGTTTTAGCGGGTTTTCGGGTGACGTTTTCGGGCTGCTGTTTGTTTTGTCCTGGCATCTGCCAGTCCTTACTGGGTGTTCAGTGTTCGTAGTTCTGACCATTTTGCATGTTGGCAGGCTGCATTCCAGTCTTGACTGAGACTGAATTTCTACAATTTTGCAGCACCTTTTCTTTCGGTGGACCGCTTACAGTTCAATACGTGCTTTTTTCTTTTTACGGGGGCTCTCGGTTTCCTATTGCGAGAGCTCCTGTATTGGTTTGCTGTTAGCAGTGATTTACAGCAGTCAGTTGCTTGGGGCAGCTGTTGGTGTTGGTCGTGTAAGAAAGCCGCTGTTTATTTCTGTTTCCATTTTTGTCATCTCCACCACTTGTCAAGGAGCCTGTCGCTGGGAAAGGAATTTACACCGAGGATTAAGGACTGAGGATGTTGGTCTGCCTGACAGAAGGAGCCCTATTTCATCTAAGGGAGGAATATTGTTGGAGGCTGTGAGTGTATCCAGGCATTGTGGAGGTTTTCGGACTTGGGCTGCTGGGACATCAGTGTGGGTGGGGGGTTGTGTGCAGCCTTGGGAGGCTAAGGTGTTACTATGGGGGCCTTCTGCTGAATGGCGGGGGTTCCAGTGGTTGGGTCCTGGGCCATCGGGCTGTTGGAGGACGGCTGGGGGTGCCAGGAGTTACTCTTTAGCCATTCGGAGGCTGTCTCAGCCTTTCCCTTATCTGAGGGTTTCTAGCTGGAGCTTATTTTATCAGCTCTGAACTAGTGCACCATTTGCTTTGGCCTGGTCTCTGGTTTGTCCCATAGAGCCAGCTTGGTGGTCGGGTGAGGGTCAGGTTTTCCTACCTGGTAGGGCCCTGGGGAGCTGTGACTGGAAGGTAGCAAGACCCCAGTTCCCTAGGGTATACCCCAGTCGTTGGCTGGTGGGTCTCCTTTTGGGGGCCCAATTTACCCAGGGGGTGCTCTTCCCTACTTCAGCCGCTAGGTGGGGCCTCATTGTGGTTGTATTGTCATCTGGATGAGCTCCTTTTCATTGGACATTGAAGATCTGCTCCTATTATTGTTGGTGGATTGACTTTACCACTTCTGCCTCCTAGTTTTTGGTTTGGAGGTAGTGAAAGGACCTCCTTCAGATGGTTGTGCATTAATTTTACAGTTGTGAGAATTACTGGAGTGAGAGACTGGTATTTTTCCTAGGACATTTAATAATCGATGCCTGCTGGGGGTGAGAGCCTCAGTGGAGCAAATTAGCAGTTGGATAATTAAAGAGCCTGGTTCTCCATATCCTTGCATTCCTTTTGAACTGAGGGGATTTTATTGTTGCTTATTTTGGGGTTTTAAGTTATTTTAGTGAGTGTTGGGGGTTAAGGTTTTAGGATTTTTGGCGTTGTGTGGGATTTTATTTATTTTGGGACAATTGGGGCTTGAGTTCTGGCTTGTCAATATGTGTTTGATGATTGCTCTCCCTGTCCAGTGCTATTCCCCCTCCGAGCTCCAAGACCTTTGCCCCTTTAACTGTCCTCCATTGCCTGCAGCGGTTTATAGTCGCTGTAGGGCTCTGGAGACACTGGGTAGAAGATGGGGGGGAGCTAAGCGGCCAGATTGGGGTAGTGAGGTCCAGGAGACACCCTAGGGTGAAGTGGGTCCCAGAATGAGGTCTTTCTTGCCTGGTACACATACCAAAGGGCTCCGCTTTTAGCGGGCTGATAGCCCGATCAGCCTCGGTATCTCATCTGACTCAAGCAGTATTATGCAGTGCCAGGTCAATTAAAAACAAGACAGCTATTATTGCTGATCTTGTTGGGTTAACAGACCTGGCTTGCATCACCAAGACCTGGCTGGATGAAAATGCTGGCCCCATTTTAGAGACAGCAATTCCAGCTGAGTTCTCGGTGATACACCGCTCAAGATCAGATTGCGGGGTGGGGGGGGTTGCAATGTGTTTTAGATCGGAGTTGGACCTTGTAGTTGTGCCAGTGGAGGAGACCAGGTCCTTTGAGTGTACGGTGGTCACAGGTTTGGGGTGCAGGATTCTTCTCATCTACCGTCCACCAGGGGGTGAGAAGCAGTTCCTGCAGGAAGTCTCAGACTTAGTTGCCGACATGGTGTTGGAGTTGCCCAGATTGATGGTGCTGGGTGACTTCAATGCCTGAATAAATGACAAACTTTTGCAGTTTGGTCAGGACGTCCTATAACTTACGAACTCATTGGGTTTCAAACAGGCAGTTGCCTCTGCGACCCATAATGATGGCCACTCTCTGGAGCTGGTCTTCCTCCTGGGGATGGAGACCTCCAACTTGGTGGTATGGTCAGATCACCACATTATAAGGTTCAACTTCCAGGCCCCCTTCCCCATAGACCTGTTCCTGTGGAGATGGTCCAGTACCACCCTTTGAGGGGATTGAACTCAGATGGCCTACTGGCAGTGCTGGACCTGTCAGGATTACTGTGTGCAAGTGAGGGTCCAGAAAGCCTGCTACAGGCTTATAATAGGGCTGTGGCGGATGCTCTAGATGCTATAGCTCCTGTCTGTGTTTGTCCTCTCACCCTTTGCCCCCAGTCCCCTTGGTTTGATGGGAGCTTGAGGGAGCTGCGGAGAGTTGGACGAAGGCTGGAGAGCTGTTGGCGGAAATTGCACCTTGAGGTCAACAGACTTAGACTGATGGACCATTATTGGGACTATCAATCAGCAATCTCTCGTAAGAAGGCAGAGTTCCTACCCGAGGATATTGCTGCAGCTCAGAATTGACTAGCTCAGCTGTTTTGAACTGTGGACAGACTGTGCAATCCAGCCTGTCTGCAAGCTCGAAGAGACTTTTCACAAGAAAAGTGTGATGAGTTGGGTCAGTTCTTTGCTGATAAGGTTGCTGACATCAGGTCAGAGATCCATTCAGCTCACTCTGTGGGGTGTGGCAGTGGCTAGCGTGAGGTTACTACTCCTCAGTTTTGTTGGAAGGACTTTGACCAGCTGGAGATCGTGGATATCATGCAGATTGTCCAGAGTATGCAGCCAACCTGCTGTAGGTTAGACCCAGGCCCAACATGCCTTTTAATTAGGCGTGTTGATGTCATCGGCCCACTCTTGGTGGAGGTAGTCTGGAGCTTGTTAAGAGTCAGGTGAATTTCTGGACTCCCTGAAGGAGGTGGTGGTGATGCCCCTCATTAAGAAGACTCTTCTCGACATGGACTGCCCTGCTAACTACAGGCCGGTCTCTAACCTCCTATTTGTAGGGAAGTTAATTGAGAAGGAGGTTACGCTGCAACTGGAGAATCATCTTATCATCCATGATATCTATGATCCTTTCCAGTCTGGGTTTCAGAAGAGGCATAGCACTGAGACTGCTGTTCGGGTGCTCAATGACCTCCTGATTGTGAGAGCTCGGAGGACCAGTTCCATCTCGGTCCTCCTTGATCTCTCGGCAATGTCTGACACCGTGGACCATGGGGTGCTGCTGGAGCACCTGCGGTTCATCTGTGGCCTGTTTGGAATGGTCCTCAGATGGTTCCATTCATTCCTCACTGGCATGTCCCAGAGGGTAGTGTCAGGGATTTATTCCCTCTGCCAAGTAGGGTACAGCAGGGCTCTGTGCTGTCCTCCATGTTGTTTGCAGTGCACATGCTGCAGCCAGGGGACATTGTAAGGAAGCATGGACTGGGGGTTCACTGCTGTGCAGATGATACCAAGCTTTACTTGTCCTTTGTGCCCCCTCTGACCACTCCACTGGCCCACGTCCAAAGTTTTAAATTAGCTTTAAAAACACATTTATTTAGTTTGGCATATCCGGATTTTTTAATATATTTTAATGATTAATTTTAGGATGTTGTTTTAACCTATGTATTTGATTTACTTATTGTAAAAGCGCTTTGGTTTTAGAAAGGTGCTTTTTAAAAATAAAGCTTTGATTGATTGATTGATTGATTGATTGATTGACCAGGATAGTATGGTCTCAGTGTTTAACAACTGCCTCACTGAGATACAGGACTGGATGAATGCCAGCTGGCTGAAGTTGAATCCTGACAAGACCAAGGTGTTGATGGTGGATCTGGGTCACAGGATAGAGAGGTTAGTGACTGGCTGTCCCTCCGGGCTTTGGCTTGGGGGTTCACCTTCAGCTACTGACCTCTGAATGGGCGCAGAATCTGGGTGCTATATTTGGCAGTGAACTGACATTTTGTTCGCAGGTGTCAGCCGTTGTCAAGTCCTCATTTTACCATCTGAGGAATACCACCCAGATTAAGCACCTTGTTCTGTCCAGCGAGCTTCCAACATTGATCCACGCCTTTGTGACCTCGCGTCTTGACCATAGTAACTCCCTGTACCTAGGGCTTCCAGGTGTTGATATCTGCCGCCTGCAGCTGATGCAGGACACAGTGGCCAGGCTGTTGACTGGGCTTTCTCAGTCAAGTCATATTACTCCTGTGCTCTGCAAATTGCACTGGCTGCCAGTTCAGTGGTGGATCACCTTCAAGGTCGGCTTGCTGACCTATAATGCCCTACACGGACATGGTCGGAGCTACTTGCAAGAACTTCTGCGGCCCTACTGCTCCCTCTGACCACTCTGCTGGCCCACGAGGGATTGCTAGAGGTTCCCAGGGTTATGTTGAAGACATTTGAGTCACGGGAATTTATGTTTGTGGCCCCTACCCTGTGGAACTCTCTATCTTGTCAGGTAAGAGAGTGCCCGACAGTGGAGAGCTTCAAAACTGCTTTAAAATGCATTTATTTGAGCTGGCCTTTGGTGTTGATATATGAACCGTTTATAATGTGATGATTGCTAGGTTTTATGTATGTATTGTAACAGGCGCTATGATCTCTGGAAAAACAGCTAGCTGAATATCAAGAAGAACTTAAATTTATGGACTTGAATAAAAAACTATCTAGCAAAAATCACTAAACGTGAAAAGGAACTTTTCCAGAGAAAAAAACACATATTGAACCTTGATTCAACAGATTACGAACGTGGTGAGATCTTTATCTGGGAAAGAAAACAAATATCCCAGAGCAGAGGTCGCCTAAGATCGAGATCAAGAAATTGCAAGGCCAGGGGGCGCTGTGGAGCCTGAGCTAGAAAGATGTTAGAAACGCAGCTCTACAACTATAACATTTTCTAAAGACAAAAATCATACTTTAGAAGTTAAATAAATGCAGAAATAAAAGCTTCTAACTGCGGCTGAGATTTTCAGGATCAAGATGGGCAATTCTAAAAAGAAAGAGCATACTCAAACAGCAGCTAGTGTACCGACTATGAAATAGACAGAGCAGATGTCTTCAACAAGCACTGAAGGAGAAGAAACCCAACAATCGCTAGGCCGCAAATTAAAAACTTTGATTTCCTCTGTGTCAGCAATGAATACGAAATTAGATGGTCTAGCTGGATGCATCACGTTGGTGGAAACTCCTGTGGAACAATTAAATAACACGGTTGATGGACTGCAACAGCAGGCAACTAAATGCAATGCCATTAATGCAGGTCGTCTGAGAGAAACTCAGCACTGGAATAATTGACTGGAGCTTCTGGAAAATCAAGTAAGGAGCCCTAATATCTGAATGATTGGCTTACCGGAGGGGATGGAAGGGGATCACCCCTTACTTTTCTTTAAAGACTGGGTGCAGGAGCAGTTCACAGGGCATGGAGACCTTTCGGAGTGGCGCTTCATCAAGGCCTATAGAATTCGTCTGCGTGGCAGACAGGCAGAGGTGACCCCCCCGTGTGCTAAGGATAGTGACTGATAGCATGGGCACAACGGATTGTATCCTGGAACTAGCTAAACGTCTGGGTCCACTAAGTGTACAAGATCATACAGTATACTTATTTCCAGACCTGTCCTTCTCCATTCAACAGCGCCGTAAAAAATTTGATGGCGTCTGACGTAAGCTCCGGGACCTTGCAATACCACATGCAGTTCTTTTTCCGGCTAAGTTACATATAGTTTTTCAGGATAAGGTATTCATATTTACTGATCTGAATGATGCCAGAAAGTGGGCCTCCTGTTTAGAAGCTCAGCAAAAAAAATGCTCGAGAACAGCATTTGGATAATGAATCCTCAGGTGAAACCTGAGCAGGACTATATGGTGATGAATAATTAAACTACTTGCCTGATTACTGGAGGCTGTTTATGGCCTAGGGGCAGATCTTTTCTAAGCCCTTTACTGCCCTTTAAATTACAAGTTTAATGTGAAATACATGCTCTGTTGTTCAAAATTTTTGATCTAAGATTCTCAGCTATGCAACCTTTTTGAATATGTGGCTCTTGTGCCCTACTCTTGTCTTCAGTTAACATAGTGTGTTTTTCTAAGGAACTGGGTGAATTTAGCTGTGTGCCCCCAAAGCCTTATTTTAGTTTTAAGCAATTATATAGGTAAGAGTTGATGCTTTTCTCCATGTCTTAAGATCTCTTAAGGGGGTTGATATTTCTCTTCCTCCTAACAGTTATTATCTTCAGGTACAATGATGGACTCCATGCTCTGTGAGCAAGGTCATTTTGATATTACTTTAGGCTCATTTTTGAGGATATGTCCATCTGCTCATGGGTTACAGCTACATAGATTTCTGGACTTTTAGTATGGAACTGATTATTGATTTATCCCCCGATGTATGGGATTTGCCTGGAGATACTGTAATCCTGAATATAACAGGAATGTATATTCTATTCTGACTGTATACTTTCCAGTGTTTCCAACATGTATTGTGTAATGGTTCTGGATTTACATGCAAAATCAATAAATACAAAGTACAAAGAAAAACAAAGAAATTTCAAGCCCAAATCAGCAACATTCAAGATGCCACAGCAAATTAAAAAACAAAAGATTTGCCACAGAAGCTCTAAACAGCAATAGCACAGAATCAAGCCTAGAAAGCTCTGATAATACTGCATGCCCCTCAACCAAACCAGGAGTCTCTTCCTGCTAAACAAAAAAATAAGCAAAAGGAAAAGAGGAATCAAAACTGACAACAAGGCCAACAAATAAATAGCAATAAAACCCCAATATCGAAGAAGTCAAAAAACGAGGGTGGCCAAAGAAAACCAGAAGAGGGAGGAGGGTCAAAAGGAAACAACAGAGTGAGATATCTACTCAGGAAATAAATATTATAAATCTTGCCAATGTCACTTTAACTGAACAACAGAAAAATTTATTGTGCAAAGGACTAACATTTGTACCAACACCTCAAGTCGATTTGTTCAATATAAAAGTGGATCTTTTCAGACTTATTAGAAAATTAAAGCTACGTTGGCATTTTCGAGAACAAGAAAGTATACTTGTTTGCAACACCATGGGTATTGACAGAGAGGAATATCCCTCGAACGTGGAAGAAACCATCAGGACCAGGACCTTATCAGAAGCAGGACCAACACAAGTAGATCTACCAGAGCATGAATTTTGGGGACAAAACATTCTGGACAATATGAACCTTGACGAACTGTTGGCTGATTCAGCTACAAGCTTTGCTCCTCAACACTATAGTCATACACCTTTCAAACCAAGATCCATTTTCACTCCAACAGGTCCCACAAATCCAGCGATTTTGGCACTCGAAAAAGTGGTGTAGAATGAGATCTATAGAATTATGGAAGGAAAGAAATTCTTCTCTAGCATCAATCTGACTCCAGCAGAACACATAGCCCTTAGAGAGCTAAGGGACCTGCCAGGTATCACAATAAAATCCTCCGATAAGGGGAGAAATATTGTTATAATGAATGAGGATTTTAACATACAGAAAGTGTATGATTTTCTAAACATAGGTGAAGATTATTGTAAACTAGGTTCTAATCCCACCACTAACTTCCAACACAAATTAGATTGTTTAGTTACTAGAGCTCTAGAACATGGGTGGATTACAGACACAAAAGTAGGATTCATCCAACCAAGACATCCAGTCACACCAACATTTTACATACTGCCAAAAACACACAAACATATTACGGACCCTTCTGGTCATCCAATTGTTTCCGGAATAGGCTCTCTTACTGAAAATTTTGGGGTCTATTTAGAGCACATGTTACAGCCTTTGGTACTCACTCTAAAGTCCCATATCAGAGATACTATGCATCTATCGTACAACATAAAAGGAGTGAATTGGCACTCGTGCTATAGATGGTTGACAACAGATGTTCCTAACTTATATATGAGCATACCTCATGATAAGGGACTACAGGCTATTGAATACTTCCTGAACAAGGACATGGACCCCAACCAAGTACCAGTACAATTCATCTTGGAGGGTTTAGATTTTGCTTTAACAAGAAACTTCTTCATGTTTAATAGACAATACTATCTCCAACAAAAAGGTACAGCTATGGGTGCATCATTTGCATCCTCATATATACATTTATATATGGGGTACTGGGAGGACGTCCACATCCATGGACAAAATAACCCCTTCCATAAACATATTATCCATTGGTGGCACCTTACTGATGACATCCTATGTATATGAAATGGATCTGAGCAAGAAGCAGAACAATTCTTAGAATACATTAACAATAATAACTATAACTTACAGTTCACACACTGTGTGGAACAAGAAAACATTAAATTTCTATACGTCACATTGTCAGGAACACAAAATGAAGGAATAACAACATGCTGCTATCAAAAACCAATAGCAGCAAATACCATTTTGCACTTTAGAAGCGCACGTCCAAAGCGCTTAATTAAATCTATTCCTTATTCACAGTTAATTCGAATAAGACGCAATTGCTCAGATGACATCATTTTTGAGAAACAAGCACATGATCTAATAGAGCGTCTCCTGAGAAGAGGTTATGATCCAAATGTGCTGCTAGAGGCTTTGAATAGGGTCCAGTCGCTTAAAAGAGAAATATTGCTTGTACTAAAAGAAAAGACATCAAGTGGTGAGGACCCTAATACAATGGTCCTTAATTTCAGCCCCATTTCAGGACAAATAGGCAGCAGTATTTATAAATACTGGCCAATGCTGACTGCAGCCTCGAGGCTACAAAAATGTGTAGGAAACTCTCCAAGGGTCACTTTCCGTAAAGGGAAATTACTTGGTGACATTCTAACAGATAGCCATTTCTCAATAAAAGCTGCAAACAAGACATAGCTGCCTGTTTGACCCAAGGGTTTCCACAAATGTGGATTTTGCAACGTCTGTAGCTATGCATGGGAAGGGCTATCTATATTCATCCCCTAAAACATGACACAGCGGCACATATCTATCATTTACTTACTTGCTGCAGTACCTATAATTTATGTAGTATGGTGCAGAGTGTGAAAACGTGTTGGCATGACCGCAGCTTCCTGGCTAGCTGAATACAGGAACACATTAGTACCATTTACTATCGCAACTTGGAAAATGCGATCTGGAGCACATTTTGCGATTGCACATAATGCAAACCCTAGAGGTCTAAAATTCATGGCATTAGAATGTGTTCCACCATTTTCCTGGGGAGGGGACAGACTTACAATATTGCAACAAAAAGAAACTCATTGGATTTTCAACTTGGAAGCACTTACCCCCTTTGGTTTAAATGAGGATTTTGATTTAACCCCATATTTGAAAAAAATGAATATTTATTTTATTTATTTAGCTTTTGTTGACCGGGTAAGTGCACTAGACAAATCCTGCCTATTTTCAGGCACGACCCGGGGGAGGGGGATACAGATGAATGCCAACTGACCTTGAACCAGATTAAGCTGTTGGTGGTATTTTTAGTGAATGAGGGAAATTTGGCCAGGACACTGGGGAAATTCCCCTACTCTTCGATAAGTGCCATGGGATCTTTAACATCCACCTGAACTACCACCAATCCAGGCAGATGGGACCTCGGTTTAACGTCTCATCCGAAAGACGGCACCTCAGAAATGCAGCACCCCTCTCATGCTGCATTACAGTGTCAGTACTGGGATATTAACCCAAGTGCCAGATGTGGGAACTGAACCCACAGCCCTCTGATCTCCCGGCCTCAGAGGCAAGTGTGCTACCTACTGAGCCACTGACACTAACTGTATGTAATATGTAACCCCCTTGTCACCTGGGGTTACTAGAATCCCACTTAGAACTAGTGGCAGGCAGGGAAAGGCAGCTTGTGAGACACCAGTTAAATGGGTTTCACACTGTCTCACATTGTCCTCAGTCTCAGCTGAGTTGGAAGGATGACACACCATAGAATTCTCACAGCAGCATAAGCCACATTGGAATGTTGGCTGCAGGGGTTAGGTTAGAACGTTGGGGATTTCAAAGTCAGTCTAGAGGGAGACTCAAGAGAAGGAGGAGGAGGTGTGCTGCAGTTGGCAGCCCCTCAGAGCCTAGCTCTATCATAGAGCTACACCAGAAAGAGGGTAGTGTGTTCTCACCCTAGAGAAGAACACAGAAGAGACTAGGAGAAGTGGTAGAGACCGCTCCCTGTGTTGTTCTAGTGCCCCATTGGAAAGAAACCAGCATTTCAGGGGCAACCCCCTGGCCCTGCTTGGAAAAGGGGAAAAGCTGCCTGACAGAAAAATTGTACTGAAGTACCAGAGAACATGTGTTTTGTGGGAAGAAGCCCTGAGGCACCTGCATACCACGGTGAGTCTGCTCTGAAACAGAGCCCATGTGTTTCACCAAGACAGAGTGTTGTAAAAGTAACTGCCTACTGTGGAGTAAGGAAAGGACTAGCCAAGTACAGTGCTTTTAACTTTGTATATGGCTTGGAAGTATCTGAGACAGTGGGGGTCTGAAGAATGGCCATAGCCACTAACAGAACTGTTTGAGTCAGGACGCCACCTCAATTCAGAGCAGAATGTTAAATGTGATTTACATTTCGAGACAGCATCTACAGTCAAAGAGTTTGAAGAAGGGTGTTGATCCAAATGAATGGCCGGGTGTGGATTTGGGAACAAGAGGTAGGAGACCCTCCATCTGCAGTAACCAGGTTTACCTCCACGGATTCACTTTGGACAAATATAGCTTTCTCCCAGGCACTTGACCAGTGTTTGTAGAAAGTACCCAGACATGGGATTATGGATGAGGTTTTCCCTTCAGAGCTAGAGAATGCTCATGGGTGGTTGAGGGAGCCACCATCAAGCTCCATGATGTATGGAAAAGTGTCCTAGTGCTGGCCGGGGTGCCATGCCAGGGAATCCAAGAGTAAGAGTACCAGTTTGGGCGTGTGAGCCCAGATATGTTCAGAACCTGAAGGTTGTCATGTAATGAAGAAGATATGTTCTGACCTCTGTAGATCTGCATTTCCAGTGAGTGAAGTCCTGTTGGGGGTCCATCTTGCTTTGTTATTCTTGCGTTGAAGTGAATAAAAGCCACACTTTAGAATCCCACTCCTGGGTTGGACACTTTCAGTTATTGCTTCCTGTGTCCGGAATTACTTGGGTGCCTCTGACCAGAATTACAAACCTAGCCCTGATGCTGAGCAAATATTTTCTCCCCGAACCTAGGCTAGCCCAAGTAGTGCTTACAAAATAGAGGCACCGGGACTAGGGCTTACAAATATATTTTAAAATAATTAATAAACTGGGGGAACCCAAATGAATAAAGTTAAATGATGAATAAATTAGTGCTTTGATTTTAACATCAGAGCTCAATTCTAACGAAATGAGTCAGTTAAAAAATGCACACTAGAATTAGAAAGAAGGTAATACACACAATAAACAAAACAACCATGGGCGCCTTTAAGCTCAGACTTTGACAATACCTCATCACCTGTGCCTCCTGTGACTGCTGCTCCTAGCTGGTCAATTCCCCACCCCTCTGCCTTACCCTCCCCCACCACTCTCTCCTTTCCCTCCTCCTCCAAACCCCTTCACTCACCTCTCACTGACCCTGCTCCATGCCCAGTTTCCACACCCTCTCTTTTCCCCTTTCTCTCATCACTGGTTTTCTGGCCTAGCCACCCTCACTCAGATGGTTACCACAATGAAACTATATTGTTAAGTGTTCATTAAGTGTTTATTCTTATTTGTGATGTTCGGTAATTGACAAAGCCCCTTGGCTGCTACAATGCTACTTCTTATGTACATATCCCTGTATGTTCTTATGTCCATGTAATCCGACATTGAACCTTTGAAAAAGAACCTTGGCTCAAAGGTGGATCCAATACCATAATAAATAAATAAACAAATAAATACTACAAACAAATTTTAAACTATTTTCTCGTTAGGAGATCTTTGTTGTTGTTTTTTGATGCTATTATTATCTGTCCTTTCATTTACTCTCTTATGTTTTTCTACAGGCTAACCTTGTGTTGGAACAAATTATTTATTAACATCATAGGACAAAATAGAATGTAATTTCTTCTGAATTTCTGCACTTGCTCGAAGAATACAAAGAAGCTTTGTTCTAAATCTATATGGAATGTCTTTACTTAATTTCAGTTTATTTAAAGATAAAGAATCATGAATTTATTTATCTCTGTTTTCTTACTTGAAAATAGCTGAGTAGGATTCTAAAATGAAAGAGATCCTCGATTCTAATCAGGAACAACTTGGTTTCAAAAATGGCTGTAGTTTCAGTTTGAAATTCTTTATTCATTGTTACAGCGGAGCCTGAATTAGCTTCGCTGACCTTTTGCAGATCACCGTGACCTTCAATAATATGGCATGGCATAATTTTCTTGCTTGATCTAAATTTGATCTAAAGCTCTATACAGTAGTTATTTTCCTGTCCTTTTTACTAGCTGAATATTCTTTGTGTAGGTCAAATGACAAATTGGATAACAAAATGAACAGGTTGTTGGCATTAGCAACAAGCACGATTGTATGCAGCAAGAAGGTTGGCTGACTATGTGTGGCTCCCGTTTCAATTCAAAATGAGATTTATTTTCATTTCAAACTAATTAGGAAAATATTATATATGCAAATATAAGTAAAAATGTCTTTTGAATAAGTTTTTTAATTTATATCATTGTTTAGCCCTTCTTTATATATGCTTATTATGGTTATAAAGATATGTGACTATCACTTATGTAAATAATAGATTGATTATAAGATAAATGTAAGCATGTAGATCTGTGTCATCTTTTTCTCCTTTTTTATTTTGCACTGCTTTTTCGGTGTCTTTTATGTCTGTGAAAAAGCTTTTTAGCTCTGTCAAATCATGAGCCTTAATTAATTAATGATGAAATTGTTAATTTAGCATTAAATTACTAGTGATGTGTATTTAAGGAGAACAAGTTAGTACTGAACCTATAACCCTGGAAGACCTAACGGTCGAGGGGCTAGTTGTTAGACGTGTTCTGTTAATCTCCTTGCAAATGCAATAAATTCATTACCGGATACAGTGGGAATTACTTCTGGAGTGCTGGTACCATTATTTCTTGAATCCAGAGTCACTTCTTTTACTTGCACCCACCATCCTCAAGCTGAGCGCAACATTAATTCTCTGCTTCATGATCTCTGGAATAGCGCCTTTTTAGAAATAAAGTCTATTTGATTTGAAAATAAAGTGATCACTAAAACTAGGGTGACGAAAGAAGGTAGAAACTGGCGGTTGTCTGAAGCAGCGGTGTGTCCATGGAGTCCAACATGTGAAGATTGATGTTGGGAAAAGAACTGAAGAGGGTGTGGGTTCGACCATGTTTATATGGGAGGGGTGTTAATGCATCTGATATCATCATGGGCAGCCCCTTATAGACTTCACTTAGAAAAGTCTGTGTGTGGTCCTAGTGTCTGGCAGCTGTAGCTCTACAGGTGTGGTCTGATGCAAGAGATACTCTCAATGAGGGTGGGAGTGGGGGTGTGGGTGTGCCCTTAGACAGCAGGGATAGGCATGATTACACTGAACAGGTGTTTGGGGGTGTCACTAGACACCAGGGACAGGTATGTTTAAATGGAACAGGGGCTCAGGAATGGGCAGCCTTCCAGGGGGGTGCACCATCAAGAGGTGGGTTTTGGCTGTGGTATATAGCACTGCCTTGGGTACTGTTGTCACAAAGCAAATACCTGCTGCATTGATTTAGACAGCAACTCATGGAACAGGAGACTGCCAAATGGTAACTTACAACTTTGTAACTGCAATGCTCTCAAACAATTTTTTTCCCCCTCTCTATTTATTCCCACTACATTCCACCATCTCCGACTCTTCGGGAGCACCTAAGAGTCATCCCTCTGCCAGCCTCCCTACCTTGGTCCATCCTTGATCCCCATGGAGCTGTGGCTTATCCCCCGGGTGGCGACAAGGTGGGGCCCGGACACCACGAACACTTCAGGTCTTGTCGGTGCAAGGCGGCCAGGTGGGTGGTGGCATATTGAGGGCAAGCTGTGGTGCTCCATCTTCCTGGAGATGGCAGGCATTTTTCTCATTTTTTTCCTCCTCTACATGTGGAGTGCACCTGACGTCAAGGCGCTATATGCAGACGTCCACTATATGTCTCTGACCGGTCCCTCCTGCGACTGCAGGACTTGTCGTACCCCGAGCCTCTGCCCGGGGTCAGGCAAACTGCGGATCCTGGTCCCCCCCCCAGAGAAGGCGAGCAGTTGTGGGATGCTCAAGCCTTCTCCCCGGCAGGCCCTCCAGCAGCCTGGGCTCGCTCCCGAACCCGGGTCGCTGGCATCGCAGACGGAAATTCAACCACTGCGCTGATGGGCCAGCTAACGATTTGTTTTACTGAAACAGTTTTCTACATTCTGTACCATTCAATAAATGGAGTACAAAAAAATATGTGATTTATCAGTCTGTGATTGTGCACCAATGACATGTGATTCTTAGTCTCTGTGATTGTGCAACTGTCTGTAAGAGCAGGTACTTGGTTGTCCTTCAGAGCTCAAAAAACGGTTCTTTAAGAAAGCTCATTTGAAGAAGTCTGGCCTCTACAGTTAATAATTCTTTGCAAAAGAAGGCAAACTCAAATTCCTTATATGATTAGTCTTTTTATTAATATTATAAACAGTGTATAGCCACCTATGAATATCAAGCCATTTTGTGGCCTCCGGGCCATCTTCTCAAGGCCCGTGATGGTCTATCATGTCAGCAAATTGAGGGGTTCAATTATTTTTCCTGTTATCTCAAAGATGCTTGCATAGCTGCATCTCAAATTGTTCCACTTTTTTTCTTGGGGGGGCATATCCTACTGTAGTGCTTTAACTATAGCGAAGGCCTGCTCACTATTCCACTCTGGGTCCGTGATTGTGCACCACAGACAGATGTTATTTTTAGTTCTAAGTGATCATGCACCAGATACGTGATTCCCCATCTGTGATAGTGCACAATTGACCAATGTGATTTTCAGTCCTGAGTGATTATGTACCAGACAGATGTGGTTCTTAGTCTCCATGATCGCGCACCATAGACACACTGATGACTGGTTTGTGACTGTGCACCATAGACATGCAGTATATATATGAAAATGCTGGCAGAAACAGACCATTTCAATCTATCTAGTCTTCAGCTCTCAAATGAATTTACTGGAGTGGATTCTCTCCCTTTTCCATGTAAAGTCTTTCTGCCACTCATCCCCCTACCCATTTTCACAACTGTTACAACTCTCCCTTTCACTGTGTCCCAGCTCCTTTTAAAGCTGTCTACTGTTTTCGGTGATACACCTCATTTCCCTTTTGAATCCCCCCCCCCACTAATTTTAGACTGTGCCCCTAGTGGACCCATACCCCCCCTCGAGACCGAATATGCCATCCATACTAAAATACAGTCATATAAGAACTTAACAGTGGATCTTCAAGAGGCTCTCTTGCAGCAGGCCACACCTATGGAACTATAGCGGTCAGGCACTAGAACCACATGGAAACTTATCTAGCTAGCAGTCTACCAGGGGCCACCCACTCCCAACATCACACGCTGATGTTGCCCTATCCTATAAGAGTGGGCTGCCCCTGTGCCTTCCTCTGTTCTCCTGCTGGAGACCATAAGCAACCTGTCTCCTGCTGAGGAAGAGCCAAAGTCTTCCGCCAATACAGAAATAACAGAAAGCAGAAGGTTCTCCACTAAGGAGAGAGACACAGAAAGGCCCACAGGACCAGGGGGACAGAGGGTGAGACAGCATGGCTTGCTGCAAGAGATCCTCACGAAGATAGTACAGTTATGTAAGAACTTACTGTAACAGTAGATACTTGAGAGAAGCTCTTGCAGCAGGCCCCCACCAACGTCAGTCAACTGACACCAGCATAGCCTATATAGGAGGGCAGTCCCCCACAACACCTCAGTTCTCCCTCCGGAGACCCCATATGGGCAGCTGAAGGAGAACTGAGGAGATTTCCTGACAGCCAAAAGACATGCAGAAGGTGGTCCACAGAGGGGGAAGGACGGAGGAAAACAGGCCTGCTGCAAGAGCTTCTCTCGAAGATCTACTGTTACGGTAAGTTCTTATGTAACTGTACTATCTTACTTCGAGGAAAGCTCATGCTGCAGGCCACACCAGTAGGACTGAGACCCAAGCAGTACCGGTTATCACCAGGAGGAGGACAAGTCAGCAGTCAAGAGCTCATTACAAAAGGCCCTGAAGAACTGCCAGGCCAAAACTGGCTCTACGCCTGGAGGCAATGTCCAGACTGTAATGCTTGGTGAAGGTGTGGACAAAACTCCAGGTGGCACTGCACAGATGTCTGCAACAGTCATATTTCTGAAGCAAGCCATGGAAGCAGCCATATCCCTGGTAGAATGGCACCTGACCACCCCTAGGTGGGGTTTGCTCTACTTGTGGTAGCAATAAACAATGCAATTTGCTAGCCACTTAGGCAAACACTGTTTGGAAACAGGAGCACCCTCTCTCATGGGGGCAAATGAAACAAACAACTGATCAGTTTTCCTGAAAGACTTGGTGCGGTTTGTATAATACCACAACATTCTGTGAACATCCAAAGTATGAAGCAATGCCTCCCCCCAATGAGAATAACCAAGAAAATAAACTGGCAGGTGGATGGATTGGTTTAAAGTAAACTCTGACACCACCTTAGGTAAAAACTTAGGATCAGGGGTGTGCAAATCCCATTGCCCCCTGTCCAGGGCAAGTAAATTTCCTGGAAGAACAAGTACAAAAAGAGAGCTTATTTCATTGTGATGAATAGGGGCAAGTGAAAATTTGGCTACAGTCATGGCTGGGCAAATCCTATAAGCTCTGATCTGAACACCCCTGCTTAGAATTAGTACATAAAGGTATCCTTGTCTTTCTGAAAAAGCAAATAAGACTTGGGGGGGCGCTATCGAGCAGACTCACTGAAGGACATGCTTCACTTCAGCTCAGCATACTTTGGACCTATAACTATAAAATATATATTAAAAAGTTCCCATTTTGGACTTCTGATTGATAGCTCCAGCTAGATCTTCTTGAAGGGAAGAAGATACCTTTCTTAACTATGGGTCGTCAAAATAAAGGTAGCGGTGGAGGAGTCAAAAATCAGCCACCCGTAGAATAGCAGGCCATTGCTCCACTAGCAGCAACATTGGGGACTAATGAACCATAATGGAAGTCCCTGACTTTATCCATGCAAGACATTGATGGTAAGGTGGGAGAGATTTTACAGCGACTGGGGAACAAGAAGTAAAAACTGAATCAGCCATTAAGACCGCAACCTCAGCCAAGACGCAAGCAATGAAGGCCCTCTCAACTACAAGCAAATTAGTCCAAGAAAATGGACAGCATTGTTACCGTCTAGAGGCCCTAGAAAATGCACAATGACCCGCGAACCTTCGGTTAGTTGGGTTACCTGACGGCGTAGAGGGCACTGATCTGACAGCATTCCTACCGGACTGGCTACCCGGAACTCTTCATCTCACCAATGGGACGAAGATGGCACAATAGATAATTCAAGCATACAGGATTTCTCCTCAGACCACTACTGTGCAACTGTGATTTACTGAGGACTGTCCTCATGGTTACCATCGGAGTTACCACTTCTGCAGGTAGCCCGTGACTCTCAAATCCTAAACTATAATGGGGCTACGCTACACAATTTTCCAGACTTGTCTTATGCAACTCGTACACGTCGTAAAAAGTTTGATGGTGTCTGTGCTAGGCTTCTGAATCTTGGCGTGGTTCATTCATTACTAACGCTAGCACACCTCTGTATTCAATATGGGGGCCATACGTTCCAGTACACAGATCCTATAGAAGCTGGAAAAAGGTAGAGGCACTTGAACGAGAATTTGCAAAAGCTTCAGCCATAAGAGGAGAGGAGAGGAGTTGGAGGATGAGGCTAACTGAAGGTGCAAGTCAGACTGATAAAGTGACTTTTTCTTTCAAGCTTGATAAGATTAATGGCTGAATTAGGGGACTGATTTGGACTGGGGGATCGTTACTTACTCTAATCTGCTTAAGTGAAGTTTTAGAGACACTGGTTTTATTTTCTCTTTTTTCCTTTATCATTATAAGGATTTCTGTTATAAGTGTTAAAAAAGAGAACTGTAATCCTGGAAATATCGTATTTGCCTGGAATTCATATAAAATGGTGGATGCCACGAGGCGTTTCTTTCACTAGCTCAGATTAACATGGAGAGTTACTCTGTTATGGGGTAATATACTGAAAAGTTTTGAATGTATGGCTTTTAGTAAGATATGCTGAATTCCCTCGTCTTTTCTGGTCTATAAATGCCCAACAAATTGTACAGTTTCACAATGTTAGCCTGTTCTATACAAAAGTTCATAAAACTGAGACAATATTGTTTACTGTTTTACTAACCAAACAGAATATTTTGATTACATTGCTATGTACTAATACAAGCTTAGTTTATTTTATTAGTTGAAGGTCTTTAGGTATTGTTGGGGAAAGATGAAGTGCTAACCATGCTGTTTTTTAACACATATTTGGACAGGGATCATATCAACCATAGGGTTGAGTATAAAATGTTATGGACTACCTTTTTCAGTGTTTGATCACCCATACCTTGATGGAACTTTACTTGAGGACACATCCTCCTTCAGGTACTTAGGTGTTTGGTTGGACCAACACCTAAACTTCTCTGAACATATTGACTTCATCTAGAACAAACTGCACACCAAGCTTTGTGCCCTGCTCAGGAACCATTGTTGCAACCCTCCTACTGCTACGCGTGAACTTGTCCAGAAGATGATACTGCCCATTTTTGACTACTGTGACATAGTCTGTGGTGCTGCCCCTAAGTCCTCCCTGGCCAGACTGGACACCCTCTTCAATTCCTTCTGCCGCTTTGCCTTGGATGCCCCCCTTGCACACACCACTGTGATCTTTATTGTGTCCTATCATTCTCCTCTCTTGCAAATAGGTGGCTCTCCTATTGTGTTAAATTCACCTCCAAGCACTAGTTGGGTGAGCTCCCTTCCTGCCTCACCTCCTCCTTTATAACACTCCCTACACCCTCACATTCCTTTAGATCAACTGACTCTCGCACCCAGGTAGTCCCCCGCAGATCCACCCAAATCGGTCAATCCGGTTACTCTCACTGCCTCCTAAAAATCTAGAATTTCCTTCCCCTCAGATCTGCCACTCATCCTCTGCCTACTCCATCAGCTCTGCCCTCAATAATTACCTTGCTCCTAGCTGCTCCTGCCATGTCCCTCCCTAACGTCCTCCTCTAAGCCCTGGACAAACCCCTTCCCTCTATCATCACCTTCATTTACCCAGTGCACACACACCCAAATTCCTAGCTCTCCTCCCCTTTCCCCAAATTGCTCCCCCTTACTGCCCGCCCTTAATCTCTCATAGAATATAAGGGGCCCCAAATGGTCTCCATGGGCCCTCCTCTACCCCCCAAAGGGGCTTGTATCTCTCATCTACTCCTTTCCTCCACCATCCTGAAAGGGTCTCTCTTGGACATTCCTTTATTCCCTTCTCTCTGGTCAGTGCAGCACAGGATCCTTGCATCCGGAAGTGGTCTCCAGGGACACAACTCTTCCCCCTCCCCAAACACCTCACCACTGCCTCTCTTTTCCATCTTTATTAAAGGAATAATGCCGACAGGGCGGAAGTATGTTGAAATAGTCCCACCTCGGGTGGTTGGGCCTTAGCTACGGGCTGAGGGTGTCCAACATCCGAGAAGGGATGTCATCCCAGCATAACACCCACCCTGGAGGGCATTATTCATATTATACAATGGCTCACTACTGTAAAAAAAATGAAAAGATAAAAAAGTATATTTAAAACTGGATTTTTTGCTGTTTATTTCATGTGTAGGTGTACTTATTAAAAAAATAGTGGTGTTTTACTGTTGTGACCAGTGGGTGGAGCTGCTGTTAATGTCTATGATGTCAGACTAAGCTGCTGCTTTTATAGGTATGTACTCCCACACAGTAACATTTGCGTTTGTTATTTTTTCATATTGCTTCCACGTCTGTGTTTCCCATTCTTTGCTCCTTAGCTGCTGTGTGGATCTGCGGGATTGTATACCTCCCGCCACATGTGGTTTCCACTGTTTCCGCCATCCGACTGGTGCCAGGAGGATGTCATTACTGAAATGAACATCAGGACTTGGTAGAGAGGAGATTTTAGTTTGTGTACTTCATAGATTTGAAATAAAATAATATGGAAATTCTTTCAAGTGTGAGCGTGTGAGCAAAAGAGCAGCGTGGTGGCAGTTTGAATAGCTGTTTGCTGCTCACTCGCGCCACTCGTCTTTTCTGTTACAGTTTTTTAAAAGAATAGTTTGTGTGTGTGTGTGGTGGGGTGGGGCATTTACAGTTGTTTTAGGCAGAACAATTAAATTGTGTGTCACTGGTGAGCTGGGCCGGAACCGCCAATTTCGAGCAGAACACGGGTTGCTGAAGCTGCTCATAGAGAAGGTTGCGGAGCGGTTCTTTTTCAATTACTTATCCGGTCCCGCGTGTACTGGAACTACAGCCGGGATGTTATGCTGGGATAACATCCCGGCTCCAGTCCCAGTTTGACCAATCAGGGAATAGGATTCTCTCTTGCCATTGTATAATTTCACATAGGCACTTGTTACTTATTAACCAAACACTTATTATTGCCCACTGTTTTACCTATCATGTGCAACACTGTTGTAACACCTAACTTACAACTGTATGTTAATGTTGAACTTATAACTTGAATGTTTAATGTCTCATTCCTAATGTACTCCTACCCCCCAGGTCACACCGGGAGACAAGCAACTTGTTGCTCAGTGTGCCTTCCTGGTGAAACATTTCAATTAATAAATACATTTATATAGACTTTATTGGGAATACCCCCCCACATCTCTTAACTCAAGACTGCCTAGGTTGATGTTCTACCTTTCTTCCATTGAATGGATCCTATTATTTAGTGATGTATGCTTGGTAGGAGGTAATACATTTATGTAATTGTTTTTCTTGTGAAAACAATAAAATATAAGTTTTAGACTCCTTACACATAAGAACCTGTAGCTCAGAAATCCATCAAGCAGAAGTAACAGCAACTAAAAAGAATGCTTTCCATGACAGAAAACGCAGCTTGCAACTCGCAGTTCAAAGAGAGGTAAAGTAAGTTTCTCCAACATAAAGTTGAGGTCCAGTGCAGGGACCAGGTCCTGAATGGGAGGTTTCAGATGCAAAATGCCCTGCAGGAATGTGCGGTACACTTCAAGCTGGGCGACAGCTTTGCCCTCAATAGGTGGCGTGGTACACAGAGATGGTGGAAAGGTGCACCTTAAGGGAGGAGTACCCTGGGCCTGAATCCGAAAGGTACTCCAACACCTGATTCACCAGACAGGTGAATGAATCCAAATGGTGACCAGTGGCCCAAATGGAGAGAAGCGTTTCCATTTCTTAGCATAAGTGGAGGGTTTCCTGGCCACCACCAGGAAGTCAGCAACCCTAGAGGATACCCCAAAGCCGGCAACAGCTAGGTCCACAGGAGCCACACATGGAGATGCAGGGACTTGAGGTCCAGATGGACCAGGGTGCCCTGGTCCTGGGACAGCAAATCTGTTCACAGGGCAAGGGCACTGGAGGTTCCACAGCTAGCTGTTGCAGCAGGGGAAAACAAATTTGGCATGGCCAGAAGGGAGCTATGTGAATCATTGCCACTCCTTTCAACTGGAGCTTGAGCAGAACCCTCTGCAGGAGCGGCTAGATAGGAAAGGCATACAGAAACCTCCCCTTCCAAGAGAGGAACAATGCCTCTCACCAGAAAACTCCAGGCCAAGAATCGACAGAGCAAGAAAGCAGCAGTTTTGCATTGAGTGGGGCTGCAAAAAGGTCCAACTCTGGATGGTTCCACCTGTTGAAGAGATCTTCGACCACTGAGGTTAGAATTGGACTGGCTCCTGGGGACTGTGGCTGCTTCCCGATTGGATGCTAGAGATCCCCATTGAGAAAGAAAGCATACAAGGCACCATTTTCAAAACACAGCTCGGCCACTGCCTTGCTGTACTGCTCTCTGGACAATTTTTCTGCTGAATTTACTGCTCATGTGGAAATAAATTTATGTATTTCTCTCTCCTCTTGAAATTTTCTGCTGTTTAGCCTGCTGTATTAGCTAGGCCTGACTTCTATATAGCTTCTGTCTTGCACTACTGAATATTTCTACTGCTTAAACATTTTACCTTTGAACTATTGCACTGTATATGTAGGAGTTGCCTAGCAGAGTATAGCAGAGTTGTAGCAAACTTTAACTGACTGCCTGACGTTATATAGTTACTGCTTGCACTACTGATTTTTTTCTGCTAATTGCCCAATATTGTAGAATTGCTAGAACTGACTACTGCCTGCTGTTTGTTCTGCCACACTGTTTTCCCATCACAGTTCCTCTCATTCATTCTCAGTCTGCCTTTTTTACTTCCCTCTTCCTCTTGCTTTTCTCCCTTTTGTATTTCTTTCTATTTCCCACAATGTTTCTCTGCCACCTACTGGACCCCTGATTCCCTCTCCTGACACCCCCCTAAACCAGCACATTTTGCAAATATTGCCTGGCATTTTGGGCCATCTTCTCCACCCATTCCAGACCACCTTGAGTCCTTCCCACCGCACACCTCCTTCCCAGCTCTCCCTGGTCTCATTCAAGGGGGGGTTGCCCCCCCCAACCTCCTGAATCAGCCTTTTGTTTTGCTAAATTCCCATCTGGCACCTTTGACCAAATCTCTCTGCAGGAACCTTTTTTCTCCTATTATCTGCACCTACTTCTGCCCTGAGCACTAAATTGCCCAGGACCCTCCCACCAATTTACTTGACCTTTATCTTTGACTTTTTAATTAACGGCCTGCCTTTTTTCTGATCTATTTTAGCTACAAGCCCAAACCAGGCTCTCCACTTCAGCTGAGTGGCCCTGGCGCTGCTACCTGCTGGTGGCAGGACCTCTGCATCCAGCCCGCCACCCCCTGACCAAGGAAAGCAGGTACATTTGGTCAGCTCCTAGCTCGGAGCTGTGAGCTTCAATCCCCATAATTGGACTGGCTCCTGGGGACTGTGGCTGCTTCCTGATTGGATGCTACAGATCCCCATTGAGAAAGAAAGCATACAAGGCACCTTTTTCAAAACACAGCTCGGCCAATGCCTTGCTGTACTGCTCTCTGGACAATTTTTTCACCCACTCCTCCCCCTCCTCCCTCCTTTATTAATTTATTCCCAAGTGATCCCCGGCCCCTGAGGCCTCACACTAGTCAATTACAGCAATTCCTTAAAGGGGGCTCTCCTTTCTATAACTTCTTAAAGGAGTGATCCTCTCTCGTGCCCAAATAACTTATCGTCCTCAATGCATCTGGGATCAAGTGCATTGACACTGACTATGGTCCTCCTCCTACTTCCTACACCAGTCCCACCTAATTTAGGACCATCACTCTCTATGCATAGTACCCCCCTCTTATCTGCAACACCACTACCAGACTCCCCCCGACGCTCAATCACCTCCCTCCCTCGGTACCCCCCATACTTCCACCCTGCTACCACTTACTTCCCACTCATACCTTGGTCTCTTCTCCTCAATGCTTTTCCCACCCTTCGTATTCTACCCACCCCTTGCATCCCAGCACCTGGCCCCATGTTCAGTCGCAAGGAGAGATGCCACAATCACTACCACGCTTTGGTGCACCTAATCACCCTCCTGTTGCTTCTATCAGGTAACATTCATCCAAACCCTGACCCCGTGCCCAACCTTAACAAGCCTGCCCAGGCTCAAGGACTCCGCATAGCTTCTATGAATATTTGCAGCCTCCTTAAGAAGGCTGCTGCATTCCAATGCTGGGTTACTCAGCACCAACCGAACATTGTCGCACTCGTCGAAACCTGGTTATCCAAATCCACCTGACTCCTTCGTCTCCCTCCCTGGTTACACCCTTTTCAGGGAAGATCGGGTGGGTAAGTGTGGAGTTGGTTGTACTGTCTATATGCGTGACTCCCTCCTTGGACATACGCTACCACCACCCAAGCTTGATAACAGGGCGCACGCCCTCACACTAAAAATCTCCCCCAACCCTGGTAAGGGCCCACTGTTTCTCATCGTTGTCTATATTCCCCCCAGAAAGCAAGACCTCGCCATTCAGGCACTTGCTGACTACCTCTCTGGCCTACCACCCAAAATGGCCCAGATAATTGTTGGTGACCTGAATATCAACTGGCTCTCTGCCACGGCCTCCCAACCAGAAATATCTTTGCCGCCCTTGACATGTCCCAGCTTGTCACCACCCCAACTAGATTCAACCCCTCTACTGGCTCCAGTACCCTCCACAATATCACCATTACCAACCGCCCCCAGAGGGTGCTTGATATCAGTGTACTTCCCAACTCACTTAGTGACCACTCTCCAGTTGTATTCTCTTGGTCCGCTGCCAACAGCAAACCTACACCACAAACCACCCAGCGATATTGCATACTCCCAGGCAGCCTACATCGCCTTAAACTGTACCTCTCACAACTGGATTGGTCCCCAATCAGGCTTGCACTGTCCATAGACGAGGCACTGGATTTTTTCACTTGCACTTTTAACACTGCCTGTGACCTCTATGCCCCCTTCGTTAGAAATCGCACCAAAAAGCAAAACATGCCCTGGGTTATCCCCTCCCTCCTTCACAAACTTAAAATGAGAGACAACCTATGGCACACTGCCATGGAATCTGGCAAACCAGCTGATAGACAAGCGTACAACGCTGAGTGCAATAAGTGTACTTGGGCCATTTCACAGGCCAAAGCCCAGTACTACCAATTCACTCTTGTCTCCTCCTGGGGGTCAGCTAGAAACTTTTGGGATAATATAAAGGAGCTGAATGGGAAATCCCGCTCCCCACCCCCCCTCAACTCTCTTTTAATGGAACTATCTGCTCTGACCCCTTGGCACTGCAGACTGCCTAAACCACTTTCTCAGACCTGAGTTCAGTCCTGCCCAGTAACTTCTTTGACCCCATCCCAGTAGCACCCCTGCCCACTCTCCATAGACCTCCTTTCTACCTATGTACCATCTCCCCGTTGGAGGCTAGACCCCTTCTGCAAAAAGCCATTAGTAGTAACAACCCCGGCACCGACCTACTGGACACTAGGCTACTTCTTCTGATGTTGGATGTTATCCTGGTCCCACTTACCGAGCTGCTCAACTGCTCTCTGTGCCTGGGGCAGTTACCCAGCACATGGAAAACTGCCATCATCATTTCCATCCTAAAGAGCGGCGAACAAGCGACCCCGGGTAGCTATCAACCTATCTCCATCCTCCCCCACTCTCTAAGGCCCTTGAAAAAGTAGTTGCCAACCAGCTTGCTGAATACTTGGCCATGCACAATATCCCGTGCCCTGAACAGCATGGCTTTCATGCAGGTCACAGCACCACAACCGCGCTACTTGAATTCTCCAACTTCCTGCACTCTGCTCTTGATGCCGGAAGTCCTGCTGGTGCCGTGTTCATTGACCTCTCCAAAGCCTTTGACATGGTTTGCCATCCTCTCCTGCTTGATTCCTTCAGATGCCTTGGTTTCTCCCCTTGCCCCCTTGCATAGTTCACCAGCTACCTCTCTGCCAGAACTCAGTGTGTAAAAATCAATAGCACCCTATCTGACACACGACCTGTCCGCTCTGGGGTTCCCCAGGGCTCCATTTTAGGCCCTCTTCTCTTCAGTCTCTATTTCAACTCCCTTCCCTTGGCCTGCCCAAGTAAGATCCTCCTCTACACAGATGACGCTGTGCTCTTCGCCGCTGACCCCAACCCCAACACACTCCAGGCCACCCTCCAACAAGCTTTAGACAGAGCTGAACATTGGTTCACATCACGAAGGCTAGTCCTGAACCTAAAAAAGACCAAAGCTATGCTCTTCTCGCATTGCCTAAGCAAAGCCAGTGGTGTCCCTCTCGTGATACTACCTAGCACACTAAACCCCATTGAGCAGGTTTCCTCCTACAAGTATCTAGGCATTACCTTTGATTCAGCACTCTCCTTCCATTCCTATCTCAATGCCCTTTCTGCTGCCACCAATGTCAGGATTGGACTGTTATACCACCATAGGGACTGCCTACTACAAGAGGCCCTTAGACTGGCAATCATCTCATCTGTCCTGTCGCTAATCGACTATGGGCTGCCCATCTATGCTGCAGCCGACAACACTGCACTTGCAAGAATCCAGCTCTCTATAAACAAGGCCTGCAGGCTAATGCTGGAAGCTCCTAGACGCACCCATACGTGCCTGCTGTACTCCACCACCAACTTGCTCAACCTTGAAGAAAGACTCCACTTCCAAACCTGCATTCTTGTAAAAAAGACCCTACTAGGGCTCTCTCCCCCCCTTGGGTCACCACCTCCCTGCAGCATGCCTCCACCTCAGTCTCCACCCGCAGCACTGTCAAAACCTTCCTTATTGTCCCCAGGGTAAGGACCTCTATGGTCCAGAGATCCTTTTGCTATTGGGCTCCCTCCTGGTTCAGTTCCCTCCCAGCCAATATAGCTGACTCCACTAAGCTTGGTCCTTTCAAGGTCTCCCTCAGAAGCCATTTGACAAGCACTCGCTGCTGCAGCTGCACATAATACCCCATCTGCCCCTTAACTTCACCTCTAAGCTGGGTCTGCCCTGTCTACTTTTGCTGTATATACCGGGGGTCTCATGCAACATCTGCTGACTAATGTAATAAAATATCTCTGGTTGCTACCTGACGTGGTACTCGTGTACCTGTATTATGACTACTGTGATCTACCTATTACCAAGCGTGTACCATCAGTGAATGCCTGTAACACTGGTTGCTTTTTTAATCTAAGTCTTATGTACTGTGCTGTTTGTTTGCTATGATGTATTGCTCTCTTGACGAGGTGCCTTTGTAAATGAGTCTATGACTCAAAGGTCTGTAAACCGATGATCTAATAAATAAATAAATAAACATAGAAACATAGACTTTGATGGCAGATAAGGACCACTTGGTCCACCCAGTCTGCCCATTTCCCTTCCTATTGGATAAGCTGCAGATTCTAGTTAACCAACAGCCTACTTCCTGCAACCCCCACTACAACTGCCTTATGTCTGTCCCATGCATGTTTGAATTCCCCACTGTTTTAGGCCCAACAACCTCCCGGAAGGCAGTTCCATGCATCCACCACTCTCCGTGAAAAAATGTTCTCACATTACCCCTGAGCCGCCCCTCTATCTTTAAATTGTGCCCCTTGTTCTTACATCTCTTTTTCTGAAAGATGCTACCTCCTGGACTTTGTTGATTCCCTTGAGGTACTTGAAGTTTCTATCATGTCTCCCAGTCCCTCCTTTCATCAAGGGTATACATATTAAGCTCTTCAGTCTCTCTTCATAGGGTTTCTGTGCAGACCCTGCACCATTATGAAGTGCCCTCCTCTGGACTGCTTCCATCCTATGTCCTTGCGTAGATGGGGTCTCAAAACTGCACACAGTATTCCAGATGGGGTCTCACCATCTGTCTGTACAGAGGGATAACCACTCCTTTCTACTTGTGATGCCCTCCTATGCATCCCAGTATCCCCTGGCTCTCCTTACTGACTTCTCACATTACTTACCCACCTTTAGGTCATCTGATATGACTACCCCCAAGTCCCTTTCCATTTTTGTTGTTGTTAGTACCTCCCCTGCTATTGTGTACTCTTCTCCTGGGTTTTTGTTTCCCAGGTGCATTACTTTGCACTTCTTTGCATTGAATCTAAGTTGCCATATGTATGACCATTCCTCCAACCTTGCCAAGTCCCTTCTCATCCTTTCTACCCCCCTTGTGTATCAACTCTGTTACAGATCTTTGTGTCATCTGCAAAGAGGCATACCTTTCCCTCCAGACCATCTGCAATGTCACCTATAAAGATGTTAAACAGGACTGGACCCAGTACTGAGCCCTGAGGTACTCCACTAGTAACCCCTCGTTCTTCGGAATGTGTTCCATTCACTATTACCTTCTGTGTCCTGTTGTGCAGCCAGTTTGCTACTCAGGCTACCACCCTGGAACCCACCCAGGCTGGCTAACTTAATTATTAGTCTTTTGTGCGGGACTGTGTCCAAATGCCTTGCTAAAGTCTAGGTAGGCCATATCCACAGCCCTCCCTGATCTATTACTTGGTCACCCAGTCAAAGAAATCAATTAGATTCATCTGACATGACCTTCCTGCTGTAAATCAATGCTGCTTTGGGTCCTCTGCCCCGCTGGCCTGTAGGTACTCAACAATTCTTTCTTTCAGAAGTGATTCCATCATTTTCCCTACCACTGAGGTCAAACTTACAGGTCTGTAGTTTCTTGTTTCTGCCTTGCTCCCACTTTTGTGAAGGGGAATCACATCTGCCCTCCTCCAGTCCTCAGATACCACCCCATCCTCCCATGATTTGTTAAAAAGTGTGGTAAGTGGTGTCACTAGGTCCTCCCTTAGTTCTTTTAGGATTCTGGGGTGAATCCTGTCAGGCTCCATTGCTTTGTCCACCTTGAGTTTTAGGAGTTCTTTCAGGACTCTTTCTTCTGTAAATGGACTGGTGTCAACCCCTACCCAAAGTGCTTCTATTGTCTGGTTTAGGTAACTCCTCCTCATCTTCTTTTGTGAATACTGAGCAAAAGTATTCACTCAGTATCTCTGCCTTTTCACTGTCTCCCTCTGCCCACCTCCCCTCTCCTTTATTAATCTTCACTATCCCTCCCTTAATCTTTTTATGCTCCCTAATGTACCTATAAAACATTTTATCCCCCTTCTTAACTGAGTTGGCTATTATTGCCTCGGTATGGGCCTTTGCTATTCTGACTGCCTTCCCCACTTCTTTCTGTTTTAATTGATACAGCTCCCTGTCAAGCTACTTCTGTGATTTCTTATACTTTATGAACGCAGCCTTTTTCTCCTTAACCTCCCTGCCACCTCTTTTGAAAACCATAGTGGTTTTTTACTCCGCTTTGTTTTCTTTACTGTATTTGTTTCACACAGAGGCTTCTTGCCTCTATGATAGCAGTTTTGATTTTTCTCCATTGTTCTTCCACCCCTCCTTTTTGGCCATTTGCTAGTGCATTCCTCAGGTATTCACCCATTTTGCCAAAGTCAGCCCTTCTAAAGTCCAGTATCCTTGTTCTTGTATGGCTTGTCTCCATGGTTGTGCTTATTATGAAGCACACTGTGCAGTGGTCACTTGTTCCCAGATGTCTACTGAGTTCTTAATTTGTGATCCTCTCTCCATTTGAGAGTACCAGGTCTAGTATTGCTCCCTTCCGAGTGGGTTCCAACACTAGCTGTCTAAGGTCTGCCCCCTGCAGGGCATCGAGAATGACCCTGCTCTTGGATGTGGCTGCAGTACATGTCATCTAGTTAACATCTGGCATATCCAGGTCCCCTGTCAACAGTATCTCCCCTTTTTCAGTCATTTTGAGAATGTCCTCTATCATTTTCTTGTCCATTTTCTCCCCTTGAGACAGGGGTCTGTATACAATCCCTGTGCGGACTGTGATGCCATTCCCTGTCTCCAAGGTGACCCAGAGTGCCTCTTGTCCTCCCCCTTTACTTTTTAGTTCTGTAGCTTTGATCCCTTCCCGTATGTATAGAGCTATTCCACCTCCTCTTTTACCCTCCCTGTCCCTTCTGTAGTATGTTGACATCCCAGTCATGATTCTCCATGTACCATGTTTCCCTGACTGCCACAGTATCCAATTGTTCATCTTCCATCAGGGCTACTAGCTCAGGAAGCTTGTTTCCCAGACTACGGGCATTGGTACTCATTGCCCTCCATTTAATGTTGGCTTTATCCTTTTTTCCACCCCATCCCTGCTCTTATTGCCCTTGTCTATTTTTCCATTTACCCCTGTCCTGCCCTCTGCTGAGCTCTGTACTTCAGTGTTTACCTTACTATCTGCCATGTTTTGTGGGGGGAAGCTTGAAATTTCCTGCCTCTTATCAGCACCTCCCCCTTGGCTAGTTTAAAAGCTTACCAAGGAAGCATTTCAACTTGTCACTTAGGAGTTTGGTTCCCTTCGTGGACAGATGCAGATCATCGTGCCAGTATAGACCTTCATCTCTCCAGGTATACCCCCAGTCCCCAATGAAGCCAAAGCCCTGTGCTCTGCATCAGTTTTGCAACCATTCATTAAACTGAATGGTGTGCAGTACCCTAGCCTCACCCCTACCATGGACTGGCAGCACCTCTGAGAAGGTAACTGTGCTTGCTACCTGTCTGAGGCCCCTCCCCAACTCCACAAATTCATCCTGCACTGCACTGCACTGATTCCATGCCTAGCTAGGCCATTTGTCCCAAGGTGGACAATGATATCTAGTTCCCTCTCCTGTGATGCTGCTTCTGCAATCCTGAGGATTCGCTTCTTGTCCCTCCAAGCCATGGCACCAGGCAGGTACCTTACTTCCCTCTCCTCTCCCTTCCCCAGTTCTACCCCCCCTAACAAATAAGTCCCCTATCAGAAGCTGTTTCCTTCCCCTGTGGTGTCCCTTGCCACCCTTTTGTGGGTCTCCCTTGTGGATGTCCTCAGCATTCTTCTTGGTCTCCACTGAGGGTGTCATCATAGAGGAACCTTGCTCTGCCAGACTGGCGTATGATTTGTGTAGAGGTACAACTAGGGGGCTTTGCCTCTGCTCCACCACCTGCACCCTCCCAGAACCCACTGTGGTCCAACTGCTCTTCATACTTGGCAACCTCTGAGGCAGTGGTTGTGGCTGTGGTGCTCTTTGGGTGGGGGAGGCCTCCTTAGTCCTTGCCAGTTCAGCCTGGAGGTGGGCAATCTCCTCCCTCAGAGCTGATAGTCGCCTGCAAATAGGACAGCAATGCAGTTTCCAGAAAACTGCTGCCCCACAGCCAGTGCATTGCACCACTCCCCACATGTCCCTCTCTCTTATAATATACAATATGTAATATATATAATTTTTTTTTTGGTGGTGTGTACTTAGTCTTTATACACTGTGATGGGTTATTAAGAATATAACAGTTCTGCCACAAGACCTGTTGAGGAAGTGATGTCAGAACTTTGACTATAAAGGAAATGCCATACCTGGGGGCGTCCCACTCATGAGATCATGAGTTCCCACTCATGAGCTCGTGATCTGGTGTGGCTGAGTCTGTTGGCCAAGACATTTTGGATGCCTGGAATGAGAACAGCTGAGAGCTCCAGATTATGCTTGATGGCCTAGAACCAGACTCTCATCGCCTACTGACACAAAGGGTAAGAATAGGTTCCCCCTTCTTGCTGATGTAGTACAACACATATGCTGTCCATCAGCACCAGCAGCGGACCAGGGAGGAGATGAGTCTGAAAGGCTTGCAGGGTGTAAAGAACCAGTCGCATCTCTAGGACACTGATGTGGAGACCCTACTCCACTTGTGACCAGGTACCCTGGGTCTGATGCTTGGCCAGACGAGCACCCCAGCCCAGGCTGGATGCATCTGTCATGAGAACCTGTTGGAGGGGGTCAGATGCTGAAAAGAGACTCCCAAAGGAGGTTAGCTGGGTCTAGTCATCATAACAGAGTCCTCCGGACTGGGTTGGAGACCAGGATCAACTGGTCTAGGTCATCGGTACGCTGATCCCACTGGACCCTCAAGGTCCACTGAGGAACTCAAATATGCAGCCATGCCAAGGGGACCATGGCAATTGCCACCACCATGTGGCCCAGAAGGCATAGGAAGACCCTGGCTGGGACCTGCCAACTGGAGGAAACCAGGTGGGCCTGTGCCATCAGTCACCCTGCACTGTCCTCGCACAGAAGGACCTTGCCCTGACTGGTGTCCAGGACCGCCCCTATGTACTGGAGGTGCTGGCAAGGAGAGAGGCAGGATTTTGGCAGGTTTATGGTGGTCCCCAAGGCCTGGAAAAGACTGAGAGTTGATTCCAGGGTTTGAACCAGATGTTCTCTGGAGGGGGCTGCAAGCAGCCAGTCATCCAGCTAGGGAAACACATAGAAGTCCTGCCTCCTCAATGCGGCAGCTACCACTTCCAAGCATTTGGTAAATGCCTGGGGGGGCCAGGGAAAGGCCAAAAGGGAGGGCCTGAAACTGATAATGGGCTCCTTGAAAGTGGAAGCAGAGGAAGGGATGATAGTCAGGAAAGACCTGGATGTGCAGGTAGGCATCCTGCATTGTCCAGAGAACAGAGCCAGTCCCCCTGGTGCAATGAGGTAACAGTCCCTGAAGGGTGACCATCCTGAAGCACTTGTACTCGACGTACAGATTCAGATGACTCAGGTCCAGAATAGGCCGAAGATCTCTGGTTGTTTTGGGGACAAGGAGGAAGTGGGAGTAAAAACACCTTCCCCACTGAGCCTGAGGGATGGGATCTATGGCTCTTTTTTGAAGAAGAGCCTGAATTTCCTCCCCAACCAGAGAAAGGTGTGCTGGAGGGTGAGAAGAGTGGACAGGGGGAATTTCAGGTGGCCACTCTACGGATTCCAGAGTATGACCGTGAGCTGTGATCTGGAGCACCCAGTTGTCTGTGGTCACTCCTCTCCACCTGTCCAGGTGGAGACAGAAACCCCCCCCCCAAACCACCTCCCTTGGATCCTCAGTCGGGGGGGGTCGAGTAAGGAGTCAGGAGGTGGGGGCAGGCAGAGGCAGAGGATCCATGGGAGCTCTGGTGGCTCTGACGGCTGCAGTGGCCTTGCACTTCTGCTGACCCTTGGCAGGCAGGCCCAGAGTTGGCTTGTGGGAGGGCCAATGAAAGGACTGATGTTGGCCCGCTCTAGATTGGGTGTGATAGAGTGAATGGACTGACCTGAGGGCCCACCCAGACTCCCGCAAGGTAGAAATTATGTCCTGGACATCACCCCTGAAAAGGACTGCCCCACAGAAGGGGGTGTCTAAAAGAAAAAATTACTCATCTTAGTAATTGTGTTTCTTCTAATGGAGTCTTGCTGTATTCTGACATATGCAGTTAGCCCCAGCACTTGAACTGCTCCAGAGAGGAAAGAGTTAACTCTATGCAGGAAGCACAGAACGTTGAACTCGAGCTCGGTTTCAAACCTCTGTCTGCAGCACTTCAAAGTGTAACCGTCAGATTCTTACGAGCTAGTACTAACTAACTAACTACACTTCTTAAAGTGGAAATTGTAAAAGAACATAGCCAAAAGGCATCAAATTTTTGGTTCCCCAAAAGACTCAAGTCGAGAACCCAGAATAATAACCAGGTAGTGAACCAACATATAGCTATCAAAAACAACTTAACGGACTTCTGGTGATGTCATGCTCCCTTGCACATCTTAGAAAGGAGCTCCAATGGCGATCAACATAAAGCCTCCAAATTTCAGCATTTTTAGCAAAAACTAAACTACACAAACTGTATGGAGGATATAAATATGACGCGAGCAAGGGATCGACCGAAAATTAAACCGCTCACTATGCCGGATGAAGAGAGATTGTCTGAGGGTGGCTCAGAGAGTGAGGGCTCCCGGGCCTCTTCAATCTCGCGCCGTAGCGTGAATACCTGCAATCACATTCCAACAGATACTCTTCAGTAACAAATGGCGCAGATGTTGGCCGAACTCCGCGATTTTTGAAAAGAAATGAGATCCACCATTACAGGCCTCTGCACTGATATCACCAAATTGGAGAAGCAGCAAGAATCCATGGAGGTACAGATCACAGAAACTGATGGCAGGGTGGATAACACCGAGAGAACTATTGTGCAGCTACACTACAGCATTAAACACCTCCAAGACAGGGCTGAAGACGTGGAGAGTAGGAATCGCTGAAATAACATTTGAATTGCTGGAATTCCTGAAGGAGCCGAGGGCTCGGATATCATCAAATTTCTCCAGAACACCCTCCGCGAAATGCTCACCCTCCCATCACACCACACCCTGGAGTTCGAGCGTGTCCATTGCACCCTAGGCCCGAAACCAGCCCCTGGAGCAAGGCCGAGAGTGATCTTAGCTAAATTCCTCCGATTTCAAGAAAAGGAGAGTGTCTTACATGCAGCGTGGAAGAAGGGGGGTGGTACTCCTCAATGGCCAGTGGCTGTATTTCGAAAACGATTTCCCCCCGGAGATCATGCTGAGACGGAGGGCCTACATCCCCATAATGAAGGTGCTCAAAAGTGCAGGCATTCGATTCAGGATTCCATACCCAGCGAAGATGATAATCTATTTTGAAGATGGTACCCTTACCTTCGACTCGGCGACTGCAGCAATGGCAGCCCTGAAAGCTAGAAAGATTGATGTCCCACAGCAGAGACCCAGAACCGACCCAGCTGGCCCCTCCATAGCGGCAAGACTCTCTCAGAAGATGTGGAGTGATGGCCAGCATGATGCAGGCCGTCGTAGGGGCACAGAGGCAATACTGGACATTATGAGCACTATGAAGGCACGACGGTCCGCCCGTCTCCCTGACCATCTGGAATCTTCGGATGCCCCTCCGTGAGACTAGAACCGGCTATCCTGAGCAGCAAGTATTTCCTCTGTAACAGACACTACTAATATAAACGTACCACTGACTGATTAATCTGTTGTACTATACTAACTATATATACAGAAGAAAAGAATTGGAACTAGGAAAGAGACAGGACAATAAGCTGTTTTATAATCACATATTAGTTTATTGGGACAGCACTGGTTAAAGGATTGCCTAGAGCAGTTGGACAGGAGGAAAGAGGAGTAGAAAAGAGTATCTTCTAGTGGCAAAAATATGAGAGGGTCATTGGTCGAATTATCTATTGGAATAGACTCCACTATTTGGTCCAGCCTGCAAAAAAACCAAAATAAAAACAAAATAATAAGTAATAAATTGTATGATTAAAAACAGTAACAAGGATTGTATACAGAACAAACTGAGCTAATATGATGTCTGGTTATCACAGTATTAACTTTAACACAGATATACAGTATGTCTTTTCTACATATTGGTGTAATGAAGTTCAATGTAACTTGAAATGGAATATGAAAAATCAATAAAAACAAGTTAAAAAAAAAGATTAATCTGTTGTGGCTGGAGCCGGGGGGGTTGGTTAGTGTCGGGCGTGGCTCGCTCTGGTACTCTTAGCATAAATTGCAGCTCTGGGGGAAATCGTGGGGCCCTAGTATTCTTGCTGCTTTGTGCCAGACGGGAGTGGCTGGTGCTGGGCCTTCGCCCTTCCCTTGTCTCCCTAAACAGCCAGGAGAGCGGGCATATGTACTGCTGAGTACCTTTCTACACTCCTCCCCTGATGTTCCCTGCTTCTCTTTCCCTCCTCTTGAGGTTTTGTTTCTGCAGGGATTTTCATTCCGGGGAAATGTAGATGGGGTTTGTCCCCTGGAGGGGGAGGTGCGGGGCACAACGTCGATGCTGCTCAACGACCTGGCGTGCTCCACAGAGGGGAGCCTGGTGTTGAGCGCTGCAGCACACACACTGGCCAGGCCTGGGAGAGGCTAGTTCGAGGAGTGGCATTAATTAGAGCTAAGGCTCTGCCCTTATAGGATAGCAGGGCTCCACGTTGTTAAGCAAACTCCTCTGTCTGGAGTTGTCTGTCTCGAACAGCGAGTATTCTTCCTGTTATAGATGCCACAAATATAAACGTACAATTATCTGATTGGTCTGCTGGGGCTGGGGCTGGGAGGGGGGTTTAAAGTGCAACCCACGCTAGTATAATGATATAAACTGCAGCTCTGGGGGTTCGTTGGGCCTGTAGGTTTGCTGCATCTTGCCAGTCAGAAGTGGCTGCTGCTTGGCTCTCACCCTCTACATTCCTCCCCTGAAGTTGCTCTGAGAGCAGGCGTGCTTGCCATCGAATGTTTTCTTTCTACCCCCACCCTGGTGTTCCCTTGCCTTCGTCTCCCTCCCTTGGGTTTTTATTCCTGCTTGGATTTCAGTTCGGGAAGCTGTGGTACGATTTGCTTTCCTTGGGGAGGGGGGGCGTGGGACACAACGTTGATGCTGCCTGATGACCTGGCCTGCTCCTTGGATGAGGGCTCGGTGATGTGCAATGTGGCGCACTCGCTTGTCGGGCCCAGGATAGATTGGCGAGGAGAGCATTGCCGAGTACAGTGAAGGCCCTGCCCATAATGGATGAAGCGAGCTCCACATTGCTAAGCATGCTCCCATGCCCTGAGATTGGAGAGTGCAGGGCCTGCTGCAGCCTAACCCCTGGTGCATTGTGGCACTGGTTCTGTCTGGGAATGGGGTGGTGGACCTCCCGCACTGGAGCGAGTGTTTGGGACAACGGGGGCACCCCGAACCCTGTCCCCATATTCCCGGCCTTACTCTTCTCCTTCCCTGGACCATTCTGGATCTGGTTGGGGGGGGGATGAATTTAATAGCAGGCATGCTGCAGTGTGTGCTGCCCTACCCCCACCAGTTGAATCACACATTTGCATTCCCATGTCAATACGAGCGATTGGTGTTCTGCTCAGGGTTAAGTATTTCATTGCAGCCATTCATTGGAACCCAAGTGAAACGGCCGTATTGGGGGGGGGTTGTGTATTTGGATTGTTGCTTCTCTGCAATTGACCTGGCCTCTCGTATGGGGGCTTCACTGTAGGCTGCATATACCCCTACTGCTAACGGATAATTGCGAGCTATGGGAATGGGAGTAGGCAGTTGTGAACTGTCCTCTCACCGCGGGGGTCCTGAGTTGTTTGGGTCATGGGGGCCAGTGTGGCTGGGTCAGGTTGGATGGAGGGGCTGTTCCCTGACTCCCCTGCCCACTCGCCTCTGTCCCCTCCCCCCTTCCCTCCGTGGAAGCCACAGCACCCCTGCTGCTGGAATGCCATTTAACTGTATGGTTGGTTGTTCCTCACCTCATCCCGGAGCGGAGTTGCTAGACCTGATTATTCAAGATAGCAACTATGGAGGGCATAGCCCTTCTCTTACTCGCTGGATGAGACTGGGATTTTGGAGATACAGTGACTCCTGGCCCTCTCACTTCTAGTTGGTAGCCCTAGCGAGGATCCCCTGCTTAAGGCTAACCTTTAACTAGTACACTTCTAAATGGTTGTTCACCGCCTCTCCATATGGCGTCTTGTATTTTTCACCTCCCTTTCATTTTTTCTTTTTCCCTTTTCCCCTGTACCCTATTTAGACACAGTTGGTGTCTGGAGGACCCCTTTAAGGGATCATTCCTCCTTGGAAGGAAACTTCTTTCTCCAGGGTCTAGAAATGACCCTGCTTCATGGAAGCACTAGTTTTTGTTTTACCAATGTTGTGGCCCAGTTGGCTGCATGTTGGAGCCTGTTACTAGTTAGGGTTTTAATTCTAGTAAATATTGTCTCTCTGTTGCAAGTTAGCTTCTTCCAAGAAGTACCTGTTGTGAAAGGATTGTATGAATGCCGAATTTATTATTGTTTTAATATTCTAGTCGACTGTCATCATGTAATTGGATCAAGAAAACCTTTGACGGAGGACCCCTGTGATGATTTGGTTGTTCTGGGGGAAGGGTGGGGACCCTTTGACAGCGTCTCACCCCAACTCAACCCATGACCACCCCACATCTGAAACTTTTATCCCATAACATAAATGGCTTAACCTCCCCAGTTAAGAAATCCAGAGTACTAGCATATTTGAGGCAGAGCAGATCCGATCTGATCTACCTGCAAGAAACCCACCTAAGCTCTACAGAACATTCCAAATTAGCACAACTAAGCCATGGTGAGGTTTTTTACTCCTCTAGTGGTAGTGGTAGATGTAGGGGAGTGACAATCATAATACCCCCACACCCCTCCTTTAGCCTGGGACTACGATGGGCTGATCCTGAGAGTAGACTTACTATTGTGCAGGGCATGATTGGTGCTAGTCAGGTTACCCTGGCGAATGCCTATTTCCCCCCGGGCCTCCCTATCTCCCAACTGAAAACACTCCTAGATAAAATAGTCCAAATGACTAGTGGGACTCTTCTGTTGGCAGGAGATTTCAACCTCCTCCCAGATACTGTTATAGACTCCTTCAACCCACGCCCTCCAAGGCAAACAGCTAATCAAAAACTCTTTAAGAGATTTACACAGGAGATGGGCTGGTGTCATGTTTGGTGCCTGTAGTGATAGTATAATATGTTGATTATTGTGACTCCATTTTGTATTATGTGACTCCATTTTGTATTGTGTGACTCCATTTTACATGCTGCTTCATTTAATTGGTGTTTTGCTCTTTAGATAGCCTCATTATTATGTTTTGCTTCAGACAGTGTATTTTGCTGACTTGAAGGTCGCATACAAGATGTTGTGAGAATCTCTGGCATTGTTTGGCTCATGATGTTCTGGACACCTGGCCAGTGCTTAGGGCATGATGATCTAATGAATGCCAACTATTTATTAAGAGAATAAGTGGTGTTTGTCATGCTGAACTCGTGATGTTCTGGGCACCTGGCCAGTGCTTAGGACATGATGGTTTAGCATTTCTAAATACCAGATAAAACATATAAATGGGACTTTCCAGTTGCCTGGTTAGAAGCCTCCTGCAGGTGGACGCATCACTGTGGGGCCAGTTCCCGTTCGAGAGACTCTAGCCAGGCTGACAAGGGACTTCCAGCCATTGGAAGAGGGCTTGATGATGCTTTATTGAATCGGTGATGTATCATGTTTTGCTTAATTGAAGTATATATTAATGCTGATAGTAATATTGCTAATGAATGAATGCTAAAGTGTAATCATTAATGCTGATAGTGACATTGCTGTTACATGAAGTGTAATTATCTTTGCTTGCAATAAATTGTGCTGATGTTGAATGCCAAGTGTGATTATTCCTTTGTGACTCTTGATTAGGCAAGACAATTTTGGCGTGAGTCGGCAGGATTCGAAAATAAAATGTCTATTTTTAGGAAAAGGATGAGTTCTTTTTTTTTAAAGGTGTATTAAGGCTCAAACAAGCAAGGGCAACTGCCCTTTGTACTTGTAATTTATGCTTGCTGCAAGTATATATTGTTAGAGCCAATGATGGCTTTCACAGTTCAGGCTGCTTTTAGGAGAAAAGCAGTGGCTGATTAAGTGAAGTTAGATAAGCAACATCTAGAGAAAGAAAAATAAACTACTGTGGATGTACGCGCAGTAGGTGACTACAGATGAGATGATTTGAAAATCCTCCCCCCCCCCATGTTGCCTATCTGTGTAGTTTCAAGTTTTTCTGTATCAATTTCAAGTTCCCTTGCCTCCTATAGAGGCTGAAACATTTGATCCTAAACCCAAGTACTGGGGACCTCTACCAGATGGATCTCAACCTAGTACTGTTAGAGATTTTGTTTGTTTTGTTTTTAAACTGCAAACCAGAGCTCTGGAAAAGACTTGGTTTGGCAGGTTACTAAAATGGCTAAAGAAAACCTTTCAAAGGGTTAAAACCTTTGAAAGAGTTAATAACTGCAGCGTTTGGAAATTATCACGAAGGTCCTGCAGTCAGTTTTCTTACTTAGACTAGTGTATCGGAAAAGAAGAAGAAAAATACCTTGGCACCGGGTAAGTCTGAATTTTTTTATTCAAAGTTGTTTTATGTCTGTCTGTTTTATTTCTGTATAAATGATACTAAACAAGGTAATGCTCAGTCTTTCTCATGCATATTTTCTAGCTTATATCTGTGTTCTGTAATTATGTTCTGTTGTCAAGGTTATGAGATAGGATTGACTGCCTTCAGTGCACAAAGGTTACAGAAAAAAGAGGAAGAAGAAGCTTCTTTGCCTCATAGCTGACTGTTTTAATTGGCTTTATTTGTAATGGAACATTTGTGCTGCCTAGATAGGGTCAGTGAAGAACTTTTGTTTGCTTGGAGCAGGTAGCGTTGATGGTGAAAATTATGACGTCATATAGATTGCAATGTGCAGAAAGAGTTGTAGTTTGCAAGCAACTGTGCAAGCCACTGCTAGGTGAAAATGTAATGTGTTAACAGCTATAAATGGCTTTATCATACTTCTAGTTAAAACCAGAAACTTTTTGCAAAATGGCAGAGTGCCATATTTTAGTTATGTGCCAAAAGGTGTAATCATGTTATACGAGATGTGTTCACTTACAGATGATGTGTTTAAACAGTGTTTTGTTCTGAAAGATTTGGCATGGCAATATGTATAAATGTGCTGGTTTAAAAATTGTCAGTGTTACAAGACAGGCAGGAGGCAACACATATCTAAACCATGTACAGTTTTCTAATGGAACTATGGGCATTACCTCAGCAAATTGGTGTGAAACAATGTCAGTCTTATTTTGTGTTAAGTATTTCTTTTTGTGTATGTGTATGTGTGTGTACTGTCTTGGCCAGCAGTTTTATTGTGTAAAGATATTTTAATATTGGTGGTGTTCAAGGACACTACAGGAATGACTGGGTTTGAATGACCCTTGCATGCACACTGTGACCTTTTGCACATTGTTTGACCTTCTTGTGTTTCAACATTTTATGTTACTACCAGTTCAAACTTGATGTGTATTCCATGCCTAAAGCACAACTTTTCACACAAAATGTATGTTTTCATGAAGGCACACCAAGAGTGAACCATGTAATTTGACTTTTATTGCAAAACTAGTATTCTAAGTGAAGAGGAACAAACTTTACAATTTTGAAAAAGGACTATTACAGCTGTTTTGAGAGTTTACCATCTACAGAGATCGTACGTACGGTATTACCATCAATCTGGACATTTTGTCATGCTTAGGATAAGGAACCCAGGGACACTTGGCTTCTTTATCCTATGGAAATAATCTTGTTTATTTTTGAACTGATGTGTGTTTGTTTTTGTTGTTTGTCTGTGTTTCACAGCTAACCTTTTATTGCTACAGTATTGAGCTGTCTCTTGCACCTCGGCTGTCTTCCACCAGTAGGAGCTTGAGGAGTGGGAAGCTACCCTTCCTCCCTTCCAGTGTAATACCCACAAAGGTTGCAAGGTACATGTCATATTTATACTGATTCATGGTCTGTAGCCAATGGTTTAACAACCTGGCTGCCCACTTGGGCTAAGGATGAGTGGAAAATTTATTCGAAGGAATATGGGGGAAAAGAACTGTGGCAGAAAATATGGACTATGGTGCAAAATACTCAGACCACTGTATTTCATGTTGATGCTCATTGTGCTTCAGATACACTAGAACGATGGTATAATTCTATTGCAGATGAAAAGCTAAGATTCTTCCAGTGGATATTGAAGAAACTCAAAGTCAGCAGTTATCAGGGCTGGCAAATGGGCACATCAAAAATGTGGACATTTGGGAGAGAAAGCCACTTACAAGTAAGCATATAGTAGGTGTAAACTTTAGCATTGGATTTGGTTAAACTGTTATTGCTCAGTGTCCTATATGCCAACATGGGCAACAAAGACCAATCCTCATATTGTGAAAGGACAATTGGGGGAGCCTACGAAAATGGAAAGAGAATTTGCATGAAGCATTACAGATTTTAAATAATAGACCAATTGGAGAATCTGAGACCCCTTAATGCGAATGATAACTCCTAATTTGCAAGTGCAGCTTACTCAACTACAGAAACAGTGTTATATTGGGAAATTACACCAGGAGCTCTGTCTCCTTGCAGGGCAACCCCAGAAGCTGCTGGACTTGATTTACATGCCCTTCAAGAATACAGAATAAACAGCAGAAACATTCAAGTGATATAAGCTGGTATTGGAATACAAATTCCACCGAGACATTTTGGTTGGATAGCACCTAAATCAGAACTAGCCCTCAAGGGAATACAAATTTTGGGAGGGGTGATTGATTGTGATTACCAAGGAGAAGTGAAAGTAATTTTGTTGAATAGTAGAGAACAAAATCTGTTGATTTAACAGTATGACAGAGTGGCTCAATTGTTAATTATTCCAGTTAACAAAGTGACCCTATAAGGGACAAGCCCCACACTCTTAACAGCAAGGGGGATAAAGGTTTTAGATCTACAGGAGGTTTTAACAATGGTGCCAAAATATGGGTTACAAACCCAAATGGCCCTCCTGAACCAGCTGAATTATCAGATCAGTGAAAGAAAAATGGGAATACGTGCCTGCACTTAAATGTTATCTTCGAGAATAATGAAATTTGTGTCTTTCTAGGTCCAGCAATGGATTTTAAAAGGAATGCTGGTGTGTCTTATGGTCCATTTGGCAGAGCTAGTTACCCCTGGAGGAAGGATTCAAAGGGTTAACTGTAATGACACTGGTTGTAAAGGAACCTGGAGTTGGAAAAATGATACCAAAGATAGAACCCAGGGAACTTTAGCTGCCCATCCGACAGAAGTGTGTGGTACTGAACATGACATTTTCACCGGGGTCAATCTCTGGATGACAACTGGTGGCTCAGGACAATATGCCTACGAAACAGATGAAATCTCTTTGCAGAATAAGACTGTTATTAAATGCTGCAACTTACCAATAGTTGCATGGTGACTGTACAACATAGACTTGATTGCTGCATGAATCAAACAGACATTTTCAATGCAAGTATTACTTTGATTGACATAGACACGTTATTCTGCATGAATGCTACTGCAATAACTAATAGAACTACTTGGGCAGATCACATTACAGTGTTGAAAATCATCCTGTAATTAGCAATGATAGTATAGTACATGTACATCAGTAAGCAGCGTTATCAGAAAATGTAATCCATTTTAACATAACGCTTATGTTTAGTAGAAAATGCAAATATAAAAGAGCTTGGTATGATACGCTATTAGGTGGAGCAGGGGCAGGCATGGAATTTTAAATAGTGTTGATATAGAAACACTGACTAACAGGCTTCAGGCAGTAGGAATTGATGTATTTAGCTTAATTAACTTACAAGCTCAATGGATGCCAACTGTTTTCTTATCCCAAAGATTAACTTTGAATTATGATTTTGAGTTCTTGCAGTTATTTAATGCTTCACAGGTATGGGGAATGGGAGTAGCAGAAAATATTTCAGATTTATTGATTGGACAGAATGCACAATGACATATGTATTCTATAACGTAAAGAAATAAGGCCCAGAGTGATTTAATGAGTAATAATGAATATGTGTGGAGGACGTGTTCAAATCATGGATTCCTAGTAATCATTGGATTGTAATGTCATCCACCACAGTAAAATGCACAGGTCCCTGATAATGAGCAGAAGCTTATTTTGTATTGGCAGCCCAATATTTTAGATCAATCAAGATTGAATATCTCGTTAAATAAAATTAAACAGATAATTAAGGAAACAGATGTAATGCAAGCTCATTTGGCAATAAGAAATAAATCATTAGTGCAAAGTCAGGTGCAAACTACGATAGTTAAAAATAAAATGATTGATTTAAGTTCCAAGATTCAACAAGAGACTACTCATTATTGGTGGGATATTTTACAGGATGGTCTCCATCAGCTACAAAAGTGTTAAATATTCTGATACATCCTATCATAATCATTGCTGTAGTGACAATTATATTCAGTAGTAATTTTGCTATGGTACTCAATATCATACAAATTGTATTCACAATAATCAAAGGACCGAATGTAGTGATAGTATAATATGTTGATTATTGTGACTCCATTTTTATTATGTGACTCCATTTTGTATTGTGTGACTCCATTTTACATGCTGCTTCATTTAATTGGTGTTTTGCTCTTTAGATAGCTTCATTATTATGTTTTGCTTCAGACAGTGTGTATTTTGCTGACTTGAAGGTCTGATACAAGATGTTGTGAGAATCTCTGGCATTGTTTGGCTCATGATGTTCTGGACACCTGGCCAGTGCTTAGGCATGATGATCTAACTAATGCCAACTATTTATTATGAGAATAAGTGGTGTTTGTCATGCTGAACTCGTGATGTTCTGGGCACCTGGCCAGTGCTTAGGACATGATGGTTTAGCATTTCTAAATACAGATAAAACATATAAATGGGACTTTCCAGATGCCTGGTTAGAAGCCTCTCCTGCAGGGTGGCACGCATGCTGTGGGGCCAGTTCCGGTTCGAGAGACTCCTAGCCAGGCTGACAAGGGGGCTTCCCAGCCATTGGAAGAGGGCTTGGATGATGCTTTATTGAATCGGTGATGTATCATGTTTTGCTTAATTGAAGTATATATTAATGCTGATAGTAATATTGCTAATGAATGAATGCTAAAGTGTAATCATTAATGCTGATAGTGACATTGCTGTTACATGAAGTGTAATTATCTTTTGCTTGCAATAAATTGTGCTGATGTGTGAATGCCAAGTGTGATTATTCCTTTGTGACTCTTCGATTAGGCAAGACAGTGCCACACGCATTCTCAAGCACAGAACTACTCCCACTACTCCTCAGTACACCATACTTATTCGCACATAGATCAAACCTATACCCAAGTTGAGAACCTTAACATATTACAAGATGCAAGGATGGGTGACATAGCCCTCTCTGACCATGCTCCCTTGATTACTACCTGGGACATGGGTCTACAACCCAAAAGTACCCAATGGAGACTTAACCCTTATTATATCCGGTCCAAGCAGTTTCAAGAATACCTTCAGGACAAAATTAAAGAAATCATGGGAAACAATCCCCCGGAAGAATCATCCCCTGCAATACAATGGGACACAGTGACATCTGTCCTGCCTGGACATATAATTCAGCACACAGCAGAACTAAACAAAGAAAGAAGGGAGCAAAAGACTAAATTAGAGGACACATTACACTTTTTACAAATGGCCCACAAACAAGGGGATACTTCAGTCTTCCCCCAATTACAATAAGTCAAGTCAGACCTCGATCGCTTAGCCTTACAACAAACAGAGATTGCTTTAACTTTCTTGAGACAAAGATACTATGAAGCAGGACCTAGAGCAACAAGGTTATTAGCCTACCAGACCTGTAAACAAAAGAAGTCCTCAGTTATAACCTCTATTAGACACCCTGCCCATGGTCAGCTGCTAACTAAGCTGCACAATGTTACGGAGGCATTCACTTCCTACTATTCTACTTTATATACCCCAGAACAATCCCCTACTACCCACCATATAGATCAATATCTTTGCCCTATAACCTTGACCTCTCTCCCAGACCCACAGAGGGAAATCCTGACCAATCCGATTACAGAAAATGAGCTGGCCGCTGCCTTAGCCAGAGCGAAAACCTTAAAGGCTCCTGGTCCGGACGGATATGGAATAGAGTTCTATCGGGCAACTAGACCCCAGATTTTCCATAAACTTCTGAGACTATTCAATTCTATCATGGAGGGAGACTTGCCCCCACCCTCATTGTCGTATGTGACCATCTCAATTATCCCTAAACCAGGGAAACCCCCGCAGCTCTGCAACTCCTACAGACCAATTTCAGTTCTAAATGCTGACTGCAAACTATTCATGTCTATCTTGACTCGCCACCTAGACCCTTTTCTCCCTTAACTCATAGACAGAGACCAAACTGGCTTTGTGAGTACCCATTCCACCACTGATAACTTAAGCGCACTCTCTATTTGACCCATAAGATGCATTCTACTAATATCCCCTCAGTCTTAATTAGCCTTGTCGCCGAAAAGGGGTTCGATAGGGTGGCTTGGCCATTCCTTTATCGGGTTCTCCACAAAGTTGGGATCCCCCCAGCACTAGTTAAGGTCATACAAAATATATATGCCACCCCCCAGGCCTGTGTAAAGATAGATGGACATCATTCTGGATATTTCCGGCTAGGTAGAGGGACCAGACAAGGCTGTCCCCTCTCTCCACTCTTATTTGCTCTATTCATAGAACCCCTCGCACAGTATATTCAGGACTCACAGAATCTCACCGGGGTCACACTGGGGGGCACAGAGCATCGAGTTGCATTGTATACTGATGGCGTGCTACTTTATGTCCAGAATCTGGAAAAATCTCCACCAGCAATAAGGCAACTTTTGGATGAGTTCGGACAGGTGTCGGGATACAAGCTTAATCTTTCCAAAACTGAGATCCTCACATTTCGCTACTTCCCATCTCCCAATGTACAAAACCTATTTCCCTGCAACTGGTCCCTGACTAAACTGAAATACTTGGGTATCCAGTTTTCCCGGTCTCTGGCAGACTACTATAAGAATAACAATGTCCCCTTCACTTCTCAACTTAAAACTAACTTGGCCACTTGGAACACACTGCCACTAAGCCTCTCCAGAAGAATAGAGCTGATTAGAATGGTAGTACTCCCTAGGGCCCTTTATTTATTTCAGAATGTTCCCATTCCACTTGCAGACAACACCTTTCGGATATGGAACAGCTCCATTTCCAGATTTATTTGAGCAGGGCAAAGACCTAGAGTCCACCTTAAGGTGCTCACCCTCCCAAGACTGGAAGGGGGACTTGCACTTCCCGATCTCTGGCTCTGTCATAATGCTGCACTGCTTACACACCTGATGGTGAGATAGAATGGCATTACTACTCCGCACTGGGCAGAAATTGAAATGTCACTTATCAGTAACAGAGAATACTTTGGGAAAATATATGGGCAACACAATAACCCTCCTCCACCCAATCTTATGAATCCATGGATAATTCATTATCTAAACTCTTGGAGAACTATAAGGACTTCACAACATTTAGACCCTTTTCTACCCCTTATATGCCCCATAGCAAGCATAGACCAGTTTACTCCTAACAGAATGGATCACGGGTTCTTGGTCTGGGGGAGACTGGGTTGCTATACCTCTCACAAGTCATAACTCAGGGGAATATGCGATCCTTTACTGAAATTCAAACCCAATACAATCTGCCACACAGTGACTTTTATAGATTTTTACAACTTCGCCACTACTATGAATCCTTGCCTATCTCAGCTCGAACGCCTGCTCAGATACCCCACCTGATCAACCTTCAAAGCCGACTGAATAATTCACACGAGCAAAGACACTTACTCTCCGCTTACTACCACTCCCAAAAAGCTCAACAACTAACTATCATTGATAATGTTAAACTCCAGTGGCAAGAGGAGTTAGAGCACCATGTTACCCCTGAAGAATGGCAGAAAGCATGCCAATATGTTGCTAAGGTAATCAGCTCACATCAATGGCGTGAATATGCATGGAAAAACCTTATTAGATACTTCAGAACACCTATAATCACCAGTCACTGCACACAGTCTGGATCAGCAGCTTGCTGGCGTCAGTGCGGAGAGGTCAGAGCGATCCATTTGCATATTATGTTGACCGGCCCTAAACTCCAACCCTTTATAATAGCACTTCAGACTAAGCTACGAGAACTTTTGGCCCACAATTTCAATTAACTAGGAGAACATATCTTTTACTATTAATCCCTAGAGAACTAAGAAAGCCATCTATTAGATACCTCGTCCTCCTTCTTCTCATGGCGGCCAAGAAGGCCATTACAAAAGTATGGTTAACCACAAAAATCCCAGCCATTCAAGATTGGTGGCAGATCACTAAACAAATATACTATATGGAGCAGATAACACATAACATAGCATAGGGTGTATCTCTTTAACAGCTCTCTGTATTTAAGGGGACAGAGAACAGCCAACTCACGCTCTGAAGAAGACGTGGTAGTCGATACGTAAGCGTGACGTCGTGACGCTGGTCCGCTGTCTCTTCCCGGTAACGCTGGCTGCGTGCGTGTGTGCAGCATTTCACGTTAGAATTTTATGTAGCTCATGACATATAAGCTTTTCCAGCTTTGGAGTGGTATGCCTGTTGGTTTAACTCTGCAGATTTGCTTGTTACATGTCTGTTTTTCTGCCACTCGCCCTGGCGTTTGTCTATGTAGCACCTTGCGATACACTCAATGCCTGCTCTCTCTATGTTGTTATGAGAGAGCTTGTTTCTATGCTTTTTAAAAAATTTGTTTGATTAAAGCACTTTATGAATACAGCCTTTTATTGCTGACCCCGTCTTCTCTAGTGCCAATAGGGATGCTTGCAGGGCATAGGTCAGAGACCATATTTTCATGGCTTCCATGCACAAGGCCATAGACAGAGTGCCTCCCTGCTTGTTGATGCACCACATGGTGATGGTGTTGTCTGTCCTGACCTGAACCACTTTGTTCCTCACTGAGTCCAAGAAAGCTTGGAGCACCAGGAAAACTGCCCTGAGGTCCAGAAGATTGATTTGAAGTAGAGATTCCTGAGGAGACCAGACACCTTGTGCTGTGAAGGCTCCCAGTTGGGCTCACCAGCCCAGGAGAGAAGCATCTGTGGTTAGAACCACTGAATGAGTCTGATTGATGAGTGGGACTCCTTGTCCGAGATTGTCCTGATCCAGCCACCATTGGAGAGCTTGGACCAGAGTCTGAGTCACTGGAATCAATTTGGTTAGAGGATCTTTTTTCTGAGACCAAAAGGACTTCAGATGGAACTGAATGTCCCACATTTGAAATCTGGCTCCCTGTACCACCGCAGTGGAAGCTGCCATGTGGCCCAGGAGCTGAAGAAAATGTCTTGCTGGTCAAGACCAGAAGGTGGAAAGAGGAGGCAAGATCTGCAAGGGCCTTCACTCTTGCCAAGGGAAGAAAAGCCTTTGCCTGCACAGTATCCAACTCTACCCCTATGAAGGTGAGGAGTTGTACTGGTTTGAGAACTGACTTTGGCAGATTGAGAAGGAACCCTAGAGAAGTGAGCAATTGTTGTGTCGCTTGTAGGTCTGACTTGACTTGGTCTGGAGACTGCTCCATGATGAGCCAGTCATCCAGGTATGGAAAAATGGAGATACTCTGTCTCCTGAGAAAGGCCACTACTATTGCTAGGCATTTTGTGAACAACCTTGGAGCTGATGTTAGGCTGAAGGGCATTGCTCTGAACTAATAATGGCTTGAAGGCAATTTGAACCTGAGGTACTTTCTATGGGAGCACCTGACTGGGATGTGAAAGTAGGCATCCTTGAGGTCCAGGGAAGTTAGCCAATCCCCTGGCCTTAGAGAGGAAAGAATTACTCCCAGAGTCACCATTTTGAATTTTTGTTTTAAGATGTGCTTGTTTAGGTATCTTAGGTCTAGGATGGGCTACCACTCTCCTGTCTTTTTTGGGGTAAGGAAACATCTGGAATACAGACCCTTGCCCCTGTGCCGAGTAGAAATGCTCTCTACAGCCCTGAGGGTTAGTAGAGAGGAAACCTCAGCTTCTAGAGCAGTGGTCTCAGAAATGTTTGCAGGTGGAAAGGACTTGGCCCTCAATTTTGGAAACTTTGAAAAACTGAGAGCCAATCCCTGACTTACTACCTCCAAGACCCACCTGTCTGAGGTAACAGACTTCCAGGCCTGGAAGTAGTAAGCCAGCCTGCCTCCTACTGGGATTGGGGAGTCGACCCAGGCTGACACATCAGGGTGTCTGCTTGGCAGGAGCCTTGGACTGAGAGGAGGATGCAGCCCTGCTCATCCCCCTTCTGCCTCTCCCTCTGAAGAACCCCCCTCTGTGGGAAAGGAGAGGAGGCCTGTGCCTGGTAGAAAGGCCTGTGAAAAGGCCTGCCCCTGCCACTAGACTGCTGCCTCTGAGGAGATGCCTGCCTTTCCTTGGCCTCTGCGCTCCTATAGGTAGCCCGGTACTCATCCATTTTCTTCATGTAATTCTCTGTCTGCTCCCCAAACAGAGAATTACCCATGACAGGAAAATCCATGGCCTTAGCCTGGGTGTCCTGTGAGAGGCTAGTACATCTGAGCCAAGCAAACCTCCAAAGAGACACAGATGTAGCCATGACTCGTGATGCCACATCATTTGAATCCACAGCAGCATGAAATTGAATTTTGGATGCCTCAATCCCATCAGCAGCTACCTCCTCCAGCTCTTTGGCTAGCTGGGGGGAGGCCTGTTTAGCCAGCTCCAGAACAGTATCCCATCTAGACTTCAGGTACCTGGCTGTGTAGGCCATATAATTCACCTGCCTGAGTCCCAAGGAGGATGCCAAGTACTGCTTTTTGGCCATAGCACCCACCTTCCTACAGTCTTTATCTGGGATGTGTGAAGCCAAAGGTATGTTAGCCTTGTCACAGGCTGCAGCCTGCACTACCCCAACATGACTGCATTAGTGGAACAAGAACTCTGTACCTGAGTCTGAAATCATATACCTCCTGTCCATTCTTTTATCTACAGGAGGTAAAGAATTTGGGGTTTGAAGAACTTTCTGCGTCTGTTTCCCAAAACATTTATGGAGGGGAATAGACAACCTCTTGGACTCTGGGATGTCCATCATTTCCACAAAATCAGGCTCCTCTTGTTCCTCAGCAGCTTCAACTAAGGGAAGTTGGAAGGTCTCAGCCACTTTCTTGTAGAACAAGTAGTGGGGTGGGGACTCAGAAAGCCTGGGAAGGGAAATATTAGAAGGCCTGTCTGGGGAGATATCCGGTGCAATGAGCTCATCCAGACCTTCATCACCATTATTATCATCATCGTCTTCTTCCTCCCCCTCCCACTCCTGTTCATAAAATTCATCCGGCACATAATCCAGAACCAGGGGACCTGACCTAACTGAGATTCTACTGAGAGGAGCCAGATCGGACGGAACCGGACAGAGCAATTCCACAATACATATCGCCTGACTATTTCTTCAGCGGTTGGGTGATGCGGTTCTGGATCCGAACCGGCCGACTTCCTCTTTCGCTTCGATGGAACCGACCCCTCAGGGTTGGATCTCCTTTTGCCTGAAGGAGTATCGCCCAGATCAGTGGGCACTCCTTCAGTTTCGGTAGGAACCGAACCGGGCTGGCCATCCGGATTAGCGTACTTCTCGGCCTCCTTTTCCCTGAGCCTACCCAACCTCTTTTCCAGGGTGGCCTTCAGGAAATTCTTGCTAATCTGGCGATCTGAATTGAGGTAGTCAAACCCCAGATAATAAACACAAATGGTGTGAGGGTCTGCCTTAGCAAAGGCATCACCACACTCATCACAGTGTTGAAACCCAGTGGGCCCTGTTTTTTTCTTGGGTTTCTCAGACATGACCAGGCTACAACTTACCCTTTATAGTTATTTAGCCAGGTAAGACCCCCCTATCGGTTCCCAACCATGTTATGGGTCGTGGAAAAAAAACATGTAAAATTGCGGTTTTTTGAAACCGATAGGAACCGGTACCTCACACTACAGAAATAAAAATAGATAAAACTTTAACACAATCGATTCCTAACCGGACCGATCAACAGGTTTTACAATTTCCACACTGAAACACAATAAAATACACAATTCTACCCCTTAGTCCACTGCCTACAACACTTAGTGTACCACAGACAGGGATCTGAAGCCGAAAAAACAAGAAAATCGGTGATAAAGCCAACGGATTCTAAACTGAACTGACTGTAGCGAAGGAGCAATCTCCAGAGTGACTGTTCAGTTAGGCGGAGTAAATAATCTGACAGTTACACTTTGAACTGTTGCAGACAGAGGTTTGAAACCGAGCACAAGCTCAACGTTCTATGCTTCCTGCATAGAGTTAACTCTTTCCTCTCCGGAGCATTTCAAGTGCTGGGGCTAACTGCATATGTCAGAATACAGTAAGACTTGATGTTGTTTGAATACTAGCTTGCATGTCTGGGGCAAAACTGGACACTGGAAGTCAAGAATGGCGCTGAAGGCAGACCCCAGAAGCATCCCCATGCTTGCAGGCGTCAACAGCCTCATAAGCCACCTGGAGGACATGGTTGCTGATGTTCGAGCCAGACTTCAGAAGGTGGTCGAGTTGCATCTTAGTGGCATCTTCAGACAACGTCTGGACTAAGTCCCTGGCTTGGTTCTAGAGAATATTCTGATATTGGACCATATGGGCCAAATAGCTGATGGCCCTAATAGCCAGAGTAGCAGGGGCAAAAACATGCTTGCCAAGGTGATCCAGTTGCCTGGATTCTCGGTCTGCGGGAAGAGTACTGAGGTGCTTGGGCTTCTTAGTATGATCATGTGCCATATTAATCACCACAGAATCCACCTTAGAGTGGCTGCCCAGAAAAGGCTTGCTCGTTGTAGCATGGTAGAGGTGATCCGCCTTTTTAGGTAGAGAAGAGGTAGTAGAGGGATGGGCCCAGGCTGCCTTGGTGACATCCTTGTAGGAGCCAATCATAGAAGGCACCATGACAGGGAGGGCATCCTGTTGCCGGAGGTAGCTAGCCAAGTGGCATCTCTCCAGATCCTGTTCCTCGGTCTCCCAGCCTATGATGGACTGGATGTGATGCACAGCATCCACGAAGCATGGGTCATGGGGGGTGGAAGAGACTTGGGCACCTCCTTAGCCTGGTCCTCCCCCCTCTGAAGACTCACCCAGAAAGGAGGAAGACCCTGAGAATTCAGAGTCATCCTCTGTAGTATTACTGTCCGGGACTCGTGTCAGAGGCTGGTGATAGTCCCTTCTAGAGCCTAAACTGACATCAGATTGTGTCCCTGAAGACCCTGACGCTAAGTGTTTGCTGGGACTAGCCCAGTCCAAATTCTGATGCCGAGGGTCTTGCGAAAGGCAGTGGGGGAATGCCGGAGGTGGATCCTGATGAGTGGATGTCTGCTTTTGCATGAAAGACAACCACACTGAAAAAAGGACATTGTACTCCACCTAGGGTGCTATGTTATACACGGGAAGGAACTGGGAAACGTCGTCTGAGGAGTTGGTGAAGGATACCTGGGTGTTGGCCCACTTGGTGCTGGGCAGCGATCTGGCGATGGGCCAACAGGCATCAGCTGCAGCAGCGGTGACGACGGTGCAGGACCCAAAGACTGGGGCTGTGGCAATATAGGTAGCTGACCAGCAGGCACTGGTCTAGCGCAGCCAGGTGAAGGGTCCACCGGCATTGGCCCTACAGGAAAAGCCAGCGCCTGAGGGGATGGAGAACCCCAAGAAGGAGGCAGAGGTGATGCTGGTGAGAAGGAGATGGGGGTGCCTTGCTGTAAGTGTTGCCTAGCTGGACTGGTGATGGCCCCCAAGATGGGAGCCGATAGAGGCAGCCCGGGGGCCAAGGAAGTGATGTTTATACAACCTTTGCCCAAAAGACCAAGACCAGCCAAGCCACCTGGCTGAGAGCCCATGGAGGACAAGGGCCTCAGCATCAGGGGCGGGAGTCAAAATTCCCTGCCCCAAAGAGCTGCCACCTGAGATAGAGATGAGAGCAGGTGGCGAAGCCACTGGGAGCCTGGAGGAAGAGAGGGCTTGAGGAGCCAACCCCCCGGGGGAGGATGGCCCTGTCGCAGTTGACAATTTATGGGGTGACCGCAAGAGACACTGACCGCTCCTGTTGTTTGTCCCAGTGTTTATGCTTCTTGGATTTCTCTTTATGAGATGAAGAGGCCCCGGAGGACTGGGCCAGCGAGACCAAAGAGTTCCTGGCCTGCAGCTCCTTTTCCATGGTGACCAATTTCTGCTTTAAAAGTTGGCTCTCCAGAGTTTTTAAACGATGTCTTCAAGTTGCCTGGTTGGATTTCTGGCAGAACTGCCAGGCTTTGGTGTCATGGCTGGGGCCTAGGCAGATCAGACACTGCCAAGTGGCTGTCCTTTTCAGGAATCTGTTTGCTGCAGGCACACTTCATGGAGCAGTCAGAAGATGAGACTGGTGGAGAAGACAAACTTGTCGAAAAACACAGAAATTCGATGTTTTACACTAAGAAACAAAAATAAAAAATGTGGTAAGTGAGGGAAATGGCGGTTAACTGTAGCTGCCATGTCACTAATGTCCGATGTGCGCAGGTCGTAGGCAGGAAAAGAACTGAGGTGGTGTGGGGGGGACCACCCTCCTATATAGGCTATGCTGATGTCAGCTGACTGACGTCGGGGGGGCGGTCCCCCGTGGTAGACTGCTAGCTAGAACCTTTCCATGTGGTCCTAGTGGCTTAGTCCTACTGGTGTGGCCTGCTGGAAAAGCCTTATTTGAAGTAGGATCTACTGTTACAGTAAGTTCTTATGTAACTGTACTATGTTACTTCGAAGGTATCGCTTGCAGCAGGGCACACCTATGGAATGAGCCCCAAGCAGTGTCTGGATGGACGGAAACTACTAGCCTAAGAAAGTAGGCCCTGTAGAACAGCTAGGTCAAAACTGGCCCTACGTCTACAGACAATATCCAGACTGTAGTGGTTGGTAAAGCTGTGGCCAATACTCCAAGTAGCAGCAGCACAGATCTCTGGAGCCGACACATTCCTGAAACAGGCAACAGAAGTGGCCATGCCTCTGGTGGAATGACCACAAACCACACCAGGAAGCTCCTTGCCATACTTCCTGTAACAAAAAGTGTTACAGTTGGCCAACCATTTGGATAAGCATGGTTTAGAAAGAGGAATGTCCTCTTTCCCAGGGGTGAAAGAAACAAACAACCGAGAGGACTTCCTGCAGTCCTTCGTATGGTGTGTAGAGTAACACAGAATTCTATGCACATCTAAAGTGTGGAGCAATGCTTTCCCTGGATTGGCATTCTCTGAGAAATAAACAGGCAGGTGGATAGACTGATTTAAAGTAAACTCCGATACCACCTTAGGAAGGAACTTGGGATTCATCTACAAAGACACCCTTTCTCTGTGGAAAACTAAATAAAGAGGCTCATACATAAGAGCCTGAAGCTCAGAAATCCTTTGAACAGAAGTAACAGCAACTAAAAATAACACTTTCCATGACAGAAAGCATAGCCTGCATGTCACGGCTCGTTCAAAAGGAGGCAAAATAAGTTTCTCCAATACAAAATTCAAGTCTCAAGGTGGGACTTAATTGCAGATAGGAGGCTTCAAGTGAAGAATGCCTCTCAGAAAAGTACATGACACCTCTAGTTGGGCCACCGTACGGCCATCAACAGGCACATGGAAGGCTGAAATGGTACACATGCGCACTTTAAGTGAGGAATACTTCAGACTGGATTCTGATAGGGACAGCAAGTACTCCCAAATCTGATTCACTAGAATAGTGAAGGGATCCAGTTGATGACAAATAGCCCACAGAGCAAAATGTTTCCAATTCCTGGATTAAGTGGCCCTGGTGGAAGGCTTCATAGCCACCAGGACATTAGCCACCTTGAGGGACACCCCAGACTTAGCCATGGCTATGTTTTCAGGAACCAGGCATGAAGATGCAAAGATTTGAGGTCCGGATGGACCAGGGTGCCCCAATCCTGGGACAGTAAGCCGGTGCACAGAGACAGGGGCACTGGAGGTTCTACTGTCAACTGCTGCAGTAAGGGGAACCAGATTTGATGAGGTCAGAAGGGGGCAATGAGGATCACAGTGGCCCCTCCCATTTGTAGCTTGATCAGAACCCTCTGAAGCAGGGGAAAGGCATAAAGAAACCTCCCTTTCCAAGAGAGGGACAACGTGTCTCACCAGAAAACTCTAGGCCCTGGAGTGATCAAGCAAAAAAAGAGGCAGTCCAGTAGGGAGGGAGGGAGGGAGTTACACGTGTCCTATGAATGCTTTCCTCCCTTGGGGGGAGCAGTCCTGGACCACTGGTTAGGTGTCTTCTGGTGGTGGCTTGTGGCTAGTGTTCATGGCGGTGTGTAGCTGCAACATGTCGCCGAATGCCCCCTCCCTGGACGCTGTCACGGTTGGACCCTTACATGGAAGGCGGGGAGGGATGAGGAGAAAAGCAGGAACATACAGCTGCCTGGCTGACAGCGGCCGGTTCCCACTCGCTATGAAGCCCGGAAATGTCTGCACTGACTCCTCGCCATGCGGCATAGAAAGAAGCCTTCAGGCAAGTCTCCTCTCCTCTCCTGGAACTAAGGGTAGAACTAGTGACACCACTGACTACTCTCTTTAACAAATCATGGGAGGATGGGGTGATACCTGAGGACTGGAAGAGGGTGGATGTGATTCCACTTCACAAAAGTGGGAGCAGGGCAGAGGCAGGAAATTACAGACCGGTTAGTTTGACCTCAGTGGTAGGGAAAATGATGGAATCACTTCTGAAGGAAAGAATTGTTGAGTACCTAGAGGCCAGTGGGGCACAGGACCCAAGGCAGCATGGATTCACAGTGGGAAGGTCTTGTCAGACAAATCTAACAGATTTCCTTGACTGGGTGACCAAAGTAGTAGACCAGGGAGGGGTTGTGGATATGGTCTACCTAGATTTTAGCAAGGCATTTGACACAGTCCCCACACAAAAGATTAATATACAAGTTATCCAGCCTTGGAGTGGGTCCCAAGGTGGTAGCCTGGATAAAAAATTGGCTGGACAACAGGACGCAAAGGGAAATAGTAAACAGAGTTCACAATGAAGAAAGGAGGGTAACTAGTGGGGGGTACTGCAGGGTTCAGTACTGGGACTGGTCCTCTTTACTGTCTTTATAAGTGACATTGGAGAGCACCTGGAAGGAAAAGTATGTCTCTTTGCAGACGACATGAAGATCTGCAACAGGGTTGATACACAAGGTGGGGTGGAAAGGATGAAAAAGAACTTGGCAAGGTTGGAGGAATGGTCAAATGTATGGCAGCTCAGATTCAATGCAAAGAAGTACAAGGTAATGCACCTGGGAAACAAAAACCCAGGGGAAGAGTACACAATGGGGGTGAGATACTAACAACAACAAAATCGAAAGGGACCTAGGAGTAATTATATCAGATGACCTTAAGGTGGCTAAGCAATGTGAGAAGGCAGTAAGGAGGGCTGAGGGGATACTGGGATGCATAGGAAGAGGCATCAACAGTAGAAAACAGGAAGTTGTTATCCCTCTGTACAGACAGTTGGTGAGACCCCCATCTGTGTGCAGCTCTGGAGACCCATGTCCGCAAAGACAGACAGAGTGGAGGCTGTTCAGAGGAGGGCAACCAAAATGGGGCAGGGTCTGCACCAGAAGACATATGAAAAGAGACTAAAGCAGCTTAATATGTATACCCCTTAATGAAAGGAGGGAGAGGGGATGATAGAAACTTTCAAGTACCTCAAGGGAATTAAAGTCCAAGAAGGTAGCATTTTTCAGAAAAAGAGATGTGCAAGAACAAGGGGGCACACTTTGAAGAAAAAGGGGGGACAGCTCAGAGGTAATGTTGGAAAGTATTTTTTCATGGAGAGGGGTATGGATGCATGGAACAGCCTTCCTGAGGAAGTTGTGGAGTCAAGAACAGTGGGAGAATTCAAGAATGCATGGGACAGACATAAAGCAATTCTAGTGGGGGGGGGTAGGAGGAAGTAAGCTGTTGGTTAACTAGAATCTGTAGCTTATCCATCAGGTAGGGAAATGGGCAGAGTAGGTGGGCCAAGCGGTCCTTACTCTGCTGTCAAATTCTATGTTTCTATATCTCCCTGCCCCCCCCCCGGCAAGGGGATACATCTAGTCAACCAAGCTGTGCCAGTAATGATGGTGACGGGGACTGGCCGCAGGGTCCTAGACCACCCAGAGTGGTCGGCTCAGGGCTTGGGGGAGCATGAAGAAATAACACACACACCAAAAAAAAAAAGTGATAGTTTTGCATTGAATGTGGACGCAAAAAGGTCCAACTCTGGATAACCCCACCCGTTAAACAGGTCTTCTATGACTGAGGTCAGCAGCTCCCAGTCATGCATCTTGAACTGCGACTGGCTTAGCCTGTCCACCAAGACATTTGGACACTGCGAACGTAGACGGCCAACAGTTCTAGGCCGTGTTCTAGAGCTCAGTATCAGACTCTTATTGCTTCCCAGCAGAGAGGGTACCAGTGAGTGCCCCTCGCTTGTTGATGTAGTGAACTACACTGATGTTGTCAGTCTGCAATAACAGAAGGCCTGGGGATAGCTGCATCTGAAAGGCCTGCAGGGCATAAAGAACTGCCCACATTTTCAGGATGTTGATGTGTAGTAGAGAAGACTCCATCCTGGACCATGTCCCTTGCATTTTGGTGGGACCATGATGTGCCCCCCACCCCAACCCTGAAGCATCGGTGATAAGAATTTGCTAAGGGAAAAGAATGAGGAAAGAGACCCCTCTTAACAGATTGTTGGGTTCCATCCACCAGAACAGAATCTTTTTGACCAGAGAGGAGATTAGGACTTGCTGCTCTAGGTCGTCGGTACACTGATCTCACTGGACCCTCAGTGTCCACTGGGGTACTCATGTGCAGTCTGGCTAGAGGCACTGAGACTAAAGCCACAGCCATCAGGCCCAAGAGCTGGAGGAAGGTACTTGCCGAGACATATCTGTTGTACAGCAGGTGGGCTTGAGCCATTAGGTGGTTTGCCCTGTCCTGGGGCAGTAAGACCATACCCCCGAGCATATCCAGGATTGCCCCTATACACTGGAGGCACTGATAAGGGGTCAAAACTGACTTAGGCACACTGACTGTGATGCCCAGGTCCTAGAACAGATGGATGATATGTTCCAGAGTCTGCAGCAGGAGTTCCCTGGACTGTGCCTTGTGGAGCCAGCTGTCCAGGTAGGGAACAACATAGAGTCCCTCCATCCTTAGGGCTGCAGCCACTATTGCCAAGCATTTGGTAAACACCTGAGGGGCTGAGGACAAGCCAAAAGGTAAGGCCCGGAACAGGAAGTGCGCTCCCTGAAAGTGATATCTGAGGTATTGTCAGTGGGAGGCACTTACCCCGATATGCAGGTATTCATCTTTCATGTCGAGGAAGCAGATCCAGTCTCCTTGGTGCAGAAGTCCCTGACGAGTCACCTTCCAGAATTTCTTGTACTGAATGAAGAAATTTAGCTCCCGGTGGTCTAGGATGGGTCTGAGAGCCCCTGTACATTTGGGAACCAGGAAGAAGTAGGAGTAGAATCTTCTGCTCTGCTGAGTCTCTGGGACGGGTTCTATGGCCCTTTTGTGAAGCAAGATGCAGTACTCCTCCCAGAGCACTGGAATGTAATCTTCTGGGTAAGATGACTGAACCAGAGGCTTTTGTGGAGACCACACCAAGAGCTTCAGAGTGTGGCCATTTTCTATGAGCTGAAGACCCATGCTGCTCTGGTAATCTCCCTCCACTCGTCAAGGTGCAGGGAAAAGTGACCCCTGACCACACCAGCCCAGAAGGGGGAAGGGTCCGGGTTAGGAGTCATGCTGCGGCAGCACCTGTGGCCAGGGCCATACCACCTCCTCTGGGGGATTTCCCAGTGGTGGATGTAGGGGTAGGAAGGGCTGTGGTTGCTCTATGTTTACCCAGAGGCTTGATGCTGGGTTTGGGCCTATGGGCAGCATGCCGAGAGGGCATCTGCTGACCACTTCTAAGTTGGTTGGTGTGATACATAGAATGAACTGACTGCAGGGTGCAGCTGGAGGTCTGCAGATTTGAAAGTATATCCTGCATGTCCACCCTGAATAGCTTACACCCTCTAAAGGGGGCATTCAGGATGGCTACTTGTACATCCTGAGCAAAGACTGACACCCTCAGCCAAGAGTGATATCACAGGCAAATGCCCACCATGGCCGCCCGGGCAAAGGCATCAATGGTGTCATAGGTAGAATGAAGAAGGTGCTTGCAGATATCCGCCCCTGACTGAATGCTCTGGAGCAACTGTTGTCTCAGGGGGTCCTCTGGGAGGGCAGTAGCTGCTTCTTTGGCTTGAGCCCAAAGCTGGTTCTGGAACTGGACCATATGGGCAATGTAGTGAAGAACCCTGATGATCAAAGTGTCAGACAAAGGTCCACTTGCCAATGAAGTTTCACCTGCGGGACTCCTTGTCTAAAGGGAGGGAACTGAGGTGCTTGGGTCTCTGCTTGAAGCTGTTCGGTGAAGAAGGGCTTCCCCGCAGGAGACTGATATAGCTTGTTTGCCTTCCGAGGCATGGCAGGAACCAAGCTAGGCCAATGCCTGGTGGGGCATCCTCAATGGGTTCTTTTACAGAAGGAATGACCAGAGGAGGGGCATCTGACAGATCAAGGTAAGTGGACAGCCGGCGCCGGACAGGGTCCTGCTCCTCAGTGTCTAACCCCATGGCTGCCTGAAACTGTCTTAGAACAAAGGTGGGGTCTTTCGGGGGAGACTGTGGGATACGCTTTGGGGTCTCCTCACCATTGGATGACACCAAGAAGTGGAGTAAGAGGGGGTGGCACCTCCCTCATCTCCAGCATTGCCCTTATCCTCTTCGTCGGGCGGAAGGAGGTCCGGGTGATACTCGTCATTGTCCCCCGCATACTGAGAGGGGTTAGAGAGTATCCAGTCCAGGGTGCATGCCACGGCCCTGCAGGGTGAGGGGACACAGGGGCATAAAATCCCACAATAACTGCAGCATGACCTGGGAGTCCACCGTAACCAGTGTTGAGACACCCACTGGTGTTGGGTGCGGAGGAATGGAAGCCTGCGTCAACAGCAGGGCTGGGAAGGGAGGCCTAGCAGGCCGAGGCCTGTGAGGCATCTCCTCTGCCTGGGTCATTGCTGGAGAGGGCAAGGATGACCAGGGAACAACCCAGAGCAATGCTGGAGAAAGCAGAGGCCCTGCAGCAGAGGTCATGGCAGAGGACAGCATCGGCGGAGTAAGAAGAGCCCCAGAGAATGCCGATCCTGTGCCAGTCAACGTTGAGCTAGCAAAGCCGCCTAACTGATGGCCTGAGGAAAATAAGGGCCAAAAAGTACAGTTACGTAAGAACTTACCGTAACAGTAGATCTTTGAGAGTAGCTCTTGCAGCAGGCTATTACAATCAGAACTATGCTGCAGGCACTAGGACCCTCTGGAAAACTTCTCAGCCAGAAATACACAGCAGGGACTGCCCCCAATGTCGGCTCCACCCTGGCGTCAGCCCTGGTACAAAAGGGGGCGGACCCAGCTCCACCCCAGTTCCCCCGCCAAGTCCCGGGAATGAGCCCTGACAGGAGAATGGAGCGAAGCACGAAAATTGAATTCTGTACACCTCAGAGGGGGAAGGAGGGCAGTAAAGTAACGCCTGCTGCAAGAGCTCCTCTCAAAGATCTACTGCTACAGTAAGTTCTTAAGTAACTGTACTATCTTACTTCCGAATGGGAGCTCTTGCAGCAGGCTATTACAATCAAGACTGAATCCCAAGCAATCCCTTGCCAAAGAGGTAATCGACCCCGGGAGGTAGAAGAGAGTACGGTGGACACAGAGGCTCAAGACAATAGTCCCTGAAGGACTGCCAGGCTGAAGCCAACACAGCGTCTGGAGACAATGTCCAAGCTGTAGTGCTTCACGAAAGTATGCACTGAATTCCAGGTAGCGGCCACACAAATATCCTTGATGGATACGTTTTGCAGTGCGGCAAAGGAAGTAGACACTCCCATGGTGGCATGATCCCTAACCGGACCCAGAAGGGGCTTGTTGTGCTTTTCATAACAGAAAGAGACACAGTGGAAAATCCATTTAGAAATGGTCTGCTTGGACACTGGTCTACCCAAGTGCTGTGGCGCAAAGGCCACAAACAATTGCACCGATTTACAGTGATTAGCCATACGCTTAAGGTAACACCTAAGCTTCCTGTGAACATCCAAAGTGTGAAGGAGAGCCTTTCTTCTGTTAGAGGGCAAAGTAAAGTAAACTGGAAGGTCAACCAGCTGGTTGAGGGTCAGCTCCGAGACGTCTTTTGGAAGAAACTTAGGGTTTGCCCTCAGGTAAACCCTTTCTCTGTGCAAAATTAAGTATGGCTCTTTACACATCAGAGCCCGAAGCTTGGAAACTCTTTGAGCTGAAGTAATGGCAACTAAAAAACAAACCTTCCAAGACAGGTATCGCAGCTCACTATCTGCTGCAGGTTCAGATTGAGGAAGGGTAAGCTTCGCCAACACAAAAAGGAGGTCCCAGGGTGGGATAGGATCCCGAATGGGAGGTCTCATATGAAGAATCCCCCTTAAAAAGATGAGTGCCACGTCAAACTGGGCTATGGTTCTGTCACCCGAAAAGGGCGTGATAAGCTGAAATGGCCCACATGTGCACCGTAATGGAGGAGTAGCTCAAGCCTTGTTGGTATAAGGAGAGCAGATACTGAAGAGCTGAGTTCACTGGACAGGAAACGGGATCCAGATGGTGAGACGAGGCCCACAAACAGAAACGCTTCCATTTCATAGCGTAAGTGGAGCGTGTAGAGGGCTTCCTCACCGACAAAAGAACCTCTGCCACCTCTAGCGATACCCCGTACTTGTGCTTTGCTACGTCTGAAGGAGCCATGCATGAAGGTGCAAGGATCAGAGATCGGGATGAACAAGCAAGCTCTGATCCTGGCACAGCAACTGCGAGCATATTGGCAGCAGAATTGGAGGTTCCCTTGAAAGCCACTGAAGCAGTAGATACCAAATCTGCCAAGGCCACAGCGGGGCAACCAGAATCATTCACACCCCCTCAGCTTGTAACTTCAACAGAATCCTCTGGACGAGAATAAAGGGACGGAAGGCATAAAGAAACCTCCCTGCCCAACATAGGGGCAGCACGTCTGGCCAGAAAACACCAGGTGCAGACTCTTGCGAGCAGAAAGAAAAAATTACTCACCTTAGTAATGTTGTTTCTTCTAGTGGAGTCTTGCTGTATTCTGACTATTGCAGTTAGGTCCTGCCTTTCAACTGCCCCAGAGAACAAAGAGTTAACTTTCCATGGCCAGCATGGAACGTTCAGTGTGAGCTCAGTTGAAGCCCCTGTCTGCTGTTGTTTAAACTCCAACCGTCAGATCTTTACGAGCAATACTCACTAGAAGTTCTGTGTGGAAACTGTAAAACTCACACTAGCCAACTGGCAACTAAATTTATTAAAAAAGTGTTTTTTGGTTTCAAAGCAAAGACTCAAGTCAGGAAACCCAAAAAACAAAACACAACACACACCCAAAATAAAGGAGGGTGAAAGGGGGCACCTCTAGGGTGCCAACACTGCTCCTGCCCACCCACATCCCAAAAAACAGGTTCTGAGAGGAGAGGCGGGAGGTCAGAATACAGCAAGACTCCATTAGAAGAAACAACATTACTAAGGTGAGTAATTTTTTCTTCAAACAACATGAAGTCTTGTTGTATTCTGACTATTGCAGACTACCAAGCAGTACCTCCATGGAGGAGGGACAGAACCTACTTTGGGAATAGGCTCTGAATTACTGCTGTGAAAAACTGAGCATCACTCCTAGCCTGGGTATCCAGAGAGTAATGCTTGGTGAATGTATGGACTGTTTTCCAGGTGACTGCTTGACAAATTTCTAAGCTAGGAATATCCCTGGCAGCAGCCAGGGAAGCAGCTGTACCTCTAGTAGAGTGAGCCCTCAGGCCTGAGGGTGGAGTTCTACCCAGTTTTTCATAGCAGAATTGTATACAAGAGACAATCCACCTGGCAATAGATCTTTTAGTGGCAGGTTTGCCCTTACCGACCTCTCCATATGTGAGGAACAACTGGAGGGACTCAAACCTGTGACCCTTGGTGCGTTCTATGTAGTAGCTGAGGGCCCTTTTAACATCCAAGCTGTGCAGCCTCCTCTCCCAGAGGAGGAATGGTCAGTGAAGAAAACAGGGAGAGACATATAGACTGATTAAGGTGGAAATCTGAAACCACCTAGGCAAAAACTTCCTAGCTAGTTCTTAGGACCACTTTATCTCTATGGAAAGAGATGAAATCAGGCTCCACTGACAGGGCTTGTAATTCACTGATACGCCTGGCAGAGGTAATGGCTACCAAAAACACAGTTTTCCAAGTCAAGTACTTAAGCTCTGCAGAGGAAAAAGGCTCAAAGGGGAGTTGCATAAGCTGAGCAATGCAAACATTAAGGTCTCAAGCAGGAGCAGGGTCCCTAAAGGGGGGATTGGTGTGCAGCAATCCCTTGAAGAACTTACAAAACACAGGATGGGATGACAGAGGAGAGGGCTTGCCTACTGACAAGAAGGCAGAGACAGCTGCCAGATGCATTTTAAGTGTAGCTGGCCTAAGTCCCAAGCCATTAAGATGAACCATATAGTCCAGGACTGCAGGCAACCCAGCAGATTCTGGAGAAATATGCTTATTAGAGCACCAAATAGTGAACCTTTTCCAGTTGGAGCTGTAAGTCTTTCTGGTGGAGGGCTTTCGAGAAGCCTTAAGGATATCCAGAACCCCTTGAGAAAGGTGTAGATCAGCAAACTCTAACTCTTCAAGAGCCATGCCTTGAGATTGAGAGATTTGAGGTTCGGATACCAAATCCTCCCCTGAGAGGGTGTCAACAGGTTGTAATTCCTGGGAAGGGACAGGGGAAGGTGGACTGCTAAGGTCAGCAACAGTGGGTACCAGGGCTGTCTGGCCCAGTCTGGAGCAATCAGAATCACTTTGCATGGTTGAGGCCTGATCTCTACTAACACTTTGAACAGGAGAGGGAAGGGGGGAAAAGCATACAGGAATTTCCCTTCCCAATTCAGAATCAGAGCATCCAGGGGGACTGAGCCCAAGACTAGGGATCTGCAACAAAAGAGAGGAAGTTGGTGATTGTCTGGGGCTGCAAAAAGATCTATCTGTGGAGTGCCCCATCAAAACTAGGGGATCTAGGGTCCATTCGTGATGGCCCTGGGATATCCTGCTGAAAGCATCTGCTAGAACACTGTCCTACCCTGGGAGATGAACTGCTATCAGAGAGGTTTGCAGGGAATAGGCCAGAGGCCACAACTTCATTGCTTCTGTGCACAAGGCCATAGACCGAGTGCCTCCTTGCTTGTTGATGTACCACATTGTGGTGGTATTGTCTGTTCTGATCTGGACCACCTTGTTCTGTACAGATTTGGTAAAGGCTTGCAGTGCCAGAAACACTGCTCTGAGTGCCAAGAGATTGATGTGAGGCAGAGATTCTTGAGGTGACCACAGCCCTTGGGTGGTAAGATTCCCCAAGTGGGCTCCCAGGCCAGCAGGGAGGCATCTGTGGTGAGTATCACTGAATCAGACTGAGTGACAAAAGGAACTCCCTGTCTCAAATTGTTCTGATCCTGCCACCATTGCAAAGCCTGGATCAGGGTTCGAGTCACTGGGACTAGTCTGATAAGGGAGTCCTTTCTTTGGGACCAGAAGGCTTTTAAGTGGAACTGAATGTCCCTCATCTGAAATCTTGCCCCTGGACCACTGCTATAGAGGCTGCCATGTGGCCCAGGAGCTGCAGGAAATGCCTTGCTGGTCGAGACACCTGAAGGGTGAATGAAGAGGCCAGTTCCATAAGGGTCCTTGCCCTGTCCAGTGGAAGGAAGGCTCTTACACTTATTGTATTCAGCTCCGCCCCTATAAAGGTGAGGAGCTGTACTGGCTCGAGAACTGACTTTGGAAGATTGAGGAGGAATCCTAAGGAAGTGAGCACTTGCTGAGTTATTTGCAGATGTGACTTGACTTGGTCTGGAGACTGACCTACTATGAGCCAGTCGTCCAAGTATGGAAAGATGGAGATCTTTTTTCTCCTTAGGAAAGCAACCACTACTGCCAGGCACTTTGTGAACACCCTTGGGGCTGATGTTAGGCCAAAGGGAATTGCTCTGAATTAATAGTGGCCTGAGGGCAACTCAAACCTGAGGTACTTCTGGTGGGAGCACCTGATGGGAATGTGAAAATAGGCATCTTTGAGGTCCAGGGAGGCTAGCCAGTCCCCTGGCCTTAGAGAGGGCAGAATTATTCCCAGAGTCACCATTTTGAACTTTGGTTTTAAAAGGTGCTTGTTCAGATATCTTAGATACAGGATGGGCCACCATTCTCCTGTTTTTGGGGGTTAGAAAGTACCTGGAGTACAATCCTTTGCCCTTGTGTAGGGTAGGAACCCTTTCTATGGCTCTGAGAGCCAGGAGGGAAGAAACCTCTGCCTCTAGGGCAAGGGTCTCTGATGGATTTGCAGGTGGAAAGGATCTGGTTCTTATCTTGGGAAAGTTTTTGAAGCTGAGAACCAGTCCCTGGCTTACTACTTCCAGGACCCACTTGTCTGATGTCAGAGACTTCCAGTCCTGGACAAAGTAAGCCAGCCTGCCCTCTATAGGTACTGGAGAATTGGCCCAAGCAGACCCATCAGGTGTCTGCTGGCAGGGGCTTTAAGCTGAGGGGTGGAAGCAGGCCTGCTCATTCCCGCCTGCCTCTCCCTCTGAAGAACCCTCTGAGCATAAGCAGAAGAGGAGGCCTGGGCTTGGTAAAAGGCCTTTGAAAGGGCCTGCCCCTGCCCCTGAATGCTGTCTCTGAGGAGTGGCTTGCCTTTCTTTGGCCTGAGCACTCCTGTAGGTGGTCCTGTACTGTCCATCTTTTTCATGTAATTCTCTGTCTGCTCCCAAACAGAGAATTACCAATGACAGGGAAATCCATGGCCTTAGCCTGGGTATCCCGTGATAGGCTAGTACATCTGAGCCAAGCCATCCTCAAGGGCCACAGATGTAGCCATGACTTTAGATGAAACATCATTGGAGTCCACAGCAGCATGAAATTGCTCCTGGATGCCTCAATCCCATCTGCAGCCACCTGCTCCAGCTCCTGGCAAGCCAGTCAGGGGCCTGTTTAGCAGAGCCAGCACAGTGTCCCACCTGGACTTCTGGTATCTAGCTGTGTTTGGCCATATAGTTAGCCTGCCTGAGTCCCAAAGATGCTGCCATGTACTGCTTATTTGACATGGCATCAATCCTCCTGGAGTCCTTATCTGGGGGTGTGATGCCAAGGGAATATTTGCCTTATCGCAGGCAGCAGCCTGCACTACCCCAACATGGCTGCATTGCTGAGAAAGGAACTCCGTATCCAAGCCTGAAAGGGTATACCTCTTGTCCATTTGTCTGTCCACAGGAGGTATGGAGTTAGGAGTCTTTAGAATTTTAAATGTCTGTTTCCCAAAAGATTTATGGAGGGGAACAGACAATCTCCTGGACTCTGGGATGTCCATCATTTCAACAAAATCAGGCTCCTCCTGATCCTCTACTGCTTCTTCCATTGGAAGCTGGAGGATTTCAGCCACTTTCTTGTAAAACGTAAAGTGGGAAGGGGACTCAGAAAGCCTAGGAGGAGAAACACCTGAAGGTCTCTCTGGGGAGATGTCCGGGTCAATAGGCACATCCAGACTTTCATAATCACCACCATCATCATTATCCTCATACTCTCCCTCCTCCTCCTCCGGTTCATAAAATTCTTCTAAAGTATAATCCGAATCAGAACCGACCGAACCGAGCCCCTGCCAGATGGAGCGGTTCGGCCGGAACCGAAGTTAGCGATTGAACTATCCTTATCGCTTTGGCTATTTCATCAGCGGTCGGAGAAATAATTTGTGGATCCGAACCGAATGATTTTTCTCTTCTGTTTCTTTTAACCGGAACCGACTCCTCAGAATCGGCTCTCCTTTTGCCCGAAGAAGTTTCACCCTGGTCAGAGGGCACTCCTTCTGGTTCGGTTGGAACCGAACCGGTCTGGCCATCCAGGTCAGCGGACTTCTCGGCCTCCCTTTCCCTCAGTCTACCTACTCTCTTATCCAGGGTAGGTCTGGGAAAACTTTTACAAATTTGGCAGTCTGAATCGAGGTGGTCAAACCCCAGACAATAAACACAGGTGGTGTGGGGATCAGCCTTAGCAAAGGCTTCCCCACACACACTACAGTGTTGAAACCCAGTGGGCCCGTTTTTTTTCTTGGGTTTCTCAGACATGGCCAATCCTATCCAAAACTTACCCTTTTTAGGCAATCCACCAGGCAAGACTCCCTATCGGTTCCTGACCGTGTTAAGGTCTTGGAAAACGTAGAATCCATTTTTTTAGAACCGTACCGGACCGTTACCACACTCCAATAAATTCAAAGCTTTTAAGACCAATCTGATCGGTTCAAACCGAACCGATCCAAAATTTACAAGTTCCACACAGAAACTAAATGTAAAACCTATCTAGTACGCACGGTACCACAGACAGAGACTTAAATCGACAGGTTCAGTAGCAGAAATTCGGTAGAAACCGAGCGAAAAAATGACACTTTAACTGACTTTTTTGAACCGAGTGAAGGAGAAATCTCCGGAGCGACTGTTCAGTGAGGCGGAGTAAAGAATCTGACGGTTGGAGCTTAAACAACAGCAGACAGGGGCTTCAACCGAGCTTGCGCTGAACGTTCCATGCTGGCCATGGAAAGTTAACTCTTTGTTCTCCGGGGCAGTTGAAAGGCAGGACCTAACTGCAATAGTCAGAATACAGCAAGACTTCATGTTGTTTGAAAGCGGCAGTTTGGCATTATGTGGTGACACAAACAGGTCCAGTTCTGGACAACCCCATCTGTCGAACAGTTGTTCTGCTACTGACTGTAGGAGCTCCCACTCATGCGCCCTGGACCGAAATCAGCTGAGACTATCGGCCAAGTCGTTGAGGACACCCGGAACGTGCACCGTGGAGAGAGTGATGTGCCTTTCTAGTGCCTAATACCACTCTCATCGCCTCCCTGCATGGGGGTAAGAATGAGCTCCCCCTTGCTTGTTGATGTAGAAGATGACTGCCATGTTGTCCGTCTGAACCAGAAGAGAGCCTGACATGAGGTCCTCCTGAAAAGCGTGTAGCGCATTGAGGACTGCTCGCATCTCCAGGACACTGATGTGGAGTTCACGCTCCTTGGGGGTCCAAACGCCTTGTGTTTGGTGAGTCCCTAGGTGCGCCCCCCACCCCAGATCCGAGGCATCCATCATAAGGGTCTGATTTGGGGGCTCTGGATGGAAGGCGACCCCTGTTTCCAAATTGAGTGGATCCATCCACCAAAGAAGTGTTCTCTTTACTGGCTCCATGACCGACCATGAGGTCAAGGTCGTCTGAGCACTGATCCCACTGCACCCTGAGCATCCATTGTGGGATTCTCACTTGGAGGCGGGCCAGAGGAGTAATTGTAATGGCCACCGCCATGTGCCCCAGAAGTCTGAGGAAGGTCCTTATTGAGACCTGAGGAGTTACTAGAACCGATGCGGCTATCTCTTGCAAGCGATCGCCCCTCTCAGGGGCTAGAAAAGCCATGCCCTGGACCAAATCCAGGACCGCACCAATAAAGACGAGTCTTTGGCTGGGCTCTGGGGAAGACTTTGGAAGGTTCAAGGTGATCCCCAAGTCTCGGAAGAGTGTATAGGTATCTCTGAGAGCTTGAAGCAGGTGTGAACTTGACGGGGACACTAGCAGCCAATCGTCCAGATAAGGAAAGACATAATGTCCTTGACACCTTAGAGCCGCAGCCACTATTGCCAAACACTTTGTAAAGACTCAAGGAGCGGAAGACAGGCCAAACAGAAGAACTCGAAATTGATAATGCTCCCCCTTGAAGTGGAACCTCAGGAACTTCTGTGAGCGGGAAAGACCCTGATATGCATATACGCATCTTGCATGTCCAGGGAGCAGAGCCAGTCCCCTTGGTGCAGCACAGGAAGAAGACCCGGAAGGGTCACCATTCGGAACCTTTTGTACTCTATATAAAGATTTAGCAAGCTTAGGTCCTGAGTCTTTTTTGGGACCAGGAAGAAGTGGAAGTAATACCCTTTTCCCCATTGACCCAGAGGGACTGGTTCTACTGCCCTTTTTTGCAAAAGGGCCTGTATCTCTCCTTCAATGAGAGGAAATGAGAAGGAGGATATCTGGAGAACCTTGGTGAAGTGACTGGAGGAATCTCCATGAACTCTAAAGTGTGTCCTCTCCTTATGACATCTAGGAGTTATTCAGCTCCATCCCTGAAGATAGAGAGAGAAGCGACCCCCTACTACCTCCCCTGGTACCTCTGCCGGAGGAGGGGGGGTCAGAAGGGAGGCACTGGGCGGAGCCAGGGGTGGGCAGAGAGGCCTGGGAGGACTTGGGCCCACGGGGAGGCATGCCTCCAGGCTGCTGCTTGCTGGCTCTCCTCCAAAAGCCTCCTCTCTGGCCCTGTTGGTTACCACAGGCTTGACAACCTGAGGGCTTCCAAAATGGCTGCTTTCATTGTCTTTGCTGGTCTCCACAGTACATTTGGCAGGCAGACCAAATGGATTTTCCTGACTCCTAGAGGCGAGAGTTCAAAAACTTCTTCTCTAGCCCAAACAACACAGAACCCTGAAACAGTAAGTCCCGGATTCCGGACTGCAGATCCTGAAGAAAGCCTGAGACCCTCAATCAGGAATGGTGCCTGAGGTGCTCTGGCTGCTGTATCCGCAGTGTTGTATGAGGCACGCAAAACATGTGTACCTACATCCAAGCCCAATTTGAGAAGGTCCAGAATCTCCCTTTTCTTCTCGGAGTCTGGCAAGGCATTAACTAGCTCTTGTCCCCGCTCTCATAACGCATTCTGATACTGGACCATGTGCATAAGGAAATTCAGGGACCTAATTGAACAGGTGGAGGCAGAATAGACTTTCTTGCCCACCTGGTCCAAGTAGCGGGATTCCAGGTCGGGAAGCTGTGAGCTGAGATGTGCAGGCTGTTTAGATTTGTCGTAAGCAGCCGTAATAACTGACGAGTCCACTTGAGGATGTTCAGCCAAGAATAGCTCATCCTTCGGGGCTCTATACAGCCTGTCTGATTTTTTCAGAACTGCCAAGACTGAAGCCGGACGCTTCCAGGTTACTCTGGTGAGGTCTTGGAAAGTGTCCACTAAAGGAGGAACAACCAAGGGTTTGGGGTCCTTTTGCCTCAGGTAGTTAGCCAAACGTCAGCATTCCGGATCCAGGTCCTCCGTGTCCCAGTCACTGGAAGCCTAGATGTCCCTCATGATGTCCATGAAAGTGGGATCATCAGGAGGTGAGCGGGGCTGGTCATTCTCTCCCAGGAAACCCCCAATTCCCAAAAAGGAAGAGGTAGACGATGAAGAGGAGGAATGGCTACGGGTGATGAGTAGCCAGACCTGTCCTGCGGCCAGCCTTCACTCGAGCATCCGGTGGCTCACCAACGGATGACGGTCAGACGTGCTGGAGCAGTCCCGCCTAGCAGAACAGGAACAGCTCCTGGTATAAGACCAGACCCAGCGCCAGCTACCCGATCTGGTAGAGCGCTGGTGTTGGTCTACTGATGTGATCAGGAACGAGTCTTTGGAGGAGGAGGTGTAGGCGGCGGCCCCTCGGGGAAGAAGCACCTCCTGGCTGTGGTTCACCCGAAGGGTCCGGGACCTGTGACGGGGCCGGCTTTGGGGGGGGGGTCCACTTCTGAACCTGCCCCCACCAGAAGGAAAACAGATCCTGGCACTCGTCCTTCAAAAAACAGAGGCCACTTTCCCAGGAAACGGAATATCCAGGACGTCGACCTTCGCAGGAGAGCCCACTTCTGAGCCCCCGGGTGGGGGAGGACTTAGGGAATGATGACGCAGCCCCTTCGCTGGCTGCGTTCGGATCTGTCGCCCCACTACCCGGCGTTGGTAAGGGGACCGACAATGGGGACCTGACCAGGGGTGCGGGAGTGTCCTTGGACTCCGTAGGCGTGCTCTTGACTGACGGCGACAGGGCCTTGGAAGGCGGCGCCGAAGCTTGTGCCTCTGAGAGTTTAACGGTGACCCTGAGCAGAGTCACCTTGGGCTTTGCTGGCCTCTCCCCCGAAGGTCCAGCTGTATCCTGGTCTTTTGACTTGGGATGCTCACCTGAGCCCTTGGAGCCACGGGCTACCTTGGGAGAAGGCTGCGAGCGAGAGCAAGAACTGGACCGGTGCCAGGACTGACTACGGTCTTTTTTGCAGGACCGCTTAGACTTGTCCTTCTTCTTCTGCTTCTCCCCTGAGGTGTGCAGATCCATCTTCTTTTCCAGCAGATGCACTTTCAGGGCCTTCAAGCGGTGGATCCTGGTGCGGCTGGTGAATTTCTGACAGGCCGAACAGGCCACAGTGTCGTGGTCAGGCCCCAGGCACAAAACACACTGCCGACGACTGTCTTTAGATGGGATTTTGCAGCCACAACCGCACTTATTACCGTGGGGCTCCATCGAGGAGACCAATGACGGCGACAACATGCGTCGGTAAGCGCTGAAACCGTCGAAACTTTAAATGCAGAAATCATAAAACAAGTGAAAAACTATGTTCTTTAACTGGGCTGGTAAGCCAAGATGAGCAGGAACTCTTCACATGCGTGGGACGTGGCGGGAAAAGAACTTGGGTGGAGCTGGGTCCGCCCCCTTTTGTACCAGAGCTGATGCTGGGGTGGAGCCGACATTGGGGGCAGTCCCTGCTGGGTATTGCTGGCTGAGAAGTTTTCTGGAGGGTCCTAGTGCCTGCGGCATAGTCCTGACTGTAATAGCCTGCTGCTGGAGCTCCCACTCGAAGTAAGATCAGAAGGTTCTGAGACGTTGGTGGGGCACTTGAGCCCAAAGAACCGATAGCTGCCAAGGTGAGAATAGCAGGAGGAGCTACTGATGATAGCCGTGTGGGAGACAGGGCATGCGAGGTTGAGGGGCAGCATCCAAAGAGGAAGATGGCCCCGCCATGGCCAACACACGAAGCGGTGACCACTAGCGAGTTGGGGAGGACTAGGGCTTAGCACAGTCTTTGCAGTGTTTGTGCTTTCCACGCAATTTGTCCCAGGCCTTAGAGGAATTCAAACCCGAGGACAACGCCAGGGAAGCGGAGAAACGTCTGGTCTGTAGCTCCTTCTCTATTTAGGTAACCTGTTGCTTGAGTAAGAAAGCTTCCAGGGTCTTCTGACGCTGACACTTGGTAGCCTGGTTGAAGCGGAATCAGATCTTGCAGGCTCGGATGTCGTGGCCTGGGTCTTGGTAGTGGACACAAGCATTGTGGTCATCCTTCTCAGGAATTTTCTCACCGCAGGCACACCACCTGAATAATTTGTCGGCGACAGAGCTTGGCATAAACAAAAGAAAAAAGCGCTCTACAAGTAAACTGACATTACACTAGGGAGAGAGAGGAAAATAAAATCACAGAAATGGTGGTCAACTGAAGCTGGCAGAATCTTCAAGAGGTCTGATGTGCGATGGTTGATGGTGGGAAAAGAACTGAGGAGGGTGTGGGTGCTGCCCACTCTTACATGTTACAGTAACGTCAGTGTGTGACGTCGGAGTGGCAGCCCCCCTGGTAGACTGCTAGCTAGAAAAGTTTCCATGTGGTCCTGCACCTTTAGTTTCACAGGTGTGGCCTGCTGCAAGAGATCCCCTTGAAGTAAGATCCTTGTTCATACCTTGAAGGTTTCGAACATGTCCCCCCTCTCTTTTCTGTCCTCCAGGGAATACATATTGAGCTCCTGCAGCCACTCACAGAGTTTGTCCTGTAGGCTCTGGATCATCTTGGTTGCCCTACGCTGCACCCCTCCAGTAATTTGTTGTCCTTTTTCAGATATGGGCACCAGAACTGCACACAATACTCCAAGTGCGGTCTCACCAAGGATCTGTACAATGGTAAAATGACTCCCCTTTCCTTTCCTTTCCTTTCCTGGAGGTGATTCCTCTGGTGATGCATCCCAGCATCCTGTTGGCTTTGGCTGCTGCTTTACAGCAATGTGCAGAATGCCTCAGGTCCCTTATGATGATTACCCTAGGTTCTTTTCCTCCTCAGAATTTTATTTTATATTTAGGGATTCGGATCATACCTTTGAGCTCAGAGCTCTTTTACAAAGGTTCTGCATCAAACAATGACAACAATAACGGTTTATATACAATACTCGAACAGTAGGTAACTAGTATACAATAAAGTTACTAGGAATTCGACACCTGTACCCTCCCAATCAGTAACTGGCCCCTGGGTTCTTAATTTCCAGGTTCATGACTTTGCACTTCTTGGTGTTGAACCCCAGCTGCCAGATACCTGACCACTATTTGAGCCTAGCCAGTATGTGATTCTCACTTGGAGTGACTGCACCATCAGATGTCATTCTCTGGTGATTGTGCACCAGATAGATGTTAGTCTCAGGCTCAGCAACCATGCACAATCAACAGACAGGATTCTTATTCTCAGTGACTGTGCCCATAGCCAGCTGTGATGCTCAGTCTGATTATGCACCATGCAATTCTCAAGTTTGTAATCATGCATCATTGATAGAAGTGATTCTCAGTCCTGAATGATCGTGCACCATTGACTGATGTGATTCTCACTCCTGAATGATCATGCAGACAGATGTGACTATCAGTATCTGTAATCCTGCACAATCAACAAATATGATTCTCAATGATCATGTACCATTGACAGATGTAATTCTCAGTGTAAAGAACTGTGCCCAGACAGATGGGTTCTCATTTCTATGATCATGCAATATGGACAGAGCTGATTGTCACTCAGTGATTATGCACTGGACAGATATGATTCTCAATCCGTAGTTATGCAGCTTTCACAGATGTGATTCTGAGTTATATGCACCATCGACATGTGATTCTCAGTCTGTGGCAAGATACCTACAGTTGTCATTCTCATTCCTGAATGATAGGACATCGTGGACCAATGTGATTCTTTTTTTTTTTAAACTCAACTTTATTAATTTCCACTGATAGGTGTACAGCAAATCAGTAGTCAAAAACATCTGATAAGTCCGTTAACATACAGAGACCTCTTTTGAGCAGGAAGCTTATCTAACAAGACATTGTCAGTCCATGTAGTTGAAAAGTCTCTCTAGGGTTCAAATGGAAGAAAAAAACAGTCTTAAATGTCCAAATTGCTGTAAAACAGACTTCTGATAGTCAAAGCCAGTTTGCAAAGCTGTTAAACCAAAAAGAAAATTTCTGGGATTTGAACTTCCCAGTCAGAAAACATAGACTTTTTAGACCAAGTGCAACTCCCCCCCCAAACCCCTATGTGCAGCCCCACATATTGCATACCTTGACCACATAGTCAAAAGGAAGGTCCATGTTCAGCACTGGAGGCAATCAATCATCTCCATCCAACCTCTTCCCCCCACTACTTACCCTAATCCATCTCCCTGAGCTGGTCTGTTCTGGAGCCAGACCTCCCTAGATCTCCATCGTGTTCCATGTTATTCAAACTGAAGGTGCAGCTTTACAGTCAAGGCTTCCATTGCTAGAACTCCTTGTACCCTTACAATCCATTCCTCTAAGAACTTGTACCCTTACAATCCATTCCTCTAAGAACTTGTATGTCACACTGGCAAACGGGGACAACCAAATAGAGGTACCCAGAGAAGTGGAAGGAAAGGATGTGGAGGTTAGCCAAGGAAGTGACCTCAGAGGGGAAAGCAGTGGATCCCAGAGGAGGAGGAAGCGAATCCTGGTGGGGGACTCCATCATAAGAGGGATCCAGCTAGGAACACAGGAGGGGAAGGACAGGGAGGTGAGGTGCCTACCAGGTGCCACGGCATAGAGGGATGGAAGGAAGATCCTGGGGATCACTGGGAAGGCAAGATGGGAGGGTGAGCTGGATGTCATTATCCACCTAGGTACTAATGATCTGGCAAATGGGGAGCCAAAGGAATTTCAGGAAGAGTTTAGGAAATTGGGAGGGTCTCAAGCAAGTAGCTACTTCTGTCACTTTCCCAGAAGTACTACCTGTGAGGAGAGAAGGCATGGGGTGCATGCACAGGAACTCTCTCATGGTTGAAGAACTGGTGCTGTGAGGAAGGTTTGGATTCATTGGTGACAGGGACCCACCTGGAGGGATGGAGGTTTGTTCAAGGCCTGCGAGTGCATCCATCCTGGAAGAGAATCAAGCACTCAATGATAAGTTTAAATGCTACATTGACAAGCATTTAAACTATGAGGGTGGCAGGCCAGCAAGGAGTGCCTCTTGTCACCCCACAGCTAGCAGTGGAACCAGTGAACCAGAGGAGTGGCTATCTCTACAAAGCAGTGTGCAAAAGATGGAGATTAGCGCCCAAGAGGTGGATCGGCAGAAAAGGGGCAAAATTCAGCAGAAGGGCAGACAGCAAGGAGAACCAGGGATAAAGGACAACCAAGGAAGGGGCTGGAGTAGAACAGCGAAACAGTCTAGGGAGGTCAAATCATGGAAAGCCATGTGTGCAAATGCCAGGAGCCTTAGCAACAAGATGGAAGATCTGGAGTCTGTCATGGTGCAGTCAGACCTGGACATTGTGGCCATCACTGAAACCTGGTGTAATGATAACCACGACTGGGAGATGGCCATACCTGGCTACAACATATTCAGAAGAGACAGGGCAGGCAGGAAGGGAGGAGGAGTGGCACTGTATGTGAAAAAAGACATAAGGACCACAGAGATCCAGGAGGAACAATATGGGGAGAGATACTGTGGGTTAAGCTGGAAAGGAAAATGCCAGCCATCACGCACAGGTGTGGTCTATAGACCACCAGCCCAGAGGAAGGAAACAGATAGGGAGCTGATGCTAGCCATCCAAGGATGGCAGACAAGTGAGGTAGTACTGGTTGAGACTTCAATATTCCAGGCGTGGACTGGAGCATCCCAGCAGCAGCATCAACTAGGAGCAGATTTATCCTGGACTCCTTCAGGTGCCTTCCTCAAGCAACTGGTCATGGAACCAAACTCGGCAGAAGGCAATACTGGACCTTGTGCTCACAAACAGGGACAGTGTGATGGGGGTAACAGTGGGGAGCACCTGAGACAGTGACCACCAGTCATTGTGGTTTGAAATCACAGAAAGAGCAGAACCAAACACACAAAAACACGTACCCTGGATTTTAGGGGGCAGACTTTGGGAAAATGGGAAATACTTGAAAGAGGCCTTAGGGAATGGGGCAGAAGTCAAGGGTTGAGGAACAGTGGGCAGTATTTAAAATGGGATTACAAGAGCAACAGAATTATGCATTAAGCAGGTTAGCAAGAGGAAAAGGAAGAGGAGACCATTATGGTTTTCCAAAGAGGTAGCAAAGAAAGTGAAAGCCAAAATATTGCATTTAGGCAATACAAAGACACAGGCAGAAGGGATAGGAGAAGTACCAGGAGAAGCAAAGGGAAGCAGGAGCTCAGTAAGGAAGCTAAAGCTCAGACAGAAGAACACATTGCAAAATCAGTGGGTAGAGGACAAAACCTTTACGGGTACATAATTGAAAAAGAAAGGCAAAGGGAGGATGTGAGACTGAAGGAGGGATGATTGAGACAGGTGGAGGATGACAACAGTAAAGCTGACATATTGAACATGTATTTCTGCTCAGTCTTTACTGAGGAAGAGGAGGGTAATGGGTCTGAAGGGAGTACAAGGGTGAGAATGGTGCAGAAATGGACACAAGTCCTTTACGAAAGGGTCCTGAAGGAACTGGAAGTAATAAAGTTGATAAAGCAATGGGGCCAGATGGGTGCACCCAGGGTCCTTAAAGAACTAAGAGAGGTGGTGGCTGGAATCTCTGGCTATCCTATTTAGCCAATCACTGGAAACAGGGAGGTACCCAAAGACTGGAGGATAGCAGATGTATTCCCTTTATACAAAAGTGGGAACAAAGGAGGCGGGAACTACAGACCAGTCAGCCTCACCTCAGTAGTGAGGAAGATCATGGAAGCACTACTGAAGGAGAGTTGGTGGAACATCTGGTTGTCAATGGACTACAGGACCCAAGGCAGCATGGTTTCACCAGGGGGAGGTCATGTCAGACCAACCTCGTTGAATTTTTGACTGGGTGACTAGGGAGGTGGATCAGGGGAGGGCAGTGGACATGGCCTATCTGGACTTCAGCAAGGCCTTTGACACTGTGCCACATAGAAGACTATTACACAAACTGGGGAATATGGGTGTGGGCAGGACAGTAGTGTGGTGGGTAGATAACTGGCTGGGTGGCAGGACACAGAGGGTGGTGGTAAATGGCTGTCACTCCACAGAGGGAAGACTGACCAGTGGGGTACCGCAGGGATCAGTGCTGGGACCGGTCCTATTCAACATCTTCATCAGTGACACTGCGCAGGACCTAGAAGGCAGAATTTCACTGTTCGCTGACAACACAAAGTTCTGTAACAAAGTAGACACACCAGAGGGTGTAGACAGAATGAGAAGGGACCTGCAGAAACTTGAAGAATGGTCAGGGGTTTGGCAGTTGAAATTCAATGCAAAGAAGTGCAAGATAATGCATATGGGGCACAAAAACCCTGGCACAATATATCAGTTGGGGGGTGAGGATATAGCATGCACCAAGCAGGAAAGGGATCTTGGGGTTATCATCACTGATGACCTCAAGGTAGGGAAACAGTGTGACAAGGCAGCAGGTAAAGCAAATAGGATGCTGGGATGCATAGGCAGGGGCATCACCAGCAGGAAAAGGGAGGTCATAATTCCACTATACAGGACACTAGTGAGACCCCACCTGGAGTACAGTGTACAGTTCTGGAGACCTTACCTACGTAAGGACATAGGGTAGAGAAGGTTCAGAGGAGGGCAACAAAGATGGTGCATGGATTGCATCACAAGTCCTATGAGGACAGGTTGAAGAAACTGAACATGTACTCCCTGGAGGAGAGGAGGGAGAGAGGGGATATGATAGAGACATACAAGTATCTTACAGGGAGGAACAGGGTGCAGGAATACACTATTTTTAAGCGAAAAAGATGTTCCAGGACTAGAGGGCATGGGATGAAGTTGGAGGGAGGACGATTCAGAGGAAACGTGAGGAAGAATTTCTTCACAGAACGGGTGGTGGACAAGTGGAACACCCTGCCAGAGGAAGTGATGGGGGCTGAAACAATCACGGGATTTAAGAATGCATGGGATAGACATAAAGGAATTCTGGAGGTCAGGGGTATGGGGCAACAGACTTCTAGGAAAACAAACTGAACTTACAAGCTCAAATGGGCAGACTGGGTGGGCCATAGGCCCTTATCTGCCAACACTGTCTATGTATCTATGTATCTGGGGGGGGGTTCTTGTTTCAACCATTTAACTGTGATACATTTGAGGGCTAGGACTATTAATACTAACAATACCTTTCTAGTATCGCCTCTCTGTTCTATGACACTTGGGAGGTCCAACATCCATTCCTCAAACTGCCAGGGAATTTGGACCCCTGTAATGTCTTACACTGCTTGTTGAATTGTCTGCCAGAAGGGGGCCAGAACCGGACAGCCCCCCCAAAAAAACATGTCTGTGGGTTCCAACTAGGCCACACCTCCGCCAGCAGATGTTGGAGCCTGTACTACTATAATGGCAGGTAATTGTTGGGGTTTGAAAAAATCGTACCAAGACTTTCCAGAAAAATTCACACCAATTTGGAGCTGAATCGACTTTCCAGCCCAACCTCAATCTGCGGGCTCAAACTTTTTTCTCTTGTTTACCCCTACATCTTGTTCCCATGATTGCCTCAGAGAGTCTAAACGAGCCTCAGCCTGGGCTACCAAAACTTTGTATATGTTAGAGCTGTGTTTCTGAAGGTCCCTAATTGTTACCGCCTCATGTAGAAATTCCTCCTGGCCTGAGTAGGGCCTAGCCAGCTTATCCGTATTGTTCCCTGAGTGAATAAAGTGTCTGACCCGTGTACACTGTAGAAACTCTGAACTGAGGCAGCCAAACTTTTCTTTGGCCGGCTGGAAGGAAATGCATCTCTGCCCTTCAATAAGTTGCATGAATTGAAGGGGGCCATGTCTCTCCCAACCTGCATATCCAGGGTCAAGCGATTGGGGAGGGAACTCCACTTCGTACCTGATCAGTGAGAGAGGGCCCAGTCACCCTGGAGTACCTGTGAGTCTCCTAATCTTGCTGAGTATATGAAGACTGTGTTTAACCCATCTATTCTGTATAGTTCCCACTAACTCAGGAGGAGCATAAGTTAGTGCCATTGTATATAAGGGTTTCAGACCCACATCTGCTTCTTCTATTGAATACCATAGGGATGATGAGCACTGCTTTGTCCATGTTACTAACATCGCTCCTTGAGCCGCCAGGTAATACTTCGGGAGGTCAGGCAGAGATAGTCCACCCACTTCCCTAGGGAGTTGTAAGGTTGTTCTGGCAATTCTAGGTCTCTTACCATTCCAAATAAATTTGGTAACCTGTTTAAGAACTTTATTCCAGTATGTAGTTGGGATTTTATTTTTTTTTTTCCCCCTACATGCTCCACGGCAGCCCCTCCTTCCGGCTTACCAAGGCTGTCCTCTGACCCATCCGTCCTCCTAGATTCCGCCTCAGATCGCAGCCGACCCCCAGGGTGACCCGGCGTAACCCTTCGCCAGATAGGTCCCTCTCCTCTGAGGGGGAAGGCACCGGCCAAGGGGAGCAGACCAGCGCACCACTTTAGCCCCAGGGATGCTGCTGAGACGGACAGCTCGGTAGGACCTTGATGGCCTTAGAGCGCCAGGCAGCCATCATCCGGCTGCCGTGAAGCAGTATTTCCGCTTTTCTAGTTACTCCCTCCTACGTGCGTCAGCAGTGCTCCTGGTCTCCACCAGAGGCCGCTGCAGCACGACAACCCACTACCCACCCCTAGGAGAGGAGAGCAGTCCTGCGGATGCTCGATCCTCTCCCACCCCTGCCAGCTCCTGACGTCCCAAGTCCGTTCCCGAACCCGGGTCGCCAGCGTGGGATGAGGTAAGGTGCCAGCGCCTCAACCCTCTGCGCCACTGGGCCGGCCCGCAGTTGGGATTTTAACCGGAATGCTTGAAAAGAAAAATAGGAAACGGGGAAGTATATTCATTTGTATTGTGGCTATTCTGCCAACCGGGCTTAAAGGTAATAATCTCCATCTTGCCATGTCTCACTCTAGGGAGGTCCAAAATGGATCATAGTTTGCAGCAAATAACCTATTGGTACTTGTTACTATCTGGATCCCCAAGTAGCGAATCTGGTTTCCAGGGGCCCATCAGAAAGGGAATGAGTCCCTGAAGTGGTCCAGGCGGGTACCACTTAGTACCAGGGTCTCCGACTTCTGGAAGTTAATTTTGTAGCCTGAGATTTTACCAAAATGGCCAAGGAGGTCTACCAGATATGGTAAGGACTTCTCCAGGGAGGACAAGAACAACAAGGAGCCATCCGCGTATGAGGACAGCCTCTGCTCAACCCCCCCTCCCCCGCCATTACTCCTCTGATCTCAGGGTCGCTCCTTACCCTGGTTGCCAAAGGCTCCAAACTAATGGCAAACAGCAGAGGAGACAAGGGGCAGCCCTGGCGTGTCCCTCGTGTCAGGGGGAACAATCCAGAGCTGATGCCATTCTCCCTCACTATCGCCAGGGGACCTGAATACAGTTTGGATCTTACCTCTAGGAATTTGGGGCCGAAATTCATGCGCTCCATGATAGCTTTTTAAAAATCTCCAACTAACCCTATCAAATGCTTTTTCTGCATCCATGGATATGGCAATCTGAACGTCTGGCTGTGACTTCTGTGAGGTGACAGTGTTAAGTAACCTACGGATGTTATCAGCGAGATACCTGCCTGTGATAAAACCAGTTTGGTCCTCATATATGAGTGATGGAACCACCCTCTGCAGCCTGCCAACCATTAGACCCATGAAAATCTTTAAGTCAACACTGAAGAGGGAGATGGGTCTATATGACTCACACTCCATGGGGTCCTTCCCCTGTTTAAGCAGAGCCGAAATCTGGGCCTCCCTCCAAGACTATTCCCCTGTCTTAAGATTTCTTGACAGACCGGCACCAAGAATGGAAGTAACTGGACTTAAGACATTTTATAAAATTCGGATGGAAAACCATCCAACCCCAGGGCTTTCTCATTTTTTAGTCTTTTAATTTGTGCCTGCAAATCTGCCATTGTTATCCTCACCTCCAGAGAGTCTCGGGAATCCTGTGTGAGGGTCCTAACATGCAAGTCCCAGAAAAAAGTTTCTGTTAGATTCTCAAAATTAATATCATCCTTAGAGTACAACTTTTTATAATAGTTGGCAAAGATTTGTATTGTATCTCCAAGTTTGTTGGTCAGAGCACCTCCCCTATCTGGGTCTTTTAACTTTAATATGAGTTGGCTCAACTGTTACTCTCTCAGTCTTGCCACAAGTAATTTTCCAGCCCTGTCCCTTCCCTCGTACCATCCCTGCTGTACTCTTCTGAGTTTCCCCTCCAGGTGAGCACTAAGCCCAGTTTCTAAGGTCAGCCGTTTTCCCCCCAAGATTTGTTTTGTCGCAGGGTTTAATGTTATCTTGTGCTGGAAATCAAGATTTGCCACCTCCGCCTTGAAGGTCCTGATCTTGTGCTCCCATCTTTTCTTCCACTCAGAGGTGAACTTTATTATTGCCCTCTGGAGTACTGATTTGAGGGCATCCCACCTCACTGTGTGAGAGGTCTCCCCTACTGCGTTTTGCATATCATGCGTCCTAAAAGTGCCAATAATCAATTCTTTAAAGTCAGGGGAGCCCAGCAGACCCACATTCAGCCGCCAACGTGAGTTACGAATTATCGGGTACAAGGCTACCACCATCCTCACTGGGGCGTGATCCGAGATAATTTGGGCAAGAATCTCACATTTACATATACTGTGGGCCCATTCCTCTGAGACAAACAGCAGATCAATTCTAGTGTAGCAGTTATATCTGTCGGGAGTAGTGGGTGAAATCCTTTTCTTGCCCATGCATATCTTGCCAAACATCCTGTAAACCTGTTAAGTGGGCCAATCTAACCAGGGTGGTCCTAGCCCTACTCTTCCCCACTCCCCCAGCTTCACCTCTCCTGTCCAAATATGTTGATAGGATGATGTTAAAGTCTCCTCCAAGGATGCAGAGTCTATCTCCCAAGTCTGTTAGCTCTCCAAAGTACTTTGAACAAGGAGGCCTCTCGGTCATCATTTGGAGCATATATATTTAAAATAATACCGGGTACCTCCCGGAATAAAACCCATATTTTAACATACCAACCCTCGGGGTCTGTCTCCACCGTTTCAATTTCAAGCGGGCAATCTTTGTGAACCAGGACAGCAGTTCCTCTTCTATGGGGGTGGGCTATATAGGTGGAGACATACACAGAACCCACTCATCCCCTATGCAACTTTGCGTACTCGATTACAGTAAGATGGGTCTCCTGTATGAGAGCTATCTATGCATTTGCTCTCTTTAGCTCTCCTAGTATCTGGGTTCACTTAATAGGGCTGTTAATTCCCCGGACATTATACGTTATAATTTGGAGGCTATCCATGGGGGATCCCACAAATCTCTACATCCCTAGGGATTTCTTGGAGTACGGGGCGAGAGAAGCACCCGGCCAATCTAACAAACAAGATAACAACAAACAAAGATTTCAACATTATGAACTATAGAACCAAATTTTTAAACATCTCCAACTAGATGGATGGCTTAATGTGTAGCTCTGTGATAACTTACAAGGTCTCACTCATGGCCTGTTATGTCTGTGGAGTCTTGTGATGGCAAGTATGTGCAGAGCAAGCTCCGCACTGCACTGCTCCGTATGGAAAATTCCACAAGGCAGCTGGAGTGGGCTCACCAAGGCCATGCAGAAACTCCACCCGAACTCATTAGCAGGGTTGCTCCAAGGAACCTCCATTTTTCCCCTTCCCTTCTTCCTTTTAAAAAAAGGAAAAGATGAAAAGAGAAAAAAAAAAATGCCTGACATTCGACCCACCAGAAGTTCAGCCCCAGTCTCCCATTTAAATATTGAACAACACCCAACAGTTTATCCATTGTGCCCGTATGCCCCCTCCAATGGCAACAGGAAGATTTTACCTGTACTGTGGTTATATTATGAATCTAACCACCTCCCCCCGGGGTAGCTGCTCCTGGTAAGGGATTAGGCTAAAGATGTAGGCACAACGTTACCCCAAAAAATAACAAGTGGAGAGATTTTAGGGCAATCTGAGAGAAGGAGAAGCTAGAGAAAGGGAAAAAAAAAAAACAAAAAAAAAACAACAAAGGATATAAGACCTCCTAGTCTTTTCAGTCTCCTTCCTTGTCTCCCTACTGATTTTCAGGTCCCATGGCACCTTTCATCCTTTTATGGGGTGAACGGTGTGCAGATTTAAGTGTGGTCCAGGTGAAGCCCCCCCCTCGGGTGTCTTGGTCACTGGAGGCCGAGGTCCGGGTGTTCCCATCACTTGCAACTGGTGTTTCTGTAACTCTTTCATTGCTCCTGGGTCCACCAGCTTATCTACCAGTATCTCCAATGATGCGAGATATTTCTTAGCAGCTTGTGGGGACTCAAAAACTCTGGATCCCTTGTCAGAGGTGACACGAAACTTGGCTGGGAAGTCTATTCTGGCTCTGAGGCCCTTGCTGTGACGCTTTTAACCACCAGAAACCACAGCTTTCTCTGGGCCATGGTGGAGGGCGCATAATCAGGTTCCAGGAATAATCTAGCATCCCCCGAAGACTATTTCTTTTTTGGCCCAAGCCTTATGAAGCACCATTTCCTTGATCCTGTAATCTTGAAAGGCCATGACCACTGAACGTGGTCTGGCTTTGGTGTTCTTTGGGGGTGCAGCAAGGGCTCGATGCGCTCTAATTATGCTTAGTGGGGTTGATTTGTCAAGATGAAGCAGCTCTTTCAGACAACCTACTATATATTCAGGCATGTACCCTGTTTCGGAATGCTCCGGTAGGCCATGGAGTCGCAAATTAACGCGTCAGGATCGTTTCTCCAGGTCCTCTATTTTTCCAACAGCAGCCAGGCTCGGTCATGGAGTTGGGGTAGCACCCTATTATGTAGATCGGATGTATCTGCTTGAGCTGTTAGTTGTTCCTCTACACTATGGATCTGTAGCTCGTGCTGTTGGAGTTTCTGGCGGTTTTCCTTAACCTCCAAGCCGATCATGTCTAGGGTCTTGGTCAACCGGCGCAACTCCTGGCAGAGTTGCCAGGAGGTAATGGTAAAGTCTTCACCCTCCTCCTTGGATTCACTGGAGAGGTCGGGCGCATGGCTTTCAAGTGGCTTAGTCAGCGCGTCTCCTCTCATGGCGGGCGGGGGAGCCAGTTTTAAAATTTGCTGTTTCAGTCCGCTCCCAGAGGTCGCCCGGTTTCTGGATCTGGCTGCCATGGAGACAATCGATTGCCAAGTAAGGTTTTGCTGTTATATAGTGGTGGGGTGAAGAGTTAAAGTATTAGATGGAGGGAATCAGCAGGAGCTGATCAACCCTACGTTTGCATTGCCTGGCGTCCGTACTGAAGTCCCTGACCAATGTGATTCTTAATCCCGAGTGATGATGCACCATAAGCAGATGTGATCATCCTGCATGATCCTGAACCATCGATATGTGTTCATGTCTGAAAATACACCAACAGATGTGATCCACAGTCTGAAAAGAAGTTAAGTACTTACCTCAACAGTAGATCTTCGAGAGGGTCTCTTTCAACAGGCCACACCTTTGGAATTATAAATGTGTCAACACTAGGACCACATGGAAACCTTTGCAGTCAGTCAGCCAGGGGCCACCAATGATGACGTCAGAGTGTACATAAACATGGGCAGCCCCATCTCTGTTCCCCGCCAGAGATCGTGCTCAGAGGACCTACCTCTAGGGAATCAGAAGAGACCTCAGCACTCTATGGACCAGGCATGACAGAGTACTGGAACTGATAGCAATGGAGACAGCAGTACAAGGTTCCTTTGTTGTAATCCCTAAGGGGGAAGGAGCCAGAGACGGCATGGCCTGAAGAAAAGTGATTCTCTCGAAGATCTACTATTACATTAAGTTCTTATGTAACAGTTCTAGATTCTTCAAGGATATCTCTTTCCTCAAGCCTCACCTTTGCAGTAAGTCCCAAGCAGTACCAAAAGCTACCAGATTGGGCAGCTGGAGTCTACAGGCTTATGACAGTAGGCACTGAAGCACAGCTAGGCCGAATTCAGTTCAATGACAGACAATGTCCAGAATGTAGTGCTTAGTGAAGGTGTGGACAGTACTCCATATGGCAGTTGCACAGATCTCTGCAGCGAAAACATTCCAAAAACAAGCCGAAGTGGCCATGCTGGTCGAATGACCACAAACCATACCAGGAAGTTCCTTACCGTACTTCCTGTAACAATGTAATACAATACGCTAACCATTTGGACAAGCACTGTTTAGAAACTGGGGCACCCTCTTTTCCAGGGCAAATGAAACAAAAAGCTGCAAGGAATTTCTACAGTCCTTTATACAGTGTGTATAGTACCCAAGTATTCTATGCATATTTACAGAATGGAGCAATGCTTCTCCTGGATTGGCATGCTCTGGATAATACAGTGGTAGATGGATGGTTTGATGTAAAGTAAACTCAAGACACCACCTTTGGTAGAAACTTGGGATTAGTATACAAAGACACCCTGTCTTCGTGGAAAATCAAATAAGGAGGCTCACACATTAGAGCCTGCAACTCTGAAACCCTTCAAACAGAAGTGATTGCAACTGAAAATAACGCCTTCCAAGAGAGAAAACATGAACCACAAGTCGTGGCTGGCCCAAAAGGAGCCAAAGTCAGCTTTTCCAAAATAAAACCAGGACTGGATTTTGACTGGGAGGCTTTGTGTGTAAAATGCCTCTCGAGAATATAAGGGCTACCTCCAACTGAGCAAACTATGGCCATCCTCAGGCACATTGAAAACTTGTACAGCAGCCATGTGCACTTTGATGGAGGAATACTGCAGGCCAGAATCTGATAAGGACAGCAGGTACTCTAGAACCTGACTGACTAGGCAGGTAAATGGATCCAGGTTATGGGAAGCAGTCCATAAAGCAAACTGCTTCCATTTCAGGGAGTATGTCCAGTGGACAGTTTTCTAACAGCCACCAGAACATCCACCACTTTCAGGGACACCCCAAAGTAAGCTATGGCTATGTCTTCAGGAACAAAACATGCAGATGCAGGGACTTCCAAGTCCACGTGGACTAAATTTCCTTGTTCCTGGAACAGTAAGCTCCTGAAAAGGTGCAGAGGAACTGTGTGTTCTACTGCCAGCTGTTGCAGCGGGGGATACCATATCTGTTGAGGCCATATGGAAGCAAAGAGTATTACAATTGCCCCTTCTAGCTTCAGCTTGAGAAGTACTCTGAATTAGCAGAAAGGGAGGGAAGGTATATAGAAAACTCCCTTTCCAGGATAGAGACAATGCGTCTCCCCAGGAAACACCAGGCCCTGGAGTGAGCGACCGGAAAAGCAGCAGTTTTGCTTTGTGTGGGGACACAAAAATGTCCAACCCTGGAGCACCCTGTATTTCAAAGAGGTGGTCTACCACCGAGGTCAGCAGTTCCCACTTGTGCATCCTGGACTGTGACCTGCTTAGTTTGTTTGCCAAGATGTTTGGGGCGCCTGGAACATGGACTGCCAGTCGTTGTAGACCATGCTATAGATCCCAAAATCAAACTCTCATTGCTTCTCTGCACAAGGGATAAGAGTGAGTTCCCCCCTTGTTTGTTGACATAATGCATCACACTGATGCCCGTCTGTATTGATGAAGGACTGAGAGACAAGTGGTTTTGGAAGGCCTGGAGTCCATATAGGATGTTCTCATTTCCAGAATATTTATGTGCAAAGTTCAGTCCACCTGATTCCACGTGCCTTGTGTCTACAGGGATCTGAGGTGGGCACCCCTGCCTGATCCTGACAAATCTGTAGTGAGGATCTGATGTTGGGAAGGAATCAAGAATGGAATACCCTTGAGTGCTCTGAGCAACGAAAATGCGATTAGAACCTTCACCTTACAATTCGCTCTGCCTCCTCCAAACGCTCTTTCCATGTTACTCCAAGCCCATACATCTCCCACCTGCAATTGCCCTTAGTCTGTCTTGCCCCCTTTTCTCTTTCCCCAGCCACTGGCAGTCCCCAAGCTACTATACTAAATGTTTCAACCTTCACACTGTTCCTCTTCCCTTTTTCCTCCTCCTTCCTCCCTTCAACCCTTTTCCTCCCTATCTCCCCTCTCTCCCCATCACTACTACCTCCAGTCTATTCACAGTCATCCTCTCCCTCCTCCCCGCTCCCCCTTTCTCCTCCTTTCCTATCGTTCATTTAGCAATTTGCCATTTACGTTACTGTATATACACTGTACATAGCTGTGCCTTTTGCTTATCCGATTACTGTTTTTTGCTTATACTATGTATTTATTTCCAACCCCATTTCCCCAGGACACATCTTGAAACAAGCTTTATAGCTATGTATTTCCTGGTAAGTCTCCTTCAAAAAATAAATATACCATCTGTTCTAAATAGTCTGTCAACTGGTCCCACTGGACTCTCAGGGTCCACTGTGGGGATCTGCATGGGCAACCTGGCCAATGGCACAGTAACAATGCCAGCTGCAATGAGTCCTAGAAGATGCAGAAACGTCCTGTCGTGCATCAATAGTGCATGGGCAATCAGGCAGTCTGTCCTGTCCAGAGGTAAGAACGCTGAACCCTGGGCCATATCAAGAACTGCTCCTGTGTATTGCAGTTGATGGCAGGGTGTCAGTACAGACTTTAGTATGCTGACTTTCACCCCCAGAACACTGAACAGCTGTCTTGTTCAAGCTAAGGTCTGCAACACTTGGTAACCACACAAACTCCAGCACCATCCCACTGAAAAATAAGAGACCAAAGGTCAATTTTGTTGCAAAATGCAAGCAGTATTTTATTTCATTCCAAGCAGCACAAAGAACCTCTTAGCAGGAGAACCCACTACCTCCTACCGGTTTCGCCCAGAGGCATCATCAGGGAGTGGCAACCATAAGTGTATTCATCAATTTAAACAGAGTGCTTAAAGGGGTACACACATTTGTACAGTCAAGAATAACAAATATATGTATAACAATAATATAACCCCCCTTTTAAAAAAAACAAAAACACTCATATCAAGTACACCAAATACCCGAAGTTGATCATAACATTTGATGGAAAAACATATAATAAGGTATAGTTAGGGTTGCAGTCACTTCTATGATAAACCCAAACTTTTGCACTTTAATAACTTGCAACGGTTTGTCCGATTTGCCTGAACTTTTGCATGCGCCATCTTCTACCACAGATCTTTGGATCTGGCAAGTTACATTCCAGCTGGATGTGCGGTTGTAGAGCTGCGGAGTGCCAAAAAGAAGTGCAAAACAACACTTTTTTGGCAATTTTGGCAAATTCTTTGCTCGTCTCTATGGCCTGAACGGTTTGCCTGTCTGGTCCGAAATTTTCAGGGTATATGGGGATTGTCAGGGAAGTGCATTTTGAAGGTTTGGTGAAAAAATATTAATCTGTTCAAAAGTTATTAAAGTTTAAAGTTTCCCATTATATCCTAAGGGGAAAAATATATGATCTTATCTGTGTCAGTCTTCACCATTCATCACTGGTGGGTTATGACTGGAGGATCAGGACCCCCCACGGGAGCAATTGAAATTTTTATTTTTCAGGGCGAGGGTGCTGCCCTCGAGGCAGATGCACAGCGTGGTGCTCGAGGGATGGCCAGTAAATAATGCCAACTCCTCCCTCACCTCAGTTCTGTTTCTTCTGCCACCGCGTGAACAGCGACCTCATGGGCAAGCGAATATTTCTACTGAGACACCGCAGCCTAGTTCTGCTCTCGTTGACGCTGAAGCCTAGTTCTGCATGCCATTCCCATCTCTCAGTGTCAATTCATCTCATCCTTTAACAGGTAAGATCTTTCCTGTTTTTTCAGCGCTGAGACCTTTTTCTGTGGTTTTAGTTTATTTTTCTGTCTGATCATGTCTCGTCCTAGGGACAAGAAAGAGTCTTCCATAGCGGGCCAGCTCCCCACGTGTCGGTGTCCCCTGCAGCTGGCAGTACTCCATTATGGACCAACATGACCACTGTTTGACCTGCTTGGGCCCAGACCATGACATGGACCAACGCGATGAATGCTTCTCCATGGACCACAGAGTACTTGAAAGCGGCATGCTTAAAGTTGGACGCACGCCGCTGACTTTTAGAGGGAAGCATCGTACATGGGAAGCCAGATGCAGGTCCCTCGATCCTTCCTCCGGGTTCCCTCCTAGTTCTATATGGGCCACGGAGGAGGGGGTCTCCGCCTCTTCAAGCATCACCATGGCGGAGACCCCTTCTATGGTGCTGGAGGCACAGTCTGATCCCCCGGGGGCTGGGCTGGAAGCATCATCTTGGCAATCACCTCCTCGGAGGTGAAGGCTCCTCCAGTGTTGTGGCCTGCACCTGCCAGGCCTGGCCTGGTGGTTTTCTTGGCACTGCCTATTGTTGCCTTGATCTTTGGAGCTTCGCAGCTCCGTGATCGAGGCAATGCCGTGGGGAGTATTGCACTGTCCGGTGGTGCCGGGAGTAGGAGAACCTTAGGGGTGGCTCCGCTGGAGATACTCTGGATTCACTCCTCTTCGGAGGATGATGATACGGAGGCAGATCCAGGACTGGTTGCCCGACTACTCTGAGTTCCTGGGCTCTCCTCCGCCCAGCACCATTGCACCTTCCCAACCCCCTCTCCCTTTGGAGCCGGTTGTCTTAACTGGCATCAGCCTTGGTGATGCTTGAGGTGCCAGGGTCCTTTCCAAGGCAGATGGCGACACTGGAGAGGACACTGGTGTTGGTGGGGACTCCCAGCCAGGAGGGATTGAATCCCCAGGTCCCGGTGACCAGGCTGGCTCTGTTACCAGAGCCACTCAGTAACCTGGGGCTGGAAAGAGGGCTCCCTCACAGGCCGTCCCCAGGGGCTGGTGGGTGAGGTCGAACCTTTATTGCTGGGTTCAAGGAAGAGGTCTCTCTCGGAGGCTGAAGGGATGAGGGTGTGAGGTGAGGAGCAGCAGTTTTCCCTGGTAGCCCTCCGGGAGTCGGGAAGGAGCCACAGTGCTGAGTCTTCCTTCTCCCTCTCATCATCTCCGAGCAAAACCTTATTGCAGGAGGCTAGGGGCCACCCTTCTCGATCCAAATATCCCCCCCATCGCCTCACAAGGGGAACTCTTCTTCAGGGCTTAGCCCTGACTGTTTCAGATTGGTTGAGTGGTCAGTTGAGGTTCTGACCAGTGGATCCTTCCGGGGTGCTGGATCTCCTGCATGGTCTCTTAGCCCTGGCAGAGGGCATCCTCTCGCAGAGGCGGTTATCCCCTTTACCTCTGCCTTTCACTCCCTCCTTCCTGGGCCACTTAGGTCCTACAGGGCCACTGACCTGGGAGCAGTTCAGCAGCCGGACTCTGACTCATCAGCCTCCTTGTCTTCCTCCCCTGAGGAAGAGGATCCCTCTGTCCACCTGTCCTCAGACGCTGACCAGACCTCTTATCAGCATTTCCTTTTGGGGCTGGCTGATAAGCTTCACATCTCCAGGGTAGCAAGACACAATCCTGAATGGACACGTGCTTTCTTAAGCGAATTCAGTGCTGATCACTTGGTGGTGCCCACCTGGCCTATCCCTTTCCAGGGGGCATCGTACCATACCTGGCAGCATCCAGCAATTCCTTCCCCTGCCCCGGACTGCCAGCACAGGTACTGTTCACCCCATGGGTCTCCAGGTACTCTGCCTCAACCCTCTTCAGGTGTGATGCTCCTGGATACTCCTTCCGGGCACAGAAGTCCAAGGCACAACCGACCTCCAGAGATGGATTCTGTGGAGTACGACTGTTGGGGGAGGACAGTCTTCTCCCTGGTGCGCTTCTCGCTCTCCATTGCAACACATCAGGCCCAGCATGATGCCTACAACAGGCACTTATGGTCCATGCTAGGAAAGGTACTAGCATCTATGTCTGATACAAAGGCAACCAGGCAAGCCATTGCCCTCTCCACATGTGGCCTGGAGCTTGCGAGGCACCAAGCAAGGGCATCATATGATGCTAATGAGACGGCATCCAGATTAGCAGGGACAGTGATCTGCATCAGGCGGAAGGCAAGCCTTCACCTTTCCCGGTTGTCACCCTTGGCCCGGGATAGGGCGATTGCCTCCTCTTTCCAGGGGACCTGCCTTTTCTCCTGCAGGGTGAGACAGGAGCTTCAGGGGCACCTTCCATCTCCAAGGCATAGACTGACCCCGCCTCACCCTGACCAATCACAGGCCTAACTTGGCCTGTGAGGGTCTCCTCCAGTGTCTCGACCACAGGAGGCTGAGGGGTGTTCTCCCTCAGAGAGGTACGAGATCCCCTTCAGGAGGCTTGGTAATCACCCACCAGTGATGAATGACACAGATATGAAAATTACGTACTTACCGTAATTCTTGATTTCTTTTTTTTTTTTTTTTTTTTATTCGGAAGATTTTGTACAGTACTACACTTAGGGCAGTACTTTAGGCAAAAGTTACATGGATTGTATTCAGCTTACAAGCAATCAGAGCATGTTTAATAAGATTCAAAGAGACATTTAATAAGATTTGATTGTCTCCTGGGTGAAGCCTAAGGTCTCATATTTGATGTAGGAGCAGGTTTCGGCCAGGGCATACCATAGATTACCAACCCATAACAAAGTTAATAGAATTAGAGAGCCAAATCTAGATTTTGGGAGGAAACATATTGAGACTATAAATTCCATTTTCGAGCTTGTATTATGGAGTTTCCCCGAAGCTCCAGATTAAAAGTCTCAGCTTTATAAATTTCTGACATTGTCTCCAATTATGTATTGTGGGAATCTGTATTTTCATCCAACATCTCATGATCACTTTCTTCACGGCCACGAAACATAGCGGGAGTATAGTCTTTTCCGGGAGAGTGGTCTGGGTAGATCCCCAAAAGGAACTGTTCTACTGTTAATTCGATAGGTTCCAAAAACAAAATGGACAGTTCACCCTGGAAAGTTAACCAGAACGGCATAAGATATGGGCAGGTCCAAAAGATATGAGAAAGGGTGGCCCGAAGACATCCACACTCCCTCCAACACCTGCCATATGTGTCTGGGAGATACTTCATAAGGATTGAGGGGGCCCTAAAATATCTCAAGTGATACTTCCAAGCAAACTCCCTCCAATACGGGGATGAGATTGATTTTACCTCAACCAATGCTGTTTTAAGCCATATTTCTTGAGAAATTTGTAGTTGTAAGTCTCTGTTCCAGGCAGACAGCGTTAAAAGTGTAGTATTAGAGAGTCCAGCTTGTAATTCAGAGTGTATCTGATCAATTATATGTGACCCTAGTCTCCCCTCAATGGCATCAATAAATAGTTCCAGAAGTTTTGAGATTGGGGAAGGAATTTTAGGGGATATTACTTTATTTCTAAGAAGATGGTTCCGAACTTGGAAGTATCTGAAAAGGTCCGAGGCTTGCAGGGAAAACTGAGATTGTAGTTTATCAAACGAGATAATGCCTTCAGGTGAGAGAAACTGGTAAATGTGAGAGAGGCCCAGTGATCGCCATTGTGAGAAGGCCTGGTCCATACTGTTAGGAACAAAGTTTTCATCTTGAGATATTAATTTACAGAACTCAAATATCTGTTGGATAGGGCCTGCTTTTCTCAATTGTTTCCAAAGCTTATACGTCTGGGCCGTAATGTCGGTGAGAGAAGAGGGAGTTAAGGAGTTACCGTCTGTGGAAAACAAGATTTTATTGATATCGTGTAGGTCGTTAAGGTGGAATTCCATGGACTTCCAGGGAGAATTATATGAAGATGTTAACCATAGTACAAGGATTCGAAGAAATGCTGCTTGTGCATATAGGAGGAAATCTGGGAGGCCCAACCCACCCTGTTCAGGGGATAATTGAAGAGTGGAAAGTTTAATCCGGGGTCGGTCCTTCCCCCATATAAAATTCTGGATCATTTTGTTCCATGAAGTGAAGTAAAATTTGGATGGGAAGTAAGGAATGGTCTGGAATAAGTAAAGTATACGTGGAAGGATATTAGTACGCAATATTAGAATCTTTTGGTGCAAAGAGATGCAATAGGAGAACCACTTGTTTAGGTCTGATTGTATTTGAATCGTTAAGGGTTCATAGTTATAAAGTTCAATAACTCCTGGGTCATGTGTAAGATGGATCCCCAGTTATCTTATTTTAGTGGCCCTCCATTTAAATGGAAATACTTTTCTGATCTGGGGAGGGAGGGAATAGTTAAAGGATAATATTTCTGTTTTGTTTATGTTCAATTAAAATTCAGCTAGTTTCTCGAACTGGGCAAATATTTTCCAGGCTGCTCGGATCGAGTTTGAGGGGGATAACAATGTTAGCATGATGTCATCTGCAAATAAGCATAGTTTGCATTCAGTTTGTCCTATTGGGATCCCTTCCACCTCGAGTGTATTCCGTAGGCAAGCTGCCAAAGGTTCGATAAATAGAGCGAAAAGATAAGGGGACAATGGGCATCCCTGTCTGGTCCCTCGATATAGGTGAAAAGGAGTGGTAATTGAACCATTGACTCTGATATAAGCCTTTAGGGAAAGATATAGGTCTTCTAGGACTGAGATAAATTGCAGTAGGAAATGAAAAGCCTTGAGGGTCTCCCATAAGAAGGGCCAAGAGACCCGATCAAAGGCCTTCTCGGCATCAAGGCTTATAAAGACAGATGGGATCTGTCTAGTTCGGACGAATTCTTGCAGGAGAAGGACCCTACGTATGTTATCCATTGTATTACGATTTTTAACAAAACCAGTTTGGCCAGGGTGTATTATAGCGGGGATTAAGTTTTCTAGTCTGGATGATAAGATGGCTGTATATATTTTATAATCAACATTTAGAATGGAAATTGGTCTATATGATTTAGGATCAGAAGGGTCTTTATTCGGTTTTAATATAGGGGCTATTGTGGCATACTCCCAAGGGGGGGGGGATTTCTCCTCGGGATATATCATTGAAAAGCGTCTGAAGTCTTGGAGTTAAGATTTTTTTGAACTTCTTGTACCATTCTGGGACAAAACCATCTGGACCCGGGCACTTTCCTGGCTTAATATTTTTAATAACTTCTTCAATCTCGAGAACCGAGATCGGAGTTAGTAGGGAATGGATTTGATTTGAAGTAAGAGTTGGGAGGTTTGCTTGGGCCAGGATATGTACGGATTCTGTTTGATTTAATGGTGTCGGAGAGGAATAAAGTTTGGTACAGTAGTCTATAAATGCCTTTTGAATATGGGTAATCAAGTGCTGGGTTTGACCAGATATGGGATTCTTAAGACAGAGAATGGTAGAGGATGCTTTATTATTTCTTAATCTACGGGTTAAATTCTTAACACTTCTAGGGCTCCCCTCATGAATATTCTGTCGAAGGTAGTAGAGAGATTGTTGAATCTTATTGTCAACAATTTTCTGAAGGTCCGCCTTTGTATTTTTAATCAGGCGCTGAAGATCTGAGTCCCCATCCCTGTAGAGGAGCTGGTAGTTCTTAAGCTGGTTAGTTAACCTATGGTACTCAAGGTCTCCTTCTTTATTTTTTTTTTTTTTGAAGAAAATGCTATTAGTTCACCTCGAATGGTCGCCTTCATGGCGTCCCAGAGCATACTCTGAGATATTGAGGGATCAGCATTCTCTGCAAAGAATCTTGGAATTTTAGTCGATAGGGAATCTAGAAGATTCTGATCTGATAGAAGAATGGGATTAAGCCTCCATAACGATCTCTTTCCTTCTCTACCCATGACAAGACAGCTTATCAGGGGATGATGGTCTGATGAAAATTTTGGGCCAATGCTAATATCTTTAATCAGCGATAAATGTTCATAGGTAGTCAGAAAATAGTCCAATCTCGAGTAGGTATTAAACCTAGGGGAATAATAGGTATATCCAGGATCTGAGGGAAAAATCCCGCACCACACATCAATCAGACCCAGGTGTTCAATTGACTTCCTAAAGTGTCTAGCCGTGTTATTATTTCTGTGTCCAAGGGGTTTTGAGCAATCTAGGTGTGGGGTTAATGTTAGATTTAGATCACCGCCCATGATCAGCTGTCCCTTCAAACTGGAGAGAAGGACCGAGATAAAACATTTATAAACTTGGAGAGGCGAACCAGGAGGGAAATATACATTGGCTAGCGTGACCTGAGTACCAAATAGGACAGCTTGAAGAATAACATAGCATTCCCCGGGATCAACATGTGTGTGTTGGATGTCCAGTTGGGTATTTCTAGGAATCAGAATGGCCGTTCCTCTCCGTCTACCCCTAGGGTAAGAGGAGGCCACCACTTATATCCCCCACTGCAATTTTAAATGTTTTGCTTCTGAAAGGTGAGTTTCTTGTAGGAAGATAAGGTCTGAGGTTTGTTTAGATAGGCATTGCATTAATCTGGCCCATTTAATTGGGTTGTGAATCCCATTTATATTATGGGAAAAGACTTTTACTGGATTCAGCGTGGGCATACCGAATGAGGAGAGTACTGTGGTCATTTATTTGTGTCTTTTCTTTCCAGGGAGAAGAAAGAAGAGGGGAACCGGACCACTCCGACCCCCCCAGGATAATAGGACCCTTGCTTCACCCAAACTGTTGGAGATTTCTTACAGTTCTGTATCAATAAACTTATTATATAAAAAATAAAGCAGCCCATTGTGTATTTTATCGATTTCAATCCTCCCCAACCCCTTTGCCCAGTTTGTAGGGGCCAAAATGAACCAGTTAACAAAACTATATATAAAACAGAGTTAACCAAACTTCTAATCCCCTTAGTTGTCTCTTGTACTTTGTTATAATGACAATGCAGGGTGTTAACTGGGGATAAACTTATATACAGAAAGACTTCAACGTAGAAGCAGCTCATCTAGAGCTACTTGGGAAGTCTCCACAACAAGGGCCTAAGAGGGCACAAATGGAGAAGGGGTTCTTGACCTGAGCCCGGTAAAGTATACCGGGTACAGGAACCGAGCCCCTAATGGAGCAGTATCTCGACTACTCCTAGGGTGGTTCAGTATCCGCCTAAAGAAAAGGTAAGAACCAGAGTTATTGAATAGCTTAATGCCTCTACCTGTGTGGTATGGCCAAGTTAAGATATTATATCTAGAGGGTATTAGATAGAGTACTAGAGGGGAAGAGTCATGATGGTTTGCACTGTCATGACATCGACCCCCGCTGACCAGGAAGAGGCAGGGTGAAAGAGAGTAGAAGAAAAAAAAAAAAAGGAGGGGAGCGGGAAGAGAGAGAAAGAGAAGGGAGAAAACTATCACCCCTCAATCCCCCCCCCATCAATTATGTGGCCTAACTGGGGGGAGGTCCTAAACTTCAACGAGTCACATAGGTGGAGGTGGACCCTCACTCGTCTGTCTTCCAGCTAAGGCGTAAGGTCCCAGGAAAAGATCTCACCTTCCCTGTAATCCGGGGGACCCCATCCCTGCTGGGGAGAGAAACTCCGAACGACCAGTCGGAGGGACTGGGTCTCGAGGTAGCTCCAGGCACCGGGGGAGGCGGGTCTAGGTATACCTCCAACGTAGTGCATTTCACTAGGGGAAGGAAGAGCTAAAACTTAAGCAATATATTTAAAGTGCAACCCTTCTTGGGGAGGAGGTAGAGAGAAGAAAAAAAAAAGGAGAGGGACAGCCACCGTTTTGTTCCTTCCTTTTTTTATAGCACACAAAAGGCTGGTAGACTGCAGGGACATCATGGTTATTATTAGGCTAAAGATAAGTTTCATCTGGAACACCTGGGAAGGGGGTCTGAGTGTATACAAAGATGTTTGGGGGTCTCATCAGTTCCTAGGGACAGAGAAAGGGAACCCTGTCTCCCCCAAGAACAGTTCCAAATCACAAGTCTGGGGGGACAGAGAAGGGAAACCATGTCCCCACCAGAGGCAGTGTCAGACCGCAGGTCTGGGTCCGATGGGCTCATCTTAATTAGAGGTACAGTCTAGCACAGCCAGTGAGCATAGAACAAGGAAGGTTCACAATAATACGAGATGTAAAAACTGACCTGTTGAATCAGATTGCTCCCCCCGAGCCTGCTGACCCATGAGCTTCTAAGTTATGGAGGGCCCTCTACCTTCCCCTCCTTGGTCTACCAGGGAATCCCCCTTCCTTCTTAGCTAGTGGAGGAGCCCTTGTTTCCCCCCCCCCGTTGGGAAGGTAAACGTCACGTGATCCAGTTATGAATCTCAACGCGACGCCTCAATTTAGACCCTTCAGGGTGACTGAGGGTAACAAAAGGCGGTGAGAGCTCCAAAAGGAAGATAACCCGGAGGACCTTCAAAACCCAGGTATCCCGCTATTCAAGTGTGTGCAGGTCGGGGTATCGGAGAAGGGAGGCAGCCAGGGGAGCTAACAGCCGGGCGGGTAAGTTACCATCCAACCACGACTGGGCTACTAGGATCTCCCCAAGGCAACGCCATACTGCAAGGAAGTCCCGAGGCTGGCGGGACAAGAAACCATATAAGGACCTAGCGTAGGCTCTTGGGAAATCCCTCCACCTGATGTCAAAGCGCCTTTCCAGGACTGTTCACCTCCCGCCTCGTAATCTCAGCTCCACCCCCCAGGTAGAGATCACCATACCTGTCATTAAACCCCATCACTCTCAGGGCTGGTCCCGACAGCCACTAGCTGGGATCCTTCATCGCTGAGCTGAGTCAGCCAGCGGACCACTAATAGAGAGAGGTAAAGGAGAGGGAGGGTGGGGGAAGGGAACCGGGAGGGCACCAGAAGGAGCAATTGGGCAAATCCCAGGTGGAGCCAGGTCGCGGAAGACCAAAAAAAAAGGGGGGGGGACGCCCGGGAGGGAGTCGCCAGAGGGGCATGTAAGATGTCACCATAGTGACGGCCCTTAAGTCCAAGTTACCATCCCTGAGTTACAGGCACATCTAGGGAAAATGGATACCTCTGGACACAGAGATAACATCCAGGAGGGGCCTACCCTTTTCATAGCCAGTGAGAGAAACCTCCAAAGTGAGGAACCCCCCACACACACACCCCCGGAGCCACAGGGAACTGGAAGAACCAGTAAAATTCAATAATCAGTTCCTCTCAATATTGAGGTAATATTAATAAACTAGCAGTTTCAGAAGTAGGTAAAAGGATATGCTGATGTTCACTCGAAAGTCTCTTCATGTTGTTGCACTCCTAAATTGTTGAAGTCTCTGGAGCAAGGTCTGGATCATTTCAGGCTCAGTGTGTTCTCGCTGTTTATTTTGGAACTGTGGTCTCAGGGAACGTCGTGTTGTAATTTCTTTTGATTGCTCTAGGATAATACCTCGCGCCTGGAGATTGCTGGAAGCTTCGGATGCCGAGGTGTAGATCTGGGTTCCCGAGGCTAAGTGTACCACTAATTCCGCCGGATAAGGGGTTTTAAATTTAATTTGTTGGACCCTGAGGTGCGGAAATAAAGGCGCGTAATCTCTTCTTTGCCACTGCGTCAAGGGGGCATAATCGTTATCCAGCAGAATACGTGTTTGACCCCATAATATTTTCCCCTTTTTCCAGGCTTTGACTAATAAGGTTTCCTTAACCTGATAGCTTAGGAATCTGATGAGGAATGATCGGGGCCTAGCATCCGGCCGAGTAGGCTTTGGGCCCAGGGCTCGATGGGCCCTCTCAATATCTAGCTGGTGCTCCGGATCAAGAGCTAGGGCCGTGCGGAGGAAGTAATCAGTAAAAGCTCTGGGATCTGAGTCCTCCTCCCTTGGGATACCAAATACTAGAATATTTGCCTCGACTCCTATTTTCTGCATCTTCTTGGCGTAGTGATTGTGTGATTTGCTCCAATAGGATTGATTTTATTGTGGTCTCCAAGTTATCTAAACGCGTCGCATTAGCCGTTAACTATGTTCGACTTCTGTCAGTCAGGCCTCCAAATTAACAAGGTCACTTCTTAGCTCTTTCAAGGAGTAGCGGACCTCTTCACGGAAGTCTGAGATAGTTTGAGCATCACATCAGTAGAGGTAGAGGTCTCTGGTAGTTTCCTGGACTGTTTGGTTTTTGTTGTTGGTGCTGGTGTTTTCTATCAGAGCCATGCGAGGTTTTAGAGTGGTCCTCACTGTCATCGGAGAGCATCTAGTCTCTATCTGTTTGGTCAGCAATCGGAAGGAATCGATTTCTGGAGGACTTAGTCATAGCCAAGTAATGACTCAGAGCAATCTTAGATGTATAATAGATTGTCCTGAAGCACTATTTTAATGCTGATTGCTCTGTTTTGGAGTTTGTTAGGCAAGAGCTATTCCAACGAGAGGTTCTCTAGGGCATACCGGAACCGGAAGTCAGCCCTTTTTCCATAATTCTTGATCTTTCTGTCTATCTTCACCATTCATCACTGCTTCCCACCCACGTTCCCCTCTTGGGCCTCAGACTCTGGGCTGTGCCTCCCCGTTCTTGTTTCCCTTGAGGTCACGTGGACTATTTCCAGCTGGTACCTCAGGACCATCTTCCTCTTGAGATGGAGGTAAGTTGGGTGAAGGGGCAAGCAGAGTTGCTTAACTTTTGGGGGGGGGGTTGTTTCCTGGAGCCTTTTTTCCTGGAACCCTGGGGAGGGTCTACCCTAGGAGTCTCAGGTCCTTACGGTCCCAGATGTTTTCCCACACCATAGGTGTGGGTAATTAGGCCCTTTCCTGGGTTAGTTCGGATTCGGAGGGCTCTGGGGATTCTCCCCCTTTCTTCTGCTTCTTTTCCACACCACTGCCTCCAGCAGAGTCTATTTATAGGCAGTGACCCTCCTTCTTTCAAGTTTCCCCCCACTGGGGGGGTGACTAAGGCTTTCCCCTTCAAGATCTTGATATAAGGAGAAGAGACTCTGCCACAAGGGGTGCTTCCCCTTCCTAGCAACACTTTAAAACAGGAGTGGGATCCTCAACTTCCCTTCTGGTGGCAGGGCTTACCAGGTTCCGTTTTCCTTGCCAATCTCCCAGTTACTCTGCTTCTTGAGTTATAGCACTCCCCTTTGGGAATCACGCTCTTGGTTTGAGACAGTGGACCCTGGCAGGGATAGGCTGAGACCGGGTCCTCTTCCCACGGTCTCTTAGCATCCTCCTTCAGGGAGTTGTGAAGGGTCTATTAACTCCTTCCCTTTTCTTCCCTCTCTCTTTTCTGTCTCCTTTCTTTCATCTTGCTTGCTTGTCCAGAGGATGGGGACCCCTATTCCAGACCCCTAGGGTAATCCTGTCTTCTTCTCAGAATTATATCTTTTTCTGTTTATATCCTTTCCTCTAGCTGTCTCTTGGGCTCCCTTGCCCCACCCTCTTCTTTTCTCTGTACCTATCTTCTTCACTGTCTGGCTTACACAGAACTGAGGTGAGGTAGGAGTCGGTGTCGTCTACTGGCCATCCCTTGGCGCCACGTTGTCCATCTGCCTCAAGGGCGGCACTGTGTCAGCGCTTCTCTCCCTGGGAAAAAAATTGCTCCTGCAGGGTCCTGATCCTCCGGTCATAACCCACCAGTGAATGGTGAAGATACACAGAAAGATCAAGAAATATGGTAGGTATGTAATTTTCATTTCCACGACAGCACGATGTAGTGTTGCGAAAGCACCTTTTATGTCACAAATGCCCTCAGTACTGGCGATGCGGCAGCCATTCTGCTTCCAGTTAGCAGTGAACAAAAATGTTTTAATTCAAAGTAGCATGCCACTTGGTAACCACAGACTATTGTGTTTACCTAAATGGGACATTAGGAACAGGATCCTGATATCAGATTTTCAAAATAATCCCCAGAAATGTGCTTTTCCCTGTTTGTACTTTCATAAGTTTGGAGGCACTGTGGCAGCATAGTGTTACTTATCATGACATTTCACGATCACTGTTGCAATTTGTGACAGTACCATTAAAAACACATTTTTGCCATTTCCTGCAACTAAGCGGTTTGGACTTTTGGGCTGAAATTTACTGGGTTGAAGGGGCTTGCCCTACAGATCTGCCTTTTGCTGATTTGGTTAAACAAGTTACACTCTTCTAGAGTTGCAGCACTTCAAAGCTGCAAATTTTCCATAGGATTACATTGTGGCATCCGCCAAAGCCACAGTTTCATTGCCACCTCACTGCCAGTACACGGTTTGGACTTTTGGGCTGAAATGTGCAGGGTGGCAAGCCTTTGCGCCACAGATGGGCCTTTTGCTGGTTTGGTTCAAAAATGTACACCGGTTCCAGAATTACAGCAATCTGAAATTGCAAATTTTCCCATAGGATAGCACTGTGGCAGCCGCGGTGCCTATATCTTGAAAATAGTTCTAGATATGGATTTTTTACTAAGTGCAGCTTAGTACACATTAGGTGTACTAAGCACACATGGAAGTGGCTAGGTCATGAATACAACTGAGAAAGAATTTTTCCACAGTTGCTTCAGTTACTGAGATATTATTATTGTTGTTTTGTTTTTGTTGAATTTTGTTGACCCGGTAAGCCCACTGGGCCTAGAAGTCTCTTTTTCAGGGGCGACCCGGGAGGGTATACAGATGGTAAGCAACTGAAATTGAATCAGATTAAGCTGTTGGTGGTATTTTTAGTGAATGAGGGAAATTTGGCCAGGACACTGGGGAAATTTCCCTACTCTTCTGCAGAGAGGCTGAAGCTGCAGGAGGGTTCGTGGATGTTCAGTATGTCTCAGAAGATGGATGGGGATGGTCAGGTTCTTGGAGTTCCTGACACTATGCATATCCAAACTGAAGAGATAAATCTTGGAGATAAGGAACAGTTACAAAGAGCTATTTTGAGAACCCTGTAATACCAACCCTGTATTTTCATCTGAAATGGATATAGATACTGAAGAACTGAAATTGCAGACAGATATGGAAGAAAAGAAGAAATAACTGTTGGAATTAATTATTACAGCTGAGATGGAATTTAATTTAAGCAGGTCCAAATTGGAAGAAAAACGGAAGAAAAGAAGCGGTCTGATGAAGCCCTTCGTTAGGAACTGATAAATGCTCCCCGCAGTACAGAGTCGGCCATTTTGTTGAATAACTGTGGGGTATCTGTGAATCCCGAGCACCTTCAGGTGCAGAACTTATACAGACAGCAGAGACAAATGACCCTGTTGAATGGTCACCTGAGGAAGCATTACAGCACACAGGTTGGATTTACCAAAAGGACGGTGGGTTCCTGATCCTGTTATCCTATTCGAGGCTCACCAGATCATTTGACCGTACACAACAATGAAGAACCAGAAGTGGGTCCTTTCCATGGAATGCCTGATGCAGGTCGAGAACCTAAGTCCCTGATGGCCCTCACTGCAGCTGCGCATAATGGAACTGAGGCGAGGGAAAAGGTTGCTGTGCCAGACACAGTCCTTCCTTTGCAGGACATCCAGGATCAAGTATTGCCACTGACTTCTTTGCAGGAACAGATTAATCGTATGGACATTTTGGCAAGTGATGCAAGGACTGTAAGAGAGCGGGTCAGTGATCCAGGGTCGGAGTCCCATTTCGCAGGTACAAGCGATCAAACTGGGAGGAGGGAATCCCCTGTACAGGACCAATACAGACTTGACTTATGTGGGGTTGTTTTGCAAACCAGAGGAAGCAGCAAAAAGGAGACTTCTTGTATGTGTCTGTTATACTGGGAAAGTTCTGATTCCCCAGACAGGCTTTGGGTGGGAAGTCATTGATTAAAGATTCAATGGGATTAACTCCCTCAGAGGTTTATGCTGTCATTCATGCACTGGGAGACCAGAACTACGATGTTAGTTTTGTACTATTAAGTCACTGGACAAATTTTGGAAATTATATTATGAACTGAAAGATTTGGAGTTATGGAAAGAGTTTATAGCTATTCCTATAATGAAACCAACAATTAAAACCTTAACAGTGTTGTTTGGAATGAGGGTGGATGTTAATATTACTTTTGGTTAGAGAAGAGGTGCATGAGTTTTGATCATCCAGAGCAATTATGGATGAGAATGGGTTCTGGAATGGGGTGGGGTGGAACTTTTGGGTACAGCTTAAGAAAACTGAGATAGGTATACAGCATTTGACAAGCTCTTTTTGGGGGTAGAGATCGGGGCATATTATTCTATGCAGGCCAGCCTAAGAGTTACTTTAACCCATCTAAATAGTGCCGTGATAGCATTAAGTGTTTTCATTGTAGGGTGCTGGGCCATTCCGCTCCACAATGTACTTTCTATCTGCAATCTTTGTGGGACGAAACATAGTTTCCAAGAGTGCCCATTAGGGGCACATAATTCGGATGATATATCTGACCCTGATATCTTACTGACCCAAGCACGGAAGCCATTTAGACAGTCTGAGGGATGTGATGATGATGCCCCCTTCCAATCTAGATGTAGAGGGAGAAGTAGAGGTGGTAAAGTACAGTTATGTAAGAACTTACCGTAACAGTAGATCTTTGAGAGGAGCTCTTGCAGCAGGCTATAACAATTAGGACTATGCCGCAGGCACTAGGACCACACGGAAAAACTTCTACCAGCAATACCAGTGGGGGACCGCCCCCGACGCTGGCCCCGCCCTGACGTCGGTCAGGGTACAAGAGGGGGCGGACCCAGCTCCACCTCAGTTCTCCGCTTCGTACCCATAAGAAGGCCTGGCAGAGAAGGAGGCGAAGCCTACCATCAATAAGAGAAGAGATACCTGCACACTCCAAGGAGAGGCGGGAGAAAACAGCGCCTGCAAGAGCTCCTCTCGAAGATCTACTATTACAGTAAGTTCTTATGTAACTGTACTATCTTACTTGAGTAGAAACTAGCCTCATAAGCGAAGAGATAGCTAAACCAGGAGAAGATATACTGACTCCAAGAGACCTTCAGGACAAGAGTCCTTGCAAAACCGCTAGGCCAAAGCCAGCCTGGCGTCTGGAGACGATATCCAAGCTGTAATGCTTTACAAAGGTATGCACCGAGTTCCAGGTCACGGCCACACAGATGTCCTGAATGGCGACATTCCGCATCGCGGCAAAAGAAGTTGCCACTCCTCTGGTGGAGTGACCCCTAACCGGACCTGGCAGCGGTTTCTTGTGATGCTCGTAGCAAAACGAGACGCAATGGACTATCCATTTGGAGATAGTCTGCTTGACACCGGTTGACCCAAGCGTTGTGGCGCAAAAGCCACAAAGACCTGCTCCGATTTACAGTGTTGAACCGTTCTATTGAGGTAATACCTCAGGGATCTGTGGACATCCAATGTGTGGAGCAGAACCTCCCCTCTATTGGAAGGGGAAGAAAAATAAACTGGAAGATCAACCAACTGGTTGAGGGTCAACTCCGAGACCACTTTGGGAAGAAACTTAGGATTAGTTCTGAGGGAAACCCTTTCCCTATGAAAAACCAAATAGGGCTCTTTACACATCAGAGCCTGCAGCTCGGAAACTCTTCGAGCGGAAGTAACAGCAACCAGAAAACAAATTTTCCAAGACAGGTATCGCAGCTCACAAGTCACTGCGGGTTCAAAAGGGGGAAGGGTGAGTTTCTCCAACACAAACAGGAGGTCCCAGGGTGGGACACAGTCCCTGATGGGAGGTCTCAAGTGAAGAACCCCCTGAGGAAGGTGTGGGCCACTTCCAACTGGGCCAATGCTCTGTCTCCCATTAGAGCATGATAGGCCGAGATCGCCCACATATGCACCTTGATAGAGGAATAGCTCAGGCCTTTCTCATATAAGGAGAGGAGATACTGCAAAGCGGAGTTCACAGAGCAGGTGACTGGGTCTAAATGCTGTGGCAAGGCTTAAAGGCAGAAACGTTCCCACTTCATAGCGTAAGCGGAGCGAGTAGAGGGCTTTCTTGCAGACGCTAAGACCTCAGCCACTTCTGGGGAAACCCCGTATCTGTTCTTAGCTACGTTTGGAGGAGCCAAGCATGAAGGTGCAGGGTCTGAGATCCGGGTGAACCAGAGAACCCTGGTCCTGGGACAGCAGTTGCGAGCATATGGGCAGCGGGATTGGAGGTTCCTGGGACAACCGCTGCAGGAGTGGGAACCAAATCTGTCGGGGCCAATTGGGGGCCACAAGGATCATGCGTGCCCCCTCTGCCTGTAGTTGAGCAGAACCCTCTGGATGAGAGGGAAGGGCGGAAAGGCATAAAGAAACCTCCCTGCCCAACAAAGGGATAACGCGTCTGGCCAAAAAATGCCAGGCGCGTGCTCTCGTAAGCAAAATCGTGGCAGTTTGGTGTTGCGTGGTGACGCAAAGAGATCTAGCTCGGGAAGGCCCCACTTTCTGAAGAGCTGATCCACTACGGATTGAAGCAATTCCCACTCGTGCACTCTGGCCCATGACCTGCTGAGGTTGTCGGCCAGTGTGTTTAGGACTCCTGGAACGTGCATAGCCGACAGATGAATGCCCGTTCCAGTGCCCAGTATCAGACTCTCATCGCCTCCCGGCAAAGAGGATATGAATGGGTGCCTCCTTGCTTGTTGATGTAAAAGACGACCACCATGTTGTCCGTCTGAACTAGAAGAGAGCCGGGTACCAGGTCCCTTGAAATGCCTGAAGAGCGTAGAGGACTGCTCGCATATCCTGGACATTGATGTGGAGGGACTGTTCCTCGGGTGACCAAACCCCTTGCGTTCGGCGAACACCAAGATGAGACCCCCAACCCAGGTCTGAGGCATCCGTCGTTAGAGTCTGACCTGGAGGCTCCGGACGAAAGCTAACCCCTTTCTCCAGATTGCTGGGGTCCAGCCACCAAAGCAACGTTCTCCTGACTCAGAGATCCTGACTAAAGCATCCAGGTCGTCGGAGTATTGATCCCACTGCACCCTGAGCATCCATTGTGGGATTCTCATGTGGCGGCGGGCCAAGGGTGTTACTGGGATGGCCGCCGCCATATGCCCCAGTAGACTGAGGAAGTTCCGAGCCGGAACTCGAGGTGCTATGGAGATCCGTTCTGCCAAACTTCACAGGCGAACTCCCCTGTCCTGTGGGAGAAATGCCATGCCCTGGGCCAGGTCAAGTCACTCAATGAAGGAGGGTTTGGCTGGGCTCTGGGGATGACTTTTTTCAAGTTCAGGGTGATCCCAGCTCTCGGAATGAAGTATAGGCATCTCCGAGAGAGGCGTAGGAGGCCGCCCTTGACGAGGCCTGAGAAGCCAGTCATCGAGGTGAGGAAAACATAATGGCCTGACGCCTTAGAGCCGCAGCCACCACTGCTAGGCATTTGTAAGAGACCAGAGTGGAAGAAGGCTGACAGGAGCACCGGAATTGATAATGTGCCCCTGGAAGTGGAACCTCAGAAACTTCCTGTGGGAGAGAAGAACCTAGATAAGCAAGTCACATCCTGCATGTCAAGAGAACAGAGCCAATCCCCTTGGTGCAGTAGAGGGAGGAGACCCTGAAGAGTCACCATCCTGAACTTTTTGTACTCTATAAAGAGATTTAAAGGACAGAGATCCAGAATGGGACGAAGGTCCCCCGTCTTTTTTGGGATCAGAAAAAAGTGGGAGTAGAACCCCTGACCCCACGGGAACTCTTTCTATTGCTCTCTTCTGCAGGAGGGCCTGAATTTCTCCTTCCAAGAGTGGAATGTGAGGAGGAGGATAACGGGAGAGCTTTGGTGGAGTACGTGGAGGGAACTCTGTGAACTCCAACGTGTGTCCTCTCCGAATGACGTCCAAGACCCACTGATCTGTGGTAACAGAGCTCCACCCTTTGAGATGAAGGGAGAAGGCCCCTCAACCAGTTCTCCTGGACGCCTGACCACGGGGGCGGAAGGAGTCATTGGGCAGAACCGGGTAGGGAGAGAGGCCTGGGAGGACTTAGGCCCATGGGCGGAAGGTCCACCAGACTGCTGGTTTTCGGATCTCCGGCGGAAGCCACCTCTGCCCTGCTGTGAACCTCGGGCTGAAGTCTGATTGCCTGAGGACTTGCAAAAAAGCTGACGGCGATGGGGGCGTCGCTGGTCGCCACGGTACATCTGGCGGACCGACCAGATTGACTTACCCGATTCCTGGAAACGGGAGATCAAGGACTCCGTCTCCTGCCCAAACAAAACAGTACCCTGAAACGGTAGGTTCCGGATACCGGACTGCAGATCCTGGTGGAAGCCCGAAAGCCTCAACCAGGCATAGCGTCTGAGACAAACCCCAGAGGCGGCTGCCCTGGCTGCCGTATCTGCAGTATCGTACGAGGCCCTCAGAACATGTGTGCCTACGTCCGAGCCCGACTGTAAGAGAGCCAGGAGCTCCGAATTCTTATCGGAGTCTGGCATGGCCTGTGCCAGCTCAAGGCCCGTTCCCATAACGCATTCTGGAACTGCACCATATGCATGAGGAAGTTCAGGGATCGAATGGAGCAGGTGGAAGCAGTGTAAACTTTCTTGCCCACCTGATCCAGGTAATGGGACTCCTAGTCAGGAGGCTGGGAGGTGAGGTGCCGCGGCTGTCGAGACTTGTCATGAGCAGCCGTGATCACAGTGGAGTCTGCCTGAGGGTGTTCCGCCAAGAAGGGTTCAGCCCTCGGAGCCTTGTAAAGCCTGTCCAACTTTTTGGGAACTGCCGGGATGGAGGCTGGGCGCAGCCAGGTGGATCTAGTCAGGTCCTGAAAAGTATCCACCAGAGGAGGAATGACCAAAGACTTTGGCTCCTTCTGCCTCAGGTATTTGGCCAATCTCCGGCGTTCCGGGTCCAGGTCTTCCGTGTCCCACTCATTGGAAGCCTGGATATGCCTCATGACGTCCATGAATGTGGGATCGTCCAGAGGCGAGTGAGGCATGTCCTTCTCCTCAGGGGAGCGCTTGAGGCTCAGGGAAGACGAAGAGGATGATGAGAAAGAGGAGGACCAACTATCCGACTTAGAGTAGTCTGGTTCTGCCTCATGTCCATGCCTACGCAGATGTCGGTATGCAGGGGACCAACGATGGTCCGAAGGCCGAATCGGTCCCTGGACCCGGCAGACGGGCGATGACTGATGTCGGTCGGAGACTGGCGCTGGGAACCGTCCGCTGGTAGCGAAGGAGCTCCGAGAGCAGAGCGGGACCCGGCCGTCGGTCAGTCGAAACCATACAGCGACGTCGGTGGTCCTCGGATTGGGAGGCGGGGAATGAGCCTAGACAGGCGAAAATGGCGCTCGAGGACCTCAACGGAGGTCTAGCCCTCTGGCTGTGGTTCACCGCAAGATCGGTACGGTGTCTGGGCGGCGACGGGTGGTATGCTTATGAACCTGCCCCCACCAAAACGAAAAAAGCTGTTTAAGCTCGTCCGGGAAGAATATTTCAGCCACCTGCTGCGGAAGAAGTCTCCTGGTGTGGCGGATTGCGACGGTGAGCTCTCCTGATGGCCGGGGAGGACTTGGGCGGCAGGGCGTGGCTGGACAACGACCGACCCGGGTCGCTTCCCCTTCAACCAGCGTCGGTACTGCAACGATGGCGGGGTGGCGACAGGGGTGCGGAGAGTCCTTACGTTCGGGCGCACCTTTAGCAAGCGGCGCCCGGTGCCGTGGTCAGTGGGCCGAAGCAGGCCACGCCACGGACTTGGTGATGACTTTGATCGGGTCACCTTGACGGCGGCTGCCCCTGATGGGCGGCCTTAGCCTGAGCAGCGGTGACTCACCAGAGCCCAAAGGATGGGCCTTCTTCAGGGAAGGTCGCGACCGCAAGCTGGACCGGGACCGGGGCTGGGACCGACTGCACTCTTTACTATGATGCTTTTTCTCCTTCTTCTTCCCCTCTGATTTTGAAAGCAGCACATCGGAAATCACAGAGTTTGGAACTCAGTGCTTTGGCTTCTCAGAAGGAACTAGAAGGGGGACAAGATCAGATCTACAGTACACTAGCTTCTTGTTGTTTTACATTGTTTCTTGTGGATTCTACTTGGTAGAAGGTTATTTCTTTTCTTTCTTACTACTAAGGGGCTAGCAGGGTATTGTTTGGGGCTGTTGGAATTTTGAAACCTGTTTTGGTAGCTACAAGTGGGCTCATTTGTTTGATTCACTGTGTGGCAGGCTGCATTGTAGAGACCTATTTCTTCTGTTTTAAAACATAATGGTGTGATTTAACTGGGTCTGTTTCTTTGAATTGGAGACATATATCTTCTAATTCCAAGCCTATTTTGATGTGTTGTTGGTGAAGCACTTTGAACTGGAGTCCTGTTTCTTTGGGTAGCAAACTTATTTTGGGGGCTTTGGTAGGGTGGTGATTCACTGTTGCTGGCTTCACTAGCTGCAAAGTTTGAGTGCAAGTGGGGGAAGGGTGCTATGGTCTGACCAGAGGCCTCAGCTACCTGATTGTTTCTGGAAGACTTGGGCTGGTCCCACCCTCGGTCCATTATTTCCTTTATACCACGGTTCTGACATCACTTCCTCAAACAGGCAAAGGATATGCACCTGTCATAGCAAAAGCAGCATCCAGGAAAGGAACAGCATGCAAGTGAAGAAGGTGACTGCTCTCTCAGTTGAAGGGAGTAAATGCAAATCTAGGAGCTTTCATAATTACTGCTCGCATTGATATTGCATTAGGAAAGGAGGTAGGAGTTTGAAGAAGGTTGTGCAATGGCTACTTAAAGTCTGTTTTGAGTGTGGATAGGAATATAAAAAGCAGTTGCTCAATATATCTAAGCGTGTGAAACAAAGGAGGTAAAGGAAATAAAAGAAAATGTTTGCACTGATAGAGGAGAGAGAGGGGAGACTTGGGGGAGTGTTTGGTATCACTACATCTGGAAGGATGGGGGTGAGCTGGTGAACGCGACAGCAATGGGTAGGGTGGTGAAGCTGCAACAACTACGGTGCAATCTTTCTAAAAATTGCCTGAGTGTGGGAGGATATTTGGTGTGCAACCACATGAAAAACATAGAAAGGAGATTGAGGGTCTGCAGGAGGAACTAAGACAGGCAAGGCAGATTGGGGGTGGGTTTAGCCCAATACTGGAGGAAGGAAGAAGGGAGATGAGGAGGAGGCGATTTAAGCCAACAGTGGTGAGAGGGGTTAGAAGAAGGAAGCAGAGACAAAGGGGCCCAGGCAGGAAGAACAAGTGCAGGAAACCAGGTCAGGAGACAAAAGACAAATGGAAGGAGAGATAAGAGACTTGTGAGGAGGCGAAGAAGTGGCAAAAGTCATGGAGTGGAAAGGAAGAACAGGTTACTATGAAGAGAGAGAGGAGCGCGGGCATTTGTGAAGGGCCTTGAAAATAGTTGTGCACTGCTAGAGAGAGGAAGAAAGGCGGAGGAGGAAATGATAAAATTAGAAGAGTAATTGATAAATGCCTGGACCAAACTGGAGGGAAAAGTTCTGCTGGGAGAACTGCAACAGAAATAAAAAGGGAAATATTGTGCAGGAGGAAGGAGGAGAGCTAGAAATGAGAGGAGATGAATGGAAGCAAGCAGGGAGTAAGAGGATGGAATCTTGGTGCTGGGGGACTCAATACTAAGAGGAGTTAGGTGGGACAGCAAGGGGAGGCAGAGTAGCATTTGGGTGGAGGCCATACCAGGAATGACAGCGGAAAGGGTGGGACAGTCTGTTCTAAATATGCTAGAAGAGGTAGGGACAAGCCTCATTTAATTATACATCTTGGGACAAGCGAAATGGCTGACAAGACAGTAGATACAGTCAGAGAGGTTTGAGGAACTAGCACAATTATGTGAGGGGCAGGAAGATCGTAACTTTTCAGAGATACTTCCTGTGCCAAAAGCAAGCACAACAAAGAAAGCTGAGAATAGGAATTTAGCGGATGGCTGGGGCCACCAGTGTTGCTAAGGGTATGGGCTGTTGGGGGTGGGAGGGACCTGGGAGGACAGTAGTCTCTATGCCAAAGACAGACTACACTTGAGTGAGGAGGAAAGAAAGTGTTGAAACAGAGGATGGAGAGTACACAGAGGAGGTTGAATTTAAACTAGGAGTGGGGGTGGCAGTTAGGGAAGAAGTAATACGAGACCACAGGTTGGAAACCATATGAGCTTACCCCCATAACAGTGACAAAGGACAAATGGCAAGTACTGTTGGTGATGCTAGGAAAGGAGGGCAGGATGGAGAGGGTGGTTACCCTTAGTGCTAAGGACTTGGGAGGAAAACTGCAGGTTACAGGTTCTCATGGCAGAGGGAGAGGCGGACATTGCAGTCATCACGGAAACATGGGCCACCCAATACAATGACTGGGACCTGTCTGTCCCAGAGTACAGATTATTTTGTAGGGACAGAGTGACTGGGAGATTAGGGGGAGTGGCACTATATGTAAAGGAAGGACTGAGGTATGTAAGGGAGGAAGGGGAGGAGGGTAGTACGGAGTCGCTTTGGATGCAAATCCAGGATTCCAAGAACAGGATTCTTAGAATGGGAGTTGGTGTACAGGCCTACATCTCAGATGGAGGGAGTTAGACAGAAACTAGCAGGACAGATCAGAAGGACCTGTGAGAAGGGTAGTGTGGTGATTGTGGGGACTTCAACATGCCAGGAGTGGACTGGAGCACCCCAACAACCAGGAACAGAAAGGAGCAGGTACTGCTGGATGCCTTCAGGACAGCTTCCTGCTGCAAATGGTCAGTGAACCAATTAGGAAATACCCTTGACCTTGTGCTGGCAAATAGGGGACCTTGAGAGAACACAGTGGAGGAACCGCTGTCAGGGTAACCACCACTCAGTAGATGGCTCACATTGGATATGGGCAAGGAAGGAGTGGAATCTAGCACAATAGTGCTGGACTTCAGGAGGCCGACTTGGGAGGATGGGGAAGTGGTAAAGGGTACCTGGCAGAATTCAATCTAGATGGACACTAACCAGGTGGGAGCTCATAAAGCTGGGGATAGTGGAGCAACCAAAACCTGCTGCAAAGCCCAGAGCAAGAAGGCTAGGGCTAGAAGCAGTCTGGTTGGAAGGGGTCATGGAAAGGTAAGGAGGGAAAACAGGGAGGGGGAGGACAGGGAGGTGCTTGATAGAGTCGAGAAGGTGACAAGGGCAGTAGAGGCCTCTATGGAACAGACTGGCACAAGGCAGGAACAAAAGGCGTGTGAGCTCCAAAGGAAGATAACCCGGAGGACCTTCAAAACCCAGGTATCCCGCTATTCAAGTGTGTGCAGGTCGGGGTATCGGAGAAGGGAGGCAGCCAGGGGAGCTAACGGCCGGGCGGGTAAGTTACCATCCAACCACGACTGGGCTACTAGGATCTCCCCAAGGCAACGCCATACTGCAAGGAAGTCCCGAGGGCTGGCGGGACAAGAAAACCGCATAAGGACCTAGCGTAGGCTCTTAGGGAAATCCCTCCACCTGATGTCAAAGCGCCTTTCCAGGACTGTTCACCTCCCGCCTCGTAATCTCAGCTCACACCCCCCCCCCAAGTAGAGATCACCATACCTGTATCATTAAACCCCATCACCTCTCAGGGCTGTCCCCCGACAGCCACTAGCTGGGATCCTTCATCGCTGAGCTGAGTCAGCCAGCGGACCACCAATAGAGAGAGGTAAAGGAGAGGGAGGGTGGGGGGAAGGGAACCGGGAGGGCACCAGAAGGAGCAATTGGGCAAATCCCAGGTGGAGCCAGGTCGCGGAAGACCAAAAAAAAAGGGGGGGGGACGCCCGGGAGGGAGTCGCCAGAGGGGCATGTAAGATGTCACCATAGTGACGGCCCTTAAGTCCAAGTTACCATCCCCTGAGTTACAGGCACATCTAGGAAAAATGGATACCTCTGGACACACAGAGATAACATCCAGGAGGGGGGCCTACCCTTTTCATAGCCAGTGAGAGAAAACCTCCAAAGTGAGGAACCCCCCACACACACCCCCCCGAAGCCACAGGGAACTGGAAGAACCAGTAAAATTCAATAATCAGTTCCTCTCAATATTGAGGTAATATTAATAAACTAGCAGTTTCAGAAGTAGGTAAAAGGATATGCTGATGTTCCTCGAAAGTCTCTTCATGTTGTTGCACTCCTAAATTGTTGAAGTCTCTGGAGCAAGGTCTGGATCATTTCGGGCTCAGTGTGTTCTCGCTGTTTATTTTGGAACTGTGGTCTCAGGGAACGTCGTGTTGTAATTTCTCTTGATTGCTCTGGGATAATACCACGCGCCTGGAGATCGCTGGAAGCTTCGGATGCCGAGGTGTAGATCTGGGTTCTAAGGGTAAGTGCACCACTAATTTCCGGATAAGGGTTTTAAATTTAATTTGTTGGACCCTGAGGTGCGGAAATAGTGCAGTAATCTCTTCTTTGCCACTATGCAAGGGGGCATAATCGTTATCCAGCAGAATACGTGTTTGACCCCATAATATTTTCCCCTTTTTCCAGGCTTTGACTAATAAGGTTTCCTTAACCTGATAGCTTAGGAATCTGATGAGGAATGATCGGGGCCTAGCATCCGGCCGAGTAGGCTTTGGGCCCAGGGCTCGATGGGCCCTCTCAATATCTAGCTGGTGCTCCGGATCAAGAGCTAGGGCCGTGCGGAGGAAGTAATCAGTAAAAGCTCTGGGATCTGAGTCCTCCTCCCCTTCGGGGATACCAAATACTCGAATATTTCGCCTCCGACTCCTATTTTCTGCATCTTCTTGACGTAGTGATTGTGTGATTTGCTCCAATAGGATTGATTTTATTGTGGTCTCCAAGTTATCTAAGCACGTCGCATTAGCCGTTAACTATGTGTCGGCTTCTGTCAGTCAGGCCTCCAAATTAACAAGGTCACTTCTTAGCTCTTTCAAGGAGTCGCGGACCTCTTCACGGAAGTCTGAGATAGTTTGAGCATCACATCAGTAGAGGTAGAGGTCTCTGGTAGTTTCCTGGACTGTTTGGTTTTTTGTTGTTGGTGCTGGTGTTTTCTATCAGAGCCATGCGAGGTTTTGGAGTGGTCCTCACTGTCATCGGAGAGCATCTCGTCTCTATCTGTTTGGTCAGCAATCGGAAGGAATCGATTTCTGGAGGACTTAGTCATAGCCAAGTAATGACTCAGAGCAATCTTAGATGTATAATAGATTGTCCTGAAGCACTATTTTAATGCTGATTGCTCTGTTTTGGAGTTTGTTAGGCAAGAGCTATTCCAACGAGAGGTTCTCTAGGGCATACCGGAACCGGAAGTCAGCCCTTTTTCCATAATTCTTGATCTTTCTGTCTATCTTCACCATTCATCACTGCTTCCCACCCACGTTCCCCTCTTGGGCCTCAGACTCTGGGCTGTGCCTCCCCCGTTCTTGTTTCCCTTGAGGTCATCGTGGACTATTTCCAGCTGGTACCTCAGGACCATCTTCCTCTCTTGAGATGGAGGTAAGTTGGGTGAAGGGGCAAGCAGAGTTGCTTAACTTTTGGGGGGGGGGTTGTTTCCTGGAGCCTTTTTTCCTGGAACCCTGGGGAGGGTCTACCCTAGGAGTCTCAGGTCCTTACGGTCCCAGATGTTTTCCCACACCATAGGTGTGGGTAATTAGGCCCTTTCCTGGGTTAGTTCGGATTCGGAGGGCTCTGGGGATTCTCCCCCTTTCTTCTGCTTCTTTTCCACACCACTGCCTCCAGCAGAGTCTATTTATAGGCAGTGACCCTCCTTCTTTCAAGTTTCCCCCCACTGGGGGGGTGACTAAGGCTTTCCCCTTCAAGATCTTGATATAAGGGAGAAGAGACTCTGCCACAAGGGGGTGCTTCCCCTTCCTAGCAACACTTTAAAACAGGAGTGGGGGATCCTCAACTTCCCTTCTGGTGGCAGGGGCTTACCAGGTTCCCGTTTTCCTTGCCAATCTCCCAGTTACTCTGCTTCTTGAGTTATAGCACTCCCCTTTGGGAATCACGCTCTTGGTTTGAGACAGTGGACCCTGGCAGGGATAGGCTGAGACCGGGTCCTCTTCCCACGGTCTCTTAGCATCCTCCTTCAGGGAGTTGTGAAGGGTCTATTAACTCCTTCCCTTTTCTTCCCTCTCTCTTTCTGTCTCCTTTCTTTCATCTTGCTTGCTTGTCAGAGGATGGGGACCCCTATTCCAGACCCCTAGGGTAATCCTGTCTTCTTCTCAGAATTATATCTTTTTCTGTTTATATCCTTTCCTCTAGCTGTCTCTTGGGCTCCCTTGCCCCACCCTCTTCTTTTCTCTGTACCTATCTTCTTCACTGTCTGGCTTACACAGAACTGAGGTGAGGTAGGAGTCGGTGTCGTCTACTGGCCATCCCTTGAGCGCCACGTTGTCCATCTGCCTCAAGGGCGGCACTGTGTCAGCGCTGGCTTCTCTCCCTGGGGAAAAAAAAATTGCTCCTGCAGGGTCCTGATCCTCCGGTCATAACCCACCAGTGAATGGTGAAGATACACAGAAAGATCAAGAAATATGGTAGGTATGTAATTTTCATTTCCACACGACAGCACGATGTAGTGTTGCGAAAGCACCTTTTTATGTCACAAATGCCCTCAGTACTGACGTGCGGCAGCCATTCTGCTTCCAGTTAGCAGTGAACAAAAAATGTTTTAATTCAAAGTAGCATGCCACTTGGTAACCACAGACTATTGTGTTTACCTAAATGGGACATTAGGAACAGGATCCTGATATCAGATTTTCAAAATAATCCCCAGAAATGTGCTTTTCCCTGTTTGTACTTTCATAAGTTTGGAGGCACTGTGGCAGCATAGTGTTACTTATCATGACATTTCACGATCACTGTTGCAATTTGTGACAGTACCGGCCCCAAAAACACATTTTTTGCCATTTCACTGCAACTAAGCGGTTTGGACTTTTGGGCTGAAATTTACTGGGTTGAAGGGGCTTGCCCCACAGATCTGCCTTTTGCTGATTTGGTTAAACAAGTTACACTGCTTCTAGAGTTGCAGCACTTCAAAGCTGCAAATTTTCCCATAGGATTACATTGTGGCATCCGCCAAAGCCACAGTTTCATTGCCACCTCACTGCCAGTACACGGTTTGGACTTTTGGGCTGAAATGTGCAGGGTGGCAAGCCTTTGCGCCACAGATGGGCCTTTTGCTGGTTTGGTTCAAAAATGTACACCGGTTCCAGAATTACAGCAATCTGAAATTGCAAATTTTCCCATAGGATAGCACTGTGGCAGCACATGCTATATCTTGAAAATAGTTCTAGATATGGATTTTTATTAGTGCAGCTTAGTACACATTAGGTGTACTAAGCACACATGGAAGTGGTTAGGTCATGAATACAACTGAGAAAGAATTTTTCCACAGTTGCTTCAGTTACTGAGATATTATTATTGTTGTTTTGTTTTTGTTGAATTTTGTTGACCCGGTAAGCCCACTGGGCCTAGAAGTCTCTTTTTCAGGGGCGACCGGGGGAAGGGGTATACAGATGGTAAGCAACTGAAATTGAATCAGATTAAGCTGTTGGTGGTATTTTTAGTGAATGAGGGAAATTTGGCCAGGACACTGGGGAAATTTCCCTACTCTTGCTGCAGAGGGCGCTGAAGCGCTGCAGGAGAGTTCGTGGATGTTCAGTATGTCTCAGAAGATGGATGGGGATGGTCAGGTTCTTGGAGTTCCTGACACTATGCATATCCAAACTGAAGAGATAAATCTTGGAGATAAGGAACAGTTACAAAGAGCTATTTTTGAGAACCCTGTAATACCAACCCCTGTATTTTCATCTGAAATGGATATAGATACTGAAGAACTGAAATTGCAGACAGATATGGAAGAAAAGAAGAAATAACTGTTGGAATTAATTATTACAGCTGAGATGGAATTTAATTTAAGCAGGTCCAAATTGGAAGAAGAACGGAAGAAAAGAAACGGTCTGTGGCAAGCCCTTCGTTAGGAACTGATAAATGCTCCCCTGCGAGTACAGAGTCGGCCATTTTGTTGAATAACTGTGGGGTATCTGTGAATCCCGAGCACCTTCAGGGTGCAGAACTTATACAGACGGCAGAGACAAATGACCCTGTTGAATGGTCACCTGAGGAAGCATTACAGCACACAGGTTGGATTTACCAAAAAGGAGCGGTGGGTTCCTGATCCTGTTATCCCTATTCGAGGCTCACCAGATCATTTGACCGTACACAACAATGAAGAACCAGAAGTGGGTCCTTTCCATGGAATGCCTGATGCAGGTCGAGAACCTAAGTCCCTGATGGCCCTCACTGCAGCTGCGCATGATGGAACTGAGGCGAAGGAAAAGGTTGCTGTGCCAGACACAGTCCTTCCTTTGCAGGACATCCAGGATCAAGTATTGCCACTGACTTCTTTGCAGGAACAGATTAATCGTATGGACATTTTGGCAAGTGATGCAAGGACTGTAAGAGAGCGGGTCAGTGATCCAGGGTCGGAGTCCCATTTCGCAGGTACAAGCGATCAAACTGGGAGGAGGGAATCCCCTGTACAGGACCAATACAGACTTGACTTATGTGGGGTTGTTTTGCAAACCAGAGGAAGCAGCAAAAAGGAGACTTCTTGTATGTGTCTGTTATACTGGGAAAGTTCTGATTCCCCCAGACAGGCTTTGGGTGGGGAAGTCATTGATTAAAGATTCAATGGGATTAACTCCCTCAGAGGTTTATGCTGTCATTCATGCACTGGGAGACCAGAACTACGATGTTAGTTTTTGTACTATTAAGTCACTGGACAAATTTTGGAAATTATATTATGAACTGAAAGATTTGGAGTTATGGAAAGAGTTTATAGCTATTCCTATAATGAAACCAACAATTAAAACCTTAACAGTGTTGTTTCGGAATGAGGGGGTGGATGTTAATATTACTTTTTGGTTAGAGAAGAGGTGCATGAGTTTTGATCATCCACGAGCAATTATGGATGAGAATGGGTTCTGGAATGGGGGGGTGGGGTGGAACTTTTGGGTACAGCTTAAGAAAACTGAGATAGGTATACAGCATTTGACAAGCTCTTTTTTGGGGGGGGTAGAGATCGGGGCATATTATTCTATGCAGGCCAGCCTAAGAGTTGCTTTAACCCATCTAAATAGTGCCGTGATAGCATTAAGTGTTTTCATTGTGGGGTGCTGGGCCATTCCGCTCCACAATGTACTACCCCCCTATCTGCAATCTTTGTGGGGACGACGAACATGGTTTCCAAGAGTGCCCGTGGGCTGCACATAATTCGGATGATATATCTGACCCTGATATCTTACTGACCCAAGCACGGAAGCCATTTAGACAGTCTGAGGGATGTGATGATGATGCCCCCTTCCAATCTAGATGTAGAGGGAGAAGTAGAGGTGGTAAAGTACAGTTATGTAAGAACTTACCGTAACAGTAGATCTTTGAGAGGAGCTCTTGCAGCAGGCTATAACAATTAGGACTATGCACTGGCACTAGGACCCACGAGGAAAAACTTCTACCAGCAATACCAGTGGGGGACCGCCCCCGACGCTGGCCCCGCCCTGACGTCGGTCAGGGTACAAGAGGGGGCGGACCCAGCTCCACCTCAGTTCTCCCGCCAGTACCCATAAGAAGGCCTGGCAAGAGAAGGAGGCGAAGCCTACCATCAATAAGAGAAGAGAAGATACCTGCACACTCCAAGGGGGAAGGCGGGAGGGAAAACAGCGCCTGCTGCAAGAGCTCCTCTCGAAGATCTACTGTTACGGTAAGTTCTTATGTAACTGTACTATCTTACTTCGAGGTAGAGCTAGCCTCATAGCGAAGAGATAGCCGACCCCGGGAGGAGGAATATGCTGACTCCAGAGACCTTCAGGACAAGAGTCCTTGCAAAACCGCTAGGCCAAAGCCAGCCTGGCGTCTGGAGACGATATCCAAGCTGTAATGCTTTACAAAGGTATGCACCGAGTTCCAGGTCACGGCCACACAGATGTCCTGAATGGCGACATTCCGCATCGCGGCAAAAGAAGTTGCCACTCCTCTGGTGGAGTGACCCCTAACCGGACCTGGCAGCGGTTTCTTGTGATGCTTCGTAGCAAAGCGAGGCGCAATGGACTATCCATTTGGAGATAGTCTGCTTGGACACCCGTTGACTCCAAGCGTTGCTAGGCTAAAGCCACAAAGACCTGCTCCATTTACAGTGTTGAACGTTCTATTGAGGTAATACCTCAGGGATCTGTGGACATCCAATGTGTGGAGCAGAACCTCCCTCTATTGGAAGGGGAAGAAAATAAACTGGAAGATCAACCAACTGGTTGAGGGTCAACTCGAGACCACTTTGGGAAGAAACTTAGGATTAGTTCTGAGAAACCTTTCCTATGAAAAACCAAATAGGGCTCTTTACACATCAGAGCCTGCAGCTAGGAAACTCTTGACGGGTAACAACAAACCAGAAAACAAATTTTCCAAGACAGGTATCGCAGCTCACAAGTCATCATGGGTTCAAAAGGGGAAGGGTGAGTTTCTCCAACACAAACAGGAGGTCCCAGGGTGGGACACAGTCCTGATGGGAGGTCTCAGTGAAGAACCCCTGAGGAAGGTGTGGGCCACTTCCAACTGGGCCAATGCTCTGTCTCCATTAGAGCATGATAGGCCGAGATCGCCCACATATGCACCTTGATAGAGGAATAGCTCAGGCCTTTCTCATATAAGGAGAGGAGATACTGCAAGCGAGGTTCACAGAGCAGGTGACTGGGTCTAAATGCTGTGGCAAGGCTTAAAGGCAGAAACGTTCCCACTTCATAGCGTAAGCGGAGCGAGTAGAGGGCTTTCTTGCAGACGCTAAGACCTCAGCCACTTCTGGGGAAACCCCGTATCTGTTCTTAGCTACGTTTGGAGGAGCCAAGCATGAAGGTGCAGGGATCTGAGATCCGGGTGAACCAGAGAACCCTGGTCCTGGGACAGCAGTTGCGAGCATATGGGCAGCGGGATTGGAGGTTCCTGGGACAACCGCTGCAGGAGTGGAAACCAAATCTGTCGGGGCCAATTGGGGGCCACAAGGATCATGCGTGCCCCCTCTGCCTGTAGTTTGAGCAGAACCCTCTGGATAAGAGGGAAGGGCGGAAAGGCATAAAGAAACCTCCCTGCCCAACAAAGGGATAACGCGTCTGGCCAAAAAATGCCAGGCGCGTGCTCTCGTAAGCAAAATCGTGGCAGTTTGGTGCGTGGTGACGCAAAGAGATCTAGCTCGGGAAGGCCCCACTTTCTGAAGAGCTGATCCACTACGGATTGAAGCAATTCCCCACTGCACCTGGCCCATGACCTGCTGAGGTTGTCGGCCAGTGTGTTTAGGACTCCTGGAACGATGCATACCGTCGTACAGATGAATGCCCGTTCCAGTGCCCAGTATCAGACTCTCATCGCCTCCCGGCAAAGAGGATATGAATGGGTGCCTCCTTGCTTGTTGATGTAAAAGACGACCACCATGTTGTCCGTCTGAACTAGAAGAGAGCCGGGTACCAGGTCCTCTTGAAATGCCTGAAGAGCGTAGAGGACTGCTCGCATATCCTGGACATTGATGTGGAGGGACTGTTCCTCGGGTGACCAAACCCCTTGCGTTCGGCGAACACCAAGATGAGACCCCAACCCAGGTCTGAGGCATCCGTCAGAGAGTCTGACCTGAGGCTCCGGACGAAAGCTAACCCTTTCTCCAGATTGCTGGGTCCAGCCACCAAAGCAACGTCTCTCCTGACTCAGAGATCCTGACTCAAAGCATCCAGGTCGTCGGAGTATTGATCCCACTGCACCCTGAGCATCCATTGTGGGATTCTCATGTGGGCGGCCAAGGGTGTTACTGGGATGGCCGCCATATGCCCCAGTAGACTGAGGAAGTTCCAGCCGGAACTCGAGGTGCTATGGAGATCCGTTCTGCCAAACTTCACAGGCAACTCCCTGTCCTGTGGGAGAAATGCCTAGCCCTGGACGGAGTCCAGAGTCATCCATGAAGGCGAGGTTTGGCTGGGCTCTGGGATGACTTTTTCAAGTTCAGGTGATCCCCAGCTCTCGGAATAGAGTATAGGCATCTCCGAGAGAGGCGTAGGAGGCTGCCTTTGGACGGGCTGAGGAAGCCAGTCATCGAGGTAAGGGAAAACATAATGGCCTGAGCGCCTTGAGCGCAGCCACCACTGCTAGGCATTTGCAAAGACTCATGGAGTGGAAGAAAGGCTGAACGGAGCACCGGAATTGATAATGTGCCCCTGGAAGTGGAACCTCAGAAACTTCCTGTGGGGAGGAAAGACCTAGATAAGCACGCATCCTGCATGTCAAGAGAACAGAGCCAACCCTTTGGTGCAGTAGAGGAGGAGACCCTGAAGAGTCACCATCCTGAACTTTTTGTGTACCTATAAAGAGATTTAAAGGACAGAGATCCAGAATGAACCAAGGTCCCCGTCTTTGGGATCAGAAAAAGTGGGAGTAGAACCCCTGACCCCACGGGAACTCTTTCTATTGCTCTCTTCTGCGGGAGGGCCTGAATTTCTCCTTCCAAGAGTGGAATGTGAGGAGGAGGATAACGGGAGAGCTTTGGTGGAGTACGTGGAGGGAACTCTGAGAACTCCAACGTGTGTCCTCTCCGAATGACGTCCAAGACCCACTGATCTGTGGTAACAGAGCTCCACCCTTTGAGATGAAGGGAGAAGCAGCCCCCAACCAGTTCTCCCTGGACGTCTGACCACGGGGGCGGAAGGGAGTCATTGGGCAGAACCGGGGGTAGGGAGAGAGGCCTGGGAGGACTTAGGCCCATGGGCGGAAGGTCCACCAGACTGCTGGTTTTCGGATCTCCGGCGGAAGCCACCTCTCTGCCCCTGCTGGGAACCTCGGGCTGAAGTCTGATTGCCTGAGGACTTGCAAAAAGCTGACGGGCGATGGGGCGCCTGGTCGCCACGGTACATCTGGCGGACCGACCAGATTGACTACTCTGATTCCTGGAAACTGGAGATCAAGGACTCGTCTCCTGCCCAAACAAAACAGTACCCTGAAACGGTAGGTTCCGATACTGACTGCAGATCCTGGTGAAGCCCGAAGCCTCAACCAGGCATGGCGCCTGAGACAAACCCCAGAGGCGGCTGCCCGCTGGCCGTATTCGTGCATCGCACGAGGCCCTCAGAACATGTGTGCCTACGTCCGAGCCCGACTGTAAGAGAGCCAGGAGCTCCAATTCTTCTGGAGTCTGGCATGGCCTGTAGCTAGCTCAAGACCCCGTCTCCAGCACGCATTCTGGAACTGCACCATATGCATGAGGAGTTCAGGGATCGAATGGAGCAGGTGGAAGCAGTGTAAACTTTCTTGCCCACCTGATCCAGGTAACGGGACTCTAGTCAGGAGGCTGGGAGGTGAGGTGTCATGCTGTCGAGACTTGTCATGAGCAGCCGTGATCACAGTGGAGTCTGCCTGAGGGTGTTCACCAAGAAGGGTTCAGCCCTCGGGCCTTGTAAAGCCTGTCCAACTTTTGGGAACTGCGGATGGAGGCTGGGCGCAGCCAGGTGGATCTAGCTGTGTCCTGAAAAGTATCCACCAGAGAGGAATGACCAAAGACTTTGGCTCCTTCTGCCTCAGGTATTTGGCCAATCTCCGGCGTTCCGGGTCCAGGTCTTCGCGTGTCCCACTCATTGGAAGCCTGGATATGCCTCATGACGCCCATGAATGGGATCGTCCAGAGGCGAGTGAGGCATGTCCTTCTCCTCAGGGGGCGCTTGAGGCCCAGGGAGGCGAAGAGATGATGAGAAAGAGGAGGAGACCGACTATCCGACTTAGAGTAGTCTGGTTCTGCCCTCATGTCCATGCCTACGCAGGATGTCGGTTATGCAGGGGATCAACGATGGTCCAAGACCGGATCCGTCCCTGGACCGACTATCGGAGCGATGACTGATGTCTGTCAGAGACTGACGCTGGAACCGTCCCGCTTGCGCGAGAAGGGCTCGGGAACTGTAGGACCGGCCCACGGTCAGTCAGCCATACAGCGGCGTCGGTGGTCCTTTGATTGGGAGCGGGAATGAGCCTAGACAGGCGAAAATGGCGCCGGGACCTCAACGGAGGTCTCGCCCTCTGGCTGTGTCACCGCCAGATCGAACTGTGTCTGGGCGGCGGGTGGTTGCTTGTGAACCTGCCTCACCAAACGGTGCTGTTTAAGCTCGTCTGGGAAGAATATTCCAGCCACCTGCTGCGGGAAGAAGTCTCTGAGTGGCGGATGCGACGGTGAGCTCTCCTGATGGCCGGGGGAGGACTTGGGTGAGGGGCGTGAGCTGGACAACGCCTACTCTGTCCTTGGCTTACCCAGCGCGGGTACTGCAATCCGACGGGGTGGGCGACAGGGGTGCGGAGAGTCCTTGTTCGGAGGCGCACTTCAGCAGGCGGCGCCGTGCCGTGGTCAGTAGGGCCTGGGCAGGTCCCTGCCACGGACTTGGTGATGACTTTGATCGAGTCACCTTCGGCTTGGGCTGGCTGCCCCCCATGGGCCGGGCTTTAGCCTTTGAGACGAGCGCTTGTGACTACCAGGAGCCTAAGGATGGGCCTTCTTCAGGGAAGGTCGCGACCGTAGCTGGACCGGACCGGGGTGCCAACTTGCACTCTTTCTTACGATGCTTTTCCTTCTTCTTCTGATTTTGAAAGAAAGCACAACGGAAATCACAGAGTTTGGAACTCAGTGCTTTGGCTTCTCAGAAGGAACTAGAAGGGGGACAAGATCAGATCTACAGTACAGTAGCTTCTTGTTGTTTTACATTGTTTCTTGTGGATTCTACTTGGTAGAAGGTTATTTCTTTCTTTCTTACTACTAAGGGGCTAGCAGGGTATTGTTTGGGGCTGTTGGAATTTTGAAACCTGTTTTGGTAGCTATAAGTGGGCTCATTTGTTTGATTCACTGTGTGGCAGGCTGCATTTGTAGAGACCTATTTCTTCTGTTTTAAAACATAATTGGTGTGATTTAACTGGGTCTGTTTCTTTGAATTGGAGACCTATATCTTCTAATTCCAAGCCTATTTTGATGTGTTGTTGGTGAAGCTGTTTGAATTGGAGTCCTGTTTCTTTGGGTAGCAAACCTATTTTGGGGCTTTGAGTAGAATTGTGATTCATTGTTGCTGGCTTCACTAGCTGCAAAGTTTGAGTGCAGAGTGGGGAAGGTGCTAATGGTCTGACCAGAGGCCTCAGCTACCTGATTGTTTCTGGAAGACTTGGGCTGGTCCCACCCTGGTCCATTATTTCCTTTATACCAGGGTTCTGACATCACTTCCTCAAACAGGCAAAGGATATGCACCTGTCATAGCAGAAGCAGACATCCAGGAAAGGAACAGCAGCAAGTGAAGAGGTGACTGCTCTCTCAGTGGAAGGGAAGTAAATGCAAATCTAGGAGCTTTCATTATTACTTTTCGCATTGATATTGCATTGGGAAAGGAGGAGTAGGAGTTTGAAGAAGGTTGTGCAATGGCTACTTAAAGTCTGTTTTTGAGTGTGGATAGGAATATAAAAAGCAGTTGCTCAATATATCTAAACGTGTGCAACAAAGGAGGTAAGGGAAATAAAGAAATGTTTTGCACTGATAGAGGAGGGAGAGGGGAGACTTGGGGAGTGTTTGGTATCCTGCATCTGGAAGGGTGGGGGGTCGCTGGTGGGCAACGACAGCAATGGGTAGGGTGGTAGGCTGCAACAACTGCGGTGCACCAATCTTTCTAAAAATTGCCTGGAGTGTGGGAGGATGTTTAGTGTGCAACCACATAGAAAAACTTAGAAAGGAGATTGAGGGTCTGCAGGAGGAACTAAGACAGGCAAGGCAGATTGGGGTGGGTTTAGCCCAATACTGGAGGAGGAAGAAGGGGAGATGAGGAGGGTGATTTAAGCCAACAGTGGTGAGGAGAGGTCAGAAGAAGGGAAGCAGAGACAAAGGGCCCAGGCCAGGAAGAACGATTGCCGGGAAACCAGGTCAGGAGACAAAAGACAAATGGAAGGAGGAGATAGGGACTTGTGAGGGAGGCGAAGAAGTGGCAAAAGTCATGGAGTGGAAAGGAGAGAACAGGTTACTATGAAGAGAGAGGAGGGCATTTGTGAAGGGCCTTCAGAAAATAGTTGTGCACTGCTAGAGAGGAAGAAGGTGGAGGAGGGAAATGATGAAATTAGAGGAGTAATTGATAAATGCCTGGACCAAACTGGAGCGGGAAGTTCTGCTGGGAGAACTGCAACAGGGGTAAAGGGGAAATAATGTGCAGGAGGAAGAAGAGGAGCTGGAAATGAGAGAGGGAGATGAATGGAAGCAAGCAGGGAGTAAGAGGGTGGAATCTTAGTGCTGGGGGACTCAATACTAAGAGGAGTTAGGTGGGGTAGCAAGGGGGAGAGGCATAGTCGCATTTGGGTGGAGGCCATGCCAGGAATGACAGCGGAAAGGGTGGGACAGTCTGTTCTGAAATATGCTAGAAGGGTAGGGACAAGCCTCATTTAATTATACATCTTGGGACAAATGACCTGGCTGACAAGACAGTAGATACAGTCCAGAGGAGGTTTGAGGAACTAGCACAATTATGTGAGGGGGCAGGAAGATCAGTAACTTTTTCAGAGATACTTGAGGCAAAGGCAAGCACAACAAGAAAGCTGAGAATAGAGGAATTTAACGATGGCTAAGAACCTGGTGTTGTGCTAAAGGGTATGGGCTGTTGGGGGTGGGGAGGACCTGGGAGGACAGTAGTCTCTATGCCAAGGACAGACTACACTTGAGTGAGGAGGGAAAGAAAGTGTTGAAACAGAGGATGGAGGAGTACATAGAGGAAGTTGGGAATTTAAACTAGGAGTGGGGGTGGCAGTTGGGGAAGAGATATGCAGAGACCACAGGTTGGGAAACCATATGAGCTTACCCCCCATAACAGTGACAAAGGACAAATGGCAAGTACTGTTGGTGATGCTAGGAAAGGAGGGCAGGATGGGGGGGAGGGTGGAAGGTGGTTACCCTTAATGCTAGGAGCCTTGGGAGGAAAACTGCAGAGTTACAGGTTCTCATGGCAGAGGGAGAGGTGGACATTGCAGTCATCACGGAAACATGGGCCACCCAATACAATGACTGGGACCTGTCTGTACCAGGGTACAGGTTATTTCATAGGGACAGGGTGATTGGGAAAGGAGGGGTGGCACTATATGTGAAGGAAGGACTGAAGTGTGTAAGGGAGGAAGGGGAGGAGGGTAGTATGGAGTCACTTTGGATGCAAATCCAGGATTCCAAGAATAGGATTCTTAGAATGGGAGTGGTGTACAGGCCACCATCTCAGATGGAGGAGTTAGACAGGGAACTAGCGGGACAGATCAGGAGGACCTGCTAGAAGGGTAGTGTGGTGATTGTGGGGGACTTCAACATGCCAGGAGTGGACTGGAGCACCCCAACAACCAGGAACAGAAGGGAGCAGGTACTGCTGGATGCCTTCCAGGACAGCTTCCTGCTGCAAATGGTCAGTGAACCAACCAGGTTAGGAATACCCTTGACCTTGTGCTGGCAAATGGGGACTTTGTGAGAGAACTTACAGTGGAGGAACCCTGTCAGGGAGTGACCACCACTCAGTATGGCTCACATTGGATATGGGCAAGGAAGGAGTGGAATCTGGCACAATAGTGCTGGACTTCAGGAGGGCCGACTTTGGGAGGATGGGGAAGTGGTAAAAGGGTACCTGGCCAGAATTCAATCTAGTATGGACACTAACCAGAGGTGGGAGCTCATAAAGCTGGGGATAGTGGAGGCAACCAAAACCTGCTGCAAAGCCCAGAGCAAGAAGGCTAGGGCTAAGAAACCGATCTGGTTGAGCAAGGAGGTCATGGAAAAGGTAGAAGAAGAGCTGCTTTAGGAAGTACAAGAAAAGAGGGGGAGGACAGGGAGGAGTACTTGACAGAATCGAAGGAGGTGACAAGGGCAGTAAGGGAGCCAAAGCATCTATGGAACTCAGGCTGGCACAAGGCATTAAGAAGGGGGAGAAGGACTTCTTTAAGTACATCAGGGAGAAAAGGAGCTGTAAGGACCACATAGTAAGGATTAGGAAGGAGGGGGGTTGGGTGGAAGCAGGGTGCGATAAGGCAGAAGCACTAAATGAGTACTTCTGCTCAGTATTTACTAAAGAGAAGGGGGTGACACCCAAGGTGGGAGAAATGGCAGAAGCGGGGGAAGGTGACAGATGGGGAAATCATGGAGAGCAGAGTTCGAGAGGGTTTGAAGGCACTGAGGGTGGACAAGGCGCCAGGCCCAGATGGCATCCACCCCAGGGTACTGAAGAGTTGGCAGAGGTCCTTGCAGGACCTTTGGCAGACCTATTTAATGCCTCACTACATTCGGGTGTGTACCTCAGGACTGGAGGATGGCTCTATGGTGCCCCTCCAAGGATGAACCTGGAACTACAGACCAGTGAGCCTCACATCCATCGTGGGTAAGCTAATGGAGACTATCCTGAAGGAGAGGCTGGTGGCCTCCTAGAGGCCAAAGGACTACAGGACAGCAGACAGCATGGCTTCATACGTGGCAGATCCTGCCAAACCAACCTGGTCGAGTTCTATGACTGGGTAACTAGGCAACTGGACAGGGGCCATGCAGTGGATGTCCTGTATCTGGACTTCAGTAAGGCATTCGACTCAGTGCCACATGGAAGGCTGGGAAGGAAGAGGCACAGGGGCGGTGCAAAGCTGGTGAGATGGGTAGGAAACTGGCTGCAGGGAAGGCAACAGGGTGGTGGTGGTGGGGAGCTCTCACACCCAAGGGCAGTGACGAGCGGTGTTCCACAGGGCTCAGTGTTGGGACCAGTGTTGTTTGGGATATTCATTGCAGATATCATGGGACATCAAGAGCAAGATCAGTCTGTTTGCTGATGATACCAAGGTAAGTGGGTGGATGACCTAGGGGGATGGCAGGGGTTGCAGGATGATCTGGCAAAGCTTGAAACCTGGTCAGACACCTGGCAACTGGGCTTTAATGCCAAAAAGTGCAAGGTGCTGCATTTTGGGATGAAGAACCCAAGGAGGAGTTACCAGCTAGGGGAGTGCAGCTAGCCCAGACAGAGGAGGAGAAGGATCTGGGTGTGCTCATTACAGGGTCAATGAACAACTCGGCACAATGTAGGAAGGCAGCTGCAAAGGCCAACAAAATGCTGGGTTGTATTGCAAAGGTATATCCTCGAGGAGGGAGGAGGTGATTCTGCCACTGTATAGGTCATTAGTTAGACCACACCTGGAGTACTGCGTGCAGTACTGGCGTCCGTATCTGAAGAGGGACATTAAGTTACTGGAGGGTGCAGCAGAGTGACAAAGATGATCAAGGGGCTGGGGACTTATCATACGAGAGGAGGTTGAAGGAGTTGAACATGTACTCACTGGAGGAGAGGAGAGAAGGGTGACATGATTGAAACCTTTAAATACATGAAAGGAATAAACAAGATGGGTACAGAGGGCTTGTTCAAAGTAAGGAGGGAGGGCCACCAGGGGCCATGATATGAGACTGGAGCGAGGAAGGTTCAGGAGGAGATGAGGAGACACTTTTTACAGAGAGGGTGGTGGCTGGGTGGAATGCGTTACCTGCAGAAGTGGTATGCAGTAGAACAGTGGACTGCTTCAAACGAGGATGGGACAGGACAAGGGAGGGTTAATGAAGGGAAGGGTGGAAGGGAGGGCAGCTGCAGAATAAGGGGTGCTAGCTGCACATCTAGCAGACTTGATAGACCTCTAGGCCTTTATCTGCTGGCAAATTTCGTATGTTCGTATGTTCGAGTGCAGGTCCATTTTCTTCTCTAAAACACAGAAACATAGACTTTGACGGCAGATAAGGACCGCTAGGCCCATCTAGTCTGCCCATTTCCCTACCTACAGGATAGGCCGCAGATCCTAGTTAACCAACAGCCTATTTCTTCCTACCCCCCACAAGAATTGCCTTATGTCTGTCCCATGCATTCTTGAATTCTCCCACAGTTTTAGACCCCATAACCTCCTCAGGAAGGCTGTTCCATGCATCCACTACCCTCTCTGTGAAATAATACTTCCTCACATTGCCCCTGAACCGCCCTCCTTCTATCTTTAAATTGTGTCCCTTGTTCTTGCAAGTCTCTTTTTCTGAAAGATGCTACCTCTTGACTTTGTTGATTCCACTGAGGTACTTAAAAGTTTCTATCATGTCCCCCTCTCCTTCTTTCCTCAAGGGTATACATATTAGCTCCTTAGTCTCTCCTCATACGGCTTCTCTTGCAGACCCTGCACCATTTTAGTTGCCTCCTCTGACTGCCTCTATCCTGTCTATGTCCTTGCGGAGATGGGGTCTCCAGAACTGGACACAGTACTCCAGATGGGGTCTCACCAACTGTCTGTACAGAGGGATAACAACTTCCTGTTTTCTGCTGCTGATGCCTCCCATACATCCCAGTATACCCCAGCCCTCCCTACTGCCTTCTCACATTGCTTGCCAACCTTAAGGTCATCTGATATGATTACCCCAGGTCCCTTTCCTTTTGTTGTTGTTACTACCTCCCACCCATTGTGTATTCTTCCCCTGGTTCTTGTTTCCAGGTGCATTATTTTGCACTCTTTGCATTGAATCCTAGCTGCCATACTTGACCATTCCTCCAACCTTGCCAAGTCCCTTTTCATCCTTTCCACGCCTCCTTGTGTATCAACCCTGTTGCAGATCTTTGTGTCATCTGCAAAAGGCATACTTTTCCTTCCAGTCCCTCTGCAATGTCACTGATGAAGACATTAAAAAGGACTGGACCCAATACTGAACCCTGCGGTACCCCACTAGTAACCCCCTTTCTTCAGAGTGGACTCCATTTACAATTACCTTCTGTGTCCTGTTGTCCAGCCAATGTTTTACCCAGGCTACCACCCTGGGTCCCACTCCCAGGCTGGTTAATTTGACTATTAATCTTTTGTGTGGGACTGTGTCAAATGCCTTGCTAAAGTCTAGGTAGGCCATGTCCACAGCCCCTCCCTGGTCTACTACTTTGGTCACCCAGTCAAAGAAATCTATTAGATTCGTCTGACATGACCTTCCCGCCAGAACCCATGCTGCCTTGGGTCCTGTGCTCCACTGGCCTCTAGGTACTCAACTATTCTTTCCTTCAGAAGTGACTCCATCACTTTCCCTACCACAGAGGTCAGACTGACAGGTCTGTAGTTTCCTGCCTCTGTCTTGGTCCCACTTTTGTGAAGGGAATCACATCCGCCTTCCTCCAGTCCTCGGGTACCACACCATCCTCCCATGATTTATTAAAAAGAGTAGCCAGTGGTTTCACTAGTTCCTCCCTTAATTCTTTTAGAATTCTGGGTGAATTCCATCAGGACCCATTGCTTTGTCCACCTTCAGTTTTAGGAGTTCTTGCAGAACCCTTTCTTCTGTGAAAGGACTGATCGACCTCCCTATCAAGAGTGCTTCTGTTAATTGGATTAGGCACTTCCCTCCTTTTGTGAATACTGAGCAGAAATATTCATTCAGTATTCCTGCTTTTCACTGTCCCCTCTGCCCACCCACTGTTCATTCTATTCAGCCTCACTATCCCTCCCTTTGTCTTTCTATGCTCGCTGATGTACCTATAAAAGGTTTTATCCCCTTCTTAACTGAGTGGGCTATCTTTTCCTCAGTTTGGGCCTTTGCTATTCTGACTTCCCTCCCTGCTTCCTTCTGCCTTAACTGGTACAGCTCTCTGTCCTGCTCCTTCTGTGTTTCCTTATACTTCCGGAATGCTATCTTTTTCTTCCTGACTTTCACAGCCACCTCTTTTGAGAACCATAGTGGCTTTTTCTTTTATTTTGATTTGTTTATTTGCTTCACACAAAGGCTTGTTGCCCTGTGATGGCAGTTTTGATAATTCTCCATTGTTGCTCCACACCTCCTTCTAGCCTGTTTGCTAGTGCTTTTCTGAGGCACTCTCCCATCTTGCCAAAGTCAGCCCTCCTAAAGTCCAGTACCCTCACTTTTGTATGGCTTGACTCTGTAGCTGAGTTTAACGTGAACCACACTGTTTGATGGTCACTTGTCCCCAGATGGCAACCCACTTCTAGATCTGAGATCCTCACTGCCCCGTTTGAGAGTACGAGGTCTAAGATTGCTCCCTCACAAGTGGGTTCCGAAACTAGCTGTCTAATGCCTGCCACCTGTAGGGCATCAAGAATGGCCCTGCTCTTGGATGTGGCTGCAGCAAATGTGCTCCAGTTAACATCTGGCATATTCAGGTCTCCCATCAACAGTATCTTCCCTTTCTCTGCCATTCTAAGAATGCCTTCTATCATATCCTTGTCCATTCCTTCCCCTGACATGGGGTCTGTACACAACCCCTGTGCGGATTGTGGTGCCTTTTCCAGTCTCCAAGGTGACCCACAGTGCCTCCTCCCTGTTTACTCTTTTGTTCAGTTGCTTTTATCCCTTCCTTTACATAGAGAGCTACTCCTCCTCTTCTCCCTGCCTGTCTCTCCTGTAGGTTATGTACCCTGGTATGTTAACATCCCAGTCATGGTTCTCTGTGTACCATGTTTCTGTGACTGCTACGATATCCAGGCATCCCTCTTCCATTAAGGCCATCAGCTCAGGGAGCTTGTTACCCAGACTACGGGCATTGGAAATCATTACCCTCCATTTCCTGATGGCCTTACTCCCTTTTGCCCCATCCCTGTCCTTCTTGCCTTTGTCACTTTCTCCATTTACCCCGGCCCTTCTCCCTATCGACACCTCTATGTTGGTGTTTGCCACACTTACTACCATGATTATTTGGGGGGGGCTAGGATTTTCCTGCTCCTTTCCAGTGCCTCCCCCCTTGGCTAGTTTAAAAGCTTGCCAATGAAGCATTTAAACCTATCACCTAGGATCCTGGTTCCCCTCCCAGACAGATGCAGCCCATCATGCCAGTATAGGCTTGCATCACTCCAGGTGGACCCCCAGTCCCCAATGAAGCCAAATCCCTGAGCTCCACACCAGTTTTTCAACCACTGATTGAATCCCATGGTGCGGAACACCCTAGCCTCTCCTATGCCATAGATGGGTAGCACCTCCAAGAAGGTTACCGTGTGTGCTACTTGACTAAGGCCCCTTCCCAATTCCACAAACTCTTCCTGCACTTCTCTAATCCCTTTCTTAGCCAGGTCATTTGTCCCTAGGTGGACAATGACATCCAGCTCCCTCCCCTGTGCAGCTGCTCCGGCAATCCTGAGGATTCGCTCCCTGTCCCTCCAAGCCATGGCGCCAGGCAGGCACCTTACCTCCCTCTCCCCTTCCTCCCCCAGTTCTACCTTCCTAACAATGGAGTCCCCACCAGGAGTTGTTTCTTCCCTGCAGGGTCCCCTGCCACCCTCCTGTGGGTCTCCTTGTGGAGGTTCCCAGCATCCTCCTTGGTCTCCACTGTGGGTGCCCTCATAGAGGAACCACACTTTTCCAGAATGGCACAGGAATTGTGGAGAGGTACAATGGGAGGGATGCGCCTCTGTTCCACCACCCTCACCCTCCCTGAGCCCACTGTGGTCCAACCGCTCCTCTTTCTTGGCAACCTCTGAGGCAACGGCAGTGGCACTGGTGGTCCCTGGATGGAAGAGGAGGTCTCACAAATCCTGGCCAACTCAGCCTGGAGATGAGCAACCTCCTCCTTCAGCCCAGAGAGGTGCCTGCAGATGGGACAACACCGCATCCTCCAGAACATCTCCTGAAGACTGCTGCTCCACAGCCACTGCACTGCACCACTCCAATCATGTCTTATTTCTGGCCCCTTAACTGTTTGCAATCCTTACTCTTCCTCTGTTTTTTTCTCTCCTTACTTTCTGCCTGTGTGCCCTTTAAGCTCCTGATTGTCCTGTTCTGAGACAAGAATATCCTATATTTTGCAGTAGACCACTTACTTGCTCAGAGGCAGACCTCCAGCAGCTAGAGGGGGCCGGAGAGCTACTCTTGCCCTTCTAGGATGGTGGGTCCTTGGTGGTTCTGTGATCACTCACTTCCTGCCCCTAAACAGGAAGTTCCTGTTGTCAGTCAAATTCTGTGCCTATAAAAATAGAACTAGCTTTGGGTGGGGGGGGTGGAGGGGAGGGAAGGAGGGCAATATAGTCCCAGCAGAGAAGTTCAGTCACCCAGCAGTCCTTTCTCCTGGTGTCTTCTGCCAAGCTATTAGCTTCAGGTAGGCCTTCAGGCATTGGATGCAAGTCCGGCTTGTAAAAGCTTGGAAGTTGGCACAGTTAGCGGTGTAGTGGTCTGGGCCCAAGCAGAAAATGCACTGCCGATGACCGTCTTTGGCGAGAATTTGCCGGCCGCACTCGCACTTGTTTAGGTGGTCTGGGGAAACAGACGCCTGGGAAGACATCGAACCCGCGGGAAGAAACTTCGGTACTGACGTTGGCACTCACGGCGGTAAACACCGAGGCAGAGTATGATGAATCACTGGAAAAAAATGAGCCACTAGCAGTAACCGTACAGGCGTCGGTCGCGGTAAAGAGAAAAAAAAAATGGTAAAACCGTCGAAAACTTGCTTGAAGATCCTTTTCTCGCTTGGTGAAGTGCAGGCAGCAGCTATTCACGTGCGTGGTATGCAGCGGGAAAGAACTGAGCTGGAGCTGGGTCCGCCCCCTCTTGTACCCTGACCAACGTCGGGGCGGGGCCGGCGTCGGGGGCGGTCCCCCGCTGGTATTGCTGGCAGAAGTTTTCCATGTGGTCCTAGTGCCTGCGGCATAGTCCTAATTGTTATAGCCTGCTGCAAGAGCTCTATCTCAAAGTAAGATCTACAGTTCTAGAGGGGGTGGATACAGACATCAGATGGGGCCCCATGGTATATCCCCCCCCCCCAGACTACTGAGATGGATCGAGCTGTTATACAATCTGAAGTGGTTCCAGATTCAGTAGACACCTCGTTTACCACTCCCCAGGGTTCCCCAAAGTGGGCCCCAGTATGTATCCCTTCCAGTTCACAAGACAAACAGAATGAGGAGGTTATGCTGGGTTCCCAGGGACATTCCCTGGTATTGAGGTTGGGATTATCCCCCACGATTCCCTTCTGGCTGAAGGTTTTCAACCAATACAGTCAATTACCTCTGTCCCCCTGCCCCTTTCTAATCGGTTTTCAGCCTTTTCTTCGTGGGGTGAGCAGGTGGATAGGGACGATCCTATGGAAGAGGACATGTCCTCCTCCCCTCGAGTTGTGGCCATTCCTAAGCTAGATCCCCTAACATCTAGGGTAATTGAACCTCAAAAGAGAGAGAGTGACGAGGTTGAGTAAAAAAAGTAGGAATATTCCTCTCTGAGCCTATCCATCTGCGGATAGTAGTATTAATGTGAACAGCATTCACTCTGATTATAAAAGAAAAATGACCTTTGGTATTTTACAGCAGTTGGATTTTGATGTTTTCTTGCTCCAAGATACTAGACTTCATACCCTGACAGAGGTTTCTCAGGCAACCTGGGACTGGAAATGGGGTCCCTCTTATTGGTTCATGGGCACTGAATACATGTTGTGGGGTGGGATTTTGTTTCCATTCCACAAATGTTAAAGTACTAAGAATGGTGGATACTGATTCTGGTAGAGTGCTTTTGCTAGATGTAATTATTAATTCCTTTTCTAGTAGATTACTTAATGTTTATGGACCCCAGACAAAATCCTTAAGGACTGATTTATTAACAAAGGTACAGCCTTATTGGCACACAAGTAGACAGAATTTTTTTTGGAAGAGACTTTAATATAAATTTAAAACAAGGGAATTACGAGAAAAACAATATTGTGATAAGACCTTTTTATGGAAAGTAGTCACACAAGCTGGTTTAAAAGATTTCCAGCAGGGTGAACATCAGGTTGGGAAGGCTACCTTTTTTAAGGGTAGCCTTTCCTCATGGATTGATTTTCTGTTTCTTAAACAATCATTAACAGTTTTTCAAACTTTTGTTCCGATTGAAACCTCGGATCATGTGTTAATACGGGTGCGAATAGCTGTACCGCCAAGTAGAGAAGCTGGGCCGGGATTTTGAAAATTGAATGTCACCTTATTAGAAATTCCTGTAGTGCTGGCAGCTTTCAGATCTTTGTGAGAGACAAAGCTACTACACTTCTCTTATATGATGACGCAGGACTTCGGTGGGAGGGCCTGAAACACCTTATGGTAGCTTTTTTCCACTACAGGGACAAACCCAAGCAGCAGCATCTTAGAAATGATATTTAGTATTACAGAGAGATTTGGTACTCAATGTTCAGGCAGTGTACTGAGGGGACAGACCTCAGGGATGAAACCGACTCTGTCAAAACTGAAATGAGGACATATCAATATGATCAGCTTAGTTCCTTCCAAACAGAACAGGCGTTTGGAACACAAGGAAGAGCTGAAAGCATTAATCCCTTTGTGAGTAGTCACTATAGACGGGAGAAAAAATTGATAAAAGGTTTGAAATTCTCACAAGGGTTATTGGTTATGGACAATGCAGGAATTATGGGTGAAATTGCACAGTATGTGGAGATTCAGTTTGGGACTCTGATAGAACAATCCCAGTTTACCTCTATGATATTGCAGGTGGTTGGTATCCCTTCTTTGGCCTCGGAGTTTCAAGGACCTTTGATAGCTCCTTTTACACAAACCGAATTGACACAAGTGATACAGGGTCTGCACAGTAGAATATCACCTGGTTCAGATGGTGTACCAGATGAAGTATACACTGTGCTATGGGAGTTTATCCCATAGGAACTTTTGGCTGTGTATAATTTTTTTAGCTGAATGTTATTTACCGACCAGTATGTATGGGGGTTTGTTGATATTTTTTTACATAAATCTGGGGATACTACAGACCTTAACAATTTGTGCCCCATTACTTTATTAAATACCGATTTTAAAATATTTGCTAAGTTACTGGGAAATAGACTGGCTCAGGTGATGGAGGATTTAATTAATCCCATGCAATTTTGTTCAGTGCCAGGGAGACGAATAACACAGGCTTTGCTATTTCTTCGAGAAGTAGTAGAGGGGGATGCAGGGAATATTTTGGGACAGAGGGCAGAGTACCTGGTCAGTTTGGACCAGGCCAAAGCATTCGATAGAGTTTCCCATTCATTTTTATGGGACTGTTTAGGCGCTTATGGTATCCCTAAGGATTTTGTTGATTTACTGGAATTATGTTATGCGATGGCATATGTAGTACCCTTTGATAATGGGATAAGGGGACCAAAAATCTGAGTGTGGAGAGCGGTTCACCTGGGTTGTCCCCTGAGCCCCCTTCTGTATGTTTTTATGATAGATCCCATTATGAAACTAATTCAAAGACCTCTAAGGATTTATGGGTTGACGGGGGTATCCACACACTTGTAAGGTAGTGGCATATGCAGATGATCTTTGTCTGTTGCTTCAGGATGGAGTCTTTGGTAAGGGCAAGATGTTTTATACAAGCAGTAGGACAGGTAACTGGGGCTAGTTTAAATATTGAAAAGACGAAATGTATTGATTTAATGGGCTTTCTTTCAGGACTCCCATCAGGAGGTGGGGGGTTGTACAGTAGCAATCGCCCCGTGTAAAATTTAAGGGATTTGTTATGGGGGAAGGGGTATAATTGAGGTAGGCTGCTCTCTTTGGGTAATGAGATGGTAGGTAGATGGAACCGATGGAAGGTAGCTAAGTAAAAAACGGATACATCTTATTCGCACGTTTTTGACACTTTTTTTTCCTTTAATATATATATTAGTGCAGTCTTTTTGGTCCCTAAGCAACTGGAAGTTTCTCTGCTGGGATGTTTTTTCTCTTGTTTTTGGGGTAGCCATTTGAATCCAGTCAAATGGAATGTTATACATAAAGATATTAAATGTGGAGAGGTTAACATGATCAATCCCTTTTTTGGGGTTTTTTTTGTTACAGTTTTCTTATATGTGAATGTATTTCCCTTAATGAAGGGCACTGCACAGCAGTGGGGAATATGGGGATACTCCTTACTTCAAAGAATACTACTAGAGTGGAAAGGAAAGAGTTTCTCCACAAAAATAAGAGAAATGCCAGGCTGGTGAAATGGTGGGGGAGGGGGGTCTTTGACTAGATCATTAAGTGGGATATCAAATAAATGACAGTTCTTAATTTATCTAGGAAACAACTGTATATGGAAATCCTCACAGTCTGGTCTGCGGAACACCCTTTTTCTGGATTTTCGTAATTGCAACAATATTCAATTGCAGAATTTATTACGGATAAGAGACTACCAGAGCAGATGTGGGATACGGTGTGGCTGGGACTCCAGAGTAAGTTCAATGTAAAGGGAAACCAGAAACATAAAGCTTTACAGGAGAGGTATTGCCCTAGAGACTGTTGTATGCAGGTAGTAGAAACAATAGATCATTTGTATTATACTTGACCATTTATAATCCATTTTTGGGTTATTGTAAAAGCAAGGTAGAAAGATAAGCTGCCTATTCCCCCAATTTCTACTTTACTGTATTATGGCGTAATTCCATAACTGGTGGTACAGCCCCATAAAAGTACTTAGGGTCTTATTTGCACATTTTCTTTATTGGATTTGTCATGTCGTTTGGTTTAACAACAAGTTATATCAGCTTTAGATCTTTATCATATACTTTCTGTGGAACTCAGGAAATGGAAACTGGCTGTATAATTACAGGGAGAGTCAGATAAGTGGACAGTTTGGTGGTCCCATTTAGACTTTAATGATTATAGACCTTTTTTCTTTTACTACATCTTATAGAGGGTCTTACAGGAATATAGAGGAATGGGATGTTCAAACAACATGAAGTCTTGCTATATTATGACATATGCAGTGAGTCCCAACCTTCGAACTGCTCCGGAGGTGAAAGAGTTAACTTTCCATGCCAGGCATGGAACTTAGAGCACGAGCTCGGTTGAAAACTCTGTCTGTTGTTCTTCAAACTCAAACTGCCAGATTCTTTACTTCGCCTCACTGAACAGTCGCTCCGGAGATTTCTCCTTCTGCCGGTTCATTTTGTCGGTTAAAGTATTATTTTATCGCTTTTTTGACCAGAATTAAACCGACTCGGTCGGTTCAAGCTCTGTCTGTGGTATTGTAAGTAATAGATAGGCTTACATTTATATTTTCCCTGTGTGGAACTTGTAAACGCTTTTCCGTTCGGTTTGAACCGATCAGGTTATTTTCAAAATTTACTAGTCCTTATTTAGAGTGTGGTTCCCGGTTCTTATCGGTTCTAAAAAAAACAGATTTCATTACGTTTTTTTCCATGACCTGTGACACGGTTAGGAACCGATAAGAGAGTCTTGCTTGGCGGATTGCCATAAACGGGCAAGTTTGGTTAGGCTGGCACTATGTCTCAGAAACCCAAAAGAAAAACCGGGCCCACTGGGTTTCAGCACTGTATTGTTTGTGGGGAAGCCATTGCTAAGGCTGACCCACACACCACCTGTGTGTATTGTCTGGGGTTTGACCACCTCAATGCAGACTGCCACATTTGTAAGAATTTTCCTGCTGCCACCATAGAAAAGAGAGTTGGTAGGCTCAGGGAAAGGGAGGCCAAAAAGTCTGCTGACCCGGATGGCCAGCCCGGTTCGGTTCCAACTGAACCGGAGGGAGTGCCCTCTGACCAGGGCGATACTTCCTCGGGCAAACGAATAGCCAGCTCTGAGGAGCCGGTTCCAACTAAAAGGACTATAAAGTCAGCTGGTGTGGAGCCAAAAGTTCTCTCTCCAACCGCTGAGGAAATAGCTAAAGCAATTCAAATTGTCCAGTCACTTTCCCCCCGGTTCCGACCGAACCGACACCATCAGGGAAGCGCTAGGTTCGGCCGGTTCCACCGATTCAAGATTATGATTTTGAGGATTTTTATGAACCGGAGGAAGGGGAAGAGGAGTATGAGGAGAGTGAATGTGGTTTTGAGAGTCTGGATGTGCCCATTGAACCGGACATTTCTCCAGACAGACCTTCAAGGGTTTCTCCTCCCAGGCTCTCTGAGTCCCCTTCTCATTTTATGTTCTATAAAAAAGTTGCTGAAACTCTCCAGCTCCCTGTTGAGGAAGCTGTTGATGACCAAGAGGAGCCCGATTATGTAGAAATGATGGATATTCCAGAGTCTAGAAGACTGTCTATTCCTTTGCATAAATCTTTTCGGAAACAGTAAAAATTCTAAAAACTCCTCACACTATACCTCCTGTTGATAAAAGGATGGACAAGAAGTATACATTATCAGGATCGATACGGAGTTCCTCACACAGCAATGCAGCCACGTGGGGGTAGTGCAGGCTGCAGCCTGTGACAAGGCAAATATTCCTCTAGCTTTGCACCCCCCTGAGAAGGACTCCAGGAGGATTGATGCCATGGCAAAGAAACAGTACATGGCAGCATCTTTGGGACTCAGACAGGCAAATTATTTGGCTTATGCTGCAAGGTACCAGAAATCCAGATGGGATACTGTGCTGGCTCTAGCAAAACAGGTCCCTGACCAGCTTGCTAGGGAGCTGGAACAAGTGGCTGCGGATGGTATTGAGGCATCCAAGGTGCAATTTCATGCTGCAGTAGACTCTAATGATGTGTCATCAAGGGTCATGGCTACATCTGTGGCACTTCGCAGAATGGCTTGGCTGAGATGTACTACCCTGTCGCAGGATACCCAGTCTAAGGCCAAGGATTTTCCTGTTGTGGGCAGACAGAGAATTACATGAAGAAAATGGATGAATATAGGACCACCTATAGGAGTGCACAGGCCAAGGAAAGGCAGGCCACTCCTCAAAGGCAGCATTCCAGGGGCAGGGGCAGGCCTTTTTACCAAGCCCAGGCCTCCTCTTCTGCTTATGCCCAGAGGGAGTTCTTTAGAGGGAGAGGTAGACGGGGTGCAAGCAAGCCTGCTTCCACCCCTCAGCCCAAAGCCCCTGCCAAGCAGGCACCCTGATGGGGTAGCCAGGGCCGATTCTCCTCTACCTGTAGGGGGCAGGCTGGCTTACTTTGTCCAGGACTGGAAGTCTCTAACATCAGACAAGTGGGTCCTGGAAGTAGTAAGCCAGGGACTGGTTCTCAGCTTCAAAAAATTTCCAAAGATGAGAGCCAGGTCCTTTCCACCTGCAAATCCATCCGAGGCACTTGCCCTAGAAACAGAAGTTTCTACCCTCCTGGCTCTCAGAGCTGTGGAAAGGGTTCCACCCCTACACCAGGGCAAAGGGTTGTACTCCAGGTACTTCCTTACCCCAAAAAAGATAGGAGAATGGCGGCCCATCCTAGATCTCAGATACCTAAACAAGCACCTTTTAAAACCAAAATTCAAAATGGTGACTCTGGGAATTATTTTACCCTCTCTAAGGCCAGGGGACTGGCTAGCCTCCCTGGACCTCAAGGATGCCTATTTCCATATTCTTATCAGAAGCTCCCATCGAAAGTACCTCAGATTCGAACTGCCCTCAGGCCATTACCAGTTCAAAGCAATGCCCTTTGCCTCACCTCTGCCCCGAGGGTATTCACAAAATGCCTGGCAGTAGCAGTTGCCCACTTAAGAAGGCAAAAGATTGCCATTTTCCTTACCTGGACGACTGGCTCATAGTAGGCCAGTCTCCAGAACAAGTCAAACTACACCTTCAGGTAACTCAGCAACTGCTCACATCTCTAGGTTTCCTTCTCAATCTTCCAAAGTCAGTTCTAGAGCCTGTCCAGCTTCTCACCTTCATAGGTGCAGAACTGAACACAAAAGAGGCCAGAGCCTTCCTTCCTCTGGAAAGAGTAAGGACCTTGGTCTCTCTGGCCTCCTCTTTCACCCTGCAGATCTCTCGACCAGCAAGGCATTTTCTGCAGCTCCTGGGGCACATGGCTGCTTCTACAGCAGTTGTGCAGGGAGCAAAATTTCAGATGAGGGACATCCAGTTCCATTTGAGAGCCTTTTGGTCTCAAAGGAGAGACCCTCTGACCAAATTGATCCCAGTGACCCGAACCCTGATCCAAGCCCTTCAGTGGTGGCAGGACCAGAGCAATCTGAGACAGGGGGTCTCTTTCACCCCTCAGTCTCACTCCTTAATCCTTACTACAGATGCATCCCTCTTGGGGTGGGGAGCTCACATGGGCGATCTCACTACCCAGGGATTGTGGTCCCCTCAGGAATCTCTGCTCCACATCAATCTGTTGGAACTCAGAGCAGTTTTTCTAGCACTTCAAGTTTTTTCCACCTCTGTTCAGAACAAAGTTGTACAGATCAGAACAGACAACACCACTACAATGTGGTACATCAACAAGCAAGGAGGCACCTGCCCACGGCCTTGTGCACCGGCAACAATGAAGTTGTGGTCTCTTATGATTCCCTGAACACCTCCTTACGGCAGTTCACTCCTCCCAGGCAAGGACAATGTCCTGGCAGATGCTCTCAGCAGGATTTCCCAGGGCCATCACTGAATGGTCACTGGATCCCCTAGTATTGGAGGTAGTATTTGCTAGATGGGGCACCCCGCAGAGAGATCTTTTTGCAGCCCCAGACAATCACCAACTTCCCCTTTTTTTGCTGCAGGCCCCCAGTGTTGGGCTCAGTCCCTCTGGATGCCTTCCTTCTCAGTTGGGAAGAGAAGTTTCTCTATGCTTCCCCCCCTTCCCTCTTCTGTTCAAGGTGCTAGTCAAAATCAGATCTCAACCCTGCAAGATGATCTTGATTGCTCCAGATTGGGCCAGACAGCCACTCCTTATGTCCTTAGCAGTCCACCTTCCCCTGTGTCTTCCCAGGAATCACAACCTGTTAACCTGTGCTCAGGGGAAGGTTTGGTATCCGAATCTCAAATCTCTCAATCTCAAGGCCTGGCTCTTGAAGAGTTAGAGTTTGCTGACCTACACTTCTCCCAAGGTGTATTGGATATATTGAAGGCTTCTAGGAAGCCATCCACCAGGGCTACTTATAATTCCAAATGGAAGAGATTTTCCATATGGTACTCTGGCAAGCATATTTCCCCAGACTCTGCTGACTTACCCACAGTCCTGGATTATATGGTGCATTTGAATACTTTGGGGCCGAGACCAGCTACCCTAAAAGTGCACCTGGCAGCCGTGTCTGCTTTCTTATCAGCAGGTAAACCCTCTCCACTTTTGGCTCACCCTGTATTCGCCAAGTTTTTCAAGGGGTTGCTTCACACCAACCCTCCATTCAAGGACCCTGCCCCTGCCTGGGACCTTAATATTTGCATTGCTCAGCTTATGCAACTCCCTTTTGAGCCCTTGTCTTCGGCAGAGCTTAAGTACTTGACTTGGAAAACTGTGTTTTTGGTAGCCATCACTTCTGCCAGGCGCATAAGTGAATTACAAGCATTGTCAGTGGAACCTGATTTTATCTCCTTTCATAGAGACAAGGTGGTCCTCAGGACTAACAGAAAGTTCTTGCCTAAGGTGGTTTCAGACTTCCACCTTAATCAGTCTATGTCTCTCTGTGTACTTCACTGACCATTCCTCCTCTGGCGAGAGGAGGCTGCACAGTTTAGATGTCAAAAGAGCCCTTAGTTACTATATAGAACGTACCAAGGGTCACAGGTTTGACTCCCTCCAACTGTTCCTCACTTATGGTGAGGTTGGTAAAGGGAAACCTGCCACTAAAAGATCCATTGCCAGGTGGATTGTTTCTTGTATCCAATTTTGCTATGAAAAACTGGGTAAGGTTCCTCCTCAGGCCTGAGGGCTCACTCTACCAGAGGTACAGCTGCGTCTCTGGCTGCTGCGGGACATCCCTATCCTAGAGATATGTCAAGCAGCTACCTGGAAAACAGTTCACACTTTTACAAGCATTACTCCCTAGACATCCAGGCTAGGAGTGATGCTCGGTTTAACACAGCTATGCTTCAGAGCCTATTTCCAGTAGGTTCTGTCCCTCCTCCATGGAGGTACTGCTGTGTAGTCTGCATATGTCATAATATAGCAAGACTTCATGTTGTTTGAAGAAAAAATTACTCACCTTAGTAATGTTATTTCTTCTAATGGAGTCTTGCTATATTATGACCTCCCCCCCCACCTGCCCCTCTCAGAACCTCTACTTTTGGGATGTGGGTGGGCAGTGCAGTGTTGGCACTTTGTTTTGGGACCAAGAAAAATGTGTTCTTATATTTAGTAGCCAGTTGGCTAGTGTAGGTGTTCGGCTTCCACACAGAACCTTAGTGAGTTTTGCCCATAAAGATCTGACAGTTTGAGTCTGAATAACAACAGACAGTTTTCAACCGAGCTCACGCTCAAAGTTCCATGCCTGGCATGGAAAGTTAACTCTTTCACCTCCGGAGCAGTTCGAAGGTTGGGACTCACTGCATATGTCATAATATAGCAAGACTCCATTAGAAGAAACATTACTAAGGTGAGTATTTTTTTCTTTTCCTTGTCTTGTTGCTGCTATGCTTTACTGTTTGATTTTTTGATGTATAAAATTCAAGAGTCCCCTACTCTTTCGTTTGGGGTCAAGCTCGGGTTTTACTGCATGATGGAATGTTTTGATTTCTTATTTTGAGTCTGTAGGTTGTAAAACTTACTTGCATTTATTGGTTTTATGGTTTAAATACATTCCCCCTACTCTTCTGGGGGGGGGGTGAAGTTTGAGGTTATTGTATGATGGAATATTTATGTTTTTGATTCTCCTTACTGTGAGATGCATGATATAGTACTAATTTGTATTTTTATGGTTTAAATAATACAAATTGCCTACTCTTTAGTGGTATGTGTGTGGGGGGGGCGTTTGGTTAAGCCCAGGGTTACTGTATGATGAAATACTTATTTACTGTATGTTTTTGATTTTCCTCATGAGTTTGCACGATGTAATACTGCTTTGTATTTATTTGTTTCTTATGGTTTAAATAAAATAAAAATTCACCTACTCTTTTCGTTAAGTGCCATGGAATCTTTAACATCCACCTGAACTACCACCAATCCAGGCAGATGGGACCTTGGTTTAATGTCTCATCTGAAAGATGGCACCTCAGAAGTGCAGCACCCCTCTCATGCTGCACTACAGTGTCAGTACTGGGATATTAACCCAAGTGCCAGATGTGGGAACTGAAATCACAGCCCTCTGATCTCCCGGCCTCAAAGGTGAGTGTGCTACCTAGTGAGCCACTGACACATTGCCAAATAAGCGTTACGAGGGTTGCTTGGAATGCCTCTAGGCCTGTGCTATGTGTCTGTACTTATGGGTAGGTGGGACATACTATTTATGCTAAACTGGGAGCTCTAGGCCCTCCTACGCTATGCCTCTACATTCATAGGTGCGTAGGAGCACAGGGCTCAGAGGGACTGTGCTCCCACATATGGAAACAATTATGCTAAACTAAAAGCCCTCCTGCGCTATGTTTCTACACTTATAGATAGGTGGGAGTGCAGGGCCCAGAGAGCCTGCGCTCCCAACCATGGGTACTATCATGCAATATTGGGAGCACAGGGCCCTCAGGCGCTATGTCTCTACACTTATGGGTGGGAACGCTGGGGCCGCGCTCTCACCTATGAATATCATATGAGTAACATTTCACTTTCTCAAAAAGAAGGGCAATTCATTGCAAAAAAACTCTGTTAATGCATCAGGGTTGATTCTACACCAACAAAAGTCTGGAAATTCTATTTTAAGGTTACCAACCCTACCCCCGCCCCACAGACACCATGGTGTGCCTTGGGGTCATCGGGCCTACCTCTCACCTCATTCTCCTATGCTGTACCATCTCAGCTTGTTTAAACATGGAATAGGGTGAGAGGTAGGGCAGACAACCCCCAAGGTATACCACGGCACCTGCTGGTCTGTGGATGGTGTTTTTGTGGGGGTAGGGTTTCAAAACCCTAACATCGAATTTCCAGACTTTTGTTGGTGTGGAATCAACCCTAACTGATGCATTAATGGGAGTTTTTTTTGCAATGAATATATATACTGTATATAGTACATGAACCTCCCCAGATCTTCAATACAGTAACAAAAAATCCAAAAATGTAATCAATACCTCTTAAAGACACATAAATAGAATCACAATAAACATGCTCTTCTGAACAATTGGAGAATAGATATTCCATGGCATAGATATATATATCACTTCATCATTTCATAGATAAAAATAGCATACTTACGAAGACAGACATCACAGAAAATGTATATAAATACATCAGTATGTTGCATAAAATGTATACTATATATATATAGGAGGGAACATTGTAAGGATATTCATAAATATAGGAGACAACTCAGTAATCTATATAGAATGACACAGCCACAACTACATATATTTCTTTAAAAATACTGATAATTCAAACACATAATTAAGTCCAGGCACATTCATTGTGTAATTATCTCAGAGAAGGCAGGTTCAGTAGTTAAAACTGTTAGTGCAATAGTCTGTAACAAAGAACTTCATTACAGACTATTACATCAACAGTTAAATCATCAAACAGACCCATGAAAAATACTGGCATATTTTAACTACTGAACCTACCTTCTCTAAGATAACTACACAACCCCAGAGACACAGAGATGCGGGGAGAATCTCGGGGAGGGGAAGGGGCCACAGCATGAACCTGAAGGGGGAAAGATTCAGGAGGAAAATGAGGAGAAACTACTTCATGGAGAGGGTGGTGGCAGAGTGGGATAAACTCCCAGAGGAACTGGTCTCAAAGAATGACAGTGGATGGCTTCAAGAGGGGATGGATAGAGTTAAGGGCAGAATAATTACAGAGGAGACTCGACCTGGGACTCATTTTGGAGAGGAAATAGGGTGGGGGGTGGGGAGACCACAGGCTGAACAATCAAGCAGACACAATAGACCTTCATGGCCTTTATCTGCTGACTTCCTTCGTATGTTCATATGCTTTTTCCATCAAATGTTATTATCAACTTCGGGTATTCTATGCACTTGATAGGAGTGTTTTAAAAAAAAAAAGTGGGGATTATTGTTATACATATATTTGTTATTCTTGACTGTATAAATGTGTGTACCCCTTTAAGCACTCTCTTGTTGTTGCCACTCCCCGATGACGCCTCTGGGCGAAACCAATAAGAGGTAGTGGGTTTACCCTGTTCTGGTAAGAGGTTCTTTGCACTGCTTGGAATTAAACAGGTTACTCACCTATAACAGTAGTGGTATATGATGGTCATCCACACTTCATAGGTTGATCAGAGCCGAATACATTTTATGTCCTTAGTGCTCACTTATCGTTCAAAAATGAAAAACCCCTATCTTGTTTAGCTTATCTAGCATCAATTTAAAGCTGTGAATAGAACAGCTTTCCACAATCTCTAGTGGCAGTGTTCCAAACGGATATTATCCTCTGGTTGTATCAATTCTGTCTCTTCCAGGTTTTACATTTTTCGCCTTTTAGTTGGGAGTGTATGAGCCTTGGTGGTGTGTGTTTGCTCTCTAAAGTCCAACCCCAATCTATCCCACAGATCGCCATCTGTCTGGGCTCTATATAGAAGACACATATCACCCCTAGCTCTTCTGTATTCAAAGGAAAATAAGTACAGATCCTTCTATCTGGATTTATAATCCTTACTGTTTTGACCTGCAAGGATTTGTGTTGCTCTCTTTTGGACCCTCTCCAACAAACTGATTTCCGTCTTCTTATACGGTGACCACACCTGTGCACTGTATTCCAAAACTGGCCTCACCAGGGACCCTGTATAAAGGGATGAATAGATCTCTATTTCTGCTAGAGACATGTTTTATTATGCAGGTCAACACCCTATTTGCCTGCTGGCTTAAGTTCTTACAATGAGTCAAACTGTAGGTCATTTTAACTGTTTTTCTAGGGACATGGATATGATGTTCTTTCCACACTTCTGGCAGACTCCTAGCAGTTCTTCAGGAGGGAGGAGGCAAGGTGCACAACCCCTACTTAGGGAACAGAGATTGGAGAACTGAGGTCCCAAAACTAGCATCCCGGTGTGACTCGAGCTCAATGTGGCAATGGGAAATGTAGGTGTGTGCTGACCTCCAGGTAGCAGCCCTGCAGATTTCCTGGATAGGGACATCCCTGGAAGCAGCCACTGAGGCAGCGGTATGACAGGTGGAATGAGCCCTTAGCCCTCCGGGAGGCTCCCTTCCCACCAACCTATAGCAGAGGTTGATGCAGGATACAATCCACCTGTCAATTGTCCGCTTAGCTGCTGGCCTGCCAGGTGCGGCTTCGGCACAGGTGACAAATAGCTGGCAAACCTCTCCCCAAACTCCAGCCGTGCAATCCTTATATTAGGCAAATGCTCACAAGTCCAAAGTATGGAGCCTGTGCTCGGCCTCCGAGGTGTGATTGTTGAAGTACACCGGGACATTAATATACCTGGTTAAGGTGAAACTCGGACACAACCTTTGGGAGGAACTTCGGGTTGGGGCACAGGACAACCTTGTCCCTGTGGAAGACCAGGTAAGGAGACTCCACCAAAAGCGCCTGGAGCTCACTGATCCTTCTGGCTGAAATGATAGTCACCAGGAAGGTGGTCTTTCACGACAGGCGAGACATGTCATACCTGTGCATCGGTTCGAATGGCTTGCCCATGAGCTTTGCCAAAACCAGCAACAACTCCCATGGTAGTGGTGGTTCATGCACCGGAGGGGAAATGTGGTCAAGGCCTTTGAAAAAGCACCAGACCACCTTCGCCTGTGCCTCCGACTGCTGACCGGTCTGCACCCGGTAAGCAGAGATGGCTGCCAGGTGCACCTTAAGGGTCGTTGATTGGAGAGGGACCACAGGTAGTCAAGGATGCTAGCCACAGGACAGGACAAGGGGTCCAGCCCCTAGCCCTGGCACCAAATGGAGACTCTCTTCCACTTGAAGACACAGCACTTCCTTGTCGACTCCTTCCGAGATGCCTCCACGACAGTGAGGACATCTTCAGCGATACCCAAAGCCTGGAACTCTAGATGCTCAGGAACCAGGCTGTCAGGTGCAGGGATTGAAGGTCCGGATGGAGTACCTTCCCCTGATTTCTGGAGAGTAGGTCCAGGTAGAGCGGAGGATGCCTTGGGAGCCTGCTGCTGAGGAGACTGGGGTATCAGAACTGGCGGAGCCAGTCAGAAGCCACCAGGATCACCTGTGCATTGTCCCTCCTGGCCTTGAGCAACAGTTTGTGAATCAAGGGAAGGCATAGAAGAGGTCTGGGGTCCAGGGCTTCGAGAAGGCATCTCCCTACTGTGATCCCTGCTGGGGGGGGGGGCATAAATCAGCCTCAGCTTTACGTTCTCCCTGGAGGCAAACAGGTCCACCTGAGGGGTGCCCCACTGGGAGAACAGACTGTGTACTACCTCTGGGTTGAGAGACCACTTGTGAGACGCCTCGCCCACATAGCTGAGAGCAGCCACCACCTGGTTGGAGGCCCCTGCCACATGGATGGCTAGGAAATTGGCCTTCAGGCTGCACGCAAGGGTCCACACATGGAAAGCTTCCTTGCACAGAGGCAGATATGTGTCCTGCCCTGCTTGTTGAGGTAGTACATGGTTATGGTGTTGTCCATCTGGACCTGGACCACCTGACCCCAGATATGCGGAGCGAATGCAGTCAGCACCAGCCTAACTGCTTGGAGCTCCAGCAGGTTGATATGGCATCGGAACTCCTCAGGAGTCCAGAGCCCGTGGACTATGTGTTCCCCAGCCTGTAAGAGAGGCATCGGTCATCAGGATGACCGTCAGCTCTGGGAGGACAAATGGGATTCCTTCCTACAGATGCTCTGGAACTAACCACCACTGGAGGGCGTCCCACATCCACCGGGTCACAGTGACCAGCTGGTCAAAGTGACCCCTGCACTGAGACCACTGGCTGGCCAGCTCCCACTGTAGGGAGCGCATTCTCCAGTGGGCCCACTGGACCATGCTGATGCAAGCCTCCATGTAACCCATAAGTGGATCATCTGCGAAGGTACAAGTTCCGACTTGGCCTCGTCAACAAGGAGGCCAAGCTTGATGCTGGTCTGGAAGGCCAGATCCCCGGAGGGACTTGCTATCAGCCAGTCATCCAGCTAGTTTTAAACCCATCAGTGCCTCAGGTAAGCTGCCACCACTGCAATGCACTTGGTGAAGACCATGGGGGCAGAGGACAGGCCGAATGGCATGTCCTGGAACTCGCAGAGGGTTCTCTCGGCTCGGAAGTGGAGGAATCTTCGATGTGATGGATGGATCAGGACGTGGAAGAACACGTCCTGAAGATCCAGGGAGCAAAACCAAATGTCCTGCTCTAGAAATGGTATGATCTGAGACAGAGTTACCATCCTGAAGGTGCACGACCTGTGAAACTTGTTCAGGTTGTGCAGATCTAGAATGGGGCGCCGGCTCCCTATCCGCTTTGGCACCAGAAAGTACCTGGAGGCAAATCCTGAGTGTTCCACAGGATCCGCGACAGGAACGACTACCTCTCTGCAGAGGAGCTGGGCTATGTCGTCTCAGAGAGCTGACGGAATGTCTGCAGATACCAAGTCCTCCCATGGGGCACAAGTTCGGCAAGGAGGGTACTGCTTGAATTTCAGAGGCAGACCCTGACCCACCACCTCGAGAACCCACTTGTCCGTGGTGATAGTGGAAAGGAAGTGGCAGAGTCTGCCACCCAAGGGAGGTGTGATGGGCATGAGGGAGGCACCTCTCATCCAGTCACTGGGCAGGCTTGGAGGAGGGTCTGGTTGAGGAGCCACCAGAGCCTCTCCCCCCCAGGCTTACGGATGACCGAGGCCACTGACTTTGGCTGAGGTCACCAGGCCTGGGCCTGCTGACCAGCCTGGGCTTTGGCTGGTTTGGCAGAAGTAGAGATGTACTAAACGTGCTTCCTTTTCTGCTGCTGCTTGGAGCCCTTAGGGTCCTTTTGGGCAAATGTCATGGAGTCCAAGGTGGCACTGGACTTCTTGATGCGGGTGAGGTGGTTCTCGACCCTGAACAAGTCGGTGCCCAGGAAAGGAACATCTGCCAGCTTGTGCTGAGTGTCAGCCATGACGGTTGAGATCCTCAGCCAAGCCCTGCAGCGCATGGCCACTACAGCCGTCACACAGCAGGCACAAGAGTCCTCAATATCCATTACTATCTGGAGCGTTTGCTTAGCTGCAGCCCGGCCCTGGTCCCGGACCTATCTGACCCTAGTCTAGAGGTCCGCCGGCAAATGAGGAAGCACCTCATCCAGGGTGACCAGCAGGGCATAGGAGGAGTGAGATATAAGGAGGGCCAAGCTCTCCTGGTGAAGACCAAGCGAGGAGGCAGCATACACCTTTTTATGCCACATGGTCCAATTTCTTGGACTCTGTCAGGTGGCTTGTCGACATCCCCAGTGTTGCTGGCGCGCCTAAACACAACATCGGCAACCAGCCCCTCGGCCGAGGAGTGTTCTGTGAATCCAGAGAGGGAACCAGTAGGTACCAAATATTTGCAGACCTTCTGTGAAGAGGGCACAGGGCAGGAAGTGGGGCGCCGTCAAAGCTCCAGGGCAGGGCCAAGAATGGCCTCTGCCACCTGCAAGGCCTCAAGCCCGTTTCAGACGAGCTCCATTTTCATACCCGTGGACTCAAGAGATCAGGTGGAGAAGGTCCATAAATTAGGAAGGGCCTTTGTCCATCGAGAGATCCCCCACTGACTCCACATCAACCGGACGGGAGTGCAGGGAGGAACCCTCTGACTCTGAGTTGCTGTTAAAAAGGGTTTGACGGCTGAGTCTCCACTGACCCTCCTTGGACGGTCAGAGGTGACGGTGAGCGACAGCCAATGGGAAAAGTCCCTTGGTTGGCAAATGTTTAGGTGGTGGCTCCACCAGAATCAGTGGAGATGCCGGGGTTGTCTTGGTCAGCACCTTAGGCGAAGAAGGTATTGGCCTGCTGGGCAAAAGTCAGGTGATGGCCGGCGCAGCAGCCGGAGCTAGCTTCACGTCGGTAAGCACCAGCTGTTGGCATATGAGATCCAAATTAGATCCTCACTGCGTCGATGCAATTCGCGCAGAAGCCTCTCCTCACCTCACCTGAGGAGGACCAGGATGAAGAGCAGTGGTGGCGCCGCTTTCCGTGGTGTCGAGAATGTGGAGCACTTGGCGGGAACCACTCGACCCATGGGAAGAAGACCTCGATCTTGACCCCTGGGGGGACCGGCTGCAGGGCTTGGAGGGAGTCAGCAAATGCCGAGGCTCCTCCGGGTCTTGGTCGTCAGCGGATTGATCCATCCCAACGGTCTGAGTCAAGACTGGAGTCCTGGACAAGGAAGTGTCAGCCTCTTCAGTCGACAACTGGTCGAACGGTTCAAGAAAAATCTCGGCTGGAAGATCAACCAGCGTCCCGGCCAATTGGCCCAACAGGGTTACTGTGGAGCCGGCAGCCTCGGCTGAGGATTCCACTGAAGTTGGATCCGGAGAAGCGCGGTAGTCAGAAACTCTCGACTGAGAGCGCATGGACTCTTTCTTCAACTTGGATTTGTGCTCAGAGGGTCCCGGACCGAGTGTCAGCAAGGACTGGCACAATTCTTTGAAGGATCCCATGAAAGTCGAACCCAGCTGGAGTGGCACGAAGGCAGCCGCTGAAGAGGAGTGGGAAGCTACCTGAGCCGCAGACTCCTCAAACGCCGCAAGTTGTTCAGCGGACCCTGCAGCTGCGAAGACCACCCAACGGGCATCCTTCGATTTGACCGGCGGGTTCCATTCGCTCGGTTAGCCTAACTTGAGTCAGGCAAGACAGTCCTCAAGAACGGTAGGATGGAAAGTTCGACAAATGTCACTGGCCTGGGGAATGTGCTCTTCCCCAGGCAACAGACGCACATGGCATGCAGATCCATTCAGGACATCTTCTGCCTGCAGGAACCCGGGAGTGGACTTATCCATCATGGTCATGATCGAGCTGAAGACAAAAAGTATTAAACTTTTTAGGAAGTAAATCTGTAGATTTAGTTGCAAGGGCCTACTCAGCATGAAAGCGATAAGGAGGGAACCTGCTTCTTCCAGCAGAAAGGAAGATCTGGCATCATGGGACAGAGCCGAGGGAGTTACCAGCCTGAAGATGTTTCTGGCAAGTCTTAAAGGGAAAGGCAACTGCCAGAAGTGTAGATAGAACACCATATCCACATCCCTAGAATAAATACTGTTTGTATTTTGCAACAAAATTGATCTTTGGTCTGTATTTTTCGGTGTGCTGGTGCTGGACTTTGTGTGGCTACCCTTACCGTTCTCCTGAGCACACCCAGCTTTTGGGGTAGTTTGTTTGCTGGCTTCCTGGAAGAATTGGTCCCTGGATTGAGCTTTTAACAGCCGGTTGTCCAGGTAAAGAAAAACATTCAGACCTTCTCTGCTAAGGGCTGCTGCCACCACTGCCAAAGATATGGTAGACTCGTGGCACAGAAGATAAGCTAAAGGGTACACACTGAACTGGTAATGCTCCCCCTGAAACAAGAACCTCAGAGAATTTCTGTAAGGTTTCTAGATCTTGCTATGGAGGTATGCATCCTTCATATCCAGAGTGCAAATCCAGTCCCCTGTTTGCATTCGGGGAAGGAGACCCTGCAGAGTGACCATCCGGAACTTCTTGTATTCTACATAGAAGTTTAGATCCCTTAGATCTCAGCTGGCTGCACGGCACCGAGAGATGGGGCATTGCTCTGGCACGCTGGCGAGCCAGGTTCAAGCCCTGAGCCAAGATGTCAGGAACAGAGGCCTGTAAGGAATGAGTCACAGGCATCCCTTGGAAGCTTCCCTCCTGGGGGGAGGCTCGCTGCGGGCCACTCCTATGACGACTCAGCAGAGGCATTCTTGGTGGCATGGATGACCACACGCTGCCAAATGTCCCCATCCTAGGACATCGCTGTGGCTGCATGCATGTGGGAGGTGGGTGGGGTCCCAAAATTGGAAAATTTCCTGTCCCAGCCAGATGATGGCAGCCATGTCCCACCATGCCACAGTCCCTATGGCGCACCACTCCCATTCCCCCACACCTGTCACCTCAGAGCCCATTATTCCCCCTCCCTCGCTTCCCCTGGGGAGGGGGGCCCCCAGCAAAGATAAGCGGGAACCCTCCAGAACCCATTTAAGTACAGGGAACCAGGTGGTGGGAGCTGGCAGTGGGGATGAGACTGGCACGCAACAGGGACACTGAGCTGCCAAACGAGTGGTGGGCTGGGGGCACAGGAAGGCGGAAAAGAAAAAAGATCCCTTGGATCCAGAACAGGCCTCAGATCACCAGTCCACTTTGGGATGAGAACGCATCTGGAATAAAAACCTGTGTTCCTCTGTTCTAGAGGGACAGGTTCTATAGCACATTATTAAAGCAGAGTCTGTACTTCCCCTCTAGCAACAGGGACATGTGCCCTGGTGGATAGGTTGTTACCACTGGTGGATGATCTGGATGGATGTCCAGAAGCTGAAGACCACAACCCTTCTCTGCAATCTCCAGAACCCATTCTTCTGTTGTCATCGGCCTCCACTGATAGAAGTGGAGGGACAGGTGTTCTCCTACAACTACCCTGGAGATAAAATTGTGTTTTTTTTGTGGGGGGGGGGAGCCACCAGCTCCACTACCCTTAGGTGCTTCTGAATGGGCAACTTGGGTTGTGACAGGGACTGGCAAGGCCCCACACCTTTACCTATTCCCTGTCTGTACGCCGGAAAGTGCCCCCTGAAAGCAGACGGGCAAAAGTTACCCCTACCCATTTTGAATAAGTACAGGGATTTTACCGAATTCAGAGTCTTGCCAGATGACTGAAGATTTTTCAGAGCTTCTTCTACATCATGACCAAACAGTTTCTGCCCTCTGAATGGGGCACTGAGAACTCTTCACTGCACATCAGTGTCAAACCCTGCTACATTGAGCCAAGAGTAACGCCCAAGACAAATGCCAGAGTCTGTAGCTCTGGCAGAGGCATCAGAAATGGCATATGCTGTGCGGATCAAATGTTTCCCTATATCAGCACCAGCAGTAAGCATTTTCATTTCATTTACTCTTTCTGGGAGAACCCACAGGCAAGACCTGTGCAGCAGCCTTAACCTTCCTCCAGAGGGTGTTCTGATATTTTACCTTATGGGCCTGATAATTAATATGTAGACCCAATGATGCAGAGGCATATGTATGCTTCTCTATGACATACAACCTCCTGAATTCTCTATAAGGAGGGAAGGAAGCTCAGGTGTCTAGGTGTCTTGGACCTGTTATGGGCAGCTGAGATCACCACTGAGTCAGTATCAGGCTGGTTAGCATAAAGGGCTTTCCGGAAGGTACAGAATACATTTGGTCTGCCTTTCTGGGCACAGCGTTTGGCCTATACCAGGCTACATAAGTGGCATCCTCCAAGGCTGGAAACAGGGGAGGAACCACAGCAGAGGGAGATTCTGGCATCTCCAGAAACTCCTGCAGGTTCTTTGTGGTAGAATCCTGCTACTCTAAAGTGAAGCCCATGGCAGCTTGCATTTGCTGCATCATGTTAAAAAATGAGGACTCCTCTGGAGGTGATCTTGGTGTGTTCACAACAACAGAGTTAACACTACAGGAGGAGATTGTGAAGCTGGTGCCATGTCCCTAGTGACTCTCAGCATAGTCTTCCTCATCATCCTCCTCCTACATCAGGATTATATTCATATTTGTCATCGACTCTGTCATTGACAGGACTGAATGACCATCAGTGATGCCGGCAGCAGCAAAGGTGGTCTGTTTTGTAAAGGATTACCTTGAGGAACTGATGGGGCATTTGTGGGAGTCCCTGTCGAAGAGCCCCCTGGAACAGGGAGGCCTGGCAGAAGGTGTGTCATGTCTGAAAATACAAAGTGTACTGACTGAGTGTCGATGCTGCTTTGAATGGTAGGCACGACTGAAGTGGTCAACGGAGATCGGATCTCTGATGACAACGGCAACATACCTGCCATAACAGGCACAGTAGTACCCATGGAAAGCCCCAACCTTGGTTTCTGGTCGATAGTCAGGGGAAGGGGCAGTCAGCATCACCACAGAAGATGCTGATGATGAAGCAGAGGTCATACCTGTAGTCCTCAGGAGCAACATGGATCTCACTGTCTTTGTCCCGGTGCTTGTGTCTGTGATTCCCTGAAGAATGTTCCGGGGACTTCAATGACTGTGATTTGGTTGACACGCTTGGCGACATGGATTTTTCTTGGTGCTTCTCCATTCTTTCAATGGTCTTTTGGAAGACGGATTTCTCCAAAGCCCCCTTTCTGTGTTGCCCAGTTGTAGAGTTAAACCCCCAGCAAATCTCACAAGCCTTCACACTGTGAGAGAGGCCTAACCAGCAGAAACAGATGTCGTAGGACTCTCCTGTGTAGAAACTTCTCTCCACACTTGCAGTACCGGAAGAGTTTAGAAGGTTCCTTCGACATACAGATTGCAGAAAATCATTATAAAAGTGATTACTTTGGCACAAGAAAAAATAAAACAGTGGCTATGAGCAGTGAGGTTTCCAATGGTGGGTCTGACGAGTCTGAATGACAGCAGGAAAATAACTGAGGAGAGGAGGGACCGCCCAATTTTATGTACATGCTGACATCTGACATCATTGTGGGCAGCCCCTGGCTAACTGCTTGTAAAAGTTTCCATGTGGTCCTAGCGCTGATGCAGTTCCAGTTCCAAAGATGTGGCCTAATGAAAGCGATATCCTCGACGAAGATCAGAATGTACCAGACAGATGCGAGTGGATCTTGAATCTAGAGATCTGGGCTGAACAACAGATGAGGGTATTTAAAAACCTTGGGGACAAAACTGAATAACAACCTGATGAGGCCTGCTAGTGGTAGAAGGACCAACAAAGTTCTCCAAAAGCTAAAAAAAAAAAAAAGGAGGCAGTATAGCGCAGTGGTTTAAGGCTCTGAGCTGCAAACCTGGAGACCTGGGTTTGAATCCCACAGCCTCCACTTGCATACTGTGTGACCCTAAGCAAGTCACTTGACCTCCTTGTGCTCCCAGGTCATACCTATAAATACAGGTTACTCACCTGTAACAGGAGTTCTAGGAATGGTATATGTTGTTCATCCACACTGTCTGGCAGGTTCCTTGCACTTTAAATCTTGACGGAAGGTCTTCAAGCTGGCTCCTCCCACCCACCCAGGTGGTAAAACTCTCAGCTCCACCCCATGACGCCAGATCTAGCCCACTGGAAGCAAGGTTGTGCATCGAAGCCGGGGAGGTCGGGTGGGTTGCGTGGATGAACAACATATACCATTCCTAGAACTCCTGTTACAGGTGAGTAACCTGTGTTTCTAGGGACATGGATATGTTGTTCATCCACACCTATTGGCAAACCTAGCAGTTCTCCGGGAGGAGGAGGCAAGACGACACCCCTACTTAGGGAATAGAGACTGACAACTGAGGCCCCAAAACCAGCATCCCGGCGTGACAAGGTCGATGTGGTAGTGGTGATGAAGGTGTGCTTACTTCCAGGTAGCAGCCTGCAGATTTCCTGGATAGGGACATCCCTTGAAGCAGCCACCGATGCAGCGGTATGGCGGGTAGAATGAGCTCTTATCCCTCTGGGAGGCTCCATGCCCGCCAACCTATAGCAGAGATCTATGCAGAAGGTGACCCACCTGCCTATCACCCGCTTTGGCTGCAGGTCTGCCAGGTGCGGCTTCAGCGTAGGTGACAAACAGCTGGCGAACCTCTCCTCGAACTTCAGCCGTCCGCTCCTTGTAATAAGCGAGTGCTCTTCTAGGGTCCAAAGTGTGGAGCCTATATTCGGCCTCCGAGGTGTGATTGGGGTAGAACACCGGCAGAGTCAACACCTGGTTAAGGTGAAACTTCGACACCACCTTCGGAAGGCATTTCGGGTGGGGGCGCAGGACAACCTTGTCCCTGTGGAAGACCAGATAAGGAGATCTATGGAAAGCGCCTGGAGCTCTCTCATCCTTCTGGCTGACGTGATAGCCACCAAGAAGGCGGTCTTCCATGACAGGTGAGAGATGTCACACCTGTGCATCGGTTCGAATGGCTTGCCCATGAGCTTAGCCAATACCAGCAGTAGATCCCACGGAGGCGGAGGTTCTCGCACCAGAGGGGATATGTGATCAAGGCCTTTGAAAAAGCACCCGACCACCTTCTCCTGCGCCACCGACTGCTTCCCGGCCCATGCCTGGTAAGCAGAGATGGCTGCCAGGTGCACCTTAAGGGTCGTCGACCAAAGCCCTAGCTGAGAAAGGGACCACAGGTAGTCCAGTATGCTTGCTAAGGAACAGGAGGAAGAGTCCAGGCCCTTGCCCTGACATCAAATGGAGAATCTCTTCCATTTGAAGGTGTAGCATTTTCTGGTCGACTCCTTACGGGACGCCTCAATGACGTTGAGGACCTCGTCGGAAAGACCCAAGGCCTGGAACTCTAGCCGCTCAGGGACCAGGCTGTCAGGTGCAGGGATTGAAGGTCCGGATGGAATACCTTCCGATTGACTGAAATCAGGTCCGGTGGTCTGGAAGCCACCTCGGAGCCTGGAGCTGAGATTGAGGAGATCTGGATACCAGAACTGGTGGGGCCAGTCTGGGCTACCAGAATCACCTGCGCCTTGTCCCTCCTCGCCTTGAGAAGCACCTTGTGGATCAGGGAACACGTAGAAGAGGCCCGGTCCACGGCCCTCAAGAAGACATCCCCTGCAGTGAGCCCTGCTGAGGGTGGCGGCATGAAACAGTCCCAGCCGTGATTCTCCCTGAGGCAACAGGTCCACCTGAGGCGTGCCCCAGTGAGAGAAGAGATCTGTACTACCTCTGCAGGAGAGACCACTCGTGAGACGCAGCCCCTATCCGCTTAGGGCATCGGCCAGGGTGTTGGAGGCCCTGCCACGTGGAATGGCGAGGGAGATCCGCCTCCAGGCCGCGCACTAGAGACCAAATGCGAGAGCTTCCCGCATAAAGGCATGGAGTGCATCCCGCCTCGGCGTTTAGGTAGTACATGGTCGTGGTATTGTCCGTCTGGACCTGAACCACTTGACCCCGTAGAAAAGGAGCGAAGGCAGTGAGGGCTAGACGAACCGCTCGAAGCTCCAGCAGGTTGATGTGGCATCGGGACTCCCGAGGGGACCAGAGGCCGTGCGCTCTGTGCTCCCCCAGATGGGCACCCCAACCCATCACAGAGGCATCGGTCGATAGAGAGACCGTTGGCTAGGGGCAGACAAACGGGATGCCCTCCTGCAGATGTGCCAGAACGGTCCACCACTGGAGAGCGTTCCACATCCCCTGGGTCTCTGTCCCTAGTTGATCCAACGGATCGAAATGCTGTGACCACTGGCTGGCCAGTCCCCATTGAAGGGGATGCATGTACCAGCGGGCCCAACGGACCACGCTGGTGCAGGCCGCCATGAGGCCCAGGAGGCGCAGGAAGTCCCGGGCAGGGCGCGATTGCCCAACCTGAAATGATTGGGCAAAGGAGGAAAGAACCTCAGCCCTGTCTGCCACGAGCCGTGCTCTGGCTCGAAGAGAGTTGAGCTCTGCCCTGATGAAGAGTATCACCTGCTTTGGCACGAGTTCCGACTTGGCCTCGTTGATAAGGAGGCCAATCTGAGAGCAAACCTGGAGGGCCACATCTCTGTACCGCTCCACCTCCGCTCTGGAGGAGGCTGCAATCAGCCAGTCATCCAGGTAGGGGTACACTCTGACCCTTCGGCGCCACAGGAATGCTGTCACCACTGCCATGCATTTGGTCAAGACCCTGGGAGCTAGGGAGAGGCCGAAGGGCATGGCCTGGAACTCGTTAAGGGATCCCTCCACTCTGAAGCGGAGGAATCTCTGGTGAGACGGACGGATTGGGACGTGAAAGAACGCGTCCGGGAGGTAGAGGGAACAGAACCACACGCCTTGTTCCAAGGATGGGATTATCTGAGCCAGAGTGACCATCCTGAAGGTCCAAGACCTTAGGAACCTGTTCAGGTCATGAACAGGGCGGCAGCCCCCCGGCCGTTTTGGGACCAGGAAATACCTGGACACAAACCCCGGGTCTGGAGGAGGATCCGCCACCTTCCTGATCACCTCTTTTTCGAGGAGCAGGGCAATATCGGCTCGGCTGGCCAACAGCGAGGCTGCGGACCCTGTGGCCCCCCGAGGGCCAACGGCTCAAAAGGGTGGAGCCTGCTCGAACTCCAGAGGCAGGCCCTTTCCTACCACCTCCAACACCCAGCGGTCCGTGGTGATAGCGGACCAGGCGGAAAGGAAGTGGCGGAGCTGTCCCCCCATGGGGGGAACCCGGGGAGGGAGTGACGAGGCTGGGGGCGACACCCCTCAACCCGTCACTGGGTAGGCTTGGAGGAGGGACCGGCCGAGGGACCTCCTGGGCCTTTACCTCCCTGCTTCCTACTAGAGGAAGCCACGGGCTTGGGTTTGGGATGCCAAGCGCGAGCCTGCTGGCCCTGGTGCTGGTGCTGTTGGGCTGGACGTGCCACAGGCACAGAAGGACGAAAGGGCTTATGCTGCTGCTGTCGGCGGCCTTTGTCCTTCTGGGCAGAGGTGACTGAGTCCAGAGTAGCATTGGACTTCTCGATCCGCTGGAAGTGACCTTCCACTCCAGGGCTGAAGAAGTCGGTCCCCAAGAAGGGGACATCCGCCAATTTGTGCTGGGTATCCGACGTGAAGGTGGATATCCTCAGCCACGCTCTGCGGTGCAAGGCCACCACGGCCGCAACCGATCTGGCACAGGAGTCCCCTATGTCCAGAGCTGTTTGGAGCTGCTGCTTCACCACCGCCCTACCCTGGTCCTGAACCTGCCGGACCGTGGTCTGCAGGTCAGCTTGGAGATGAGGGATCACTTTATCCAGGGAGCCCATGAGGGCGTGGGAGAAGTGTGCCATCAGCACGGCCGAGCTGGCCTGTCGGAGGCCGAGGGAGGACGCAGCGTACACCTTGCGCCCGGCATAGTCCAGCTTTTTGGACTCGTCGGGGGGCTTGTCCACGTCCCTAGAGTTCCTGGAACGCCGGAAAATGCGGTCGGTGACCAATCCCTCGGCAGAGGGGTGTTCCGAAAAACCGGGCAAAGAGCCGGTAGGGACCGCATACTTCCTGGCCAAGGGCGCAGGGCAGGAAGCAGGCCGCTGCCAAAGCTCCAAGGCTGGGCCTACAACGGCCTCAGCCACCGGAAAGGCCTCCGTGGGTGAATCCCCTCGGTCCAGTATCTCCGTCAGGGGATACTTGGCCCGTTTGGATACGGGCTCGAGCTGCATCTCGGTGGACTCCGAGATGAGCCGGAGCAGACCCATAAAGGAGGATGGGCTTTCGTCCAGTGACTGGCCCCCGGAGGACTCCAGGTCAACTGGCCTGGAGAACAGGGAGGAGTCATCGTTGGACTCCGAAGAGTCCGCGAAGAGCTGCCTAGGGCCTAAGCCACCCTCCACCTGCCGAGGACGGTTGGGAGTGAGGGTGACCGACAACCTGTGGGGCAGGCCTTGACCTGACAAGAGAGTCCTTGGTCGGCGCCCCTGATTTCGGTTGTGGAGGCGGAGGTTCCACCACAAATCGGTGGGGCAGCAGGTTTCAGCTGAACAACCGGCCCAGGTTTGGGTATCTCGACTGCAGCGAGAGGTTGTTTCGGCCGTTTGGGTGACAGCCACTTGATGGCCGGGGAAGGCGTCTGTGTCAGCTTGCTCCCAGACAAAAGTAACTGCTGCTACATCAGGTCCTCATAGCCTCATAGTCGATGCAATTTGCGCCGAAGCCTCTCCTCTTCTGAGGAGGAAGACGAGGACGAGCGGCGTCACCGCTTACCTCAGTGCCGAGACCGAGACCGCCGATGTCGGCGGGATCGGCTGGACCAAGAAGAAGTCCGACATCCTCGGTGTTTCTGAGGACGGGCCTGGGAAGGAGCGGGGGACACCCGCTCTTCCCTCGGCTCGGACACCTTAACCGGGACTGCCGCATTGGGGCGAGGCAGATCTCGTCTCCACCGGGAACCGCGCGGAGAAGGGTTGTCGGCTTCACCAGTCGACAACCCATCCGATGGGTCGAGAAAATCTCGACCGCGCCGACGGTGTCTCGGCCAGCTGACGGGACGGGACACTGTGAAGCCAGCGGCCTTAGCCGCCATCTCGACTCATGCGACAGTCGAGGCTGTCCGGGAAGGGACCTTCCTGCTCCCAAACGCCGACAATGGGACTTACCCTTAGAATCCTTCTTTTTGGACTGAGAGGAATGTCCTGATGGACCCTCTCCCTTCATGGAAAGGGATTGGCAAAGCTCCTTGAACGAAGCAGAATACAAGGTATCCAAAGAGAGAGGGATAAATGCCGTGAACGAGGAGGAGGAAGATGCGGCCTGGGCCGCCTCCTCCTCGAGGGCGATCATCTGCTCGAGCTGCTCAGCCGAGCCAGCTGCCGCAGTAACCATCCAACGGGCCTCTTTCGACTTTACTGGTGGATAGCGCTTCTTGGGGTGCCCAAGCTTCAACCGGGCAGCACGGTCCTCCAAGACGTTGGCCGAGAATGAACAGCATGACTCGCAGGCCTGTGGGTCGTGTTCTAGGCCGAAGCAGTAGATGCACGTGGAGTGTGGATCCGTCCTGGACATCTTCTGCCCACAAGGGCACCGCCGAAAACCGGGAGTCGATTTGTCCATCACAGCCGCAAGGGAAAAGGAAGACCGAAGTCTTGAAAATTTTAAAACGAGTTTCGGACGAACCGAAGAATTAGGATCCAGTCTATCACGCAGAGCGTTAAGGAGGGAACTTGAGCTTCCAAGCGGTAAGGAAGATCTGGCGTCATGGGGCGAAGCCTAGAGTTTTACCACCCGGGTGGGTGGGTGGAGGAGCCAGCTTGAAGACCTTCCTGCAAGATTTAAAGCGGCAAGGAACCTGCCAGACAGTGTGGATGAACAACATATCCATGCCCCTAGAAACAAGCTTTCAGCTTAGTGTCTCTCTCCTGGTTAAAAAAAAAAAAAAAACACCATCCCAAGCACAATGGAGGGAAAAAACAAACACCACATTATCCACCAACAACCAGTGTGAAACATTCAACCCCCTCAGAAGCTCTGGCATGTGGAAATGTCTTTAGTACCCTGTTCAGAGCAGCTGGAAGAGGAATCCGGTTAATGGTGCCAGTCCCACCACAGAAATAAGGCAAGCACATATTCTGTATAATTTTATTAAAATATTTTTAGAGCAAAGATTACCATAACAAACTGCACTTTTTTCCTGACACAAATTCTCTATATGCTTAAAAAGAAAAAAAGGTTTTGCAGTCAGACATGAAAATAAAAAAAAAAAAAAAAAAATACTATGTTTACATGCTGTGGTAAATCTTTCACAGTTATGCTGAAAAATGATTCAGTTCATCACAAAAAAAAAAAAAAATCTGGCGAGCTTGGCCCATGTGGACAACTACTCTATTAGAACTGGGTCCGGCCCAGAACTTGGTGATGCTGACCCAGTCTGGAGACAGAATAGTTGGGTGCAAAGTGCCTTTTGGGATCAAAGTACTGGGAGAAAGGTTACGAAAACTGAAGACACTGGCTTTAGCCACGGAAGGGCAGGGATTCCGTAAACAAAGACATCGTTCCTGCAGTCATCACCTGATCATCACAGAACACAGGTAACTACTTAACACTCAACCCAACATCCTACCCCCCCAAACAAAATAAAAAATAATGTTCTCTACTTTCCAATTTTGTTCATGAAAAAAGTAAAACATTGACAAATCTCCCACAATTGCCAGAAAACGCGATTTGGATAGTAGCAAAGATTTCATTTCATCGAGTTAATATGATGTCACGAAGCATTTTATTGTTATAATGAAAGTGTTTCACACGCGGTCTTTGAATGTGAGAAACGTAAGCTGTTCTGATCTCGGCAAGCTGCCTGTGAGGCGTCTGTAGTAAGAGTACCCTACAACACTGCAATTTTACATTATGAACAGGAAGTTATTTACCATAACTCCAGATCTTCAAGAATGCCTCCTCTATACAGTAACACTCTTTGATCTTAAAGCCAGAGGGGACAAGATCCAATGGGAACAAGACTTCTAGGGCTGGCAGCGCCAGTGACTAGTACTGACATATAAACTAGTGTAAAGGAGAGCACTCCTATCTTCTCCTAAACAGGCTGCTGTGCAGGAAAACTGCAACTATTTAATATGTTACCATATGATCCTTAAGCTATGTCCTCAGGAGTAGGGTCCGCAGCTGTCGACTTGCCATTTGACGCAGCAGTGGGTATCAGACCGGTCTCTGCCAACACAGGGCTATCAGAATCACCCTACCCCGCTGGCCTATAGCTTAAGGAGCACCCTCTGGATGAACAGACTAGACATGCAACAAACTACACCAGAATGTTATTTGTACATAACCTTAAGTTCTAATCTTAGTTAAGGAAAGCACTGTGATTCAGCAGAAGAAAAAATGAACAGAGGCGGCTGAGGCCTGCACGGCTTTATACTCTGCAAGTGTGTGGACGATACTGTGTGTGGCTGCTAGGCACCGACACTGCTGTCCCCAAAAGTTCTGTTTCTCATGGGGTCCTGTTATCTCTGGCTCCAAGACCAAAGAGTCGGACTCTACAGAGAAGATACACTCTTGAAAGGTTCCTTAATTACTGTTTTAAAGTCATACATTTGTTCTATCTGGAATTTAGTATTACTGTTCTTCTTAACTGAGTAAATTTTTTAAGTAATTACGTACTTACGCTGTCGACAACACGACTGAATATTATTTGCTGTATAAGAGCTGTCCTCTTGCACAGAGTATACCTGCTTCTGAGCTGCATAAGAGATTAAGGCCCCCACAATAGCATGGTAAATAGTGCACAGCTGATGCAGGGCAATATTCAGACAGCAGCACGCTAGACTGCAGCGCACTGTCTGAATATGGGGCTGGCCAACACAGCATATAGTGACTATGCGCTGTGCTGACACAGCTCACTGCTGAATATGGCTCACAGGGGAGCCCAGTGGAGATAGCACTGCCCAAATGGGATCACACCAGGGCTCCTGTGGGCCATATTCAACCCTAGCATGCTAATGAGGCCACTGGGCATGCAAGGTGCAAAGGGTCTATCAGCATACCCATTGTAGTTTCATCAGCATGTTGGCGCAGCCCCAAGGGGCACCGATGCTGCATACAGTAGCAAATTACCTGGTGTCTAGTGGTCCCCCCATTCTCCCCACGATCATCCATACTGGTTCTTAAAAGCAATTCCCAGTGTTTACCGGTCCCCCACCCAGAATGCCCATTCCCAGTAAATTACTGCAACCCCTCACCCCTGAAAGGTTACCTAATCCCCCCAACCCAGCCGCTCAAGATCCTCGCCCCGTATACTCCTACCCAGTGCTGGGTAAGTTAGTTTTTCTATTACTTTTGAAAACTTGTTCCAGAAAGCTCTGTGCAGTCACTAGCAAGGATGGAGACGTAATGGAAGATGTAATACACCTTACAATTACATTTACTTATGACTTTTTATACAAAAGAAATACGTAACTGATTACATTTATTTGAAAGTAACTAGTAACTAACCTATTACTTTCAAAAAAATGTAATCTGTTATAGTTATTTATTATTTTTGTATTGTTTTTGTATTAAAAGAAACAAGTAACTATAATTGTAAGGTGTATTACTTTTTCTAGTACTTCTCTATCCTTGCACAGAACTTCCTGGAACAAGTTTCCAAATGTAACAGAAAGTAATAGAAAAAGTAACTTACCCAACACTACTCCTGCCCTAGATGGTACCAAATCGACAGTGACCAACATAGCTCTATGCTCACCTCCTCGGTTCACCGACATCTGTCAGTGATTGAGCGCCAGTACAGTCTCACGACTGCTCACGGACTGTTAGACAGTGGCCAGCTGAGGAGGTGAGCAGAGGGCTGTGCCATTCACTGTTGCTTTGGTCCCTGACCGGTGTTCAGGAGGGCTGCAGGCCAGTGGGCCCTGAGCAGGTGTGGGTCCGGCCACCATTTGGGAACAGGGTCCATTAGACTACTCTGGGGATCACTCTGATCTACTTGGAATGAACGACTGGGGGGTTGGGAGGGGACCACCAGTAACCAGGGAGTTTCAGTTACACAACAAGCATGGTCGATCAGAGGAGGGGAACCACTAGACATCAAGGAATTGCATTTATAGAACTGGCATGGGCAATCGGGGAGGGGGCTGCACGGACCACTAAACACCAAGGAATTTCAAACAGTACAAAGGTCGGGTGATCAGAGGTGCACCAATGTGCCAAGTTAAAGGCCAGGGTTTCGGCAGTGTTACACATCGCTGTAATGGCAGCTGTTTTGCGCTGTCGAAACTTCTGAACATACTGCTGTACTCATTATGAATATGATGGATCCCTCATTTGGATACGTGCAGTGGAACATTCTTCACACTGCCGAGTTAGCATGGCACACAGGAACCACTGAATACCGCCCTCGCCGAATTGTCGAACCTAGTTCACGGGTTTTACGCGGCACTAACCACGTTAATGCCCTCACTAAGCTTTTGAATCTGGGGGCCTCACTGAAGATTTTTTTCCCCTCATTTTTCCTCCTCGGGCTAACCACCCATGTGTGCTACACTCACTACCAAGGCTCCCTTATGGCTGCTCCCCTGGCCCCCCATCACACACACCTGTGCTGCCCCCCCAGCTTACCAAAGGGGTCAGGTATGCCTTCAGCTCCTTCGGCATCTCTTCCATGTCAACATCTGACCACCCCAGGTGGAGGTGAATGCAAGGAAATTCTCCCAGGAGTGCCACAACTTGAGCAGGGTGTGGGCAGCCAGTGGCGCATCATAATTCCAGCACTGTGCGTACTGTTTGCGTAATGTGACTGGCTGCCAGGGGAGACCTGATGCAGCCAACCCACAGGCACACTCCAATGGTCCCACTCTCAATAATGATTCCCCTGCACCACCAGCTGGGGTCACCCAGGTGATGCTAGAGTAGCAGGAAGTGATAATCCCCAACCCCAGCAGAAAGTGTCCACTGGGATGCTCAATCTTACCTGGACGGCCCAGGTCACGAAAGCAGCATTACTGCACACTGAAGATTTCTAATTCAACAATGAATAAATGGGAGTACACCCTGTAAACAATCCCAAACGCAATGCCAAACTGTTTAATTCTGGGAAACCAGACCCCCCCCCACACCTCTGGCGCCATCACGACTGGGTCAGATGCAGACTGTGACAGATTCCAAGTCTAAAACTGTACTGTTTCTATTTTTCTTCTAGGACAATTCAACCTCAGAGTGAATGCTCACTAAAATGCATGACAGTATAAAGGTGCACCATGACAAACGTTCCAGATAAATCCATTACTACTGCTAGTGCTCCCTATTAGAGGAACCCCGTGCAAGCTGCCGGCTACCCACTATCTGAATGACATTCTGGGAATGAGAACAAACCAGACTGTGGCAGACTGTGACTGGTGAATGTGCACCAGAACTACTACCTGAGCATCCCTTTCAAATATACACAATGTGCACCTACCCCAGTGCCCACCGCTAGTTTAAGTGGGCGGGTGGATTCAGTGCTCCTCAAATGGAGTAATTTACTATCTGGTTTCAAAGTTCAGTGAGTAATCCTTCCTCCTTCGAATACAAAAGGAAAAAGGTAATAAATGCATGCTGAAAACAGAAAATCAGATTCAACATTAGGCCCTCTACAGGAATTACTGTATCTATAAAGAGAAAATAGCAAAGTTAGTGGCTAAGTAACTTTGCTATGTTTTCTTAACAGATAAATCCTGAAGGAGACCTAAAGCTGAAATGTCAATTGTAACTTTATTTTCAGCGTGCATTTATTATCTTTTTTTTTTGTTTTTCAGCCCACATGCCCAAGCAGCATCTTGTTTTTTTTTCCCCTCTCCCTTGAATACACCTACTCCCCCCTTTCTCAGCCAGTGGAATGCACTTTATGGGAGGCAATGGCACTGCTGTTTCATTTGGATCAAGAGCTGTATATTGGATACATGCAAGAAGAAAATAAAAATGGTATAAGTGGCCCATAGTTGCAGTCTGGATCATCGGTGTGCCAACTGGGCATGCCCCAGATAGCACTCTCCTTCTCCACGAAGGGTGGGAGTTGGATGCCGGTGCAACACTGCCACCTGCGTGACCAATGGTGGCAGCGCAGACAGCAGCAGGGAGGGTGAATGCCAGTGTGCTCTGTGTGATACCCACAACTGCATAAGTGCAAGTGTGCTGAATCTCTGCTATCAACACCCCCAGGAAAAGGACAACAAATTCAGAAATGGGGCAGGGCCCACTGGGATAACACAAGTGGTACTCCAGGACCCAGCACATCTGTCACCACAAGCACCAAATAAAAGAGCACTGGGGACTGGGGGAAGGTTTGGGGTACTTCCCAGGGAAACCACTGCAAGGAGTAACTTACAGGGCAGCCTGGAAGGGTGACAGGGGTGATGGGGCTGGGGATCATGGAGGCATCCAGAGTGAGCAGGGCTTCGAAGCTGAATGAGAAAACCCAAGAAAAAACAACAAACAGTTGAAGCAGAGTCCCTGCAAGGCAGGGAGTGTGTGTCACAGCAGCAGACAGACTAAGGAGGCAGAGAGATCATAAGAGTGGGCAGTACCACCAAAGATTCCAGAGTCTAGCCACTCTGTCTCAGTCTAAAGGGGCAATACCCATAATCGCCCTGCTCAGAGGAGCCAACAAACAACAGTAATTAAAAAGAAAATGGCATTGCTGGCTCAATCTGTGTCGCAGAGCCATTAGTCTGCGCATCATCATCAGCACTGTGTCTGGTTTAAAGCCTGTCACCCACAGTGAGACAGGGCCAAGTTTCTAAACTTGCAAAGAAATTCATTCAATTTCCCCTTCTCATTCGCCAATCTTATTTTAAACATCCCTGTGCTGAATGCAACTGCAAACTGTCCTTTGGAACGTTTAAAAGAAATCGAACATGTCGAAACAATTCTGGCAACCCTCCCACGACAGCATGTAAACATAGCAGTGCAAAACGTAACAGGTTGCAGTCGGAGGTTCCAGTTTCCTCCATGTCACAAACTTTCATACAGCAAACACACCTACCCCAAATAAAAAGCAACAAAATGAACAGCTTGTGGGACAGTTCCATTTCAGGATATGTCATGGATGGATCAACAGCCTGGCCTCCTGGATCTCCGGGAGTTTAGTTCTGAAGTCTGAGAATACAATCACAGGTGAGCTATGAATACCAACACAGAGCTACTAACACCATGTTTAACAACTGCTGGCTGCAGGTAAGAAAATTATCATGGTCAAACCCCCACACCCCAAGAACACCATGATGAACCTACCCACCCAACCCAACCCATCCCGTCTCTGTGCCGTTTCAAACACTGGTTTACAAAAATACTTGTATTTAACAGAAAAATACCCTGAAAATGAGCTGGAGACTGGAGGCCCACCTTCAGATCAGTCACCTGGATGGGCACTGCGGTTAGAAGAGCCGACAGCAGTCTCCACTCTACACTTGTGACCAGTCCAGCACCCCTTCCCCCTTGTATCACTCATTTTATGCAAGAGCTATATGAATCTGGAATACCTTCTCTTGAAAAAATTGATTCTGCTGTCTAATAAAAGAATCTGACATTCTATTACTTCATCACAAATATTTAAATTATACACACTAGCTTTTGCAAATAATATCCAGTCGCTGTTTTCCCATAATTCACTGTATTAGGGGATATGGGGAAATGTGCTTACTCCCCCATCGTAACAGACTGACCGTACTTCCCTGAAGGGACCTGATTTACGAAAACTAATCCACAATTAAAATATATGATTTTATTAGCCTGAGATAGTTTTGAGCTTGTAGAAGCTATCCAAAGTATTTCCAAAGTTAGAAGTCTTGTGAAGTTCGTAGAGCTTATGAAACATACCTGCAGTATCTTAAAAACTATACAGAGAGTTACATTCATTATTTCTGAGGTACGGCATAGGTTTCCTGATGTTCAAGAACTAAGAGTGATGGCAGATTCGCTGTGTCCTCTCTCTCTGAGATAAGACACCAATGGAACAGAGATCAACCCAGACAGCCAAGAAAACTGTACAAGTCCAAGGAGAGGCTCCCTTTCCTAGCACAGAAAGGGACGGAACACAGCAGGACCCCAATGCAAAGTTCCTGGGCAGCCTGATTAACTGCCAAAAGTCGCTGAAGAGGCATGCTCCATGCAATGTTTCCTTCCCCCTCCCCCACAGACCCCATGTAGAAAAATTTCTAATACCAAAAACAAAGTTCTACCCTTGGGGAAGCAGACAGACAGTACAGCCCAGAGCCATGGACAAACACTTTCATTTCAAAGGTAAAGGGACAGAAAAAAAGAGTTTTAGGTGACTGAACCCTCTGCACTGAATAAAGTCAGACAGAAAATTGCAAGTGATAGAAGAAAATCCCAAACCAGCCGCAGTGGTGGATTTGACACTGTGTAACCTGGGCAGGCAACTGAGGAGGAACTGTTCTTGTTTGCTGCTGAGACTGCTACAGTGGCTGCTAGTCTGGCAGAGATGTCACAAAAATGTCCTTAATGTAACAGGAATGGAGCTCTACCGATGTGGACCAGTTTGTCTAGGCACTCCTTGCTGACAGATGGATCATTCATTTATTTTTCGTTGACTGGGTAAGTGCACTAGACAAATTCTGCCTATTTTCAGGCACAACCAGGGGGAAGGGGATACAGATGAATGCCAACTGACCTTGAAACAGATTAAGCTGTTGGTATTTTTAGTGAATGGGGGAAATTTGGCCAGGGCACCGAGGAAATTCCCCTACTCTTTTTGATACGTGCCATGGGATCTTTAACGTCCACCTGAACTACCACCAGAACAGGCAGATAGGACCTTGGTTTAACGTCTCATCCGAAAGACGGCACCTCAGGAGTACAGCACCCCCCTCATGCTGCACTACAGTGTCAGTACTAGGATTTAACCCAAGTGCCTGGTGTGGGAATAGAACCTATAGCCTTCTGATCTCCTGGCCTCAGAGGCGAGTATGCTACCTGCTGATCCACTGACTTACCACTCTGCTCTTTGGGGAAGCACTATCTTCTGTGTCACTTCAGATACCCTCTCTGAACCGGGGCTGCCATTTCTCACATTTATTAGGTTTTGCGTTTTTGTCTGTGATCCTTCCTGCAATCCCAAACTTTCAGCTGCACTTTATATCTGTCTGCATTAGTGCCGTCAGCTGCACTTTGTCTGAGGTGTCTGTACTAGTGCCTTCAGCTGCACTTTGTCTCTGAGGTATCTGCACTAGCACTTTCAGCAGCACTCTGTCTGTGGTGCCTGCACTAGTGCCTTCAACTGCACTCAGTCTGAGGTGCCTGCACTAGTGCCTTCAGCTGCGTTTTGTCTCTGAGGTGTCTGCACCGGTGCCTTCAGCTGTACTTTGTCTGAGGTGTCTGCATTAGTGCCTTCAGCTGCACTCTGAGGTGTCTGGATTAGTACCTTCAGCTGCACTTTGAGGTGTCTTCACTAGCACCATGAGCTGCATTTTGTCTCTGAGGTGTCTGCGCTAGTGCCCTTGGTACCAGGTCAACCTGCTGAAACAAAAACTGCACATAAAGAATTGCGCGGTATAGAGCGCGCTGGGATTTAGAGCGACAGGTGGTATAATAGCGGTAAGGAATTACCGCTACCCCTGTCGCTCTGCGCTCTTCCTAGGAAAGGATCTAGTTGCTGCGTGCTGGGGTTGCTGGCCGAGTTGCTCCCGTGGAGTTGCTAAGGCACCCGCATATGGCAGGGTGGGAAACCTGGGACCGTGGTTCAGTTCCCCCCAGGTCTCCCAGTGTTGCAGTTTTACCACTCATTTAAAAGTTAAACTTTTCCCTCTCTTGGTGTTTCCCCATCCCAATCCCCGGAGTTTGCAATCTAAAGTCCCGGTGGTGTGCTCTTGTCATCTGTGTTTTTTCCTACTCTTTTTGTGTCAGCGCTGTTTTGTTTACGGTGTCCGTTTCTGCACATTTTTTGTGGTCAGTATTATGACCCCACGCCAGTGCCCTGAGCTGCATTCCATGGTGACTGCACTAGCGCTCGGAGCTGCACTTTGATGTGCCTGCACTAATGTATTTAGCTGTACTGTCTAAGGTGTCTGCACTTTGTGGTGCCTGCACTTTGTCTCTGAGGTGTCTGCACTAATGCCTTCAGTTGCACTGTCTGAGGTGTCTGTACTAGTGCCTTCAGCAGCACTTTGTCTCCGAGGTGTCTACTGCACTGTATCTGAGGTGTCTGCACTAGTGTCTTCAGCTGCACTCATCTCCGAGGTGCCTGCACTAATGCCTTGAGCTGCACTTTGTCTGTAGTGCCTGCACTAGTGTCTTCAGCTGCACTCTGTCTCTGAGGTATCTGCACTAGTGCCTTCAACCACACTTTGTCTCCAAGGTGTCTGCACTAGTGCTGGCCTTGTGTGCAGAGACAGCTCACTGCGGCTTGCTGTGAGGTCCCAGACTCCTGGTGGCATGTCTCAGCCTCTAATTTTACCCTCTACTCTAGAAACATGCCAAGGCTGAATTCTACCCACACCATCCCACGTTCAGTGGGCTAGAGAACTGGCCCTCTGTACATATGACACCACTGCTTTGTGAACTGACCCTGAAAAGGAAGGAAACACCTACTGACTAGACTTTGGTTCTCTGAAGCGGCAATATAAAAAAATAATAGGTTTTGAGATATGTTGGGGTAAGCTCATAACAAGATTTGTGTCACTGTGTGATAATAGCACACTTCTAGATGCACAACCCAGAAGAGACCTGAATGTGACTCACCTCACAGCGACACTAGTTACAGAGCACAGGGTTTCTGACTCAAGAAAGCTGATGGGAAGTGCCACCTGAGAAGGAAAATTGAAGTAACACAGCACAGGGCCCGATTCGAGGGCTGAAAGGAGTGCCATCTGATAGGGACATTGAAGGAACAGCACAGGGTCCCTGATTTTAGGGTTGACGGGTGTGCCATCTCACAGGAACACTGCAGTTACACAGTATGGGGCCTGATTAGAGGGCTGAAGGGTATGCCATCTCAGAGGAACACTGAAGTAACACAGCATGGGGAACCTTCTAGAGAATTACTCATCTCACAGCAGATCCTTGAGGTTTTCTGCCTGGTTTCCCTGAACTTGAAACATCTAAGTACAGTTAACAGCCACAGTTAAGAATGTAATCACAAACAGTTCTGCAACTCTCAGAGCCAAATAAATGGACAAATGTTTTACAAGTTTAAACTACAGACATCTATGTATTAATTTTTTTAAGGTGGCGTAAGAAAAGCAGTCAACAAAACTACTTTTACTATATTAGTAGTACAAACAACATTAAATTGAGATATTGTAAGTCAAACTTCAGTTTTACATACTAATCTGACTGCTAATTCATGAAGTGTGTAAGGAGAACCTGAACTTTCTCAAGAAGGCCAGTCTATCAGCATTTTTCAAAGTACATACATTTTTAGGCCCTCATACTCCTCACAGTACCTATACACTGTTCAGGCCCCCCCAATAGTCCTCACTGTTCAGCTCTTCACACTCCTCACTATTTGTACACTGTTCAGACACTCAGTCTGTACACTGTTCAGGCCCTTATACTCCTCACAGTTACGCACTCTTCACAGTTTATACATTGTCCCAACCTCACACTGCATACACTGGCCAAATCATTATACTTTTCACAGTTTATGTACATTGTCCAATCTTCAGTGATTGTTCTCTTCAACAGAATAATCACCAACACCCCCCCACCCATGGCTTTTGGCTGTAAGATGAATCTGTCATACTAACAGAGACCAAGTGATGTGTGTTATATAAATATAGTTGGGTTTAGATGCCCAACTGAAACACAGAACACTCACTGTGGAACAGGTCAGGAACTGGCTGGATGATTTTCCCTAATGTGTTGCTGACCAATTATTTTCTGTTTAAAAGTTGCACTGTTTCTATGTTAAGGAAGTTCCTCTGATATGTTTCATGATGCCATTTCCATATTCTGCTGTCCCAGGGCATTCAGTTCCCAACCTCTACCTGGGCAAAAATACTGAGAGGTCAAGGCTGCCATCATCTGTAACTGGCTAATGTGACACACACACATGTGAGCGGCTAGTTTGAGACCACAAATTTCCTTCAGTGGCCAGCAGAAATATTTTCTCCATATTAGAGGCCACTGGATTCTGCAATGGTGGCACCCTGGAGCCACAGACTGGCACAACACTACATGACAGGCTGTTCCTAGGCCCTGCAGTGGGGAAAGCAGAGCGTAAATGGCAAGATGCTGGGGTGTAATGTACCAACCACTGAGCACTGTCCACGCTGGCACAATAGCACAGGCTGTTCCTACACTCTTACTGCTCATACTGGGATGATCTGGGTTCCATTACAAATGCTAATCCCACATACAAAGAGAAAAAGAAACTGATCAGAATGCTAAATGTCATTCAGACCTAAAAACACCTTTTAAAGGCAATATCCTACATTTACCACTGAAAAAAGTTACAAAAGAAACAGTCTAAGTCCACTGAGAGGGAGATTCCCAGGCTGAGGGACTAGTCACTTTTGTTTTAATTTAAAGTCGGGTTGATTTTGGTGAGAAGGATGCACCACCGCCTGAAAAAGAGGCGCACAAGGGGTGGGATGGAGCTGCTACTGATCAGCAGCTGGAATCTCTCTGTCTGCTTCAGGTTTTGCAGTCTGTCCTGGCGAGGGGGCATGCGGGCTGGAGTGGGCAACAGGCGGCATCCCATGTGTTAGAGGCAGTGAGGTTGTTACCATTCCCTCCACAGCTGCTGTGGGGATTCCTGCTGGCGTCACCCCAACAACTCCTGCTGGAAACCTGCAAACAAAGACAAAAATAAATAAATAAAATTTCAAACAAAATTTCTCTTTTTTTTTTTTAGTTTTTATTGACCAGGAAAGGAGGACTAGACAATTCTGCCAATTTTCAGCGTTGTCCCGGGGGAGAGGGGATACAGATGGATGCCGACTGACAATGAACCAGATTAAGATGTTGGTGGTATTTTTAGTGAATGGGGGAAATTTGGCCAGGACACCAGGGAAATTCCCCTACTCTTTTCGACAAGTGCCATGGGATCTTTAACGTCCACCTGAACAACCACCAGGACAGGCAGACAGGACCTCGGTTTAACGTCTCATCTGAAAAAAGACGGCACCTCAGGAGTGCAGCACCCCCCTCATGCTGCACTACAGTGTCAGTATTGGGATTTAACCCAAGTGCCTGGTGTGGGGATAGAACTCACAGCCTCAGAGGCGAGTGTGCAACCTGCTAAGCCACTGACACTGCTTCCCAGTATGTTCCCTCATCAAACATGAACCAAACTTTCCATGGCCTGGAGCAACGCTGAATGTGCCAGGCAGAAATCATACTCTGTGTGACACAAGCCCCTTAAAATGTAAAATACATGCAGGAGAGCTGCCATTTCTAGTGCACTCCCAGTGAACTGCACACAAAGCATGAACCGCCACCAATGACAATCTCTCTCTCTGCAAATCTCAGAATCCCATACTGGGATGAGCTCCGGCTTAATATGTATGCTACCTATGAGATGGACACACAGTATGAGCCACCAACACTGACAGCCTCTCAGTAAAACCTTGAAATCCCATACTGGGACCACTTCCACTTTATATGTACACTCCCAAAGGGCTGCACACACAGTGTGTGCTGCCACCAGTGAGTGTCTCTCTCAGGGAGTCTCGGAAGGCTGGCTGGGAGCTAACATGTGTCACAACTGGGAGGCACTTGTGCTCCTGGGGAGGAAAGGTGGGCTTCAGTTGCTCAGGCAGCCACACTAATCTTTCAGTTACAGCGAAGATCAGGATTAGCCTTTGGAGTTCCTGACCCCTCCCCAAAACAACACACAAATACACAGCAGGGGGACAGAGCAAGGGAGAGCTTGTTATCACCCTCACCACTGCCCCCTCCCCTTTCCACACCTACCCCTATGGAGGAGTCAAATCTTACCACTGCTGCCCTCCATAATGGTCCTCAGGGAAAGGGGGAGTTAACTGTTAGCACTGCCCCCTAAGTAACTACAGCCCCCTCCCCCACCCAGCAACTGCCCTTAAGGTCTTATTGGGGAGGGGGAGGAGTTAATTCTTACCACTGCTCCCTCCTCCTCATTGGTTATCTGCCCATATGGGGGGAGTTTATTACCACCACTGGCATACAGAATTGGCAGTCTGTGCTGACAATAGTTTTGTCACAGGAACACTGAATAAAGGGTGGGCCAGTCTTCTGCTTGCCTTTCTCAGAAATGGATAATCTGATGGAAAGAAACCAAAACTGACAAAAATGAACTAAGGTACACTGAACTGCTCCACTGGGACACACTCGATGGCAGGAAAATTGAACTGAGGTAGGTCAGGGGCGTCAGCACTGGGTACTGGCCAGTGTGCCACTTCATGGTGTCACGCACATACGGACACCAATAGCCACTGCAGCACCCCAGGCTAAACAGATTTTTCCTCGCGAGTCTGGTATATTACCAATGCCCTCCCTACACAGCAACTGCGCTTCAGGAGGATCTTAATACTACTGCCCCCCCCAAAAAAAAACTGCCCTTATGGGAGCTCTTATTACCACTGACACTCCCCCCTTGTAACTGCTCAGGGAGGGCATATTACCACCATTGCCCTCCCCAGAGTAACTGCACTTACAGGGGATCTCATTATCACAGACCCCTCCTGCTGTAACTAATCTTATGGGGTAGCTTGTTCTTACTAGTGCCCTCGCCACAGAGTAATTGTGCTTATGTGGGATTTTGTTACTACTGATCTCTCCCTCCCCTCCATAACTGTCTTATTGAAGAGTATAATATTACCAATGCCCTCTCCAGAACAACTGCCCTTGTGAGGGATCTTATTACCACTGTCTCCCGTACCTGGCCTCATGAGGGCGCTTGTCATCATCACTGCCCATCCTTGAAATAGTAGTTCTTAAGGTTCTGTGGTGTAAGAGAGTGATGGAGAAGCCTGTTAATGTTGTGCGATTTTAGAGGGTGATGGAGAAGCCTGTTGGTGTTGTGTGGTGTTAGAGGGTGACGGAGAAGCCTGTTAATGTTATATGGTGTTCAAGAGTGATTGGGAAGCTTGTTAATGCTGCTGGAATCCTGGATGGGGTGCTGACAGAGCACAGCTGTGAAAAGTTTGCCACAAGGTGTCATCAGGCTCCAAAGAAAGGATGTTAAGGAAACATCAAAGTGTAATGTGTTACAAATGAGACAATGTGGTGGGAGGAGAACCCAGACAAGCAGGGAAATACCGCATCCCATATACATGAAGCAGGTCGCAGTAACACACATCATGTGACTGTAAATTCTAATTTTATTTTAAATGAGTCAGTGCAATATGGTGCAGCATCCCTCCCATTCATGTGGATGGCTATCTTCTCCCTTTAGGAGAGAGGAGGACCCCTACCATAATGTGAGACAGCACTCCCTTCATGTGTCACACAGTGGACTCTGAGTGATAAAGAGAAACACATTACAGCTAATGAATCAGGAAAGCAGTGAGAATCGAACTTCTAACTAGAGAACAGTACCCTCCCTCCCCGAAGTGTACTTAAAAATACAGTTGTCCCCCTCCCCAAACAGTACATGCCCCACCTGTATGCTGTAGCACCATTCAGCTCCGGATGCACTGCTGCAGGATCAACACTGGGCCATTGAGCAGCGGCTAACAAATAGTCCTTGTTCACACAGTTCTTCAGACTGTCAGGAATACGGCCTGAAACCAAAAAGAAAACATCAGTGCACACTCTAAAACAAACACTGATTTACGACCTGAAAAAGACAAACAGAAGCACTGGCGTAGGATCTGGAACAGGAAAGTCTAAACAAACACCAGGGTATGACCTGAAATAAGGGAAGGTTCAAACAGAAACACAGGGGTACAACCTGAAACAAGGGAAAGTTCAAACAGAAACACTGGAGTACAATCTGAAACAGGAGAAAGTCAAAACAGAAACACCCGGATAAGACCTGAAACAGAGGGGCAAGTCTAAAAAGAAACACCTGGGTATGACCTGACAGAGATGTCAGCGTGGCTCAGTTGGTAGCACCTCTGCCCCTGGGCCTGACAGTCACGGGTTCTAGTCCCACACTGGGATTAGGCACATACCATAAATGCTGGCACCCAAGTGCAGTAGTTAGGGGATACAGTTCTGTTGGGGCGTTCTGTTTTTCGGCTGAGATCTTAAACCAAGGTCCTGCCTACCTTTAGGGATCTGGGGGTCATCATATCTGATGACCTGAAGGTGGTAAAGCAGTGTGATAAGGCATTGGGAAAGGCTAGTAGAATGATGGGGTGCACGGGGGGGGGTTATCACTAGCAGAAAAAGGGAGGTTGTGTTAGCCCAGTACAGATCAATGGTGAGGCCACCTGCAGTACAGTGTCCAGTTCTGGAGGCCCCATCTCAGGAAGGACACAGATCGGATGGAGGCTGTACAGAGAAGGGCAACCAAAATGGTGCATGGCCTGCACCAGAATCCCTACGAGGAAAGACTCAGGGGACTAAATATGTACTCACAGGAGGAAAGGAGAAATGGGTGACATGACAAACATTTAAATACCTCAAGGGTATAAATAAGGTACAGGAGGGAGGTACACTGCACAGAAAAAGAAGTTCAAGGACAAGGGGGCATGATATGAAGCTGGAAGGAGGAGACAGATGTGATGTGAGGAAATATTTCTTCACGGAAAGGGTGGTGGATGCCTGGAACAGCCTCCCAGAAGAGGTGGTGGGTACAGAAACAGTAACAGATTTCAAACATGCATGGGATAGACACGGAGGACCTTAGAAGCAGGGTGGGTGGGGCAGAGATCAATTAGGGTCAACAGTAGCACAGTATGTAGGGACTTTAGGGCTGACTGGGTGGGTCTATAGGTCCTTTTCTGCCAACAGCTTCTATGACCTGAAACAGAGGGGAAGGTCTAAAAAGGAACACCGGCGCATGACCTGAAACAAGAGAACGTCTAAACAGAAACATCAGGGTATGATCTGAAACAAGGGAAAGTCTAAAAAAGAAACACCTGGGCATGACTTGAAACAGGGAAATGTCAACACAGAAACATTGTGGTGCGCTGCAAAACAGAGGGAAAATACAAATAGCAGGGCTAGCTGTGGTGCTCTGATACAGGAAACTTGGGTACACACACACTCTAAAGGTAAAAAATGTTTTAGTCCTTTGACTCAGGTAGTCAAACAGTGCTTATGAAGCCGATACTGCTATTTTAGCAACTACATTCAGTAAGCCCTACATCGAACACAGAGAGTCATTCCGCCCTAAAAGTTTGACTACCTAAAGTAGATCAGAGTATTTACTTTTTTAAAGCAGTGAGTCAGCAGTCACGTCACAAGCAGAGTGTGTGCTCCTAGCTAGAGATAAGGTTAAGATGGAGGAGTTTGGGTAACGAGGCGGTCCTTACGACTCACTCTGTTTTCAGCCTATCACCTGGCTGGGAGGAGGTAATGCCTATTTCTACCTACCTTGACCGTAACAGCTCACACCAAAGAAGTTTTTTTGTTAAACTTACAGTGAGTGCGTACTGATTCTGTTTTCGAGTTTGCAGCCTCTGCTGTCTCGGGAGCCACTGCCCTGCACCAGAAGGGCATGGGTTTCTCTTTGTGATTTGTAGAACTCTGCTTGTCAGTCTGTTTACTGTTTATTTTTGTTTTGTTAGTTATACTGTATTTGTACAGATAATGGCCAGGCCAGCAGTGTTTTATAGAGGGACAGAGCAACTCGGCAGGTTTAAAATTAGAGGTACCATGTCATTAAAAATTAGATTATTAATACTGTGCACCTGTTGTACACACTGATGCTCGTCCCGATCCCAAAGGGTAAAATGAGGGACCCGATGTCCTTTCAAAAGCTCACCCAGTGTTGTTTCAAAAGCTCAACTGATTTGTCTCTTCAAAAGCTCACCAGATGTAGTTTCAAAAGCTACCTGATGTTTCAAAAACTCACCCAGTTTGTAGTTTCAAAAACTACAAAGAAACACAGAATTTGTCAGCAAATAAGGACCACTTGGCCCACCCAGTCTGTCTATGTTTCCCTACCTACAGTATCACCATAGACCCTACTTGATCTCCGGCTTCCTCCCTCCCCCACTCCTTTCCACTAAGATTCCCTTATGCCTGTCACAACCACACTCAGCAGATCAGGCCCTCTGCTGGCACAGTGCCAACCTCCGAGCGCAGTATTTTGAACAGGTAACAGACAGGGTAACCCTCCTGTCTGCTTGTGGGTCCGAATCACCTTTGGTCTCAAATTCTGGGAGGATTCAAACTGTGAACCTTATGCTAGCGTGCCAAAATGTACAGGCTCAGATAATCTGCTCTTCAGGGGGATGCCAGATATCTTTCGCCTAAGGGCACCTAACCAGGTATCAAAAATGAACCCTTAAAACTCTATAAAAGACCTTAGGTCTATTCTTACCTTTTCCCAGTTTAGTAACACCATCAAGCGTCTAACCAGTTTTGTCAGTCTTAACCCTCCATACGTCACATGCAAAAGAAAGAACTTGGAAAACTCAGGCAGTATCTTTCAAATGAAAGTTTTACTTAAAAATGGATAAAAATATGTAAAATGTAAACACAGAACACTATATCACAAAGCATACAATCACTTAAAAGAAAACAAAGAAAACTGCAGACAAACTACTACCAATATACAGTTAGACTTTTTCCTAATGTATTACCTCTTTACAGTGCTTAAGTTAGATCTTGTTTCTTAAGAGCCTAAAAAGAAAATGTCACACAGTTGAAACACAGAATACAGTTTAAAACGATGTGTTTCCACCCCTTCTATGATGTCATCTAGCCCTCCTTGTTGAATACAAAAAATATACAAACAGCATGTCCTATCAGGAGGTATATTAAATACTGTGACTTCAGCAAAAACTAATATCCCAATATGACTTCTTAATTAACATTTTTTCTTTGATCTCGCGCAGTTCCTATTCCCAAGGCATATCAAAGAGTTTTACAGCTTTTAACACCAGTTGATATTAAATGTTCTTCCTCTTAAGACGTCATAAAAATTTATGATCTCCATCCTCTGGCAGACTCAAAGTCCCATTTCATTCCCACTTCAAATAGCCTAGGCATGTCATAAAAAGGTAATAAAATGACACTCTGAAGTAAGTCAGTTAATTAAATGGTTCCTGCTTCACTGAAACCTGGGGGGGATCACCCATGGCACAGCTACCTCATTTGAGACAATCACACACTATATTACAAATATCATAGAACAATCATAACCAGCTGGCCAAGCGTCACAATGCCTATCCCATACATTCTTAAAACCCACCACTGTTTTCGACTCCACCACCTACGATGGAAGGCTGTTCCAGGAATCTACCACTCTTACTGTGAAGAGGTACATTCTCACATCCCTCCTGAATCTACCCCCTCCAACTTAACAGTATATCCCCTTGTTCTTGTGCACCTTTTCTTCTGAAGAATACTTTCCTCCTACACTTTATTTACCACCCTTGAGGAATTTAAAGTTCTCTATCCTATCTCCCTCTTCTCTTCCAGAGTGTACATATTGAGTTCCTTTAGTCTCTCCTCATAGGGCTATAGATGAAGACCCCTTTACCATTTTAGTTGCTCTTCTCTGAATTGCCTCCACTTCTCTATGTCCTTCTGGGGATGTGGCCTTCAGAACTGTATACAGTATTTTAAGTTGAGGTCTTACCAGCGAACTACTGTATACGGAGGCAGCACCACCTCCCTCCTCCTTCTGCTAGTGATACCTCTCTCTCCCTATGCACCCCAGTATTCTACCAGCCCTCCCAAATACCCTACTGCACTGCCTGGACACCTTTAGGTCATCAGAGGTTATCACCCCAAGGTCTCTCTCCTGCTTCATGGTCTTCAGTGACACACTTCCATTCTGTACTCTGCCCTCAGGTTTCTGTGCCCCAAGTGCACTGTTTTGCACTTTTTCACACTGAAATCAAGCTGGCATACACTTGACCACTCCTCGAGTTTTCTCAGGTCTGTTCTAATCCTTGCCCCGTGAGCATCCACCCTACTGCAGATTCTGGTATCATTTGCGAAGATGAAGATATTCCCCTTCAGCTTCTCTGCAATGTCACCTATAAGGACATTAAATAGGACCAGTCCCGGGACTTCTAGTGACGTCACCGCACTATGCAGACTTGGCCGCGACAGCTCCGCTCCCCCGACAGATTATAAACCTTTCTGCTTCAGTCCCTGCAGCAATGAAAAACTGAAAAAAACAAAAATTGACAAAATAAGGATGTGGCGAAGCAGAGATTAAAAGACTTCGGGGCTGAGGGTCCCCAGACAAAATGATTGCTGCGCGAACAAGGAGACGGGGACAAGCCAGACAAGCCCCGAGGTGGAGTTGGCAGAGCAAGGAAAGCAGGACGAAACTGAATGCACCATAAAGTCTAAGCAGTTTATCAGTGAACTGCAAAAAACAGGCACAACACTACAACAGATGCAAGCAGACTGAGCGGGCACTAAAATGGAAGTGAAGGAATTGGGAAATCACACCTCACAGTTGGGGAGTGGTCTGCACAAGGTCTTCACACAAGAAGAACGTCACAACGCGGCCCTACTACACCTATACGAGTAGGAGGACGACACTGCCTTTAAACTCAATGACTTGAAGCAGCGCTCCCGGAGGAATAACTTCCGGATTCACAGACTACCGGAGGGCACTGAACAAGGGGAGATGGAGGGGTTTATTGAGAGCCTGCTGCAGAACTCCTCTATTAGGATAAAATCCCACTGCTCATAGAAGGGGCCCACTGAGCATTAGCCCCAAGGCCAACAGGTCCCAAAGCATGCCCCAGATCAACAGTGGTGTGCTTTGTAAACTACGTGACAAAAATGAGAGTTCTGAGGGTGGCGTGGAATAAAAAAGAAATCATCTTCAGAGACACCTGTTTATATTTCGAGCATGACTTCACTCCTGTAATAATTTATTTTATTATTTATTTATTTATTTCTAGGAAGTACCTTTGAGCCAGAGGCTCTTTTACAGAGGTTCCACGTCGTAGTAATACACGGGCATAACATCATTTACAATGGTTATGAGTACATAAGCAGATACAAGGAGGTTCCATGCCTAGAAAGACACGAGTACATCAGGTTACAGAGGTTACATAATTACAGTAACAGGGATTACATAAGTAAAAATATACAGACACAATTTAATGCAGGCTAGGTTGACAGGTTAAGTGAACAACTTGAGAATCGACAGGATATAGAGCGAATCAGGAAGGGAACAGAGGACGCTATAGTATGTAAAATAATGAACTAATACTAAACGCAAGGAGGCGAGAACTTGATGGGCAGCAATTCTTTTGTCTTAAGTGCTAAAGAGTGTAGTCATAAAGGAGGGCTAGACTCACGGGGGGGGGGGCTGCTGAGGCTGGGACCTGGAACCTACTAGGAGAGTGTTAGTTAGCAAGAAGAGAGGAGAAGGCAAGGGTGCAGGTTAGAATGAGGGTAGCAGGAAAGAGGAGGGAAGAGTATGGGGGGGGGGAGTTCAGGTCTCACAGTCACAGTTCCTGTTTGTGGAGAGGGCCACTCAAGAGTTTATCTTTAAAGGGGCCTATTTTGTCCTCTTTTATGATGCCTGGGTCAAGCGCATTAAGCTAAAGTGGTGCTCGGTATTTGTAGAACCACTGGCCTTGTGTGGTTCTACGGAAATGGACGCAGAGGGCCGAGTTGTTTGTACCCCTAGTGCATCTGATGGAATTAGGTCAGCTAAGGAGGTTTTGCAGGCCTGGGGTGGTAAGTCCTAGCATAGATTTCTTGGCGAGCATGCATACTTGATACTGAAGGCGACTGCCAAGGTTGAGTCATTTTGTTTGAGTGTACAACTCACAGGTGTGAGTGAGATGGGGTACACCTAGGATTAAACGACACGCTTTGTTTAGTGTTATTCTGATACATTTCAAAGCAGTTTGGGAGGCAGCTCCATATACTGCTAGACCATAGTCTATCACTGAGAGGCCTGAGCAATTTACAGCAGTTCTGAGTGCCTCAGGAGTCAGGCCTTTTCGGTGTCTGTACAGTAATCCTAGTTTTGCATTTGACGACTTTGCAATTGCATCTGTGTGTTGGTTAAATGAGAGGGTGCGGTCCAGTTTCAATCCTAGGTATTTAAATGTTTAAACCATCTCCAGGGAAGTGTTCTGATTGTTATGAATGCAAAGTTGGTGAGTGCGGTGTTTGTTATGTGATGATGCGAATAACATAGTCTTCATTTTTTTTATAATTGAGGAGCAGTTTTGATAGAAGGAACCAGTGCTCAGCTGCAGTGAAATTAGCCTGCATTTGCTTTTCCAGTATGTAGGGGTCAGAATTACATGAATATAGGACTGCACTGTCTGCATACAGTAGTAGCGGTCATTTACCAACTGAGGGAGGTTGTTTAAGAACAGGCTGAACAGTACAGGGCCAAGGATAGAGCCTTGAGGAACGCCTGTATTAACACTAAGGTTGTCGGAGAAGGCGTCCAAGATTTTCACTTTTTAGACCCTCCCAGAGAGGTAGCTTCTGAACCATGCTACCGTTGCAGGGGAGAGGCCGGTATTGGAGAGCTGATCCAGGAGCAGATTGTGATTGACGGTGTCGAAAGCCTTGGTGAGATCAATATATGTTGCCCCACCAAGAGCCCTCTGTCTAGTGCATTATGGATAAAGCCGGTAAACTCCACTAGAGCGGTTGTGGTACTGTGTTGTTTTCGAAATCCATGTTGCTGCTGACATTGTAAATAATTCTTGTCTAGATATTCCGTCAGTTGGTCGCTTACGATTCACTCTAGGGCCTTGGAGAGTGGAGGAAGGATAGATACTGGGCGGTAATTTGTAGAGTTGGCCCTGTCACCACTTTTGTAAACAGGGGTAACCACTGCCACCTTCCAGATCCATGGGAGTTTGCCTGATACCAATGAGAGATTTAAGATTTTGGTGAGGGGTTTAAGAGTTATGTCCAGGGTGAGCCTAACTAGTTTTAGATCAAGTTGATCAGAGCTAGTTCTGGAATTACCTAGCCCTTTTAGGATGTACTTTTTTTGCTTTCATAAAGGCGATAGCTCTGAAGTAGAAAGGCAGATGGGCGTTTGATGGGGTCCCTGGGTTTCGTTCGGTGCAAATATCTGACTGGTGTTGAAGGAAGCTAGGGGGCAACACCCCACTGAGGTCAGTAAAAGCTTTGTTGAAGACATTTGCTATGCGACTGTGATCCTGCATAGGCTGGCCCTCAATGTTCAGGAAGGTGGGGGGAGTTTTATTAGGTTTACTGGTTAGGACTTGATGTTCTCCCAGAACCGTCTACAGTCACCCCATGAGTTTGTCAGCTCATTTTTCAAGTGTGTGTTTTTGGTCTTGCGAATAGCCCAGGTGCATTTATTCCATGCAGCTCTATAGTTCTGGTAGTCTGGGTACCGGAGTTTCTTGCTTTGTGCCACAAGTCATCTCTATTTTTCATGAGGGCTAGTTGCTGTGCCGTGATCCAGGAGCTGTCAGTCAAGGATCCTTCTTTTGGTGTAGGGGGGCGTAGACATTGCACACTTCATTGAATTTGCTTATAAAGCATTCTAGGACAGTGTTGACATCTGTTTTGTGGTCAACAGAGCTCCAATCTTGGAGGCTGAGGTGTGCTCTTAGAGCTCCCAACTTGCCTTTCTTCAGAAGTCTAGTAGTAATAGTCCTGGCTGGTGCCTTTGGGGCCTTATTTGACCATTTACAGATTACCAGGGAGTGGTTACTGATGGAGTCTGGGAGAACCGTGATGGAGGATATTCTTTCTGGCCGATTTGTGACCACCCAGTCGATTACTGACCCCGAGCCTGTTCTGCTGTTATACCAAGTGGGGAAGTCTACCAATTGCACAAGGTTGAGAGTGGCTAATGAGTCCATGTAGTGTACCACTTCAATGGAGGACCAGTTGATATTAAAGTCTCCAACCACTATCAGCTCTGTGTTTCGTCCCCCTTCACAGAGGTAGTTGATGACAGAATTGAAACCATTCACTTGTTCCTTGGGAGGGATATAGGCAGAGACTATTGTTAAGGTTTTCCCGTTCTTGCCAAGTATTACTTTTATGGCCATCAGTTGAGCCCCACATGTGGTGTCATAGGTTAAGCATTTGGCCCTGAATGAGGTCGTTAACATATACAATACAACCACCTCCTCTTTTACAGAGTCTGTCTATTCTGAATGCAGCATACCCAGTGAGTTGTATAGCAGAGTCTGGCACCCTAGATGATAGCCAGGTCTCTACTATCGCAAGAATGTCAGACTGGTGCTGCTGGACCCAGACTTGGAGAGTGTCCATTTTTGCTAGCAGGCTGTCGCTATTTATTGATGCTATTGTTAGTCCATTCTGTTTCTCTGTCATCCTTTCAAAAGTCCTCGAAAAATTGATTTATATACAATTGAAGAATCATCTGGAAACCTACTCTCTCCTCAATCCAGCCAAATCAGGCTTTCGCTCTAATCATAGCACCGTTACTGCACTAGCTAAAGTCACCGATGACTGGATCTCAGCCAATGATGCTAAAAAAATTACGGGTGCAGTATTCTTACATTTGAGTAAAGCATTCAACACCGTTGCTCATACTCTAATTGTGAACAGCTTCACCAATATTGGCGCTATCCTAGCTACTACCAAATGCTTCTCCAGTTACCTATCAGGCAGGATGCAGAAAGTCAAAGCTGGTGGGCTGTTCTCTGCCTCCTTACCAGTTACTAGGGGAGTCCCGCAAGGTTCCATCTTAGGTCCTATACTCTTCTCCCTATATATCAACAACCTCGATTCTCAAATAACCAGGTCAACCATTCATTTCTTTGCAGACGATACAGTTTTGTATATATCCGGCCATACAATATCGGAAGTCAGGGATATACTTCAAGTCGATTTCGCACAGCTAGAAACAAATCTCATCAATACCAAACTCCTCCTCAACGCTAAACAAACTAAGGCCATGATTCCCCCCCAATACTTCCTCCGTCACCCTTACTGTCCCACCTAAAGACTTCATCGTTACATCCCTAGGTGAACCACTGAAAGTTGTCTCTAAATTTAAATACCTCGGCTTTTGGTTAGACAACAAGCTCTCCTTCAATGAGCACACAGACTACCTGTCCAGAAGACTAAAAGCTAGACTAGGCTTCTTCTTCCGAAATAGGTCCCTTTTTCCCCTGGAAACAGACTCAGGCTTGTTCAGATCACCTTCCTCTCTTTACTTGATTATGGGGACATATTATACACTTCTGCAGCAATTACTAACCTAAACAAATTGAGCATTCTCTATCACCGCGCCCTGCGCTTCATTACAAACTACCCATACTGAACCTACCATTGCGAACTATACGCAGCTGTTGGTTGGACTTCACTTACCATTAGACGCACACTCCATGCTGGCATTTGGACCCTAAAACTTCTTCTGAATAAATTACCAAGCTATTTAGTAGCACTTAGCCGTACTGCCCAGAGCTCTTATTTCCTTAGGAAATCAGATTTTATCCTACTCGACGCACCTAGGACTCGTACCTCCTTTGGCAGACGAGCCTTCTCAAGTGCCCTATCAACTATTTGGAACCAGCTGCAATCCACTCTGAAACTATCCAGTGTAGTCTCAGTAAATTTCTTCAAAAAACTTGTGGCTTCAAAAATAAAGGACACCTGTAACTGTTTCTAAACTTCCTCCCTAGCTTTCTCCTTAGTTTGTTCTCACTACACCGCGTTCCTTAAACAACTTGTACTAAATATTTTTTTGGTTTTTGTTTTTCACCCAGGACTGTTTACCCATGTACCTTGTCGGACCTGGTCCGCCATTTATGTATTATGTTATTGCCTGCATTGTATATTTGTTGTAACCATGCACCCAGGACCTCCTTGTGAATGAGCTTGCTCAATTGAGCTTTCCTGCAATAAACTTGAACTTTCTTATGAACTGTTGCAGTGTATGTCATCGGGCCTGGGTTGGGATGATTACCTGAGATTAGTAGGTGCAGCCATGTGATCCTTATAGCTTGCCATTTTAGATATGTTAGGGCCTGCGATTGTGTAATGCATCGTGATTTTTTTTGGCATGGTACATGGGTAGTTTAATGGAGCAGAGATGCCAAATCTTGCAGGCGATCAAGGAACTACGCGACCACAACATAAGGCACAAATTTCTGCACCAGCACAATTGAAGATTTTCCTAGAAGGGGGCCCAAAGTTCTTCAGAAGCATCAATGAGGTCTCTTCAACCTTGCGGAAGCTGGGAGTCAACGCAGGGAAAGGAGGTGCTGGAGACTAGATGAGTTGGCAACTCTGAAATGTACAATGGGAGCAACAAGGACCGAGAGGGAATCAGAGAGGAACAAAGGACATCCAGAGACACTGGGAAGCCATCTCAAGCAGGCAGAAGAAACAACAGGGGGAGGACGCACCCTCTACCTCCACATTGCCAGTCTGAACTTTGGGGGTCCACTAAGTACTTTTCTGTTGTGGTCCAGCATGGGGAGAACCAGCTAGGACATAAAGAAGAAGAATATGGACTACCGGGACTTTACTTATTACTGTCAAGTTGCTCAGAAGAAACGAGCCATAAATTTAATTCATGGTACCAAAAGGGAGGGAGGGGAGCGCTGAGGAGGGATTATGTATGGAGGAGATAGAGGGCTTGAATTGTAAGGGAGGGAGCAAAGGAACAGAGCTGGGGGACAAGCACATCTGTCAAACTCATCAATGTCTAATGCTGGACAAAAGGGTTGGGAGATTAAGGGGGTTGCAATGGAAAGGGGGTTGGCGAAGGGAAGAAACAGCATAAATAATAAACGTTAAATGGAAAAGAACACTTAGATTTAAGGGATGGTAAGGGAGGGAGTAAAAGGGAGATATGTATACAATTGGGGGGGAGGGAAAGGAAAACAAGGGATTATATGAAACATAGGAGACAGTGGAATCTGAGCAGGAACTGAGACAGGAGTCCAAGGTAGAGAGAGGAGGATTAAGGGGGACCAGGAAGTGAAGAAGGGGGCTAAACATGGGGGGGGTTATCCTCCTAGGATTGACTAAGTTGGGCAGTGGGAGTGTATTAGAACCCGAAGCTCATAGGGGAGCAGAGCGCGGAAGATGTATAGGTGCAGGTGGCAAACAAGTCACCAGATTAGGTTGAAGCGAGATTGCCCACACTAATCTTACTTCCACAGTAGTGGCAGCCATTAACAACAGGCCACAGCCTCAAAGAAACAGGTACAGGAGTGTACCCATGGAGGCTGGAGCAATTCATCAATTGAAGTCATGGAAAGCTGAAGGAATTAGACAGACATCTGCCGCAAATGAGCAGCAGGGTGATACAGTCACACAAATGACTGACAGAGCCAAGTTTTCAGGCTCAGACAAGGTTATTTATGTATATAGTTATAAATTGTGTTCATACATTGTGTACTCCGTGTATGGTGTAACTGCTGGGGAGGGGAAGGGGGGCAATAGTAGAGGGAGGAGGAAGGTAAAACTCAAATGGCTGACCTAAGAATTGTTTCATATAATATGAAGGGTGTCAGCTCCCCTGTTAAGAGAGCTTGCATACTCCAGAAAGTGAACAGACTAAAGGCTATGGTGGTGTTCCTACAGGAGACACACCTCACCCAAGCTGAACACAAAAAGCTGAAACGTAGCTGGGTGGGGGCAGTGTACTCGTCAACGTATGAGGCACACCCGCACAGGTGAGGGGTGGCTATACTGGTGTGAAAAGATGCCCCATTCGAGTTGGAACATGTACAGGAGGATACTGAGGGAAGATTTATTAAGGTGTCTGGAAAGTACAGGGGAGTGCAATGTGTGCTGCTAAACGTGTACACCCCTAATGAGCCCCCGGAAAGATTCATCTTCCTAAAGAGACATTTACTTAGATTGCCTGAGGAGCAGGGACCACTGTTTGTGGTGGGGGGTGATTTCAACTGTAGCCCCTCACTAGACAGAAGTGGGGGCAACCACAGGGACCAAGGTGGGGAAGGGAGGAAGCTAAGAGAGCAACTGGGGGAAGCAGGTCTCACAAATGTGTGGCGATACCTGCACAGAAAGGAAAGGGATTATACCTTTTACTCCCACCCACACAGCCAGTATTCCAGGATAGATAATTTCCTCCTTACAAAAGAATGGGTACACATAGTGAGTGGATGCGACATCAAAAGTATAACGTTCTCAGATCATGCACCAATCCTGCTCGATCTAGAGGTAGAGGTAGCGTACAAAAACCCCTTCTGGAGACCTAATGTCTACTGAATTGTATGTACTGATTTTTTGTATTTTTGTACTGCACTCTGTAACCCCTTACCCCAGGGCGCATCTGGAATCGAGTGGTACTCTGCTCAGTATGCCTTCCTGGTAAATCTCTTAAATAAATAATATATTAATGACACAGACTTCTGCCAGAGGACAAAAACGGAGGGCTATCTACAGGACAATAGGGAAGGGAACACGTCAGCGGCAAATAGGTGAGATGGACTAAAGGTCACACTAAAGGGGCTGTGCATTCAATATGCCTCCAACAAAACGAGTGAGAAGGAGCAGGCCCCAGGCTATGCACTTCAGCTCTCTCATCGATTCGCATTTCACGTCATCATGTGCCTGTGGGTAATCTGTGACTAAAAACAAACAAAAGGTGTACAGGGAGTGTACTACAGGACATATAGTCTCCCATACAGTGGTTTCCTGACCCTACCGCATGGTTGTATTGCCTGCTGTTTTTTTTTTTTTTTCCACTGCTCCTGTATGTCATGCACTTCTCTTCATTATACTGGATGCTCTTTGATGGTGTTAAACTGCTCTGTATATAATGCTTTCTGTATAACTTGTATATCCTGCTAACTCATGTACAATATTACCCTGTGTTTATTGCAAGTATTGTTTGTTCTATTGCCCAATGTATGTACTGTTATGTCTGCCCCCTTCCCCCAGGACGCACCTAGAATCGAGCACTAGTGCTCAGTGTGTCTTCCTGGTAAAACTTTTAAATAAATAAATAAGAATTGAGCTAGAAAAGCAGATGTTTGATATTGAAGCAGAACATAAAATCACACTTAATGAGGACCTGAGAAGACAATTACAAGAACATAGTGACAAACTCACAAGAATTCTGGACTCCAAGATAGAGGGAGGACTTTGGTACACAAACCAAAGGTTTTACAAGGCTGGGAATTGCGCAGGTAAATTACTAGCATGGCAGTTGAAACAACAGGGCAGTACAAACAAGCATTTGTCAGTGCCGAATGTTGTCATGCTGGCATTAGCTTTGGTAGTGCAGTGTGGGAAAACATTTTGGGCAGGATGTGGAAAATGACTGCTGTACAGTTCATAATGAGGTAAAAACAAATGCCTGTGTTGAAAATGTGGCATGTAAATGTAGCAAATTTGCGAAGTTACAAGGGTGCGTGGGAAATATGCAACACACGCTTGGAACACAGTCATTTTATGGGCGTTCGGTACCAAATTTTCAACATAGGCATTTTAGCACCTCTGCTCATGTACAGTGTCACTGTTATTTCCTCAAACTGTCCGAAGAAGTGATTTTGCACAGTGACCATGCTATTCTGCGCCAGAAGTGCGGCGAAAACACATTTTGGGCAGGATATGTGAAATGACAGCTGTACTAGTCATCAAGAGGTGTGGAAAAATGCCAATGGTGAAAATCCAGAGTGAAAATATCACAAATGCATGACGGTACGAGCAATCTGCCAACGCACGCTCGTAAGACAGTTATTTTATGGAATATCGTCACCAAATTTTCAACATAGGCATTTTAGGACTTCTGCTCATGAACTGTGTCACTGTCATTTTCATAATCTGGCCCGAACACTGATTTCCCACAGCGACCACGCTATTGTGCGCTGGAAGTGCGGAAACACATTTCGGGCAGGATGTGGAAAATGACAGCTGTACTGTTCACAAGAAGGTGTACAAAATGACAATGTTGAAAATCTGGCGTGAAAATATTGCAATTTGCTAGAAGTTACGAGCCCGCGAAAATCTCGCGCAACGACGCTGAAAACAGGCATTTATCGGATTTTTCCACCAAATTGGAACATAGGCTTTTGAGAGGCCACCTCATGAACACTGGCACTGTCATTTGTTAATGGGTCTCGAAGGTGATTCCGCCGAGTGACTGCAAAATCACCTTCGAGGCTCGATTAACGCCATGACAGTGAAAGAATTCATGAGGAAGGGTCCAAAACCCCATGTTGAAAATTTGTGCCAAAATCCCAAAAATGCCCGAGATATGCAGCAAAGTTGAAAACCCTATTCATTCCATTATACAGCTTACCGGCATTTCCTCAGTTCACGGTCGGCTTTGAAGAGTGCAGATGTGTTCTGGTCCACCAAGATCGCTATGCTGACCGGAGGTAAGTATGGGAGTGAGGGAGGCAGAGTGCGCAGGGTGGGTGCGGAAAGGGCAGGAGACTACGAGGGACCATTTTATGTTACAGGAAGAAAAAGAAAACACAACATTATGGGACAGGTTTTTTCCAGGGGACTTGGCATGCTGGGGTGGGCTCCCAGCTGCCACCTAACTATTTGGGGTTGCTGCAGCCGATGGGATTGGCACCCCATCGGCACAACGGGGGTGAATTTATGCCGACTCAGATTGGGCACCCCATTGGCACACACAATGAAAGCGGGGAGGTAAGAGCCGAGGATCGGCACCCCTTGGCATATAAGAAATGCGGGGAGGCTGCTTTATGCAGACGGGAGTGGCTCCCCATCGCAAATTTGTGCGGCCACAGTAAGCTGTCAGGCGGACTGGGCACCCCCAAAGTCAGCCGTTGGACGGCCGCCCACCCGCCATGCTGCTAATGTGGCGAGCAGGTAGGAAGGGTCCGCTGCGTCTGATGAGCTTTGCTCAGATTGCAGTGGACCTTTCTTTAGGTGTGCTTGCCACATTAGCATGCATGGTGTGGCGCCGGCATGCAGCCTGATTGGGGAATGAGGGACGCATCTACTGATGCGTGCCCTGAATTCGCCCAACAGCGGCCGCGCCTCCAAATCCCCACTGCTGCAAGATATTGACTGCGCAAGCGTCCCAACATAAAAATTAAAGGGGGGGGGTCACATGGGAACAAAACTCACACCAGCCCAGTGGCCATATCAAAGGAGTTTGCCGACTTCTACAGAAAACTGTATGATGATCACTGGAGGGAAACTGACGAGGAGGATCTGACCCGGTTCCTCTCTTCAATAAGGCTGAGAGTGTTAAAGGAGGAAGACAGGGACAGTTTGGAAACAGTCATAACAAGAGCAGAAATTTTAACAGCAATTAAACAACTCAAAAGTGGTAAAGCACCTGGGACTGATGGGATTCCCACAAAGTTCTATAAAAAATTTGGGGAACAGCTGGTACCAGTGTTACAGGCAGCCTTTAATATAACTCTGGAGGGAGAGGCAGCCCCTGACTCATGGAGGTACGCACAGATTACAGTGCTGCCAAAAGAGGGAAAAGACCCACAGAAATGTGGGTTGTACAGACTCATATCGCTGCTCCCAGTTGATATGAAAATATTTCACCTTACTATTGGCAAATAGGCTACAAACCCACATACAAGGCCTGATCCATCCAGACCAAACGGGATTTATTCAGGGAAGGGTCCTCCAGGACAACAGCAGGAGACTCTTGAACATTTTTACATCATAGTCTAAGTCCCCAAAGGTTCAATTAGCAATTTCATTAGATGCAGAAAACGCGTGGGGCTTCTTGACAGGGGTGCTAAAGGCAATGAACTTTGGCCTTAAGTTCCAAGCATTCATGAAGGCGCTATATACAAATCCGCAGGCTGTGGTACAGGTTAATGGGGTCAACTCGGAATGATTCCCTCTAATGAGGGGAACAAGACGGGGTGCCCACTGTCACCACTGCTCTTTGCCCTATGTATTGGACCGATGGCAGTAAAAGTCAGGGAATGTCAGGCAGTCAGGGGAGTGGAAGTGGGGGGAGCACTATAAAATATCCCTATACGCATATAATGCCTTAGTATTCATTCAGAACCCTTCCACTTCGATCCCTGAACTACAGAGGATCCTACACGAGTATGGGGCAGTATCGTGATATAAAGTGAATGTGGGAAAAACAGCTACAGTACAAACTCGATTATCTGAATTCTCTGGGAGACATCAGATTTGTTCGGATAATCTAGAGTTTGGATAATTGAGAGTCCACAACATTAGACAAACCAGAGTTGGGGACAGTGTCAAAGTTTGGATAATCAGGAGATCTGGATAATCGAGGTTCATAAAAATCGAAGTTGTACTGTAATTCACATTAGTGGAATACTGACCTCAAGGGACAAAGCGGCTATCCTTTATGTATCGACAAAGAATGACACAACTAGATACTTGGGCATAAGGGTCACTCCTAAGATTGTGGACCTATTTGAAGCAAACTATGGTAAACTAATGCAAGAATGTCAGGCAGACCTGGCCAGGTGGAGTATCTTGCCATTCTCTATGTATGAACTGACATACTGAAGATTAATTTACTACCAAGATACTTGTTTCTTTTTCAGACTTCACTAATTAAAATCCCAGAAGCATACTGGGCCCAGCTGAACAAAGCACTACAGAAGTTTGTTTGGGGAGGAAGAGACCAAGAATTAATAGGGCCACAATGACACTACCCAGGGAAGAAGGGGGTACCACATTTGCTGTTGTACTTCCTGGCGGCCCAGACACCCTATTAATCACCTGGAGTAAGCAGAGAAGAGACCTAGATGGTACTCAATGGAGGAGCTGGGAGACCTCCCTATGCCCCTGTATGTCCTGCTCACAGCCAAAATATCAGCCGAAATGGTCAAAAGATTAACAATCCATGGACAAGGCTATTTTGAGGAGTCCCTTATGTGGTGTAGTGACCTAGCCACCCCAGAACACCCTCACACGACTCAGGTTAAAAGGTCATATTCTAGGACATGGGCGACACCTGGACTCTGGTTGGCAATTTCTTACGAGATATTACTTCTATACTGTCTGGATAAGCCTCCTCCCTGCATAACTTTAGAATTTAAACTACACCAACTTAATACACACTGTAATTTTACAGACAGTACATACTTGTATCAACATTCTGTAATAGGTGTGGCTAAAACAGTATCAGTGTTACACGAGTGACTGTTTTTCCTTTTATCCCTTCTACTGAACTACAGAGACTGTATTGTGATGTATTCCTGATGTTTTCAAATCTTAATAAAAAAAAACTGTTTAAAAAAAGACTAATACCCCAAATGAGATAGGGCCCCTTACTCCAGTCACTGGGGACCTGGATTTTAGGCCGGGAAGGGAAGATGTGGGATTCTGGGAGTGGAACAGGAAAAGGCTAATTAGATATGAACAGGTAGTAGACCACAGGGGGCATTTAGTATCCTACCAGCAGTTAAAGGAGACACACAATTTGGGCAGACCAGACTTTTACAGATTTTTGCAAATAAGGAGTTATCTGCAGGGTGCAGAGAAGGAACAACACATCACTACAGATAAGACCTCATGGGGGAAAAAACCTCCATGGGGCGACCATGATCAAGGACAGACAAATATCCCTTATGCACAAGCTACTCAAGCAAGACAACGGTTAGACAAATATGGGGGGGGGAGCCAATCTCTGACCAGTCGTGGCTAGAAAGTAAAGGGAGGGTGGAGAGTTTCTGCATCACAGAACTGGAGAGAATACAGATGGAAGGTGATACACAGGTTCTTCTACGTCCCAACAATGACAAAACACTTCGGTACTACAAACACAGACATATGCTGGTGGAATTGTGGGGCAGAAGGATCCATTACCACACATTATGGGAGAGTGTCCTGAATACATGACATGGAATTCCTGACAGCAAAACTTAGGTTAACTGTGGACAAATTTGTGGAATGTTGAGGAAGGTGGCAACACTACACACAGGCACTGAGCTGAAGAGACAAGGAGGGGAAACTCAAAGAGAAAGGCGCTGGCTTTCTAACCCTCTCACTTCACAGAGCACAAAACCACCTCAACAAAATCCTAGAATAGGAGGAAACCAACACAAATAAAACGCACACAGTTTTGTTTAATGTTTCTTTTATTAATGTTTACAAAAACAGGTTGGATTTGTACATCAATTGATGCAATAACATTTTGTAAAATACTATGGCAAGATGGAAACAGTATATTGCACAGAAAGTATAAATGCATACTTCAGAATACAGAGAACAGTCCAAGAGGACAACTTGTTCTTTACAATCAATGTTTGCTTTCTTATTTTAACATTATGTTTTCCTGCCTGAACATACAGGGTATGCTCCCCATTTGACCCTTGAAAAAATGGATACCCACATGGAAAGCAACAAGAGGTTACAGGTGTTCTAAAGCAGAGACCGATGTAGAAGGGGACTGATGCAGAGACTGATGTGGAAGTCCTCTCTTACTAGAATTATGGCACCTCCAAGGGGCAGGAGGGGAGGAAAGGATGAGGTTGTAAGTATTCCGTCCAGGTAAGATAGTGCCTATAAAGTAAATAGAGTGATAATAAGTAATAAGCGAACGACTGTACAGCACAAAGAGAACGTTATAGCATAAGAAGTGTGGTAACCGGATCTGACTAGTATCCTCTGTACAGGAATGTTGACTGCACAAAGGAGGACATAATGTAAGTGTGAGAACTGCTCCATCACTAAAATACTGAGTTTCAAAAAAAACAAACATTTGTCAATGCCGAACGTTCGCTTGCAGGTGTTTGGCACGTATGGTGCTTTACCCTAATGCCCTGTGCGATTGCTGGTATTTGCACAATAAATTGTCAGCATGACCTTTTTGTTACCCCCATTGTGCACTACATAGGCGGAAACACGTTTTGGGCAGGATGTGAAAAATGACAGCTGTACTGCTCATAAGGAAGTGTGGTAAAATGGCAATGTTGAAAATCTGGAGTGGAAATATTGAAAATTCGCAGACCAAGGAGCGTGCGTGGGAACTGTGCAATGCACGCTGGTAAAACAGTGATTGTTTGGAATTTTTTCACCAAATTGTCAACATTGGCAGTTTAAAACCTCTGCTAATGAACAGTGACACTGTGATTTTCTTAATGTGTCCCATACACTGAGTATGCACACCGACTGTGCCATTGTGTGCTACATGGGCGGAAACACATTTTGGGCAAGATGTGAAAAATGACAGCTGCAGTGCTCATAAGGAGGTGTGGTAAAATGGCAATGTTGAAAATCTGGAATGAAAATATTGAAAATTACGCAAACTTACGGCGTATAAGGGAACTGCATAGCATGAACTCATTAAACAGTCATATTTAGGAATTTTTCACCAAATTTTCAGCACAGCCATTTTAAGACCCCTGCTCATGATCAGTGTCACTGTGATTTTCTTAAAATGTCCCACACATTGAGTTTGGACACCGATCGCGCCCATTTGTGCGCCACATGGGCAGAAACATTTTTGGGCGGATGTGACAAATGACAGCTGTACTGCTCATGAGGAGGTGTGGTAAAATGGCAATGTTGAAAATCTGGAGTGCAAATATTGAAAATTAAGAAACACACGAGCGCCGCGGCGAGGAACCGCGCAGAACGCACGCCGTGAAACAGTCATTTTTAGGGATTTTCACCGAATTTCAAGATAGCCATTTTAAGACCTCTGCTCATGAACAGTGTCACTGTGATTTTCTTAATGTTCCATACATTGATTTCGCACACCGACTGCTCCATTGTGCACTACATGGGCGAAACGCATTTGGGTGAGATGTGAAAATGACAGCTGTGCAGCCTATAAGAAGGTGTGATAAAATGGCACTGCTGAAAATCTGGAGGAAAACATTGAAAATTACAACTCACGAGCCTGGGCGAGGAACCGCGCAACGCACGCCAGAAATAGTGTCGATTTTTTTAATTTTAATTAATATGGGTTTTTGGACCCTTTAATGATGTCAGTCGTCATGGCGTTCCGAGGTCGGCGGCGATTTCACGCAGTGACCGCGCAGTGCTCGCGAAATCACCCTTCGGGCCGAATTACACCATGACAGTGACATCACTCATGAGAAGGGGTCCCAAAAACCCCATGTTGAAAATTTGGTGCAAAAATTCCAAAAAATGACTGAGATACGCAATAAAGTTGAACCCTCCCATCTAGCCCATTATGCAGCTTACCGGCATTTCCTCAGTTCGCGGTCGCCTTTGAAGAGTGCAGACGTGTTCCCGGTCCACCGAAGATCGTCGCGCCGGAGTCAGAAGGTACGTATGGGGTGGTGGGGTGTGGGAGGCTGGTGCGCAGGGTGGGTGCGGTGTGTGAGGGGAGTTGGGAGATGCATCATGGGACAGTTTTGTTTACAGGTTTGAAAAAAAAAAAAGACGACGGACGCTTGGCCACGCTGGGGTGGGCCCCAGCGTGGCAGAAGATGGCTGGGGCCGAGGAGCCGACGGGGATTGGGCACCTCTCCGCAAAATAAAGCAAACGCTTGCCACGCTTGGGGTGGGCTTCCAGCGTGGCAGCAGGACGGATTTGGGGGCCGTGGAGCTGATGGGGACTGGGCACCCCTGCCGGTAACACGTTTGCCACGCTGGGGTGGCCCAGCGTGGCAAGAAAGCTTTGGGGGCGGCATGACGGACGCGCTGGGGAGCGCAGGACGCGGGGCGGCGCCAGTATGGCAGCAGTGTTTTTCTTTGAAGCAGAGGAACACCGCTGTCATACTGAGCTGCTGCACCCATTGGTGCAGGACCGCCACGCCTGCTCAAGGGAGCAGTGCATTGGGTGGGAGAGGCACACCTGGGCGTGCCACTTCTTCTTAAACGCTTCCTGCGCATGTGCAGTTTAACGAAAAAGAGGAGGACTGGTTCCAACACTTGATCCCTGAGGCACTCCACACCCTCCAACTCTCAGAGTGAACTCGCTTTTTTTTTTTTTTAATAGTTCTTTATTGTTAATTCTGTATGTCATTTGCAGAATATACAGAGGATATGTTTGATGTACAGGTGATAACTATGGTATATCACTTAGTGGTTGATAGGCATCTGTAAACCTCGAGAGCGCAGCTCAAGAGGTTTACTGTTGCCCTAGCAACCACGAGAGGTGATTACACCATGGTTATCTCCTGTACATTAGGCATTGTCATTTATAGTGTATGGGACTCAACATGAGAAGTTACCCCCCCCCAACCTGAACACAAGTAACTTAGCCTTACCGTATTACTGAATCTGCACTACGGCCACATGATTATGTAGGAAAACAATTTATTAGGACAACACACTGAACAACAGTGGGCCAAAAGAGCACCAGAGTTAAAATCTCTAACAGACATAGCGATTGCTAGACTCAGTAACAATAAACAGACAACTGGAATGATATTTGAATACTGTACTGAGACTAACAATCGCATTCTGGGTGTGCAGAATACTAATTAACACTGGCATTCCATTTTGCAAACCCACTGATATGACATAGGTGAGAGAGGTTTATAAGTTTCTGACATCACAACAGTGGGATTACATAGAGGATAATGAACGGTCCTCTATCGGTAACTGGTCTGTTAACCGTCAAAGAGGTTGCCAGGCGACAGTGTAAACCTCGGGAAGGAAGCTCGAAGGTTTCTGTCATATAACGCCTCGAACAAGTTAACAGTAACCGGTTGTTGATAGAAGGACCATACATTATTTTTATAGTGTATGGTCCCAAGAAAAAGAGAAAACGTCCTCATTTTTCAAAACATAGTCACCGCCGCAGCCGCTCAGTCTTCCCTTGCCTGCGCGCATCCGTTGGTTCCCCGAAAGTAAAAAAAGGCGTGCACAAGCACAGACCGATCATCAAGTTAACCTATCGATGTGCTATAGCATCGATAGGTATAACAACCTTAGGAAATGATTATTTCCTAAGGTTAAGAGCGTTCTACCATACATCATAAGGCTGTAAACAGCTTATTTTCAGTGGGTAATAAGGGCTACCCATACACTATAATACAATAAAACAAATCAGCTTTTATAATCTTATTACAAAATGAGTCAACATTTGAAGTGTTATTTTCAAGAATACTAAAAAATACATAAATAATGGCATGACATATTTGTCATTTCAGCATTAAAATTACATTTATCTTCAAAATTTGATAATGAATTATAAACAAGATGAATCAAGTAACACAAACACTGAAAGAACCAATTAACCACTGTTATCCTCTGTTGATACATCTGTACATTAAAAAATCAAAAAGTTAATTATTTATATATGCATGCATATTAACTAACGTATTGTTACATCTATTAATAAGTCTGGCTTACAAAAAACAAAGAAGAAAAAAGAACTGTAACCTGGGTACTCACAGTAGGGAACAAGGGGGAAGAGCAAGTGCGTTTTTGAAGAGACATCTACATGTTGTCCCCGGCCCATACTCCTGTTTGTGTAGTTAAAAGCCTCAGCAAATTTTTTTTTTTTTTTAAGATTCTGTAAGTGATTAAAAATGACATCAGGGGTTATTTTCAGCATGAAATAGTTCCCTTCTGGTCCATCTGTTTATATAAGTCCCCGGACGGTGTTGCACTCCAAAAGAAAGCCGTTCCATGGTCTGTACCTGGTGTATCTGTCCCACCCAATCCGCCTCAACTGGCGAATTCGGTTGAAGCCAATGCTTCGTTATAGTTTTAAAAGCCGTAATAGTAAGAATGGCCCATAAATATTTAGAATCTCTACGTCTCACTGCGGTAGGTACCAGACCCAGTATTACGTGTTCTGGTCCTAAAATGTCCTGCAGTAAGAAAAGTCGCTGTAAGTACCCTATTACTTTCTCCCAAAAAGGGCAGAGCTTCGGGCATAGCCAAAAAATACGACCTTGTGTGGTGCGTGGTTCCCCATATTGCCTCCAACAACTGGGTGCAACCCGATGGTCTCTTTTAGCTTGGAGTGGACAACTGGCACCAAAAAATACTTAATCTTAAGCTTCCAGGCAAATTCCTGTCAGCCCGGTGATAACGTGGTTCGCCACGTGATACACCAGATACGCTCCCAGTTTTTTTGATCTATGGTTAAACTGTATTCCTCCTCCCATTTAGCCTTGGTGTTATCCATAGTCACCCCTAGATCTTTAATATAATTTCTGTACAATAAGGTAATAGCACCTTTACCATTAGGAGTCCACCAAATCTATTCAAATGGGGGGGGTAGTCATGTTTTGTACAGAGGTGAGCTTATTAAGCTGTGATTGGATGCAATGATGAATTTGATGATAATAAAACATGTCTCCTGGGGTAAGTGCAAATCTCTGTGCCACAGTCTCAAAGGGCTGGACAATACCAGAATGTAAAATCTGCCAGGGAGAGTGAAACCCACGCAGGGCTTGCTTCTTAAACCAGGGGTAAAAAGGGGATCACAGGCCCACTAACGGTACAACCAAAGCAAATGAGCTGTCAACCCTCTGGTGGTCCATCTCTCCATGGCAGTCCCCACCCCCGCTCAGGTCAGTGCGGGCAGCTTCCGTGTCCGTGCAGAAAGGAAAGGTATAGTCAATAATGGGGGGACATTATCCGCTAATTCTATCTGCTTCCAATGGGAAGAGTATTGCGGTGAGTACCGTAGGAGTATAAGCTTCGTTTGGGCTGCGATCCAGTAACCGGTAAATAAGGTAATGCCATACCACCTTTGTTTTTTGGAAGGCAGAACACCTGGTGCCTCACCCTAGGCTTAACATTATCCCAGACAAAAGCCAATAGTTGTTTCTGCCAGTTTACCAAATTCTGCTGCATGACAATACAAGGAACGTTCTGAAACAAATACAGAAAATGTGGCAAGATGTTCATCTTGGCCGTCTGTATGCATGAGTGAAGTGTGAAGAGAAGGAGTGCCCATTGTTTATAATCAGTTCACAAATCAGCAAGAAGGGCAGGGTAATTATCTTGGTAAAGAGAGGTAGGGGGCAGACCAAGATGTATGACAAGGTATTTCATCCTAGGCAGATCCCAACGCATAAGGTACTGGTCTTGCATCTCTTTGGACATTGGAAAATAGAAGGCCAAAACCTCTGTTTTTGAGATATTTTTTTTTTCAAACTCTTTTCTCTCCTACCTTGCTGGGGAACTCTCTCCAGCTGCCTCTGGTTGATCGCTACCTCCCTCTTGTGACGGTCCCTCGTCTCCGCACCCCCCGGCCCGACGCATTCCCCGGGTCTGAACCCTCTGGGGAGGGGCCGCCCTATCCTCCCAGGGCGCTCTATCTCATAGGGTTGAGCCTCCTGGCCGGGGAGTGGGAGGGGGGACGGAGAGAGAGAGAGATCCGACCAGCGTTGGGTGTGTGGATCAGGAAGGTGCCTTCGCCTATCCCCAGCAGAAGGTTTTTTTCTGGCTTCCCTACCTTATTGGCTCAGTCATGCAATGCGTCCCAGCGCGTGCACGCACACTCCCGTGCATGCCTACAGGGTCACTGCCACAGCCAATCCCCACTAACTTCTTGTCTCTGGCTGCTGTGCTCCCAGCCATCGCTAGGAGTCCCCAGAATCCGAGACAGATCCCCCCCCCTCGGGACAGAAGAGCAGTCCTCCGGACACTCAATCCTGTCCCTCCCGTCAGCCCCCGGCTACCAGAGCTCGCTCCCAAACCCAGGTTGCCGGTGCGGCACGAGGTGTGGCATCCAGCGCTTCAACCCTCAGCGCCACCGGGCCAACCTGTTTTTGAGATATTAAGGGTATAGCCCGAAAGGGCTGAAAATTCTTGGATCTGGGAGAAAAGCTCCAGAAGGGACAATGCTGGGTTGCCTAAAAACATTACCACGTCATCAGCATATAACTATCTTATGTTCTGTGTCTCCCAGCCTTATACCTTGAATGTTAGGGTTTAAGCGTATACTTTGGGCCCAGAGCTCTATATACAGCACAAATAAGCAATGCAAACTTTATTTTTATGGCGCCCAATCCCTGAGGCTTTGGGCGCTGTACAGTACAATGAAACAGTTCTGAAGCAATACAAATAAAACAGCATTTCTAAGCAGTCTTAAAAGAATATATAAAATCCAATTAAAACAAGTCAGCAGTTTCATATAAGTTGACAAGAGGCCGGGGCGCATCATACAGTCTCATCAGGGAAGGCCAGGTGGAACAGGTGAGCCTTAAGCGCCCTGCTTAAACTGTTCGACCGTTGGGGCCTCCTGGACAACAGATGGTAAAGTGTTCCATAGGGTCGGCCCGGCGACACTGAACACTCGGTTGTCAGAGGTCTTGCGGGACCGGGATCACACGACTGGACCTGGGCAGGCTCATGAGCAACCGGGCTGCTGCATTCTGCATCAGCTGCAACTGGCGAAGGTTCCCTCCAGTGACCCCGGAAGTAAAGAGAGTTACAGTAGTCCAGCCTCAAGGTGACAAAAGCATGCACTAGTGGTGGCAGATCATTGGGTGGAACGAGGGGCTTAATCCTGGCACTGTTCCTCAAGTGGTAAAAAACTCTTGACAGCAGACGACACCTGTGCCTCAAGTGTCAGTCTACTGTCCAGGATCATGCCAAGATCTCGCACCCTGGAACAGACTCCAGAACAAGTCGTGTGTTCAAACCGGGAGCACTCCCATCACATCCACAACCTGGCTTGATCACCAACACCTCCGTCTTGTCTAGGTTCAGCCGTAACCAGCTGGAGGACATTCAGTCATCGATTTCGGACAGGCAGATGTTAATCATGTCCATGGCACTGGGTGTTCCGGGGGAAAAGGACAAATACAGTTGGGTACCATCTGCATAGCAGTGAAACTCCACCCTTATTGCCGTATGATCTCAACCAGAGGCAGCATGTACACTGCGAACAACACTGGCGACAAGACTAATCCCTGCAGTACTCCACATGACAGGGACTTTGGGGAGGAGGAGAAATTCCCCATCACTACCTGCTGCACCTTGTTAGTGAGGTAGGACTCAAACCAGTTGATGACAATACCGGCGAGTCCACAGTACTCAAGAGACAGTCGAGAAGCACAAAGTGATCAACAGTGTCAAAGGCTGATGAGAGATCAAGGAGAACCAGAACTGACCATTCTCCTCAGTCTCTAGCCATGAGGAGATCATTATGCCCCCTAACTAATGCCATTTCTGTGCTGTGTCTGGCCCTGAAACTTAACTGTCAACCTGCCACTAGAGGGATTCTTGGTCTTCTACATAAATCACTGTATTCATTCGTGGGCAATATGGCCTGCATTATCATTCTACTTCTTTCCCGGTGCTGCTACAAGGGGACTTGAGTCTGAAGGGTGGATGGCCACCAACTAAGCTGCCCTGCTCTCCTTGTTCCCCTTCTGCTGTATTTTCATCTAGGTTTTAAGTGAGTACCTAGGTGGGCAAATTACTTGCCTAGAAAATATTGCACTAATACAAATCGAGACTACCCAATCTGGGACCATGGCTCTCCTTATTGTGTTTTATTGCTCCTAAGGTGCAGAGTTTTCAGCAATACAGTGCAATTGAAGTACCTCAATGCAATTCAGTTCTCCAATGTACCTTATCAATACCTAATGTTATAACAGTCTCACCGTGCAGACACTATGTCATTCTCCTCTCCCTTTTAGCCTATTCCCCGGTTAGCCTACATCCCTTGCTACTGTCCTCACCTATGTCTACCCAAGCACTTACATTGATCACGATCAACTGTCATTACAGTGGTGCATCTCTTGCGCAACCTTGATATGGTTACCCTGAAGAAATAAAAAGCAGTCTCCATTCATATAAGCTCCTAAAGAAAGTTATACTTCTGCTTCTTCTTGCTCAGGAAATGTGGAGCTCAACCCTGGCCCCCTACAACTTACCTCGTCTATTGATTTTGCTGAGGCCACAGGTCTCAAATGATGATAGTCAACGTTTTAAGCCTAAAAAACTTGTACAGCTACAAGCCTGGGCTGCAACGCTAACCCAGACCTTATCATAATTACTGAGTCGTGGTTAAAAAGACAACACTGATCAACAAATATCACTGCAGGGCTACAATTTATTTAGAGCAGATAGAGTCTAGAGGCGGGTGTGGTTATCTACGCCAAATCTAAGTACTTGGTCACCAATATTAGTTGCAAATCTCTAGCCAAGGAATTTGAGTTAGTTTCACTGAGCCTTCATCTCCCCTCTTCGGAATGTATCACTATCCTAGGTGGCTATAAACCCCCGTCTGGTGGTGATGAAGTCCTTAATCTTTTGAAATCCATGTTCGTAGATGCAAAAACTGAAAATATTTCTGGGAGATCAAAATATGGACTGGCTGTCACCTAAATCACATGGCCTCAAATCCCTTTGTGACGAGCTAGGTCTTGGGCAATTAGTCAGTGAACCTACTAGGAACAACACTCTAAATACTGCCAACAGTTCCATTCTAGATGTGGTACTAGCCACCCATCCACACAAAATATCTCATTTGGCAGTGTTTCACAACGACATGAGCGATCATGGAATTGTTGCTTGCATAAGATCTCAAATTAAGGCCCGGCCACAACCCTTCTTTATAACAAAAATATCCTTTCGCAAATTCAGTGCAGTAAACTTCCTATCTGACCTGAGCATGATCAGATGGCAAGATCTTTACCTAGCCAAAGATGTCAACAAGGCAGCTTGCATCCTTAATGACAAACTCACTACAATAATAAATAAGCATGCCCCTTTCATCAAAGTAAGGGTACGGAACAATTCCAACTCCTGGTTCACCTCGGATCTCAAGGCAGCCCTTATAGCTCGAGATAAGCTCTGGGCTAAAGCTAGACATTCCAAAGAATCTTCGGATTGGCAGGCCTTTAGAACAGCCAGGAATAACTGTGTGAAAAAACTTTGCTGTGCTAAAGCTAACTATTATATTTCTACTCTAACAAGCTAAAGGTAACCTCATAAAATACGGAAGACTATCAAAGCTATAGAAGGACGCCCATGGCCCCCTCTGTCCCAACAAAGATAGCTGCAAGTGGCAAGATTGTGGAAAACAAGTCCCCAATCCTGGAGGAACTTAACTCCCACTTTGCCACAGCTGGATTAGCTTTTGACTCGTCACCTTATGCTGGTGCTGCGGTGAGCCAGCATACCCTCCCGCCACATCTAGTCCTGCACCCAGCCCCTTCCAACTGCGCGAGATAACTTATAAAGAAGTAGAAGATTCTTCTTAACTTAGATACCAAAAGCACAGGGACGATGGCTTGGAACCCTTTTCCTAAGGTCAGGCTACGCCATCTCACTGCCCCATTCTCCACATCTTCAATCTTTCCATTACATCTACTGTGCTCGTCCTGCTGGAAATCAGCACATATCCTCCTCTATTTAAATCTGGTGTCCCATGCGATGTAAACAACTATAGGCCTATCTCCATATTGCCTATCCTTTCTAAAGTTCTCGAAAACTGATCCATATTCAGTTAAAATCTCACTTGAAACCTTTCTCTCATTAACCCAGCTCAATCTGGCTTCCGGCTAATCACAGCACAATCACTGCACTGGCAAAAGTAACCAATGATTGGATCTCTGCTATAGATGCTAAGAAGGTAACTGGTGCAGTCTTTTTGGACCTCAGCAAAGCTTTTGATACTGTTGATCACAAACTATTAGTCAATTGCCTTGCAAAGTTCGGTGCACATACCATACCACCCAGTGGTTCTCTAGCTACCTAACTGGAAGATTCCAAAAAGTAAAGGCGGAAGGCTTTTTTTCTGCTGCCTTGCCAGTTGCAAGAGGAGTCCCCCAAGGATCCATCTTAGGCCCTATCTTGTTTTCTCTGTACATTAATGACTTAGATGCTAACATATCTACGCCCAATCTGCACTTTTTTGCAGATGATACTGTGTTGTATACTTCTGGCTCATCGTTATCTGAAGTCAAGGGAGTGCTTCAAGCGGACTTCGCACAACTTGAGCATAATCTAATAAAGACAAAGCTTCTGCTCAATGCTAAGAAGACTAAAGCGATGATATTCTCCTGCAGTGCTGTCTCAGGCCCCCCCAATACCCTTGCCCAAGACTTCATTATCACCACGCTAAACGAGCCTCTGGAAGTTGTAACCAAATTTAAATATCTAGGTATCTGGATCGACAATAAATTATCTTTCAGTGACCACGTCGAAGATGTCTCTAGAAGGTTAAAAGCAAGGTTAGGTTTCTTCTACAGAAATAGGCCCCTTTTCCCCCTTGAAACTCGAAACAAGCTTGTACAGGCCACTTTTCTCCCCCTACTCGACTATGGGGATGTAATCTATTCCTCCACCACTCTTGCAAATCTAAGTAAACTGGACATCCTTTATCACCATGTGTTACGGTTCATTACCAACTCCTCACTGTTCGCACCACTGTGACTTATATGCAGCTGTTGGTTGGACATCCCTTACTACTAGACGCCTGCTCCATGCTGGGCTATGGACTCTTAACTGCTGCAGAAATTGCTATCTCTCTTCCCTTATTAGTATCTCACATAGTGCATACTCATAAGAAAATCTGACTTTATTATGCTTGACATACCAAGGATGCGGACTTCCTTTGTAAACGTGATATTGCATATGCCCTTATCTCCATTTGGAACCAATTACAAACCGCATTGAAACTAACTAGCACAGTTTCAATAAACTTCTACAAATCGCTAAGTTCAGCTAAAATAAAAGACACCTGTAGCTGTCATTAAGTCTCTTCCTTCCCCATGTGTGCTATATTTATCCACTGGTAAGGTATAATTGATTTGTCATATTAACTGCTTTCCTTCCCTTCTACTCCTGGCTTTATCTTTGCTTACGCCACTGCTACTCTATTAAATCACTCCTCCCCATATCAGTTGTAGACTGTTGTTTGTTCTAGCTGCCAAAATACTGCATATGTATTGCACACACCAGTCTTCATGTTTCATTTATCAGTATGCAACCTGTAAGTCGCCTCTGTCTCATATATCAATGTTTACCACCTGCGGTCACCCTATGTGGTACCCTTGTATGTATATCCAGCCTGTATCATGTAACATGCATTTCATGTATATACTGTTATTACCTATCTGTGTTTGTACTTTAAGTGTTTATGTCACAGGACCTCCTTGTGAATGAGCTTGCTCAATGGAGTTTTCCTGCAATAAACTTGAACTTGACTGGAATGGCTCATAGATGTCGAAGGACACAAGATGATCCTCGAGCTGTTGCACTACAAGCTTCTCAACAACCTTACTCAAGAATGGTAGGCTGGAGATATGACGGTAATTCGCCAGGACATCCTGGTCGAGAGATGGTTTCTTCAAGAGGGGTCTCACCAAGGCCTCTTTCAAGGCCAATGGAAAAACACCCGCTGCCATCCTAGCGAACACCAGGCCAACAGCATCGACAAATCTCATCCAGAAATGAGTCGGGGCTGGGTCCAGCTCACAATATGTGTGCTTCAGCTCTGAGATCACCCTAATGACCTCGACCACCTCACAGGTTTAAACTCCCCCCAAACTGATGGTGTGCCTCTACTCCTCTCAGCCTGGCCACTGCGAGGCAAAGCTTGACTCACTGATGGAATCCCTGCATGGATAGAGGCCACCCTATCAGAAAAGACCAGAGCAAGCTCATCACTAAAGTGGATGAAAAAGCTTTTTTCAGCTGCAGACAGGATGAAGTAGCCGGTCTACAGTCCGAAATAGCTGAGCTGGTCTGTTCTTCTCCACTGTCCCCCTCTAGGAGGGGGGACAGCATTGCAGCGTCCCCCCCTCCAAACAGAAAGGGGTGGAAATGTGTCCATTGGCCCTGATGTAACCTACTGGGGAGGTATAGATCTTATCAAGTAGCAAAAATGTGTCAGCAAACCCAAAACCAGCCAAGGCTCCCTTTAAATAACCCCATGACACCCTATCAAATGCCATCTTGGCAGCTAGGCTCACCAACAGAGCAGGGTGTTTAGTTTTAGCGAGGTGATCAACAATGTGCACCACTCGACGAATGTTGTCCAGTGCCTGCTGCCCAGGAAGAAAGCCTGTCTGATCTATATGAATCAACTGCGATATAACCTGTTCCAATCTCCTCGTAAATATCTCCATTAATATTTTGTAGTCAGTATTTAAAATGGATATTGGGTGGTACGAGACACAGTTTGTGAGATCCTTGGACGTTTGTGGAGCACCGCCACAATGGCCTGAGACCAGGATGGCGCCAAAGAACCTCCCTTATCTAAGGCTGCAGTATAGGCTCTATGCAGAAGGGGTACAATTTGGTCTTTAAAAGGTTTATAAAATTCCCCGGGCAACCCATCGGTGCCCAGGCATTTCCCCGATTTCAAATGGATAATTTCTCTTAAAAGTTCAGAAACTGTAATAAAGGCAGATAATTTCTGGTTATCCCCTTTGGATACCTGGGGTGGTTGCAAGGGAGAGAGAAAAGACGTCAAATGGGTGGGGTCTGGTGCCAGGTCTACCCAGTATACAGCACTGTAATAAGTCTTTGAAAGCATCAGTTATCTATGAGGTCAGGAAATGGGTGCGCTTGGAAAAAGGATGCAGAATCTTAGTAATTGTAGCCCTAGCTTTGTTTTGTCAGAGTCTGTGCGCTAAGAGCCAGAGGGCCAAAGGGCCCCTTCACAGAACCATTGCTTGAGGTACAATAGGTTCTGTTCTACCTGATAGTTTAACAGGCTATCAAGTTCCTTTTTAAGATTGGTCAAGTCCCCCTCCACTTTTGAGGTGTGTAGTAGTTTTTATTGTGCTTCCAGAGCGGCTAGTTGGGCACTTCATAGCTTTTTTTTTCCTTGCTTCTCTTTGTCTCTTCTTTTGAGCCGAGACAGCTATTAACTTACCTCTTACTACTGCTTTTATCGTATCCCATAGTATAGTGGGGGCTTTATCCACGGTGTCATTTTGTGTTAAAGCTGTTTGAATATCTTTAACTAGGGATTCTTGCACCTCCTTATCCTGGATTAAAGACAAATTCAGTCTCCAAAATGTGTTCTTCCTAGGCTGCCACAAATCTAAAGTAATACTGATGGGGGCGCAGTCCGATAATACCATCTCTCTCCTATGGTTACTTGACCCATTTGACCCACCACTTCCTTCAGCAAAAACAAATAGTCCAACCTGGAGTAAGTTTTGTGGGTTGAAGAATAAAAAGCATAATCCCTGGTGGAGCCTTTCTTGTACCTCCATGTATCAACATAGCCTAACTCAGCTAGGAGTCTGCCCACTCTTTGTGCGACTTTACAATCGGTTCTGGGAGTCTGCAAGGTAGTACCCAAGTGCGGGTTGAGAGCTAGACTGAAGTCGCTACCCATAATCAGAGTACCCTCTGCCCATGCTGTAGTTTTTGAAATAAGAGCGCGACAGAAGGAGAAATCTGAGTTCGGGGGGGGGCGTACACTGAAGTCAGGGTCAATAAGGTATCATTGTAGGTTCCTTTTAGCAAGGCATAACAACCCTCCGGGGTCCGTCAATGTGCCTTTCACTTTGAATGGGGTGTTTTTCGGGATAAGAACCACCGTGCCTCAGCGTCGCCTGTTTATAGCTCAAGGCTGCCATCGCACCAAAACCAAATTTTAGCAATTTAGCATGTTTGGCCTTGGAGAGGTGTGCCTCCTGTAGGATACAGAACTCCGCCTTAGTTTTTTTCAGAAAGGACAGTATTTTGCTTCTCTGCATAGGATTAGTGAGGCCATGTATATTATAAGATAAAATGGTGTTCACTGATTTAGCCATTGTCATATAAAAATAAAATGTTCTTGATTTCCCCTATATTACCTCGTAGGTCCTGGCACCCACATAGACGTAGCAGGCAGACTCCTAAGAACCAGAGGACGACAATATAAACTTCCCAACCATAAACCTTAAACATCAAAGAGAAAAACAGAAACTTATTGTACAAAAGTATTGATATTTCCTAGGTGGAAGGTCTGCAACTAAGCAGACCTCTTTAACAGCAACCAGCTAATGGATATAGATCTGCAATTGTGCCATTAAAGTATGAAGGACTGTAGTAAAAAATAAAATAAATAAAAAATTACAAATAAATAAATCAATCACCTTTGTCATTGCCCCGGTGATTTACCAACTCCAGTCCAGATATACTAGATTAAGAATGGGAAAGTCTCATTAGAACTGAAACTGACAGGGGCACGTGGCAGTAACCTCCGATAAGGTATCGAAGTAAAAAGGGAACATCGGATGTTGGTCCTAATCAGTTGGTGCATGGTCCGTGTGCACATAAAACTAAATGAAATCCAAACCAATGTGCCCAATGCCTCTAATAGTTAGGGCACTAAAGTAGCGTGCTACCACACCACATAGTCTCAGGATATACAGGAGGCGCACAAGGATCCTTTCAGTCTCAGCAAAATATCCCCAAATTGTACAAAAAAAAAACCAAAACAAAGGAATAAGGCCTGCACTGTTAAGTGCACAGATGTAGAAATGCAGAATAAGTAGTAACCATTTTTACTTTTCATTTCGTTCTGACATAGTTATCTTTTACTTACAAATCCTTAGGCACCTTGTGGCGTAGTGTCAGTTATCGGCAATCCTGGAAAAGAAAGATAAAAAACTGCAGCCCCCATTAATGCGGAAAGCCATCCCGGAGCTCCGACACTCCGGTTCCCACCAGCGGTGCCTTCCCATTACCTGCCTGGCTCAAAGATCAAGAATAGATTTTAGGCAGGGGGAAATTGTGCATTGCTCCAAGGGAACAAGTCTCCGTACAACACAGGTCAGGGGTCTTCTCCAAATCTGGTAACATGGTAGAAGAAATCCCAGCAGTCATCCCCTCGATCTGGTCAGCCTTCTGTGATACGGGGTTTGGTATCCTCCGTACCTGGGAGACGCTTTATAATGTCCTTGATGGTTTGCAGAGTTGGTGAACAAGCTGTTAGACCCTCGGACGGATTTTTTGGGAATTTACCAGATGCCAATCTCCTACACAGTTCTGTCTTTCTTTTTACATCAGACTTGGTAGACGCTGTTAGAAGCTCATCCCTCACTCAACTAGTGCTTCCTTAGCAGCTGTGGGGGACTCATATACCAAGGGGCCGTTGGACCAGAAGATACGTAGTTTTGCAGGGTAAGATGTATGAAACCTGATTTTTTTGGCACATAGCACTTTTAGAATGTCCCCATATGCCATCTGCTGGTGCTGGATCTCAGGAGGATAGTCATGGTTAAACAGAAGTCTCCAGTTCAAGTACCGCACTTCCTTCTTTTGCCAAGCCCTGCGTAGGATGTCCTCTTTAACTTGAAAGCTGTTAAACTTCAGCACAACATAGCGCGGGTGGGCCTTTGGATCAGAAGGTTTTGGTATGACGGCTCTGTGCACATGCTCTATATTCAATGTATAGTTAGGCGGCAGTTCCAATACATCTTTGAGCAGGTCAGAGATAAAATCAAGCATGCTCCCCGATTCAGCACCCTCCACCAGGCCGTAGATTCTCATATTTTCTCTCCTGAAGCGACCTTCCAGATCCAGGCATTTATATTCCAGGGCCGCTGCGTGGTCGTATATGGCCTACATTGCTCAGCCCAGATGTACTGTGTTGTCCTCCGCTATAGAGCTATGATCCTCTGCTTCCTGTACACGTCTTTCAACTTGGGTGAGTTTTTCATTAAGTTGCTGGGATTCTTTCTTGTTTTCTGCCCACATCTCCCATAACTCTTTAAGGAGCAGCTCGAATCTGTTCTTGGACAAATGCGCCATTTCTTCTTCAGTATCATACGTTGGGCCTTGCTCTGGAGTTCGAGAAGGACTGTGGTCTGATGCCATGGTAGTTTTTTTTTTGTTTGTTAGCTACTTGACGTGTTGGCTGTTTTTTTTGTTTTAGATCTGGTGCTGTGGTCATTCATTTAACCTTATTGTGGAGAAAACCATTATTTGTAAATCAGATGTGGTTTTAGGAAGGTTTTTTATTGGGGTAGGAGTGTAGCTCTCAACTCAGCTACCTATCAGAGTCGTGACGTCACCAGAAGTCCCAGCGTGAACTCAGTTTACAACCAGACCTGTGTCGACTATCCCTTAACCAATTTCTCACCCAGTTTACCACCTTCTGACCTACTTCTAAGCTACCTAGCTTGCTTAATAGTCTCCTACGTGGAATGGTATTGACTGCCTTACTGAAATCTAGGTAGGCCACATCCACCGCTCCACTCTGATCCAATTTCTTGGTCACCCAATCAAAAAATCTATCAGATTTTTCTGACATGACCTCTTACCCATAAATCCATGTTGTCTAGGGTCTTGTAATCTATTAGGTTAATTCCACTATCCTCTCTTTCAGCAGTAATTCCATTAACTTTCCCACCACTGATGTCGGGCTGACTGGTCAAAGTACAGTTACGTAAGAACTTATCGTAACAGTAGATCTTCAAGAGAGGCTCTTGCAGTAGGTAATTACATATAGGACTGATGTCGGCAGGTGTCAGGACCCCACAGAAAAATTTCTATCAGTCTCTGGTGGGGGACCGCCCCCACGTCAGGTGACCGACGTCAGTATAAAGGGGCGGTCCCCCACACTCACCTTCCAGTTCATTCCCACGAAAGGCCAAAAGGCAAGACGAGAGAGAAGCAGATATTTCCCATCCTAGAAAAGGAGCTGAAAAAGCTAAGGGGGATGGAGGGCGGGAAGGTATTACCTTCTGCAAGAGCCTCTCTCGAAGATCTACTGTTACGGTAAGTTCTTACATAACTGTACTATCTTACTTCAAGAGGGCTCTTGCAGTAGGTAATTACATATAGGACTGGGTCCCAAGCAGTCTGGAACAAGAAGCAGCAAATGGGAGGAGGAAAACTACCCAAAAGTAGACCCTTTGGCTGTGAAGGTCTTAGGAAAGGAGACCTTGCAAAAGAGCCAACCCGATGCCCGCTCTACAGCGAGAGGCAATGTCCAAACTGCAATGTTTCGTAAAGGTATGGACAGAAGTCCAAGTAGCGGCTGCACAGATGTCGGCCGCTGACACATTTCTGAAACAAGCTGCAGAGGCAGCGACCTCTCTGGTGGAGTGACCTCTGACTTGACCGGGGAGAGTCTTATTGTACTTGTCAAAACAGAAAGTGATGCAATGAGCCAACCATTTAGATAGGCATAGCTTGGAAACAACATTGCCTTCTCCTTTACGAGCAAAAGAGACAAACAGTTGATCAGTCTTTCTGAGATCCTTCATCCTGGTGGTGTAGTATCTCAGAATCTGGTGAACATCCAGAGTATGCAAGAGGTACTCCCCTTGATTGGAGTGTTGCGTAAAGAAAGCAGGCAACTCCATGGATTGATTCAGTGTAGATTCCGCTACCACCTTGGGGAGAAACTTAGGGTTGGTACGCAGAGCCACACGTTCCTTGTGAAAAATCAGATACGGGATTTTACACATCAGGACCTGAAGCTCGGAAATCCTTCGAGCAGAAGTGATGCCCACAAGGAAAAGAGTCTTCCACGAGAGGAACTTCAGATCTGCTGATGCTGCTGGCTCGAAAGGAGGCAGAGTAAGCTTCTCAAGCATAAAATTCAGATCCCAATGAGGGGCAGGAACCCGAATAGGTGGTCTCAAGTGGAGGACCCCTCTAAGGAAGGTCTTGGAGACCTCTAGTTGTGCAAATGTCCTGTCCCCAAATGAAACATGGTAGGCCGAGATGGCTGCCATGTGAACCTTCAAACAGGAATGACAGAGACCCAAATCAAAGAGGTGTCGCAAGTAATCCAGAAGCTGCCCAACAGAGCACGAGAAAGGCTCGAAATCTTTGAAAGCGGCCCAAATAGAGAACCGTTTCCATTTCATGGCGTAGGTAGATCTAGTGGATGGCTTCCTGGCCTCCACCAGAATCTAAGCCACCCGGGGTGGAAACCCCGGATCGGGCTTGAGCTATGTCTGCAGAAGCCAACGTGCAACTGAAGGGACTTGAGGCCTGGATGGACCAGGGTCCCCTGATCCTGGGTCAGCAAAGTTCGTGACAGAGGAAGAGGAAGCGGAGGTTCTTCTGAATACTGTCGCAGAAGAGAGAACCAAACTTGCCTGGGCCAGAAAGGAGCGATGAGAATCATACGAGCTCCTTCCGTAAGACCCTTGGAATCAAGGGGATCGGGGGAAGGCATAGATGAGTCTTCCCTTCCAGTCTATAGACAGAGCGTCTCTCCAAAAAATGCCGCACCCTGGAACGAGCGAGCAGAAGGCGGGAAGTTTTACATTGAGAGGAGATGCAAACAGGTCTACCTGAGGGGTTTCCCCAGCATAGAAAGATGTCGTCTGCTACCCCCTGATCTAGTTCCCACTCGTGTCCGTGAGCAGACGACCGACTGAGGTGGTCTGCCAACATGTTCTCGACCCCCGGGATGTGAATGGCCGTGAGGTGAAGGTTGTGCTGCACTGCCCTTTCCCAAACCTGCATCGCTTCCCTGCAAAGAGGGCAGGAACGAGTTCCTCCCTGTTTGTTGATGTACCAAATTACACACATGTTGCCCATTTGGACAGCCAGATGCCCGGGAAGCAGATAAAGATGCAGAGCCTGAAGATCATATAGCACAGCCTGAAGCTCGAGTACATCGATGTGGAGAGATTTTCTAACTGGGACCAGGAGCCCTGGGTCCTGTGAGGCCAGAGATTGGCTCCCCCATCTTCTCCCGAGGCGTCTGTTGTCAGCGTCTGGGAGGGGGAAGAAAGGCAGAAGGGAACTCCCCGGCAGAGGTTCTCCTGAACCGCCCACCATTGCAAGTCCCGAGCCACAGGATTGGAGACCAGAACTAGTTGATCCAAGTCATCCACCAGCTGATCCCACTGAGACCGAAGTGTCCACTGAGAGATCCTCGTGGAGCCGAGCACGAGGGACTGTCGGAATAGCAGCCGCCATGAGCCTGAGGAGGCGAAGGACTGACCTGGCGCTGACCCACCTGTGGCTGGATAACAGGCTGACCCGAGCCTGGACAGATGCCACTCTATCCAGCGGCAGAAAAGCCATACCGGAGGTCATGTCCAGGATCGCCCCGATAAACTGGAGCCTCTGGGATGGGATCAGGTGGGACTTGGCCTGGCTGACTGTAACACCCAGGCAAGCAAAAACCTGCAGGATAAGGGTAAGGAATTGCAGGGGTTCCTCCCTGGACGAGGCCACCAGGAGCCAATCGTCCACGTATGGGAAAACCTGCACCCCTGGGTACGCAGGTAGGCCACTACCACCGAAAGGCATTTGGTAAAAACTTGGGACGCCGAGGAAAGACCAAATGGGAAGGCCTTGAACTGGCAGTGGTCCCCCTGAAAAGCAAAGCACAGGTATTTGCGGTGGGAAGGGCGAATAGGGATATGCAGGTAAGCATCCTGCATATCCAGAGTGCACAACCACTGTCCCGGCCGATGGAGGGGCAGAAGACTCTGTAGAGAGAGAGCATCCTAAAACTTTTGTACTCCACAAACTAGCTCAGGGAGCTGAGGGCGAGACTCGGCCTCACCTCTCCTGACTTCTTCAGGACCAGGAAGAAATGGGAGTAGCAGCCTGTCCCCTGAAGGTGTGGGAGTACGGGCTCTATTGCCTCTTTCTGCAGAGGAGAGGATATTTCCTCCCAGACCAGAAGATGATGTTCTGGGCAGTAAGATGACCTGGGGTTGGGGGGGGGTTTCGAGGAGGTTTCCGTAGAAACTCTACTGAGTGTCCTTCTGCGATCAGCTGGAGTACCCAAGTGTCTGTAGTTATCCTCTCCCAACCCGGCAGATGGAGGGAGAATCTCCCTCCTACCGGTTCCTCTGGAAGGCCCGGAGGCAGTGGGAGAGGAAACGAGTCAGGAGGTATGAAGCAGCACAGCGGCTAAAGGCCCCACTGCTTTTTTGGGTTGGGTGGGGGGGGGGCTTGGCAGCTGGAGGGGCCCGACGTTTGTTGACTCGCTTTCCTTGAGGTTTCGCTTTTTGCCGAGGACGTCTGCGAAAGGGATGACGCTGAGCTTGAGGGGGTTTGTACAGAGAGTCGACCCACTTCAGTGCAGTACCCTTCTCCTGCAGATCGGTGACAATGCCCTTGACATCGTCACTGAACTCCTGAAGGGCGCGTCCTGGATAATGGACTGCACCTCCGGGACCAAACCTGACACCCGCAGCCAGGCGTGACACCGCAAACCCACAGCAAAAGCCGAGCGCCGACCAGCAGCATCCACTGCATCGTACATGGCACGAAGCATGTGCCGACTGGCCAAATGTGCAGACCGGACTAGATCCGCCACTTCCGGCTTCGTCTGAGACTCAGGAAGGGAGTCCAATTTAGCCTCCACCTCGCTAAGGATCACCTTCTGGTAATCCCCCATATGACCAATGTAATTCAGGGCCCTAATACCCAGAGCGGAAGAAGCGTAGACCTTCTTCCCATACTGGTCTAGAAGGTGGGATTCCTTGTTGGGTGGTGACGAGCTCAAGTGCTTGGGGTTAGCTGTCCGGCCATGAGTGGCACTGATCATGACCAAATCAGGTTGAGGGTGCGAATTCAGAGTCGACACCCTCGGGAGCCTGATAAAGCCTATCCAACTTCCTAGGAAGGGGGGCTAATGCCAACGGTTGCTTCCAAATGGTGGAAATAAGATCGGCATTAAGCTCAATCCAGGGTGGCACCAGGGTCGGAACGGTCTCGGGCAGATCAAGGTACGCAGCGAGTTTCTTATGCTGTAGATCCAGCTCCAAGGAATGCCAATGATGAACTGCCTGGATTTTGCACAGCAACTCGGTAAAAGAAGGATCCTCTGGAGGAGACTTAGGAGGAGTCCTCAGCCTGGGCTTATCCGGAGAGCAGGGCTCGTCGTCTAAGTTGGAACGACGATCGGAATCATACGAGGTGTCCGAGGAGGATGAAGAAGGAGAAAACTTCTCCTCCTGACACGCGGGAGCAATGGACCCCTTGGGAAGCCCTCGGGGAAGCGTATTCTGCCCTGCCCTGGAACTGGAGGGCTCGCCTCTGGTAGCCGGAGGTGGGGAAGGAGTCTCTCCTCTCCGACGTAGGGGGTCCGGAACTGGCGTCGGAAGACTGCTCTCTACCTCCCTAGTGAGCTGAGCCCTGGCCTCAGCCCACCAGGAGGCTAGAGTCTCCTTCAAATCCACCGGTGGCTGAGGGGGCGGTGGAGGAGGGATCACGGATACTGAGGGTATCCGTATGGCAGAGCATCTCGCATTCTCGACGGGCGGGTAACGGCATCGGGTACTGATGCACTGTGTACTGCAGCGTCGGATAGGCTGGCATTGGGTACTGGGCTGCCAGATACTGTGGCTCCGGGTAAGACGGTGTAGAATAGGACGGGGTCGGATACCTAGGGACTGGGAGATCTGCAGGAGCAGAAGGCCCCAGAAAAGGCCCAGCGGGCGGGCCTGGAACAGAAGGCCTGTCGTAGGGACAGCATCCGGGAGAGGGATATCGCCCGGCCTTGGTGTCCGAGGGTCCGGCTTCAGGTCGTCCGGCCCAGAGGGAGGCAGACCTGACGGGAGCGTACCTGCATCCTCGGTATCGCCTGGGGAGGGAGAATTAAAATTCCCATTTTCTAGCTGAGGAGACGCTGGGTCTTCGGACTGAATGTCAGGGTCAGGCATCGACTCCAATGCCGTGCGACCGTCGATAGAGCCGATGTTCGCCTTACCGGCGGAGTCCAGGCGGATGTCGGAGGAGCCTTCGTCCGACTTACCGGAACCATTGCCCGAGGGAAGCCTGGTCGGGCGACTTAGGGGCCGTGCGCTGCCCCGAAGGGTCGAGCGACTTAGAGGCCTTCTCCAGGCGGATGTCAGAGGAGCCGACGTCCGGCATACTGGAGTCACTCGCACCAGAAGGCTGCACGGCGCCGGCCTTGACGGAATGGACGCCTCCTTTGACCCAGAGGCACCGAGGAGGCCCAAATGTGAGCCAGACAGGTGGGTGAGCGCCAGCTTGAAGCCTCCAAGATGGCGGTTCGAGCGGTCCCCAAGGGGATGCTATTGAGCACGGCAACCCAGCCGGTGGGGGGGGACATTACCTTGAGCACGGCGACTCCAGCCAAAGTCGAGGTGGCCAAGGAAGAGGAGTCCCAGTCCTTCTCCTTGTGTTTCTTTTTTAAGGTGACCCTCGGGTGAAGTTGAGGCCTGACGAAGCTTCTTCAGCTCCTTTTCCATGGAGGCAATTTTCTTTTTAAGGATGTAGGCCTCCAGGGACTGCCGCCTCAGTCTGCGGGTGGCGGCACCGAACTTCAGGCAATGCTGGCACTTCTCCACAGGGTGATCCAGGCCAAGACAGAAGAGGCACTGGGAGTGTCCCGCCCTTAAAGCGGGAGTTGAGGCGCACGAGTCGCACTTATTCTTGTGCTCGGAGGGTGTAGGGAACAACATACACTGCAGAGAAACTGATGAAAAATTTGAGAAATCGAAGAAAAACCTGTGGTAAAACTACTGACGACAGACTGATGAGCAGCTAAACTTAACCGCGAGGCGCTTACACAAGCTAACGGCTGGAAAGAACTGGAAGGCGGGTATGGCTCCCACCACAGACTGCTAGCTAGAAATGTTTCCGTGGGGTCCTGACACCTGCTGGCATCAGTCCTATGTGTAATTACCTACTGCAAGAGCCCTCTCAAAGTAAGATCTTTGTTTGCTGAATTTTGTTGACCCGGTAAGCCCACTGGGCCTAGAAGTCCCTTTTTCAGGGGTGACCAGGGTTGGGGATACAGATGGTAAGCAACTGAAATTGAACCAGATTAAGCTGTTGGTGGTATTTTTGTAGTGAATAAGGGAAATTTAGCTCAGATACTGGGGAAATTCCCCTACTCTTTTCGATAAGTGCCATGGGATCTTTACCATCCACCTGAACTACCACCAATCCAGGCAGATGGGACCTCGGTTTAATGTCTCATCCAAAAGATGGCACCTTAGAAGTGCAGCACCCCTCTCATGCTGCACTACAGTGTCAGTACTCGGATATTAACTCAAGTGCCAGATGTGGGAACTGAACCCACAGCCTTCTGATTTCCCAGCCTCAGAGGCGAGTGTGCTACCTGCTGAGCCACAGACACTGCAAACTTCCAACCTCCATGTTAGGCTGACTGGTTAACTGCCAACCTCCTCCCTGCCACCACTTTTGTGAAGTGGGACTACATCTGCCCTCCTCCAGTCCTCTGGACCCCTGTGCAGCCCTCTGTCAGGCCCCACTACTCCATTCCCTATGGCTCCCCTACATCCAACATTTACACCTAACTAACCCTCCTGTCCTGTATTAATAAAGCAGTACCAGCTCTACTAGTTTAACCAGCATCTTTTAATTAGTGCCATTGATTGCATTTAATTATTCTTAACCATTGGAAAAGAATCTGACCGAGCCTGGAGCCAGAACTTAAGTATGGTACTACTATCGTATTCATTTCTGTAAAAACAGGGACATCATCACTGGACACTTACACCTCTGATAATCCGATTTGCAAACAAGTTAAACAACTTAACTTTTCTGGAGGTGTGAGTGAGTGACAGAGAATAGAGAGGATTATCATGAGGCACCAGTAAGGTTGCCACCTGTCAGGTTTTTTACCTGGTGACCAGGTTTCTGGGTACTTATCAAGAAATCCGGTTTTGCTCTGTCCTGGTCAGGTTTTTGAGCCGTTGTGAGTGCTCACATACTTCTGAAACAGATTTTGTCATATAATTCATTGTTTCAGCTACATGTCCAGGTTACAAACAAAGTTCTACTGTCAATATAGCCCTTTGTTTGTGAAAGCAGTCAACCTGGGAGGTGTAAAGTATGCCCATTAACACCATTAGCACGTACTTAAACCTAATCTTTTCCATTGCATCTTAAGTGGCATAGCAGCAAAGCTGCCCACCCCCACCCCTTTGTCACAGTAACACAGCTAGTTGTCATCCACTTTCATTTGTTGGTAAACATTTTCATCTCTAACAGAATTTAGGCATTTTTAAATGTTTTAAATAATTTTTTTCCTCAAGAAAAAAGTATGGACCCCCAAGGTGCGGGGGCACAGCTCGCACCTAGCTAAGGCCGGCTCTGTCCTCCGGAACCACTCCTGTCTCCATTGAGCTGCTATAAAGGACTATCAGTGGTGCAGCACCCTAAGCTCCCTCAATATCCTAGGATATACCCCATCTGATCTTGTTGCTTAATCCACTTTCAGATTAGCAAATCCCTTGAGGACCCTCTCTTTTCAAAAATGGCCAGTGTCTACCCCCGCCTTTCAGAGCTCCTGTTACTTCTGTGTGGCCCCCTCCCCTTCTCCTTCCTATTTATTTAGGATGTCTGCCTTTTCCTGGTCTCCTTCTGCACGGTATCCCCCCCATCCATTTATAACCTTATTATCATATGAGTTGCCCCAGGCCTACGTTAGGGCCAATGGTCACATGTCCAATGCATTTAATCTAAGACAGGGCACCAGACAGGGATGCCCTTTACCCCTTCTGCTGTTCGCCCTTTATATTGAGCCCTTAGCTCAGACTAACAGGCAGAACCCGGATATTAAGGGAGTGGAACTGGGGGAGATGGTGCATAAATTAGCATTGTATGCAGATGGTGTTCTTTTATACTTAGCGGACCCTCAGACTTCTTTGCCGGCTGTTTTCAAACACCTGGAAGCCTTCTCTGCACTAGCTGGTTATAAGCTAAATAAAAGTAAGACTGAGATCCTAACTATGTATTATCATCCTGACACAGAGACCAGACAGAAATTCCCCATGAAATGGGATATGCTAGATCTGAAATATCTGGGAGTTAAGAGTGGGTATAGATACCTCTTGACTTTGGGAACAAAATTATCCACCTATAATTAAACAACTAAAAGAGGACTTTCATAGATGGGCTCTTCTCCCTTTAACATTAGGAGCGAAGGTGATGGCGCTTAAGATGAATGCCTTGCCACGCCTTTTATATTTATTCCAGTGCATGCCATGTATAGTCTCCCAGGCAGTCTTTAAAGTTTGGCAGAAGCTATTTTTCACCTTTATATGGGGTAGAAGTAAACCAAGGGTCCGGAGAGCTCTCTTATATCTCCCAAAAGCGGAGGGTGGACTGGCATTCCCAGACCTTCAGGGATACTGGGTAGCTGCGCAGACGCAAATAGTATTAATGTGAAATAATAAGGGATACAACGCGCATTGGAAGAGGATAGATATAGTGAAACAAGCTGAACCTCCAATTCAGGCATTAATATTTAAAGAAAAGGGGCCCATTGAGATACAGGGATTATCAGGCACTAAGGCAGCATTAGAGGATGGAAGAGGGGCATATGCAGAGGAGCAACTCAAACATTTATGGAAATATAAATGGTGAGCCTTTGATTCAAAGTTTGTCCCTGCTCAACTCAATAAATGGTTTCTTGCTCAAGCCCCAAAATGGTTTCATTCGCCATATCAGATGTTAACAGGTAATTTGGTTCATAGCTTTGAAACAGTTAAACAGAAATTCGGTTTAAGGACGGAGGATAGGTTCAGATATTATTAACTGAGAGACTATTTAATTAAACAAACTAATAAGCTGAACCCAGATATTCAGACATTAGCCGAGTTCTCAAGTCTTTCAGAGACTTTGGGACCCTGGGAGGGGGCTGGACATGCCATTACCCTACTATATGCTAATTATATTTCAGATCAAGAGCATTCGGCCCATTATTTGAAGCTTAAGTGGGAACAGGATTTGAACATTTCACTGTCAGAACATCAATGGCCTTTAATTTGGCACAGTACATGAACAACATCTAGTTCACCCTCTCTTAGGGACTTTTGCTGGAAGCTGAGGGTCCGCTATTTTTTAGCACCAGTACAAGCTGCCCACTATAATAAAGGAACACCAATGACAAGTTGGAGGAACTGTGGGGAGCCGAGAGCCATGCAGGCCCATATCTTTTGGTTTTGCCCATTAATCACACCATTTTGGGAGGAGATCATCTTTAATCTTTCACATATTTTCTCAATACACATAGCATTGGGCCCAGAGCACTTAGTATTTGCAGGGTTTTAAATAAGCTTGGAAAATTGATTAGCAGTTTTGCGCGTTGAAGTGCTAATCAACTGTGCAAATTAATAGCACTTGCCTCAATTTCATTAGCAAAATAAAAAAACGCTTAAATGAATATAACAAAATTGTTAATTAAATCAGCTCTGTCTTTGCCTCATCTGTTTCAGTACCTTCCCACACACATCTCAGAACCACACTTCCCCACCCTTGTATCCTTTGCCAAAACCCTCCTCCCACCCATCTCAGTGCCTAACCACTCACCCACTGTCTCCTTTGCCAGAATAGGGTACCTGCCAAAACCCCCACCCTCAGCCTACCCAGCCCATGTCCCTCTTACCAAAACTAAGGTCTTTTTCAACTGCCACAGCCCCCCCTCCCCACCATACCTCTCAATCTTTAGGTACTGATGAGGGACATGGACACTCAAAATGAAGGACAGTGATCATAAGAGGGACACACCAACATACAGATAAAAGAGGATAATGCTGAAGAACCACTTTACTATCCGCTTCCAGCACTCCATGAGGCATGTAGGAAAAAGAAAAGCATTACAAATTCCCCAAGGGCCATATAAGACTAGTATGTAGACACATTGTGAAAAACCTCCTAACAGCAGACAAGGAAAGGACACACTAGGATTGCACCCACAAATCAAATCAAAACACTCTGCACGGCATATCTTTTAGAAGTGGAGCCAAAACATTTTTTTTTGCCAGTGTTAACAACTGGAAACTAATAAGGGCATTTTAAAAACTGGCAGACTCAACCTGAAGTATTTGTTGAACCCTACCCAAGAACAGACATGCCACAGGTGTAGAGCAGACCATAATCTTCTGCATAAGGCTGACATTGAAGCACCTCTTAGACTCTTTACCAGCCCATTCAAATAAAGCCAAAATGTTATTACTAGTACAGATCTGTTTTTGTTTGCAATAAAAAAAATCATTTTTTGCTTACTGCAGCTGCTGTTCTGTTTGTGATCGATGTCAATGCAGTCATGAGGATGCTCCGACGTCTGTCTCTTCCCATTCGGCTGCGTGTGTCCGTCTCCTCACGAACTCCCCAGCACAAAATTCGACCAGAGTTCTGGAGTCACTTGGGCTGTACAGAGGGATGGCGGGGAGGGGATACCTTCTACTTGTGTGACGGACTCTGCTCATCATGGCTGGAAACCTGCAGTGTTTTTTTTTGTTTGTTTTTTTACAATTTAAATTTACCACATCAGCGCTATTGGTGGGGATTCCCGGAAGCACGTCTAAAACAAGGAAGCATGTACCCACAGCAGTGGAGAGAATGTCGATGTTATCAGAATTCCGCATAGCAGAGACTGGAGAGACACAGTGAAAGGACTGTCCCACGGTGCGGGGGAGGGCGGTGGTAACCATAGATTCAGCCAACCTTGCCCGCTAGACATAACACGTGCATTCAAACTGAAAAAAAAAAAACATAGAAAATGGATCACACTTTTTTGTGATCCAATCCTTATTTTGTCTAGCGCAACCAGCTGGTTTGCATCGCAAACTGTGCTGTGATACCGGCTATTTAAAACCCTGTATTAGGTATAATACCTAAGGAAATAGCAGACAAGGAAGCTATGTACTTGTGGTTGATCCTAGTAGCTGCCGCTTTAAAATCAATAACTAGGAGGTGGCTACAAAAATCCCCACCTGACCCCACTGAGTGGTCCTCAATAATAGAATCTGTACATCATATGGAAAGAATAACTTCTGGCCTGAGACATCAGCCTCAGGTTTACCAAAACAGATGGACAAGGTGGCTACTGTATGGGGCCCTTAAGGGGACTGATTAGATCATTGATAAAGTAAGGGAATGATGCCTTTAACAAGGAGTTTTGAATTAAACCAGAAAAGGGGATGTAAACAATTTTTCTGAGAAAGATATCAGTGTCCTAGTGAAGTTGGTTCTTTCCCAGCCTTGTCTGCATGAAATGAGACCATTTCTGTACCTGTTACTTAATATTCCAATGTATCTTGTAACCCTGGTATAATTATCTATAGTTTATAATTTTATTTTAATATATAATCTTTCCTGTAAATCCATGAAATTAGACCCACGGAGTGAAACCTAAATTCTGTGTATTTCACTGTTCTTGAGGTGATGAGATGAGTGGATATGGAATGTGTTATCAATAGTCTGTAATAATGTACTGTATGTCATGGAAAATCTTAATAAAGCAAGTATAAAAAAAAATATAACCTTATTCTCCCTTCCCTGGTCTTCATGTTTTCACTTACATACCTGAACAATGTCTTGTCCCTTCATTATGGCTTGCGCTATTCTTTCTTCCTGTGCCTTTATGCTCCTTACTGTTTTCCCTGCTTCCCTCAGTTTCCCCTGATGCATTTCCCTATCCTCCTCCCTCAGTGTCACTTTATATCTTCTGAATGCCACCTATTTAACCATTACCTTTTTAGTCACCTCTTTCAAAAACCACAGCAGTCTCTTTTTCCTCTTACTTTTACTCACTTGTTTGATGCAGGGGTTTGTTGCCTTTACTATGCCCCCTTTCAGCTTTGCCCACTATTCCACTACCTCACTCAGGTCATCTCTCAGGCATTCACTCATCTGTATAACATTTGCCCTCCTGAAGTCCAGGACCTTCACCCGTGTGTGGTTCGATTCCGCAGTCATCCTTACACTGAACCACATTGTATGGTGATCACTGGTTCCCAGGTAGCCTCCCACCTCGAGGTCTGCACACTGTCCTTGTTAGTTAGTACCAGGTCCAGTACTGCCCCATCATGAGTGGGTTCGCTGACTAGTTGCCCGAGGAATGCCCCCTTCAGGGAGTCTACGACATCCTTGCTTGTAGCTGAAGTCACAGCTGGGAGGCTCTAATCTACTTCCAGAAGACTGAAGTCCACCATCAGTAGAACCTTCCCCTTTTCCGCAATCATGCCAGCGGCTTCCATCAGTACCTTACCTAACTCCTCTCCCTGTGCTGGAGATCTGTAGATCATGCCAGTGCGAATAGTGGCTATGTTCCCCTTCTCCAGGGTGACCCACCGTACCTCTGCCCCCTATATCTCTGTCGCTTTTATGCTTTCCTTCACATGAAGCACAACAGTCCCTCTTTTTCTCCCCACCCTGTCCATCCTGGACAGAGTATAACCTGCTACGGCCATCTCTCAGTCATGGTTTGCAGTGCACTATGGCTCAGTAATGGTCACAATGTCCAGGATGGTCTCTTCCATGATGGCCTCTAGGTCCAGAATCTTATTTCCTAAACTTCTAGTATTTGTATGCAACACTTGGGTTCCCCTGGGGTTACTAGAACCCCTTCAGAATAGTTTAGGTACATGTGGGCAACTCACAACAAAGGTAAAATCCTTGTAGGTTCAAAATAAGCCCCCTCTGCTTAGCTGCTGTAGGGCAGTTTTTTATTTTTATTTATTTACTGAAATGTTTCACAGAAAGGCACACTGAGGCAACAAGCTCGCTTCCTGGTGTGTGACGGGGGGACTGAGATTATACAAACAATTATATTTAGTATACATGGACGATAAGAAAAATTACTCACCTTAGTAATTATATTTCTTCTAACGGAGTCTTGCTGTATTCTGACAATTGCAGTGATTCCCAACCTTTGAACTGCCCCGGAGAACCAAGGGTTAACTTTCCATGCAGGGCATGGAACGCTGAGCTCAGCTGAAGTCTCTGTCTGGAGTGTTTTGAACTCAAACCATCAGATTCTTACGAGCCCAACTAAACTAAAAAATTCTATGTGGAAATTGTAAAAATTCTACTAGCCAACTGGCTGAAAAGTTCTGGATTCCCAGGGAAGACTCAAGTCAAGAAACCCAAAAACTAAACCCAAAAATACTCAAAAATAACAATAATAAATAAGCACCCAAACAAAGAGGGGGGAGAGTGCAAGCAAATATACCCCTGGGGTGCAACACTGCACCTGCCCACGCACTTCCTAAAAACAGGTTCTGAGAGGGGAGGCAGGGAAGGAGGTCAGAATACAGCAAGACTCCATTAGAAGAAATATAATTACTAAGGTGAGTAATTTTTTTTTCAAACATGAAGTCTTGCTGTATTCTGACAATTACGAACTACCAAGCAGTACCTCTAGGGAGGAGGACAGAACCTACTTTGGGAATAGGCTCTGAAGTACTGCTGTGCCAGGCAAGAGCATCACTGAGCCTGGATATCCAGAGGTAATGCTTGGTAAAGGTATGGACTGTTTTCCAGGTGGCTGCTTGACAAATTTCTAGGAGAGGGATATCCTGGCCGCAGCCAGGAAGCAGCTGTACCTCTTAGGAATGAGCCTCAGGCCTGAGGGTGGAGTTTTTCCCAGTTTTTCATAGCAGAATTGTATACAAGACACAATCCACCTGGCAAAGATCTTTTGGTGGCAGGTTTGCCCTTTCCCACTTCTCCATAAGTAAGGAACAACTGGAGGGAGTCAAACCTGTGACCCTTGGTACGCTCTATGCAGTAGCTATGGGCACTTTTGACATCTAAACTGTGAAGCCTCCTCTCCCCTGAGGAAGAATGATCAGTGAAGAAAACAGGGAGATACACAAACTGGTTTAAACGGAAGTCTGAAACCACTTTGGGCAAGAACCTTCTGTTGGTTCTAAGGACCACTTTATCCCTATGAAAGGAGATAAAATCAGGTTCCACTGACAGGGCTTGCAATTCACTGCATACTGGCAGAGGTAATGGCTACCAAGAACACAGTTTTTCCAAGTCAGAAGTACTTAACCTCTGCTGTTGAAGACATAGGCTCAAAGGGGAGTTGCATAAGCTGAGCAATGCAAACATTCAAATCCCAGGCAGGGGCAGGGTCACTAAAAGGGATTAGTGTGAAACAATCCTTTAAAGAATTTACAGAACACAGGATGGGAAGATAGTGAGGAAGGCTTCCCACAGACAAAATGCAGAAACAGCTGACAAGTGTACCTTGAGAGTAGCTGGTCTGAGGCCTAGCCATTAAGATGGACCATATAATCCAGAGCCGAGGCAATTCAGCAGTGTCTGGAGAAATATTCTTCTTAGAACACCAAATGCTGAATCTTTTCCATTTGGAGTTGTAAGTCTTTCTGGTGGAGGGCTTTCAAGAAGCCTTGAGGATATCCAGAACCCCTTGGGAAAGATGCAGATCTGCAAACTCTAACTCTTCTAGAGCCAAGCCTTGAGACTGAAGATTGGGGTACCAAATCCTCCCCTGAGAGGATGTTAACAGGTTGTAATTTCTGGGAAGAGACAGGGGAAGATGGACTGCTAGGGACAGCAACAGGGGGTATCAGGGCTGTCTGGTACAATCTGGAGCAACCAGAATCACCTTGCAAGGTTGAGACCTTATTTTAACTAAAACTTTGAACAGGAGTGGGAAGAGGGGAAAGGCATACAGAAACTTCCCTTCCCAATTCAGAATCAAGGCATCCGGGGGACTGAGCCCAAGACTGGAGGTCTGCAACAAAAGAGAGGGAGCTGGTAATTATCTGGGGCTGCAAAGAGATCTATCTCTGGAGTGCCCCACCTTGAAAAAATCACTTTCAAAACCTGAGGGTCCAGGGACCATTCGTGATAGCCCTGAGAAATCCTGCTCAGTGCATCTGCTAGCACATTGTCCTTGCCTGGAAGGTGAATTGCTACAAGAGAGGCTTGCATGGAATAAGTCAGGGACCACAACTTCATGGCTTCTGTGTACAAGGCTGTGGACCGAGTGCCTCCCTGCTTGTTGATGTACCACATGGTGGTAGTGTTGTCTGTTCTGACTTGAACCACCTTGTTCTGAACTGACTGTGAGAATGCTTTTAGAGCTAGAAAAACTGCCCTGAGCTCTAGAAGACTGATGTGGAGAAGGGATTCTTGTGGGGACCACAGGCTCTGGGCAGTGAGGGACCCCAGGTGGGCTCCCCAGCCCAGAAGAGAAGACTCCGTGGTAAGGACCACTGAACAAGGCTGAGCAACAAAAGGAACACCTTGCCTTAAATTGTCCTGATCCTGGAACCACTGGAGGGCCTGGATCAAGGTCAGAGTCACTGGAATCAGTTTGTTAAGGGAGTCCTTTCTCTGAGACCAGAAAGCTGCCATGTGGCCCAAGAGCTGGAGGAAATGCCTTGCTGGTCGAGATAGCTGAAGGAAGAAGCTAGTTCCATAAGAGCCCTTGCCCTTTCTAGAGGAAGAAAGGCTCTTGCTCTGAGTGTGCCCAGTTCTGCCCCTATAAAGGTAAGGAGCTGGACTGGTTCAAGAACTGACTTGGGAAGGTTGAGAAGAAATCCTAGAGAAGTGAGCACTTGCTGGGTCACTTGTAGGTGAGACTTGACTTGGTCTGGAGACTGACCCACTATTAGCCAATCGTCCAGATAAGGAAAAATGGAAATCTTTTGCCTTCTTAGAAAGGCAACTACTACTGCCAGGCACTGTGTGAAAACCCTTGGGGCTGAGGTTAGGCCTAAGGGCATTGCTCTGAACTGATAATGGCCTGAAGGCAACTCGAACCTGAGGTACTTTCTGTGGGAGCACCTGATGGGAATGTGAAAGTAGGCATCTTTGAGGTCCAGGGAGGCTAGCCCATCCCTGGCCTCAGAGAGGGAAGGATTATTCCCAGAGTTACCATCTTGAACTTTGGTTTTAAAAGAAGTTTGTTTAGATATTTTAGGTCTAGGATGGGTTGCCACTCCCCTGTCTTTTTGGGGGTCAGGAAGTACCTGGAGTACAGTCCTTTGCCCCAGTGTAGGGTAGGTACTCTCTCTATAGCTCTTAAAGCTAGGAGAGAAGAAACCTCTGCCTGTAGGGAAAGGGTTTCCAAAAGGTTTGCAGGTGGAAAAGATCTGGCTCTCATCTTTGGAAATTTTCTGAAGCTGAGGACCAGTCCCTGGCTTACTACTTCCAGGACCCACTTGTCTGATGTAATAGACATCCAGCCCTGGACAAAGTAAGCCAACCTGCCCCCTACTGGAATAGGAGAGTCGACCCGGGCAGACCCATCAGGGTGTTTGCTTGGCAGGGGCTTTAGGCTGAGGGGTGGATGCAGGCCTATTCATCCCCCTTCTGCCTCTCCCTCTGAAGAACCCCCTCTGCGAACAGGAAGAAGAGGCCTGTGCTTGGTAAAAAGGCCTTTGAAAAGGCCTGCCCCTGCCCCTAGACTGCTGCCTTTGAGGAGTTGCCTGCCTTTCTTTGGCCTGAGCACTCCTGTAAGTGGTCCTGTACTAGTCCATTTTCTTCACGTAATTCTCTGTCTGCTCCCCAAACAGAGAATTACCCACTACAGGAAAATCCATAGTCTTAGCCTGGGTGTCCTGCGAGAGGCTAGTACATCTGAGCCAAGCCATCCTCTGAAGAGCCACAGATGTAGCCATGACTCTTGATGAAACATCATTAAAAGTCCACAGCAGCATGAAACTGAACCTCAGATGCCTCAATCCCATCTGCAGCCACCGCCTCCAGCTCCTTGGCTAGCTGGGGGGAGGCCTGTTTAGCCAGTACAGTGTCCCACTTGGACCTCAGGTACCTGGTTGTATAGGCCATGTAATTCGCCTGCCTGAGTCCCAAAGAATATGCCATGTACTGCTTCTTTGCCATGGCATCAATCTTCCTGGAGTCCTTGACGGGGGGGTGCAGCCAAGGGAATATTTGCCTTGTCACAGGCAGCAGCCTGCACTACCCCAACATGGCTGCATTGCTGATATAAGAACTCTGTGTCTGAGCCTGAAAGTGTATACCTCTTGTCCATTCTTATATCCACAGGAGGTATAGTGTTAGGAGACTAAGATTTTTTGTGTCTGTTTCCCAAAAGATTTATGGAGGGGAATAGACAGTCTCCTGGACTCTGGGATATCCATCATCTCTTCATAATCCGTCTCTTCTTGATCTTCCACAGCCTCCTCCACAGGAAGCTGGAGGGTTTCAGCCACTTTTCTGTAAAACATAAAATGGGAAGGGGACTCAGAAAGCCTAGGAGGGGAAGCACCTGATGGTCTGTCTGGGGAGATGTCCGGTTCCACAGGCACATCCAGACCTTCATTTACATCATAATCCTCAAATTCCCCTCCCTCTTCAAACTCCGGTTCATAAAAATCTTCAAGGGTACACTTTTGCACCAGGGGAACCAACCGAACCGAATCCCTGCCAGAAGGAGCCGGATCGGTCAGAAGCGGATGGAGCGATTCCACAATCTGAACCACCCTGGCTATCTCTTCGGCGGTCGGAACATGAACCTCTGGATCCGAACCGGTCGATTTATCTTTGCACTTTCTTTTTGTCGGAACCAATCCCTCAGAATTGGCTCTCCTTTTGCCCGAAGAAGTATTGCCCTGGTCAGAGGGCACTCCTGGTTTGGTCGAAACCGAACCGGGCAGCCATCCAGGTCAGCGGACTTCTCGGCCTCCTTTTCCCTCAGTCTACCTAATCTCTTCTCAAGGGCAGATTTGGGAAAATTTTTACATATTTGGCAGTCTGAATCAAAGTGGTCAAACCACAGACAATAAACACAGGTGGTGTGGGGATCGGCCTTAGCAAAGACCTCCCCACACTCACTGCAGTGTTGAAACCCAGTGGGCCTGGTTTTTTCTTGGGTTTCTCAGACATGGCCAACCTAACCAAACTTACCCTTTTTTCGGCAACCACCAGGCAAGACTCCCTTATCGGTTCCTAACCGTGTCATGGGTATTGGAAAAAAACTGTTAAAACACTTTTTTTTTTTTTTTTTAGAACCGATAAGAACCGGTAACCACACACTAAGTAAACAAACAAATTTCACTATCAAATGGCCGGTTCAGACGAACTGAGCCGCACTTTTACAAGTTCCACACAGAAAAACAGAACAATTCCCATCTAGCACTCACGGCAACACAGAGAGACTGAACCGACTATGCAGATACTTTTTTCGGTTTAAAAACCGATGAAAACCGAAAACTTTAACCGACTTCGAACCAAGCTGAAGGAAAAATCTCCGGTGCGACCGTTCAGTGAGGCGGAGTAAACAATCTGACAGTTTAGGTTTGAATCACTCCAGACAGAGACTTCAACCGAGCTCGAGCTCAGCAATCTATGCCCTGCATAGAAAGTTAACTCTTTGTTCTCCGGGGCAGTTCAAAAGTTGGGAATCACTGCAATTGTCAGAATACAGCAAGACTTCATGTTGTTTGAAACACTACTGTTACCGCTCGCTGGGAACCCGTTTTTTGGACCGGGCCTTGAGGACCCTGCAGTTGAGGAATGGGAAAGAAGGGGAGTGCAACATGCTGCGGATCTGGTTAAAGGAAAGGACATAAATTCCTTTCAAGAATTACAAGAAATCTTGGGGGTGCCGAACAATCATTTGTTCCGTTTTTTCCAAGCCAGATATTATTGTAGGTAGATAAGGAACCAAGGAAAACAGAATATACCTCTAAAGCAAATGGACGATATGTAGCGCTAGAGGAGATCCTAAGGGAATGATTCAAAATATGGTCCATATTCTCAGAAGCAGCTTACGGGACATGACGTCTAATACACGGGAATTATGGGGAAGGGACATGGGCATACAGATATCTGACCATAACTGGGATCTTATTCTGGAATCGCATATTGGTCTCCTTACTTGTAATAGATACAAGGAATCAACATATAAATTTATACACAGCCTCTACCCCCGGTGGTAATTCATCGGTATAGGCCAGAAGTCTCTGAGATGTGCAACAGGTGTGAAGTACATAAAGGTATATTTTACCATTGTTTCTGGAGCTGCCCACGACTGCGCACCTTTTGGGAGGGGATAGCACAGAAACTGAGTGAAATGACAGGTCTAGAGATCTTGACCTCTCCAATCAGCTTATTATTTGGTATGGAGGAGGGAGAATGAGGGGAGTGGTCACTGCAAAAGAGATGGATTAGAATACTGCTCCTGCAAGCTAGACAAGTCATCCTAAATACCTGGGTGTCAGCAGAGATGCCCACCATTTTGCAGTGGCGCTCAGTAGCTGTAAGTGCCCTGGCAATGGAAAAGAAATCATGCCAGATAAGAGGTCATTTGGACACCTTCTCTGCCTCATGGAGTCCCTTTTTAAGTACTTTAAATGCAGATGAGATGATGATCATATACTCCGGGAGTTGAATTTCAGGCAAGGTACCTATTGCAAAATCAACACAATGGAATATAAACAAATGAATATTATATAATTGAGTGCTATAAGGATTAACTCTGTTAATTAAGTGGACCTAGGTAAATAGTTTTTTTTTTTAAAGATGATAGGTTGTATTGTGACTGTCTTGACAATGTATGTATTTGCCGTATAATCGAAAATTAATAAAAATTTGAGGGAAAAAAAAGGGGATTTAGGTCTAGGGAGTTGAAGAAGTGGACCTGTAGGGTTTTATAAGGTAGTTTGGGTGGGTCTATGGACCTTCCGGACAATGAAGACAGGGTGATGATCACTGAGGGCATCTGGAAGGATGCCCGATTTAATTACTCTGTGGGGGTGGGAGCCCAGTCTAGCAGGGAGTAGTTTAGCGTTTTGTGATTGAGGCGGGTAGGTTCAAGGATAAGTTGAGAGAGATTGAGGGCAGAGATGTCATTTCGAGTTTTGGAAGTGGCAGGAGATAGTCAATTAAAGTTTACATTACCCAGAATGTAGCTCACCTTTGTGAGAGAAGGTAGTTAAGAGAGGTAATAAGTTCAGTTGTGGCAGAGGGCTTAGTACCAGGGCGGCAGTAGATTCCTGCTATGAAGATGGGGGAGGAGAAAGGCAGGGCGATGTTGATCACAAGGACTTTGTAGATGTTGGGTAAGGAGAATGAGAGAATGATTGTATGCTGAATTGAGGCCAGCATATACATGGCTACTCCACCGCCTCTGCCAGCCCTGTCCTGCCTGATTACATAGAAACACATAAGCACAGAATCTGATGGCAGATAAGGACCGCTTGGCCCAACTAGTCTACCCATTTCCCTACCTAATGGATAAGCTGCAGATCCTAGTTAACCAACAGCCTACTTCCTCCTACCCCCCACCCCCAACTAGAATTGCCTTATGTCTGGCCCATGCATCTTGAATTCTCCACTCTTTTGTCTCTATGACCTCCTCAGGAAGGCTGTTCCATGCATCTACAACCCTCTCTGTGAAGAAATACTTCCTCACATTACCTCTGAGCCGTCTCCCCTCTATCTTCAAATTGTGCCCCCTTGTTCTTGTACACCTCTTTTTCTGAAAGATGTCACCCTCTTGGACTTTGTTGATTCCCTTGAGGTATTTGAAAATTTCTATCATGTCCCTCCTTTCCTCAAGGCTGTACATCTCAAGCTCCTTTAGTCTTCCTTCGTATGTCTTCTGGTGCAGACCTTGCACCATTTTGGATGAACTCCTCTGGACAGACTCCACTCTGTCTATGTCTTTGCTGAGATGGGGTCTCCAGAACTGTACACAGTACTCCAGATGTGGTCTTACCAACTGTCTGTATAGAGGGCCAACAATTTCCTGTTTTCTACTGGTGATGCCTCTCCCTATGCATCCCAGTATCCCTAAAGCCCTCCTTACTATCTTCTCACATTGCTGGCCCACCTTTAGGTCGTCTGATATGACTACCCCCAGGTTCCCTTTCCATTTTTGTTGTTGTCAGTATCTCACCCCCCATTGTGTACTCTTCCCCTGGGTTTTTGTTTCCCAGGTGCATTACTTTGCACTTCTCTGCGCTGAATCTAAGCTGCCATACATTCGACCATTCCTCCAACCTTGCCAAGTTCCTTTTCATCCTTTCCACCCCACCTTGCATATCAACCCTGTTGCAGATCTTTGCCTCATCTGCAAAGAGACATACTTTTCCTTATAGTCCCTCTGCAATGTCACTTATAAAGACATTAAAAAGGACGGGCCCCAGTACTGAACCCTGCGGTACCCCACTAGTAACCACCCTTTCTTCACTGTGGACTCCATTTACTATTACCCTCTGTGTCCTGTTTTCCAGCCAGTGTTTTTCCCAGGCTGGCTAATTTGTTTATTAATCTTTTGTGTGCGGGACTGTGTCAAATGCCTTGCTAAAGTCTAGGTAGACCATGTCCACAGCCCCTCCCTGGTCTTACTTTGGTCACCCAGTCAAATAAATTAATTAGATTTGTCTGACATGACCTTCCTGCTGTGAATCCACGCTGCCTTGGGTCCTGTGCCCCACTGGCCTCTAGGTACTCAGCAATTCTTTCCTTCAGAAGTGATTCCATCATTTTCCCTACCACTGAGGTCAAGCTGACAGGTCTGTAGTTTCCTGCCTCTGTCTTGCTCCCACTTTTGTGAAGGAGAATCACATCTGCACTCCTCCAGTCCTCAGGTACCACACCATCCTCCCACGATTTATTAAAAAGGGTAGTCAGTGGTGCTACTAGTTCTTCCCCTTAGTTCTTTTAGAATTCTGGGGTGAATCCCATCAGGCCCCATTGCTTTGTCCACCTTCAGTTTTAAGAGTTCTTTCAGAACCCTTTCTTCTGTGAAAGGACTAATATCAACCCCCAATCCAGAGTGCTTCTATTGACTGGACTCCCTAATGTACCTATAAAAGGTTTTATCCCCCTTCTTAACCAAGTTGGCTATCTTTTCCTCGGTTTGGGCCTTTGCTATTCTGACTGCCTTCCCCATTTCCTTCTGCTTTAACTGGTACAGTTCTCTGTCCTGCTCCTTCTGTGTTTCCTTATACTTCTGAATGCTATCTTTTTTTCCCTAACCTTTCCCGACACTTCTTTTGAAAACCACAGTGTTTTTTTCTTTCATTTTGAATTGTTTATTTGCTTCACACAAAGGCTTGCTGCCTCTGTGATGGCGGTTTTGATGTTTCCCTATTGTTGCTCCACCCCACCTTCTTGCCTATTTGCTACTGCTTTTCTGAGGCTCTCTCCCATTTTGACAAAATCAGCCCTCCTGAAGTCCAGTACCTTCACTTTTGTATGGCTTGACTCTACAGCTAAGTTTATCGTGAACCACACTGTTTGATGGTCGCTTGTTCACAGATGGCTACCCACTTCAAGATCGGAGATCCTCTCTCCGTCCCCATTTGAGAGTACCAGGTCTAAGATTGCTCCCTCCCGAGTGTGTTCCAAAAACTAGCTGTCTGAGGCATGCCCCCTGTAGGGCACTGAGAATGGCCCTGCTCTTGGATGTGGCTGCAGCAAAGGTGCTCCAGTTAACTCATTGCCTCCACAAGAATTCTCTTAAGATGCAGCAATCGTCTCCTGTATACTGTTAACAGTGAATGCTTGGCCTTTCTAACCAAAATCAAGCCATAATCGGCATGCTGCAAACAAATGCTAATAGCAGAAAAACCGTAAGTGCTAGACACAAAGTCTGAATGGCAAACTTGTTCAGCATAAAATTACCTTTCCAACGGTGGTATGCAAGTAATAGTAGGTAATTTAGTTGTTTTTCCTATGCTGCTCAAAACAGCAAACAAAAATATCTGTTCCACTAAAAAATGCACCATAAGCCTTTTTTGTTGGGAAATATGTAACATATCAGCACCAAAGTAAGCATCCAGACATTAGATGTAATTTTAATAATTTGTTTGTAAAAAAAAAAAAAAAAAAGCTATTTCTGCAGTATTAAACATAATTTTTCCCCCATTTTAGTCAAGGTGCGTTGGCAAGATTTGAGGGACAAATCTTAACCATACACAACATACCATAAACAAATGCATATAACTCCTAAGGTATAAATGATGCACACAAGGTATCAGCGGCAAAGTTGTTCCACACAAAATTGTCTTTCCAATCAACTGTGCTCAATTCAGTTTTTGTTTTATACTGGCTGAGATATCCAGAATGTGTGTTTTCTTCAAAGTGCTTAGGTGGTTCATGATGGACCAAATGTCTGTCATACACACCATGTCATAAACAAATGTGAATAACTCCTAAAGTGAACTTGATACACACTAAGTGTCAGTGGCAAAGTTGTTCAACACAATATTACCTTTCCAATGGTGCTATGCAGTCAGTTCTAATCAATGCTGGCTGGCAAGTAATATTAAAACATGTGAGTGACTTCTCCAGACGTTACTAGGGCACACAGGAAGTCTGTATGTGACTTCTGTAGTCGTTCTGGGACACATTGCAGTACATTTGCTGCTGCCTATAGGCATATTCTAGGAGGCAATGAGTTAATATGGCATATTCAGGTACCCCATCAGCAATATCTCCCCTTTCTCTGCCATCCTAAGGATGCCTTTTATCATTTCCTTGTTCGTTTCCTCCCCCTGAGACAGGGATCTGTATACAACCCCTGTGGGGACTGTGGCGCCATTTCCAGCCTCCAGGGTGACCCACAGTGCCTCCTGTTTACCCTTTAGTTCTGTTGCTTTGATCCCTACCCTTACATAGACAGCTGCTACTCCTCTTCCCTCCCTCCCTGTCTCTCCTGTAGATTGTGTACCTGGTATGTTGACATCCCAGTCATGGTTCTCTGTGTACCATGTTCCTATGACTGCCATAACATCCAGGCATCCCTCTTCCATCAAGGCCACTATTTCGGGGAGCTTTTTTCCTAGACTATGGGCACTGGTACTCATTAGCCTCCATTGTTTTATGGCTTTATTTCTTTTTACCCCATCGCTGTCCTTACTGCCTTCGTCTTTTTTTCCATTTACCCCTGCCCTTCACCCTACTGACTGTTCTGTTTTGGTGTTTACCTCACTAACTACCATAATTTTTTTTTTTGGGGGGGGGCTAGGATTTCCCTTCTCCTTTTCAGTGCCTCCCCCCTTGGCTAGTTTAAATGCTTGCCAATGAAGCACTTAAACCTATCACCTAGGATCCTGGTTCCCCTCCTGGATAGATGCAGACTATCGCGCCAGTAGAGGCCTGCATTCCTCCAGGTAGAGCCCCGGTCCCCAATGAAGCCAAATCCCTGAGCTCTGCAGCAGTTTTTAACCAGTCATTGAATCCCATGGTGCGGAGTACCCTAGCCACATCCATGCCACAGACAGGTAGAACTTCCAAGAAAGTTACCGTGTGTGCTACTTGTCTAAGACCCCTCCCCAACTCCACAAACTCCTGTTGCACTGCTCTGATCCAATTCTCAGCCAGGTCATTTGTCCCTAGGTGGATAATGACATCCAGCTCATTCCCCCTTGCAGCTGCTTCCACGATCCTGAGGATTCATTTCCTGTCCCTCCAAGCCATGGTGTCGGGCAGGTACCTTACCTCCCTTTCCCCTCCCTCCCCCAGTTCTACCCCCTAACAACTGAGTCCCCCACCAGCAGCTGTTTCCTTCCCCTGTGGGGTCCTGTGCCACCCTCTTGTGGGTCTCCATTGTGGAGGTTCCCAGCATCCTCCTTGGTCTCCACTGTGGGTGTCTCCATAGAGGAACCATGCCCCGCCAGAGTGGCGAATGGATTTTGGAGAGGCACAACTGGAGGGATGCACCTCTGTTCCACCACCTTCACTCTTCCTGAGCCCACTGTGGTCCAACCACTCCTCTTTCTTGGCAACCTCTGAGGTAGTGGCGGTGTGGCCTGGGTGGGGAAGCAGGTTTCTCAAATCCTTGCCAGGTAAGCATGGAGATGAACAACCTCCTCCCGAGGTGCCTGCTTATGGAGTAACCAGGGATGGAGATGGGAAAGGTCAGGTATATTATCGTTTAGCCAGGTCTCAGTTAGGATTAAGCTATCAGGTGTGAGGGAGTGTACCATAGGTTAAAAAAGGTGAATTTTGCTAATGAGACTGCTGATGTTTAAATGGAGGATTTTCAGAGTGAAGCTAATTTGCATATGGAACTATCACAGCAGCATAACCACTGTGCTACTAGAAGCTGCAGTTCTGACTCAGTCGGATAGTGGAGTTCAGAGTGTGAACAGGTTGGTGCTCTGCCTGCTGGGCAGACCAACTTCAGAGGGAGAGCCCCTCTTGCCTTTTCTTCACTCTAGTTTGTCAGCAATCTGTCTGTGAGCTGGAAAGTGGTGGAAACCATCTGTCCAAGGCCCCTGGGGTCTGAATTTCTTCACAATGTGATTTTCTGGAGTCAGCATCAGTGAGTAACGATTTGGGGCAACCCCCCTCACCTTGTTACTTCATCAAGTGCTGCCCAGACTAGACTGTGCGTGTGTGTTTTACAATAAAGCTCTAACCTGACTGAAATATACATTTCTTGGGAATCCTGTCATTGAGTTCAGTAATTCAGAAATCCCTATAGCCCTGGGGCTGGAGTGCAACTACTGCTGTGACTTTTCCAAGTGCTCCTGTGGGTGGGTTCCATGGAAGAGGACCATTACAGTTTTGAGTGAAATGTGAATTTCTGTGGGAAAGTACAAATGCTTTGAGGGTATAACGCTGCCTAGAACAAAGTTAATTTGCATTTTACCTTTGGATTTTTCTGGTGCCTAGCAAGGAGCATATCAATGTTCAAAGCATGGTTCACTGGTGCCCAGCACAAGATGTGCATTGTGGATTGTCTTTAGTGGCCAGCAGTGCCTGAAGAGTCTATACATTTTCTGCAGTTTCAGAGCATGTCTGACTTTGGCTGAAATTGAGCTAACCACTCAATCCAGGTTACAGAGGGACCCAATCTGCTTATAAGGTTTTGGGGTGGTAACATAGTTCACCCTTGGTGGTAACTAATTCACCCAGTTTGGTCTGTGCTCTTGACGGTAATATGCACTTATGCAGTTCTCAGGATCACCTGATGCCTCAATTTTCTAGAGGTCCCTAATCAAAGGGTTGGAAGTCGAAAGGAATTGTGTTTTCTGTGTGCAAGTTCTGTACCTGCCAAAGAATTGTGTTCTCTGTGCACTGTGTCTGCGGGAGAGTGTTCTGTGCCTAGTGCATTCTGTACCTGGAAAAAGCCTTGGGGGAACCATTAGTTTCTGTGTAACATCTGTCAGGAGTAAAGCCATACAGTAGAATCCCATTCCTGCCTGTGGACATTCCATCTCTGCGTGACCTGTGTGCAATTTTTGGGGCCCCCTCAGACTTAGTTGATGCACCATAGCCCAGGTACTTCTCCCCCGGGGTGAGGTTAAATAGAAATGTTTATTTTGTGCCCCCCCCGACCTCCAAGAAGCCAGGTCAGGTGCTGCCTTAATGCCAGGGGTAATACCTTTTTGTTTGTTTATGGTTGTTGCCTTGCCAAAAAGGGTGGTTGGAGTTACATGTGCAAATGGCCTTCCAGATTCTGTTACAACTCTGATTATTGCCGCTCTTTTTTTCTTTTTGCCCCCCCTTCCAGTTTTTATTGCTCATGTTACCATTCCCCTACATTTCTAAGACCCTGTTTACTTTATTAATTTGTACCCTAAGCTATTTCTCTTCCCTCATGTTCTCCCTACGTGTGTGTGTGTGTTACATGTGCAAATAGCCTTCCAGATTCCGTTATTACCACTCTGATCACCGCTTTTTTCCTTTTGCCTACCCCCCCCCAGGTTTTTATTGCTCTTGTTACCATTCCCCTTCATTTCCACCACCCTGATTCCTGTATTAATTTGTACCCAAGGCAGTTACTGCCTCCCCAATTTCTTCTGCCACCCCCCTTGGCTAGTTTAGATGTTCACTGAAGTAAGATTTAAACCATCCACCGAATACTGTCATACAGGCCATCTCCTCTGTAAAGGCCCTTATCCTTTCAGGTTTGACTCCAGTCCCCAATGTCACCGAAACATTCTTCTCTGCACCACTCCTTCAACCATGAGTTGAGGCTCCTGGTGCTGAGATCCCTCCTCTTCCCCCTGTAATAGACAGGCAGCACCTCTGCGAAAGCCACTGAACATGCTACCTGCCTAAGATCTCTCTCCAGCTCTCTGAACTCCCCCCGCACTATCCCAGGCCCATCCCTAGCCAGGTCATTAGTCCCCAGGTGGACAGTGACATCCAACTCTGCATCCCTGCCTGCTGCCCTAGCGATCCTCAGGATCCGCTTTCCACCCTCCAGGCCGAGACGCCCCTTGGGCCCATAACCTGCCCCTCCCTCCTATTTCTTCACTTGAGTTGTCCTTTTAAAAGCTCACCCAATTTGTCATTTAAAAGTTCACTGGATGTAGTTTCAAAAGTTCACCCAGCGTCATTTCTAAACCTCACACAATTGATTACTGCTGATTAAATCTGATTGACCCATTTTTGCATGATACTTTGCAATACGACTAGAATGACGTAAACAATGGTGTGAGACTGCACAAACACTAGTTATACTGACTGTTCCGGGTCTTCACTAGTGTAATTACGGATAAACACAGGTCTACCAGCAAAAAAAATGGATATTATCATGGGAATAAAAGATCAAAAATAAAGGTACTAAACCCACCTTTTAACACCTTTTTATATGCAATTTGACTTAACAGATTACTAAAATTAAATCAGGCATAAAAAGAACAGGTTCTTACCTGTAACCATAGTTCTAGAAGTGGTATATGGTTCACATCCACGCTTTGGCAGTTCCACTGGAAGTCAATGACTGGCCAGACATCTTTAAGCTAAGCTCCTTCCACCACCCAGGCAAATACATCCCCGACTCCACAACCCGTAATGTCAGATCTCGCATGCTGGAAGCAGGATCAGGTACCACTTCCCAAGGGAGGCCAGGTGGGTTGCGTGGATGTGAACCATATACCACTCCTAGAAAGTACAGTTACGTAAGAACTTACTGTAACAGTAGATCTTCCGAGGACTGTCTCTTGCAGTAAGTCATTACTTATGGGAGTATCCACCAAGTGGCGCTGTCACACGACAGCTTCTTCCAGCAGTCTTCTGTGGGGGCCACCCACACGACATCACTTCCTGTGGATGTATATAAGAGTGGGCAGCTCCCAGTACCCTCTGTTCACTGTCGGCTTCGGCGAGCACGACCTGGACCGAAGTAAATGAGGGCCACAAAAACAGAGAACAGTGATCGCACTCAACGTCCTGAGTTGCAGATTCGAGGCAACAAGGAAGGGGGATGGAAGGCGGGGGACTTACTGCAAGAGACAGTCCTCGGAAGATCTACTGTTATGGTTAAGTTCTTACGTAACTGTAGTATCTTCTAAGGACTGGTCTCTTGCAGTATGTCATTACTCATGGGAGATTACCAAGCAGTAAAATCCAAATGGGAGGAAAGGCAAGGCTGGAAGCTGGGCCAGAGGTCACACCCGACGGTCGAGTCCATGCAAAACCCAGCTGTCTACAATGCCGAAGAAGCTAACTGCACAGGAAATATATGTCAACTGCAACTGCACTCGCTCTGGCAGATAGGCCAAAGGTGGGGAGGACAACATGTATGATATTTAGTAGAAATGTCAACTTAAACCTCTTCTGTGTAGGCAGCTAGGCCAACAGTTAGGCGAAGACAACTGGCATGAAATAGGGAAACGTCAACTCAAACCTCTTCTGTGCTAGCAGATAGGCCAACGGTTAGGCGAAGACAACTGGCATGAAATCGAAAAGAAATGCCAACTTAAATTACACTTGCTCAGGCAGATAGGCTCAAAGGTGGTGGGTGAGAACAGCATGCAGGAGGCATGATGTAGAAAGAACTGTAGGTGGCCAGGCACGGTGATTCATCCTAACGAGGCAGAGGTCAACAGGCTCTGGCATAAAGTCAAATCCAGTAGAAAGACAAGCAGAGTGGATCAGAAAGCAGAAAGAGGAGCACCAGGGAAAAAACATCCCAGATGGACAGAGGAAGGAACAAGTGAAAGGCTCCAACGGGGAGAGTAGCAGGAGTTCCAATCAGATCCGCATGTAGGAGCGAAGCATCCAGTCCTGGAGCAAGCCTCCACGAAAAGGTAAAAAGATCCCCAAGCGCCTCCAAGGCTTGCAAGAGGAGGCGGGCAAAAACCCTGAAAAGTGGTTTAAGGCACGGAAGCAGGTCCAGCCCTGCATGAGGGGTGAGCAGACTGAGCCGCCCCCCTGGAGGCCCTACTGGGGTCCCGAAAAGCACCCCGGTAGGAGGGCTGGGCATGAGGCATCCTGCCTCCGGGGGCACAGGGGTGGGACCTAGGGGTGTGATAGAAGTCCTGAAGAGACCTAAGAGTATGCCCCGAAGCCTGAAGAGAATTCAGGATGGACTGAGCATCAGGTCCAAACAGCAGGTTCCCAGAAAAAGGGGCATCGGCGACTGACAGCTGGACGGCTAAGGCAACCCAAACCAAGGGGAGCTGACGCGGGGAGGCTGAGAAGCAGGCCGATGCATTAACCACATCAAAGCATGCATGGAGCAGGTGATGGGGAAAGGGAGGGCATGGCAGACAGCGGCTGAGCTGATCAGGGCCATGAGAGGCAGGCTGAGCGGAAGCAGGATGAGACCAAATATGAAAGAGTGCATGTAAATACGCAGGAATCAAAGGCGGGACAACCATGGCAGGCTCCTTGGGAACACTGAGGTAGGCAGCCATGTCCTGACGAAAGGAGTCCTAATCCCCAGCAGAGAAGCCAAAAAGCATGCTGTATCTGCAGCATGAGCTCCGTGCAGGACTGATCCAGGAGAGAGCAGGGATCAGGGGGTTCAGGCGGGACGGCCTCCATAAAGGAGGAGGACGTGAACTGGGGGGGAACAAGGTCCCCATGGTCTGAGAGGTCCCCGCTAGGAACATCCTCCATGGAAGAACCCCCAATCCCAGAATCTCCATAAAGGGAGTCCACATAAATGGGAGGAGGGGGGACCAGGCGGGAAGTGCTGGATCTGGGCGGAGGGGAGGGGTAAAGAGATGAGACCGGACCCTGGCCCATGGACTGCAGGACCTCCAGCACAATGTGGGTGATGCCCAGCACTTGTGACGGGGGAAGGTCCAGAAACAGAGGGTGCCCAAGGGTGGCGTTAGGAGGAGGGTGAGCCATCCCGGGAACCGCTGACCCCAAACAACGGGGTTAGGCACTTCGACCCTTGTGGTCCGGGACCAGCAAAGGGGTTAGGTCCTCTCAGCGGGGCTGAAAGCCTGTGAAAAGTCGCATCCAAACAGCGCAAAACAGGTGATGGGGGTGGGGGGAGACCCCCAAGGACGCCGAATCAAGGTGCCTGGACGAGGGGGGGAGCACGGGAGGAAAGCTCCGAGCAGGGGGTGTCCCAGGGTGGAAGGCCCTTATCGCCAAGGGAAGCATCCCTGTCGAAGAGGGAAGGAGGAGAGGCTCCTCCGTCGACGGTGAAATCATCCCCGTCGATGAGAGACCAGAAACAAGTCTCTCCGTCGACAATGGAAGCCGTCCCATCGATGAGGAACATTCTGTTGATGGGGCAACACAGCCCATTGACAGGAGACATTCAGAAACAAGCTCCATCGATAGGACGAGGCCCGTCAAAGATAAAACAAGACCGGCAGGCTCAGTCAACAGGGGGAGCTGCCCCGACGAAGAATTCTCTGTCAACAATGGAGGAGCCACTGTTGATTGAGTAAGGCGGAGGGAGTGTGAACCCTGCTCCCTCCTATGCCCGGAACGAGTGCCCTTGACCGGGGAACCTGCAAGGTGTCCCCCCCCCCACCGAGGTCAGCTGCGGCCTGGCTGGATGATCAGCCATAAGCAAGTCCCAAGGCCAAGCAAGAGAGCCTGGGCCAGGGAGCAGCAGGGTTGCTGTGAGCAAGGAGGGCCGAAGGCACTGTGAGGAGCACAGGCCTGGCCTAGTGGAAGTAGAAGAGCCAGGGCCTGGAAGTAGTACACAGACCCAGGACCAGAGGCAGGAGCCGGGGGTGCAGCGAGTGGTGCACGGCCCAGGTCCTGGAAGTAGAAGAGCCAGGGCCTGGAAGTGTTCTATAGGCCCGGAAGAGAGAAGCAAAATCGGCCTGGGCTGTTAACAGCAGCCCTAGTAAATCCCCAGACCCAGTAAGAGTGCCTGGGCCAGGCAGCAGCAGGTGTACTGGGAGTTCTAATGGAATACCAGGCATGCTGTATAAAAGAAGTCCTGGGGTACTGTGAGTAGGTCACAGGCCCGGAACAGAAAGTAGAACAATCGGTTCAAGTCTAAGTCGAAGACTGCAACCTAGGAGGTCAGGACAGCTCACTATGTGAGCTGAAGCCGACAGGAAAATGAACAGAGGGTACTGGGGGACGCCCACTCTTCATACCTCTCAACTGTACCACATTACGAGGAACGTTCCTCATTTTACTTCACAAAAGCTCCCTGTTCCACATTGTGAGGACTTGTTCCACATTCAGTATTAACATTTTAAAGCAAAAATGTACAGTAAATGATGCAAAAAATATATTATTCAATTAATAACAGACTTTCTGAACATAAATACAAACATTTTAACTGTGTTCTGAGCCTTCTAGATAAAGATTTGATTATGTGTTCCACATTTTGTTCATTTGTTCCACATTTTGAGAGGCAATGTTCCACATTTGGGGGACAAAAGGTTGAGAGGTATGCCACTCTTATAGACATCCACAGTAAGTGTCAGTGGCTCAGTAGGTAGCACACTCGCCTCTGAGGCCGGGAGATCAGAGGGCTGTGGGTTCAGTTCCCACATCTGGCACTTGGGTTAATATCCCAGTACTGACACTGTAATGCAGCATGAGAGGGGTGCTGCATTTCTGAGGTGCCGTCTTTCGGATGAGACGTTAAACCGAGGTCCCATCTGCCTGGATTGGTGGTAGTTCAGGTGGATGTTAAAGATCCCATGGCACTTATCGAAAAGAGTAGGGGAATTTCCCCGGTGTCCTGGCCAAATTTCCCTCATTCACTAAAAATACCACCAACAGCTTAATCTGGTTCAAGGTCAGTTGGCATTCATCTGTATCCCCCTCCCCCGGGTCGTGCCTGAAAATAGGCAGGATTTGTCTAGTGCACTTACCCGGTCAACAAAAGCTAAATAAATAAATAAATAAGTGATGTTGTGTGGGCGGCCTCCATGGAAAACTGCTAGAAGAAGTTGCTGTGTGACAGCGTCACCTAGTGGATACTCCCATAAGTAATGACTTACTGCAAGAGACCAGTCCGTAGAAGATCTATGGTTACAGGTGAGTAATCTAATCTTTTAGGGGCATGGATAAGGTACACTTATCCACACTCTAGCAGACCCCTAGCAGTTTTCCAGAAGGAAGGGCAAGGCACGCAGTCCTACTTGGCGAACAGAGATTGCGGAACCGAGTTTCCAAAACACGCATCCTGGCATGACTCAAGGTCAATGTAGTAGTGGGAAATTAAGTTGTATACTGACCTCCAGGTAGCAGCCCAACAGATCTCCTGTATGGATATGGAGATATATATATCTATCTATCTATCCCTGGAGGCAGCCATCCAGGCAGCGGTATGTCTGGTGGAAATGAGCCCAAATCCCAAAAGGAGGTTCCCAATCAACCAACAGCAGAGACTGATGTAAAATGTAATCCATCTTGCAATTGTCCACTTTTCTGCTGGTTTGCCAGGCACAGCTTCAGCACAGGTGACAAACAGCTGTCAAGTCTGTCTCGAAATTCCAGTTGTACGCTCAACATAATAGACAGCATTCTCTGCAGGTCCAAGGTATGGAGCTGTGGTTAACCTCTGAAGAGGGGTTGGTAAAGTACACTGGTAAGTTAATCATCTGGTTAAGATGAAACTCTGATACCACCTTTGGGAGGAACTTTGGTTTGGGGCGAAGAACAACTCTGTCCCTGTGGAAGACCAGATACGCAGAATCCACCAAGTGCGCCTGCAGCTCCCCAATCCTTCTGGCAGACGTAATGGCCACCAGGAAGCCTGCCTTCCACAACAGGTGTGAAAAGTCGCACCTGTGCATCAGCTTGAAAGGCTTGCATGTGAACATAGCCAGGACCAGCAGTACGTCCCACGGTGAAGGTGGATCATGCACCAAAGGGGACAAATGGTCAAGGACTTTGAAAAAGCACCAGACCACCTTCTCCTGGGTCACTGTCACCATACCAGCCCATGCCCGGTAAGCACAGATGGCTGCCAGGTGCACCTTAAGGGTCGTTGTTCTTAGTCCCAGCTGGGAAAGGGACCAGAGGTAATCCAAGATGCTAGCAACAAGGCATGCAAGGGAATCAAGCTACTTGCCCTGGCACCAAATGGAAAATCTCTTCCATTTAAAGGCATAACACCTACAGGTCGACTCCTTTCTGGATGCCTCCACAATGTGGAGGACATCCTTGAAAAGATCACAGGACTTAGGTGGCACTACCACATGTTGTGCCGATGATCGCAGGTTGGGAATGACCTTGGGAGTTGGTGGGTCGGCCGGAAGGAGGGAAATTGAGCATCCCAAGGACAGCTCTCCTCCCCCAGGAAGGGAAGAGATCAGTGGTCGGCACTAGCCTAGCCCTTAGCGGACGCTGGGGACTGATGGACTAACACTGCACAATGAGAGGGCAGAGGCAGGGCAGATGTCCAGCATGCTGAGCGAGGAAGCATGCGCGGCACCACCACTGGTGCCTCTGCACACCACTTCCTCCACGCCACGAGAGGAAACTGGAAAAGACTGCTGACCGGAATGATGACACTGGTCTCCCACAGGCTCCGCACCCAGCTACCTGGGCACATTCTGGTGTTCTGGATCCTGTTCCCAGTGGGGCTTTAGGGGGGGCCCCTGCCAAGGGGGCAAGCCCTAGGGGAAGAGCCAGACCAGGCAAGTCCCTGTTGACATCGGGGTGACGGGCTGGCGGGGGGGACCGGTGGATGAGGGCTGGTCACCATGGGGGAGCATAAAGAAACTAACAAAAAAGATCAAAGATCTGGAACTCTAGTCACTCAGGAACAAGGCCATGAGGAGCAGCGACTGATGGTCCGGGTGGAAATGCAGTTGCCACAGACACTGGCTGCTGAAGCTGAGGAGATCCGGGTACCACAACTGCCTTGGCCAGTCTGGAGCTAGCAGGATCATCCGCACCTTGTCCTTCTTGACCTTGACCAGTACTCTGGGGAGCAAGGGGAAGAGTGCCAGGCAGGATGCTGCCAAAGCTCCAGGGCTGGTTTCAAGGTGGCCTCAGCCACTGGGAAGACGATCTCCGGGGATTCATCCCAATCCAAAATGTCTGTAAGAGGATACTTAGCCCTATTCTGGACTGGTTCCAATGGGACGGACGTGGACTCCGCAATCAGGCGGAGAAGTGCACCAAAAGATACAGACTCTTGGCTGGTGGAGCTAGCGGGGCTCTTCCACTGAGCCATGGTCAAAGAGCATAAAGCCCCAGCGGAGGTCATGGACTCCTGATCAGAGTCATCTATTGACTCCTCACAAACGATCCTCAGCTGTATCTTGCCACGGACCTTCAGGGGCTCGTCACCCAGAGTAATCCTCCCCAAGAACTGGCCTGGCAAGCCAGGAGCTTAATGTGACCTCTTTGGTCGGGCGCTGACTTCAGAGAAGCAGTTGTGGAAGCACCTGTGAGCCTGAGGCGGGTGGGGTGGGGGAGGGATGCATTGGCGGCTGCCAGGGGACTGTAAATTGTTGGGGTAGCCTTCCTGCCCGTGTTGGCCCACTGCTGCCAGACGAACTCTTCAAAGCACCAACGAATTTTACAACAGTACCTCTCCTCACCCGAGGAAGGGGAGGACAAGAAGTGTTGATGGAAGTGCTTCCCCGTTGAGTGGGATTGAGTGTGAACGCCCTGACCGCAACCTTGACCACCCAGTTGACAGCAAGTGGGGTCCTCCCTGATGTTGGCTGTAAATAATGTGCCGGCCCACATTCAGTAATAAGGGCACTGAAGACCCGACCTCGGTAGGAGTCTTGTCCTGAAAAGGGTCGACCACGGTCACTGACTGAACCACGTTCTCCTGGGTGAGGACTGAGCACCAAGGTCTGCGAGGCCAAATCCTCAATCTCGTCTGACAACGGGTTGAGCGGGTTGAGAAAGATCTTGGCAGGCTGGTTGACCAAAGTCGAAGTTGACTGGCTCACTGGCGAAGCCAAGGAGCCTTCACCCTGCCCGACCTACCCCTCGACTGAGGGGCACTCAACAGTCACCAAGTGGTCAGACAAATCGAGGGACTGGGAGGACCAAGATCTCTCCCCGTCCCATGACTGGCTATGGTAGCGAGAAGATTTCTTAGACTTTGTTGTATACAGAAAGCCACGATGGGCACAGCTCTCCCCCATGGTCTGGAGGGACTGGCATAAATCATAGAACTGGTCTGTGAATGCCCCTCGGATGCTGGTCCCAGGTGAGAGCAGTGACAAGGCTGAGAAGGTGCCTGATGTAGCCTCTGCCATTTCCGTCTCAAGGGCCACAAGCTGTGCTGCAGACCCAGCAGTCGCCGAGGCCTTTTTGCCACCCTTAGAGTGATCTGTTGGTTCCCATTCCAAAGGCTGACCCAGCGCAAGCTGGGGCTTTCTATCCTGGAGGGACTCAGGAAGCACAGAAAAGCAAAGGCCATACCCAGCTATATCATGTTGTCCGCCCAGGAAGTACATGCGTCATGCAGATCGGTGATCAACATCTTCTGGCAGCACTGAATGCAAAATTTGAATCCAGGCTTCTTGTAATCCATAGCAGATCTGAAGATGGAGTCAAAGGAACCGCAAAAATAGAGCTACGTTTGAAAACTTTGAAAGCAATGGTTCACCTATGACACAAGAGAAAATCCTAAGCAAAGAGTGAAGGAGGTGATCTGTTCTTTCAGTGGAAAGAAAGATCGGATGACACAGAGCAAAGTCAGGAGATATATCAGCCCAGTTGATGGGAGAAGCTTAACTTAAAGATGTTTGGCCTATCATCGTATTCCAGTGGAACTGCCAGAGTATGGATAAGTAAACTATATCCATGTCCCTAGAAGCACAACTTACTTCCCCTCAGTTGTTTGGTATGGTTAAGAATATCAGGTACATTTCCAATTTCATTGTGGAGGATCACTACAAACAGATCAACAGCCGTCTGAAAGCTGGGTAATAGAAATTAGGTTTGATATTATAGCCCTAATTGAGACCTGGTTAAATGATAAAATAAGTAATGATAAAATTTTTATGCCAGGATACTCTGTATTATAAAATGGGCATTGCAAAATAAGGCTGGTGATTGGCTAGAAAAGAAGTGCCATATATGTATTACACATGGGGAAAAAAAAAGTACAGGCAAACAAATCAATGCCCCTAAATAGAATGTTAACAAATAAAAATGGAATGTTCATAAATTTTCAGTTAGCCATCTTGTTTTCACGCTTAGCGAGATCCATAGAAGCAAATAATGAAGCAGACAACAGCACTAGTTCTCCACACCTTCATCATCGGCCTTACAGTGCTACCTCTTTTCTCCAAGTTAAGTTACAAAGCCGACCGCTTCCTTTCTCTCGCCCTGGGACTGAGAGTATTCAGAACGACAGACACCGCAATTCAATGGTATTCAGAGCGACCGGCACCGTGACTCAGTGTGGGACACTAGCTGACAAACTGTCAGTGCTTGGGGCTGCCATCTGCCTTATGTTCAGTGCAACCAACAACACACAAAAGAGGAACAGAAGGGGGCTTGCTTGAAACAGCAAAATTTGATGTTTTGTTTCACATGCACACAGATCTGTACTCCCGTTTGGAGAAACTGAAGCATGGCTTCTCATATACACTAACACCACTTCATGACACTATAAACAACAAGATCTGTATTTTGATCGCTAAATAATTACACCTGTTCTTTCACGGGGTTTGGAAATCATAGTACTGCTCCAAGTAACGGTGGAGCGTGAGAAACCGTATTGTGTCATGTTAGACTATCGGAAGTAGTTTACTGTGCCAATTAAAAGGCACTATTTTTCCTTGTGTAGGGACACTGTTCAAATAAAGCTATATTTTAATGTAAATGCAATACTTTCTGATTTTTTTTTTAATTCTAATAAAAGTTCTCCATTTTATAGCACAATAAGACACTCTGGGGTATGTGTTGAACATATATTACCGCACGGCTGTGGCTGAAGTCACTTGGCTGGTGGCCTCGTGACTCTACTACGCCCAGCCGTAAGGGTAATATATGTTCAACACATACCCCGTCGTGTCTTATTGCTTACATAAGGAAGGACAGAGTAGGTAAAAGGGGGGTTGTTTGTTCTATGTAATTGATATTATTGTAATTTAAAATGTATACAACATCCCTTAGAATTTAATGACCCTTCATTTGAGTCATTGTCTACTGACACTGAATTGGGTGGAAACAAGTTGATTACCATCAGTGATGTATATTTACCATCAGGAAACCAAAAAATGGATTAGAGTCCTTTTTTTCTAACTGGGGTCACCTGCCAGCAAATACAGAAATGTTGATTTTAGGGGATTTTAATCTTAATTGGGAATCTAATCAAGCAATTGATGCCAAGAATTTAATAACTGAATTAGGGATTTTTCAAATGATTACTGAAACAACTCATGTTAATTACCATACAAATTATGACTCAAGATTAGATTGGCTCTTAACTAATGATCCAACTCATGTCTGTGTTTCAGGTGTGTTACCTGACAGTCTTAGTGACCACAGTGCCATTTTTTGTCATTGGTCAGTTAAAACTAATAAGCAATTTCCTAGAATACTTAATTTTCCTGAGGTCAGTGAAATGGATGTTCAGGTTTTTATCGCAGCTATTGAGGCTGGTGACTGGTCTTTTTCTGGATGATATAAAATATATTGATATTGCTTTCAAATCTTTTTGTACACAATTAATACAGGTTACTCACCTGTAACAGGAGTTCTAGGAATGGTATATGTTGTTCATCCACACTTATTGGCAGGTCCCTTGCCGCTTTAAATCTTGCCGGAAGGTCTTCAAGCTGGCTCCTCCCACCCACCCCGGGTGGTAAAACTCTCGGCTCCACCCCATGATGCCAGATCTAGCCGCTGGAGCCAGATTGTAGCGTCAAAGCCGGGAGGCTGGTAGTCGTAGATGAACAACATATACCATTCCTAGAACTCCTGTTACAGGTGAGTAACCTGTATTCTAGGGACATGGATATGTTGTTCATTCACACTTATTGGCAGACTCCTAGCAGTTCTCCGGGAGGAGGAGGCAAAGGCGCACACCCTACTTAGGTAGAAAGACTGGAGGCAGGCCCCAACCCAGCACCCAGCGCGACCCAAGGTCGATGTGGAAGGAACGGTAAAGTCTGCTTCCGGGCAGAAGCCCTGCGGATATCCTGGACCGGAGTATCCTCGGAAGCAGCCACCGATGCAGTGGAAGGACGGGTTAAAATGAGCGCTTATCCCTCTGGGAGGCTCCATGCCTGCCCGCCTATAGTGGAGACCTATGCAGGGGTGACCCACCCGCTCGTCGTCCACTTGGCTGCAAGTCTGCCACATGCGGCTTCAGCGAAGATGATAAACAGCTGGCGAACCTCTCCTGAACTTTAGCTTTACGCTCCCTAGGTAGGTGAGCGTTAAACAGGTTCCTATGGAACCTATATACGGCCTCCGAGGTGTGAATGGGGATAAACCCCGGCAGAGGCAGTACCCCTGAAGGGAAGACTCCGCCACCGCCTTCGGAAGGACTTCGGGTGGGGCGCAGGACAACCTAGTCCCTGTGGAAGACCGGATAGGGAGATTAAAGGAGCGCCTGGAACTCTCCTCACCTTCTGGATGGCAGAGTAGCCCCAAGAAGGTGTTCTTCCACAACAGGTGGGGGAAACTCGCACCTGTGCAAAAGGTTCGGATGGCTTGCTCATGAGCAAAGCCCATACCAGCAAGGATCCCACAGTAATGGGGATACTCTCCCCAAAAGGGGAGGCGTGATCGAGGCCTAGAAGTGCCAGACCACCTTCTCCGTACCACCAGCTGCCTCCCGGCCTGCGCCCGGAAGACAGGGGTGACCCGCAGAAGCACCTAGAGGGTCGTCGGCCGAAGCCCTGGTTTAAGGATGGACCGTAGATGGTCTGGAATGCTCGCCCATGGGCAGGGGAGGGCAAGGCCCTATCCCATCATCAAACTTCTCCCAGAGGACGAGCATATTGGCCGACTTCTTAGCAGGACACCTCGAAAGGTCGAGGACCTTGCCGAAGGACCCTAGGCCTGGCCCCTAGCTGCACAGGGATCGGCCTACAGGTGCAGGGATTGAAGGTCCAGATGGATAACCTTCCCCTGAAAAGGAAAGACAGGACCGGGCGGACTAGAAGCCGCCTCGGGAGCCTGGGGCTGAGACTGAGGAGAGCTGGATACCAGAGCTGGTAATCCAGTCTGGGGTTACCAGCATCACCTGCGCCAAGTCCCTCCTCGCCTTGCCCGTAGGTCAAGGGAAATGGAGGAGAGGCACGGAGGGCCCCGGGGTCCGTGGCCCCGATGGCATCCCCTACAGCAGGCCTTGCTGAGGGGGTGGGCATAAAACAGTCTCGGCCTCGTATTCTCCCTGGAGGGAAGAGGGAGAAGATCCTGTGCTACCTCCGGCAGGGGAAACCACTCATGAGGCGCAGCCTATGCCCGGCTTAGGGCAGCAGCCAGGAAATTGGGGGCTCCTGCCATCAAATGGCTGGGAACCCTCGACTGCACAAAAACCCAATGCGGAGAACCTCCTTGCGCCAAGGCAAGGGGATCGACCGAACCTGGCGGGGTAGGTAGCACATGGTCGTGGTGTTGTCCTACTTGGACTTAGACCACTAGACCCCGTACAAACGGAGCGACCGGTGCAAGCTAAGCGGACAGCCTGGTGCTCCAGTGAGCAGGAAGGACATAGGTTCCTGAGAGGACCGAGGCGAAGCACTCTGTATTCCCTAGATGGGCACCCCACCATCCGAGAAGCATCGGTCGGAGAAGACCGCCGACTCAGGGCGAACGAACAGGATGTTCTCCTGCCGAAGTTGGAATGGTCCAAAGGGAGTGCTCTCAACTCCTGGGCTGTAGTCACGAACTGGTCCAAAGGACGCAGCGCTGTGACCTCTGGCTGGCCCCTCCCACTAGGGAAGGCTGCCCTGAGGCCCAGGAGGTGCAGGAGGTCCTGGCAGGACATAATTACCCGGCCAACCCGACTGGGTAAGGGAGGAAGAACCTCAGCCCTGTCCGCCCGGAGCCGAGCTCGGACTCAAGAGTCGAGCTTAGTCCCGAAGAAGCCTCACCGCTAAGGCACGAGTTCCCACTTGGCTCCTGCAACGGGAGACCAGTCTGCCTTCTGGGTGGGGTTACGTCTGGACCCTTCAGTGCCGCAGAGACTGCTGAGCAAAAGAAGGGCCTGGCTAGGAACTCGTAAGGAGATCCCCCGCTAAGAAGGGGAGGAGCCTCCCAAGAAACGGACGGAACGAGAAGTAGGTACATCCTGGAGGCCCAGGAAACAGCCACACGCCACGTTCTGAGGATGGAATATCTGAAGCAGAGAGACCATCCAGGCGTGCGGGAGAATGGGCGCGAGCCCCCGTCCGTTTGAGGCCAGGAATACCTGGACACAAACCCAGGGTTTTGGGGTCGCAGCCTCCTGATCACCTCTAACTAGAGGGCCAGGCGTGTCGATGCAGACCGACAAAGAGGCAGTGGACCCAAGATCCCCATGGGGCAGCGGCTCGTGCGGGGAAACCGTCAAGAACCTGTGACAGGATCTACCCTTAAATACCTCCAGAACGAGGTGCCGGAGCCGCGACTCCCATGGGAAACCCGGCTGGGACGACGGGCCGGGCAGTGCCCTGGGCTCCGCCACTGAGCAGGCTTGGAGGGGAAGGGAGCCGAGGAGGTCTTCGTTTCTGCCTCCTGCTTCCTTTGGAGGAAGATGCTGGACTGGCAACAGGCCGCCAGCACATGCCTGCTGGCCCTTGTGCTGGGCCGCTTGATCCGCAGGGCCCAGGGGGCAAAGGGCTACGAAGGCTGGACGGTTGCCCTTGACCTCCGGGCGGGAGTGACTGAGTCCGAGTGGCATCGGACTTCGGCCCTTGATGTGTCCTCCACCCAGGGCCAAAAGGTCAGTCCCCAAGAAGGGATGTCCGCCAACTCATGCTGGGTTTCAAGGAAAAGGAGGATAACCTCAGCCACGCCCTGCGGCGATGGCCACTGCGGCCGCCACCGATCTGGCACAGGAGTCACCCAGATCCAGAGCCATCTGGAGCTGTTGTTTGCCACCGCCCTACCCTGGTCCCGTACCCGCTGGACCGTGGTCCGCAGTTCGGCCGGGAGATGAGGTAGAACCTCGTCCAGGGTGCCCAGAAGGGCGTGGGAACAGTGTGCCATAAGAGCCACCGAGCTGGCTTGACGGAGGCCTAGGGAGGACGCAGCATAAACCTTGCGCCCGACGTAGTCCATCCTTTTGGCCTCTTTGTCAGGGGGTCTATCCACATCCCCAGCGTTTCCAAGACATTGGAAAACGTCGTCGGTGACTACCCCTTCAGCCGAGGGGTGCTCTGAGAAACTGGGCAGAGAACCGACAGGAACAGGGTACCTCCGAGCCACCCTGGCCGAAGAGGGCAGGAAGCAGGCCGGGCCATAGCTCCAAGGCTGGGCCCACGATAGCCTCAGCCACTGGGAAGGCCTCCGAGGAGAACCCCTCGGTCCAGAATCTCCGTAAGGGGTAAGGTGCCCGTTTGGAGACAGGCTCGAGCTGCATCCCAGTGAATTCGAATGAGCTGAAGCAGACCCATCAAAGACGATGGGCTGTCGCTCACGGAATGTTCCTGGGAAGACCCGGGTCCTCTCTGCTAGAAACATAGCAGAGCTGGCTCAGCTCGAAGGGTCTGCAAAAAGCTGCAGCAGGCCCAAGGCACTCTTCGTCTGCCGGGGGCCGGCAGGAGTGAGGGGACCGAGTAACCTGAGGAACAGGTCATGGCCTGGCCTGTGCTCCGCCAAAGGCGGAGGGGCAGCGAGGGTCGGAAGAGCAACCGGCCCTGGAGAGGGCTCCTCGACTTGATTCGAACGGCTGCCGACCGAGCGGCGGCTGCCTGCTATCTGGAGAATGAATCAGGGTCGACTGATACCCGGACAACAACTGCTGTCGCCACATAAGTTCCTTGTAATGATGATGCCAACGGCATCGAAACCGCTCCTCATCCGAGGAGGGGGACGAGGAAGAACGGCAAAGCCACTTAACTCGGTGCCCCAACCGAGAACACCGAGATCGGCGTGAGCGGCTAGACCGAGAGGATGACCGAGATCCAAATCAAATCAAGGGCTCTGGAAAGGAGCGGACGCGCCTACCTCCCTCGGCTCGAAGAAAGGCCCGAGGGCTGTCGACCGCGGGATGGACAGAATTTCAGTCTCCGCCGGGGGCGGAGGGATGGCGGCACCAGAAGACCGCCCAAAAGACGGGTCGAGAGACTCGACAACGTCGACGGGGGTCCTGGCCGGCTGACCTGATGGGGACACCGTGAGGCCAGTGTCCGAAACCGCATCCTCGACTGAGGCTGAGCGTCGGCGATGAGGGAGGGGGAAACTTCCTGCTCCCGCTGACGAAGAGACCCCGCCTGCGGCCCCTTAGATTTAGGCCGAGCGGCAGGGCTCCAGGGTCCCTCTCCTTTGGAGGAGAGGGAATGACGAAGCTCCTTGAACGAAGCTGCATGAGTTGAACCCAAGGAGAGCGGGATAAGCGCCGCAACCGAGGGAGAGAGGGGAGAAGCCGCCCCCTCCCCGGCAGGATCGAACTGCTGAGAAACAGTCGAAGCGGACACCCGCCGGTCCAAGGGAATCTCCGGAGCGGAAAAAAACTACCGGATGTCCGAGCCCCAAACGGGCCGCGCGGTCCTCCAGAGAGCTGACCGAAAGGGCAGAACAGAAATCGCAAGCCTGAGGATCGTGATCCAAGTCCAGGCAATAAACGCACGTGGAATGCGCGTCTCTCCTGGAGGAACTAACCGTGCGCCTCCCGGGGCCGGAAAAGGACTGAGCCATCGCCGTAGTGAAGAAGAAAAAGATTGAAGTTTCAGAAAACACACTTCCAATGATTTCGAAGACCAAAATTTTCAGGAACCAGTCGAAAACGCAGAGCGCTAAGGAGGGAACCTGAGCTTCCAAGCGGTAACGAAGATCTGGCGTCATGGGGTGGAGCCGAGAGTTTTACCACCCGGGTGGGTGGGAGGAGCCAGCTTGAAGACCTTCCAGCAAGATTTAAAGCGGCAAGAGACCTGCCAATAAGTGTGGATGAACAACATATCCATGTCCCTAGAAATAGCAATTTGTGATGAGCTCCTGCCTTGTAAGAAGGTTAGACTAAAGGGTGAAACTAAAGAATGGATCACTTCTAGTCTTTTAAAGATGTTTAGAACTAGGAATAAGCTATGGTCTAAATATCGTAAAAAAACCAACAAAAAAACAAGTGAGACCCTCCAGGCTTATAAATATTTGCGTAATCAATGTAAGAATGAAGTTCGCAGGACAAAGGTTAATTGTTTTAGAGCCAAATTAAGATCTGAACAGGGGAACTCAAAGGCTACTTGGAATACTTTGAATTCATTGTTGGGCAGGGGAAAATGGACTGAACCCATCATTACTGAGTCGGAGGGTTGTTTGAATAGTGTTTCTTTACAGGTGGCCCAACTGTTTAATTCACATTTTTCTTGTTTGGATAAATATAGGATACATGGCTACTCTGACCTTGGAAATATTAATGAATTAGGAATAGACCAGTGTGAAGGATGTCTTGCTCTCAAGTTTTATTTTCAGGCTTTAATGCCTGAAGATGTTTTTTTATTTGTCTGAAATGAGTCCTCGTCCTTATCTTGGTTCCAATAATGTTGATTTTCGGATTCTTAAAAAAGTTGTTCATGCTATTGTTCCCCTTATTACAAAATTGTTTAATTATTCTCTTTGTCATGGTGTCTTTCGACATGCTTGGAAGTGTGCTACAGTTAAGCCTATTTTTAAAGCTGGTGTAAAGACGGACTTGAATAATTATCGTCCCACATCACTTCTTGCCCCCTTGTCTAAAGTACTGGAAAGAATTATTAGTGATCAAATAAATGAGTAGATGGGGAAATATAATCGTTGGACCCCTCCCCAGCATGGATTCAGGGTGGGTCATGATACGGAGACTGCCTTGGTGAGTTTCACTGGCCGTGCCCGTGCTGCCATTGATGGTGGCGGTTTGGTGGCTGCGGCCTTCGTGGACCTCACACCAAGGCATTCGATCTTGTTGATCATGACATTTTGATGCGAAAGATGCTAAGGGTTAATTTTTCTGATGAAGTGATTCAGTGGTTTGGCCATTACTTGAGAGATAGAACTCTGAGAACTTGTGTTGGCAGTTCCTTGTCTCACCAAAATTTAATAAGATATGGGGTGCCACAGGGGTCCATTTTAGGACCCCTGTTTTCTTCGTTTGTTAATACTTTACCCGAAATTTGCATTGAAACTGAAATTATTTTATTTGCTGACGATGCAGTATTATTTTGTATTGGCACTGATGTTCAAAAATTACAGGAAAGTCTCCAGAGGAATTTTCATGCATTATATTCCTGGTTTATTCAACATAAATTAACACTTAATTCAGCTAAAACTACATTTTTTAATTTTTTCTGGTTGCAGGAACCAGATTAATTATGATTTCAAGCTTAAAGATAATTTTAGTAATTCAATCAAAAGGTTTTCTAATTTTAAGTATTTAGGCCTCATGTTTGATCTACATCTAACTTTTGATCAGCACATTGTTCTATTGATTGCCCGTTTACACCAGCGTTTAGGTATGTTATGCCGTATTAGGAAATTTCTTAATTCTGAGACAAGGACCCTCCTGGCTAACAGTTTTTTGTTTTCCTCACTGGGGTATGGCTCTATTGTTTATTCTTGTTCTATTGTTAAAATGCTAAACAAACAGTTTTTTCGTGTTTTTATAATGTTAATGTCACATCACAGTACATTACGTTTTACCTGTTCACCTAGGTTGACTCATCATTGTATCCTGTATGAGAAATTGGGTTGTCTACCCCTTTAGTGCCTTTTTTAAACATAGGTCTTTAACTTTTTTGCACAAGATTCAAACAAGCCTCATGCCAGATAGTGTTGCTAGTTTGTTCCCCGTCTCCGTGTCTACTGTTACAACTAGAAATAGTAAAAGAAAGGTGTTTAAACTACTTCGGATTAGAACAAATTTTATGAAGAATTCGATTCAATTTGAATTGATGATACAGTATAACCAATTACCAAATAATATAACGACTTGTTGTACTGTGTCTGGTTTTAAATGTTCACTTGAACATAAATTTTTGTCTGAGGTTGTTTGTAATTGTTTTTAATGTTTTGATTAAATTATATGTTTTTGTTGTTTGTGTTTATGTCAAAATGTTGTTTTTTCGTGTTTTTATAATGTTAATGTCACTGGACATCTGTGAAAACAGGCATTTTTTGTTCACAGATTTTTCAGTATAAAATAAAAATGAAATGAAATGAGGTTCACACTTGGACAGCAGGAAACTGCAAAGGTGAGGATGTTCCAGTGGCAAACCCCAGCCAACTCCTATTTTGTAAGATCCTTAAACCACTCCACTATTTTCAATGGTGATTGAGAATTTTTACAACTGATCTGTCTGAAGGATAGCTGGTGGAACCACAAATAAAAATGTATAAAAAACAGCGACTGGGAAGGGGGACAAAAAGGAAGAGAGAGAGAGAGAGAGAGAGTGTGTGTGTCTGCTAAAGCAATCTACAACCCTACTTGAATTGCTACACAAAGCTTGCCCTGCTACTACTGAAAATAAATTTGTTTAAACAGTTACTGCTAGATGAATATAACAGGTTACATGGTATGCACACCAGTGGCAGCGTGTACACAACTGTGGCAGTGTGTGAACAACAGTGGCATAGAGCACAGTGTGCACAACAGTGATAGAGTGTGTACAACAGTGGTGAAGTGTACACAACAGCAGTAGAATCTGCATGACAGTAGTAGAGTGTGAAGAACAGTGGCGATGTGTGCACAACAGTGGCAGTGTGTACACAACAATGGCTGTGTGTGTATAACAGCAGCACAGTTTGTACAAAAGTAGCACAGTGTGCATGAAAGTGGCAGTGTGTGTACAATAATGGTAGTGTGCCACAACACTGGTAGAGTGCACAACAGTGGCAAAGTGTGTACAGCAGTAGTAGAGTGTGCACAACAGTGGTAGAATCTGCATAACAGTGGCATTGTGTGTGTGTGCAACAGTGGCAGAGTGTGTGCAATAGTGGTGGAGTGCCACAACAGTGGTAGTGTATATGCACAACAGTAACAGTATGTGTACAACAGTGGCACAATCACGTACAACAGTGGTGAAGTATACACAACAGCAGTACTCTGCATGACAGTGGTAGAGTGTGAACGACAGTGGAAGACTGTTCTCAACAGTGGTAGTGTGTGTATAACAATAGCACAGTGTGTACAACAGTAGCACAGTGTGCATGAAATTGGCAAGTGTGTACAATAGTGGTAGAGTGCCACAACAGTGGCAAAGTGTGTACTGTAGTGGTGGAGTGTGAACAGTGGTACTGTGTGCACAACAGTGGCAGAGTGTACAACAGTAGTGAAGTGTGCATGACAGTGGTAGAGTGTGCACAACAGTGGCAAAGTGTGTCCAACAGTGGAGGAGTGTTTACTACAGTGGTGGAGTGTCAACTGTGGTATAGTGTGCACAACAGTGGCACTGTTGCACAACAATGGTAGCGTGTGTACAATAGTGGCAGAGCATGTACAGTGGTAGTGTATGCACAACAGTGGTAGTATGTGCACAATAGTGGTCATGGGTCCACAACAGTGATAGAATATGCACAACAGTAGTAGTGTGTGCAAAAGTATGGATAACAGTGACAGTGTGCACAACAGTGGTGGAGTGTGAGCTAAAGTGGTAGAGTGTGCACAAAAATAGCATTTTTTTTAATTTTATTTTATGATTCCCCCGGTTTTGGTCACATCCCTGTGCCCCAGCTGTACGCATGCATTTGGAGGCATCCTCCCGCTGCTTTGCTGCCCAGCCGCCTGCACTGCCCTTGGACCTCCACCTGGGGTCAGTGGAACTATGATGGGCGACGGGTGCCCTCCCCAGGAAAGGAGAGCTGCCTTTCGGCTGCTCGATCTTGCTCCGACCCTCCCCCCGGCTGGCACCAGACGACTCTGGCTGGTTCCCGAACCCGGGTCGCCGGTGTGATGCGAGGTAAGGCATCCAGCACTTCAGCCCTCAGCGCCACCGCCCAGCAAATGGCAAAATGTGCCCAAAATGGTGAGGTGTGCACAAGCCTTAAATCAGACATTCTTAATCAGCACCAAGCTCCTGATGTCTGGTACCTGTCACCCTAAGATCCACTTCCTGGATCTGTGTGGGTAGCTGTTTGTGTTGTCTGTAGATTAGTGTTTGTGGATTTTCATGTTTTTCTGCTTGGAATAACAAAGCCATTCTTGCACACATCTGTGAAAGTCTCCTGGACTGAATTTCTGCAAAACATCACCACCAGGTATCAGCATTTTCAGACTAGCAACTAAGCCTGACAAACTCTTTGATGCTGGGTCCTACAATGAATCCACACTTTCATCAGACCTGCTCGTAAACAATCTGTGCTCGTCTCTGAGGGCTATTTAGCACCCACTTTGAAGAACAAAGGAAAGATACAGACAAAACGTTTCCACATCCTGCATAAGTCCAGGCTACAGATCACCACCTTCAGGAATTTCTGCAAAACATCACCACCAGGTATCAGGATTTTCATTTTAAAATCAACTTTTTGGAAGCCATTCAAAGCAAAACACAACTCCCCTGTTCACTACTAGGCTACACAGCCTGATGCACATTTTGTCGGCGATCCCTCGATTCGAGGATTATCTCTACCATGGTTCACTGATGGGTCCTGAGGTGGCTCAGTAATCCAATCCTAGAGCCACAGATTCGTTCGCAGAAACTGCAGATGTTTCCATGTGGGAGAGCTGTCCGCTGGCTGGGGTTTCTTTCCCTTTCCTTCCTACGCTCTCTCTTTTCGGCTTGGAGGGCAAAGCGTTTCTCTTCAAAGCAGGCCCCGCTGATGGAGGTTCTGGCGCCACTGAAATCGGTTGGTGGCAGCTCCTCCCAGCTCGTGATGTCCATATCTGTTTTCCTCAGGTGTGCCTTCAGTGTGTCTTTGTAATGTTTCCTTTGACCACCACAAGATCTCTGGCCATGACTGAGCTGGGAGTATAAAATTTGTTTGGGGAGTCAGAGTCTGGCATCCATACACAGTGTCCAGTCCAGCGGAATTGATGTCTGAAGATCAGTGCCTCAATGCTGGTGACATTGACCTCAAGCGAGAACACGGACATTAGTGTGGTAGTCTTCCCACTTGATGCGGAGTTTTTCCGGAGACATCGTTGGTGGTACCTCTCCAGGCTCTTTAGATGATGTCGGTAAGTCACCCAAGTTTCACATCCATAAAGAAGGGTAGGGATGATAACCGAACTGTATACCTGGATCTTGGTGTCCTTTCATATGTCATGATCAGTGAAGACGCGTGCCAGCAGTTTCCCAAGCGAGGTACTATCGCAATGGATCCTGTGCTGAATATCATCGTTGATGTTCGCTGTTAGGAGAGGTTGCTACCAAGGTAAGGGAAGTGCTCAACTGTCTCCAGGGTCTGCCCTCGATGATGAATTGTGGAGGTCATTTACAAGGCCTTGATCAGGCTGATAGAGCACCTTGGTCTTCCTGATGTTGTGTGAGAGTCCCAGACTTTGGTAAGCTTCATAAAGAGATCTGGCGAGACTGGAGGTCGCTCTGGGTGTGCAAGGATGGCACAGTCATCAGTGTACTGAAGGTCAATGACGGATGCCTTGCAAACTTTGGTCTTTAAATGGAGAGTCCAAGATTAAAGAGCCCTCCATCCATTCTGTATTCAGTGTCAATTCCAGTGGGAAGGCGGTCTCTGATGAGGACTAAGATGACTGCTAGGAAGATAGAGAACAAGGCTGGAGCGATGACACACCTTGTTTGACCCCAGTTTGGATGACTAAGGTCTGTCTTTGAACCACTGTAGGAGAACACTAGCAGCATCTGGTCATGCAGAAGCCTCTAGACCTCAATGAATTTTGTAGGGCAGCCAAATCTGGCCAGCACCTTCCACAAGGCTTCACAATTGATGGGAGTTGAAGGCCTTTGTCAGGTTGATGAAAGCCATGTACAGGTCCTGATGTTGTTCCCAGACACTTTTCTTGGATCTGTCTGACGAAGATCATGTTGGTTGTCCAGCTGGATGGTCTGAATCCACACAGATTCCAGGAGGACCTCTTTGGCAATGGAAAGGAGAGTGTTCAGAAGAATACGGGCAAGGATATTCCCTGTGGTGAGAGTAAGGCAATGCCTCAATAATTTCCACATATCGACTTGTCCCTTCTTGAAGATGGTAACAATGTCGGCATTACTCAAGTCCTCTGAAATCTCCTCATTGTTCCAAATTCGGAGAATAAGTTCGTGGAGCTTTAGTACCAGTTCCTTGCCCCCAGCCTTGTAGACTTCAGCCAGTATGCCATCTGGTCCCTAGCTTTGTTGTTTTGGCCAGCTTGATGGCATGTCTTACTTCTTTGATGGTAGGAGGGTTGGCAACAGATTCTGTTTCAGGGTGTTGAGGGACAGAATTGATAGTGACATCTGTCACAGATGACTCGTGGTTCAGGAGTGTCTCAAAATGCTCCTTCCATCTAGTTTGAATGCTTTCATTTCCCTTTAGGAGCATCAAGCCATCCTGATATTGGAGGGGAGTGGGACCATGGGAGCTTGGACCATAAATGGCCCTTGTAGCTTGGAAGAAGTTTCACATGTCATGATTGTCAAAATAGAGCTGGATCTCCTTGGCCTTGTCTTCCTACCATTTGTTTTTGATGTCTCAGATCTTCCTTTGAGCTTCTGCCTTGAGCTGCTGGTATGACTTTCTTTTGCTGGCATAAAATGTCATCTTGCCATGTGCAGTGAGCTCTTCTTTTCCGGTTGAGCAGGTCTTGAATCTTGTTATCATTTTCATCAAACCAGTCCTGGTGATGCTGAGGGATACAGCCATAGATTCAGCACATGCCGAGTGGATGGTGGTCTTGAACTCCTTCCAGTATCTCTCAATGTTAACATCAGCTGTGGGCATGGCAGAGAGCCTTGCTTGGAGCGTGCTGGAAGTCCTCTTGAACCACTGGGTCTTGGAGGACTTGTTGCTGAATTTCCTTTGCATTGATTTTGGATGCCTTGATGTTTCTGAGTGAGTTGGATGTTCATGACAGATCTGACAAGGCGATGGTCTGTCCAGCAGTCATCAACTCCTCGCGTAGCCCTCGTGATGTAGACATCCTTTCAATCACGGGTTCTGACAAAGGCGTAGTCAAGGAGGTGCCAGTGCTTGGATTGAGGGTGTCTCAGTCTTATACTTGTCTGCGTCAGAGATGGTGTTCGTGATGACCAGGCCTATGTATATTTGTTGAGGAGTAGGATGCCACTCGAGTTTGTCTTTCCTACTCCCACTTCCGATACCATTCCAGAGATCTAAATCACGCTTGACTCTGGCACTGAAGTCACCAAGGAGAATGATCTTGTCTTCTTTAGGGGTGTTGGTCAGAACTCTGTCAAGGTTGGAACAGAACTGTTCCTTGACATCCTTGTCAGCATTAAGTGTCGGGGCGTATGCACTGATGACAGTGGCATGCTGACTTTTGCTGAGCTTAAGACGAAGGGTCATAAGACATTCGTTGATGCCAATGGGGAGCTCTGTAAGCTGGTTGATTAGCTTGTTCTTGATGGCAAAGTCAATGCTGTGAATGCGTCTGTCTTCAGCAGGCTTCCCATTCCAGAAAAAGATGAAACCTCCACCCTCTTCTCTGAACTGGCCTTCATCTGGTTGTCTTGTCTCACTTAGGGCAACAATATCAATATTACATCTTGCAAATTCCCTGGTGATGATAGCAGTTCTTTCTGGTTGTTCACTATACTGGTTGTCCATCAGAGTATGAACGTTCCATGTCGCAAAAATCATTGTCTGTTTCTTGTTTCGACCGCAGACAGTGTGATCCCGCTGGAAGCGGCTATCCAGCCAGGAGAAGGTGAGACAGCCTAGGTTTAGGGCACCTTTTGTAGCCCCCTCCATGAGGGGTGAGCAGAGTCGCGTGTCAGTTCGCTGCCTGACAAACAAGCGGACTGGCGAAGCCTGTGAAGGTGCCCTCAGGAACCTCCTCCTGCTCACTCCAGCATTCAACCGCCACCAGGACACCTCAGCCACGAGCAGACTTGGGGAAAGCCTGTAGAGGTAATGCTGCTCCCCCTCACAGCACTCTTGTTGTAGGTGCCTTAATTTGGCAGACAGTCACCAATAGACTCTGCTGCAAGAGCACACTGCATCGTTCTGCTGGATTGGGACTTTTACTTAAGGGCTGCTTTAGACTGTAATGTAACTGTGATTTTCTGCATTTGTACTGCTTGCTGGGTAGGGATATCGTGACTTAGGCACTGAATTCTACTGTGGGGAACTGTGATATTGCTGCTGCTAATTCATTGTTTGCAACGGAATGTTACCTGAACAGTTTCTGGCTTAGACACTGTTGTTTCTCCTCTTTCTCTGCTGCCTCACGCGGTTGTCGATATGGCGCTGCAGCATCTGTCAGCACCTTTGTTCTCCTTCCCCCCAGAGGCCTGTAAGGTGATTCCATCTTTGTTCTCTCCCCTCTTCAAGGCGCACCTAGGAACTCCCTGCTCACTCCAGCATTCGACCGCCGACCAGGAGCCTCAGCACAGGAGCGGACTTGGGGAAAGCCTGTAAAGGTAAAGGTTGCTCCCTCCTCACAGCACTCTTGTTGTGGGTGTTTTCCCTTTGACGTTTTGCGTCGACTCCCGCCCCTCCACCTAGCCAACCCCCCATCCTAAGGTAGGCCCTTTTTACTGACATTTCTAGATCACGTGATAAGTCATGTGACCTCTCGTGGCTGTAAATATCTGAATCTCCCTTAGAAGGTCATCATTCCTGACCACTAGAGTCAGGCTTGTACCTTTATTTCTTTCCCGCTGTACCTGCCCCCGGCTCTTCCTCCTCTCAAGTTTTCCTCCAGACTGCACCATTTTAGTGTCTCCCTGCTCCTTCCCTGCTTGGGTCTTGAACCCTGCACCTCTCAAACCAGAGTCGGAACCCTACCGGAGCGCTTATACAAAATTTTTAAACAACATGACCATCTTGCAAATAGGACATTTCGTCCTAATGATGTGAAAACTGACCATCTACTATACTGTATACAAAGAAAGGTTTTTACTACTACTATAGTGCCTGTCCACTTTATCCCCTCTACCTAAAATACTTCTACCTAAAATCACTCACTCCTTTCTCACTATAGACCCCCGTTGGTGCTTCTTTCTCATCCTAGGCTTTATGCCTTCCCTTCTCTCGCTTCATTACACCACTCACCTCGGACGCCTCATAGCTGCCCGCGCCCACCACGCCTTTACTGTAACAAGTGGCACCTCCTGCCAGCCCCCTCATGTCTTCCACACCTTACCCCTTGTTAAACTCACTGCCCCCTGCTCCTGTTATCCCCCATACCCTCTTAGCTCATTCCTTACGCTCTCTTCCCACCCCATTGCTGTCCTACAATCTCCCCAACTGCACTAATGCAAACTAAAATTAAATTACTTAAGGCTGCCCTCCTCCACCATACCATCTTCCTTCTACTCCTATTGGGTAATGTTCACCTGACCCTGGCCCACACCCTTCAGGCCCCTTCAGCCGTGGCAAGTCAAGTGGACTACTAATTGCCTCCCTCAACATCTGCAGTTTATAGAAGAAGTTCACCTCCTCCAAGGCTGGCTGGCCCAGCATTCTCGGATATTCTGGCCCTTACTGGAGGCTGGCTCTCCAAAGACACCCCAACTCAGCTGTTGTCTTAAATGGCTACTCCATTGTCCGGCTAATAGACACATGAAACGGGAGGCAGTTGCACTCTGTATATAAAGGACTCCCTACAAGTCCTCCACTCTCTCTCCCTCCCACCCATGGCGTCCAAATACTCACTGTCAAACTGCTTCTTGGAAACCTCGAAAAACCTTCTACCTCTTTAGTTGCCTATATCCCGCCATGCAACCGAAGACTTGCATTTGCAGCAGTCACAACTGTATTTCGTGAACTTCCCTCCAAAAGAGAAGTTATCGCGTAGGGGATTTCAGTGCATCAACTGCCATCCTCCTCCTCCCCCACTTCAAGGACTCCACCTCAACCTTGGATCTCATCCAAGTTGTCCAGTCTCCTACCAGACTTAATAACAAAAGGGGCACTTCGACACTGCTGGACCTCATCTTCACCAACAGGCCCAAAAATCTCTCCCAGGTCAAGGTTCTCCCTGATACTCTCAGCGACCATTCCACTGTTACATGCTGGTGGTCTAATAAGGCCCCTATTACACCCCCTATACCCTCCTTTCAGAGGTGCCTAAAAAACCGTTCCCTTCCCCGGCTCAAATCCCACCTCTGGGCCTGTGACTGGTCCTCTACGGATGCCGCCCAGTGTGTAGACACCGCCCTTTCCTATTTCATCTCCATTTTCAATACCGCCTGTGACATCTCTGCCCCTTCTATAATCATTTTGCAAAAACTGAGACACCCCTGGATCTCCCAGGCTCTACTTGACCTGATGCTCCACCGGACAATTCTGGTATAAAGCCCTGGAATCTCAGCTACTCCAGGACAGGCAGCTCTATGAGAGGCCAGGAACAAATGCACCTGGGCTATCCGCCAAGTCAAGGCTGCTTACTAACACCAAGCCCTCACCTCCACCTGGGGCTGGGGTCACAATTTCTGGAAGATATAAAGGAACTCAGTGGAAAAGTGGTATTCCCCACCCCACTCAACTCTGTTGATGGCTCCATTATCCAAGACCCCTGGCCATTTCAACACTTTCAATGACACCTTCTCTGACCTTAGATGTGTCCTTCCACCCAACTTTTTGACCCCCAGAACATCCACCTGCTCCCAGACCCGGATAATATCCCCCTTTCCATTTTTGGATCATATTTACCCATGACGCCAAGAGATACCTTTCCAAAATACTGGGCAAGGCTCACCACAGTGGAGACTCCCTGGACTTAAAACTCTTTCGCCTCACCCTTGATGAGGTTCTTTACCAGCTTACCAAAATACTAAATAGTCACCCTATCTGGGCTAATTCCCATCTCTCTGGAAATGTGCTGTAATAACCCCATTCTAAAACATGGTGACAGCCCCACCCCAATAACTACTGTACCATTTCTTATTCTGCCCACTCTCTAAGGCTCTACAAAAATCGTATCTAACCAGCTTACAGACTATCTGTCAAAACAGAACCTGCTGTGCCCTGAGCAACCACAGCTTATGTAGGGGCCACAACACCACTACAGCCCTCCCTTAATATACCTCCTCATACCAAGCCCTCAAGCGTGGACACATAGTTGGGTCAGTCACGCCGACCTAACCAAGATATTCAACACCATCAACCATGCCTTGATCCTCAACTCCTTACTCAATGAGTCTCTCCTGGGAGACTGTATCCTGGTTCTCTGACTACCTCTGGCAGAACCCATCAAGTCAAGATTGGCACCACCCTGTCCGCCAGCTGTCCTGTCCTCTCTGGAGTTCCTCAAGGCTTTATACTTGGTCCCTCTCCTCTTTAGTCTTTTCTTAACTCCCTCCCCAGTTCCTGCTCCGGAAAAGTGCTGTTTTATGCCGACGACGTAGTCATCTTCAGGAGCCCTCCCCACCACCTCACTCTCCAATGCTATTTCTAGGACCTTTTCTCCGAAGTCGAATGATGGTTTAGGACCAACAGGCTAATCCTAAACTATAAAAAAAAAAATAAATGATCTTTGCTCACCACCAGAACCCTCACTCAGACTCCCACTTGAGCATCCTTAACTCTCTAGGAACCCCTCTAGAGCATGTTTCTGCCTTCAAATACCTGGGTATAACCCTTGACACATCCCTCACCTACCATACTCATATCAACTCCTATCCGCCCTCAATTCCAGGCTCAGTCTCAAGTACTGCCTCGCCCCTGAAACTATCCGCCTAGCAGTATCCTTCTTGGTTCTCTCAGCTGCTGGACTCGATATAGTAATATCTGGCTCAGCTGACCAGACATCCCTACACTGTATCAAAACTACTTTGAATAAAGCATGTCGCTGGTCGCTGGTTGTGACAGACATACCCACATCTGTGATCTACACAGACTTACCAACTGGTAAACTTCGATGGGAGGCTTAAGTATCACACCTGTCTTCTCGCAAAGAAAATACTACTCAAACAAGCTCCCCCAGGACTTCACTCCCTTATCCAACCTGCCCTCCCTTGCAGAACCTCTAGAAGCGCCACCAAGTTCTCCCTCAATGTTCCCCGCTGTAGGACTTTCCTGCGCCAAAGGGCTTTCCTCCATCATGCCCCCCTCTGGCTCAATGGCCTCACTGCCTCCTTCTCACTTGAACCCAAACTTGTCCTCTTTAAAACCAACCTTAAAAACTGACTCCTTGAGCTCTCATCCTGTGACTGCACCTAGCCCCTCTCCCCTTTCCTGCTTCTTTTGAGACCCTCTCTGGGCCCACTATGCTTTGCCTTTCTGTGGTGTGCTCTGCACAACTTAACGCTGGGTCAACCTACTTTATCCTAGATTGTATCTAATAACTCTGTAATGCTGGGTATACCATACCCTAGATTGTCTTATTTCACTAAATTGTGTGTACTCATGTTAACCTCTGTATTACTGACATGGAACCTTTGCAAAGGAATCTATGACTCAAAGGTTGTAATTCCGATTGTGTAATAAATAAATAAGAATTGAAGGGGCTGTCACTATGTTTTTACAGAAAATGAGTGTCTATACTTTAAGGGCTTTTCTGCAGGGTGGGCCTGCTACTGGCACTAGTCCTTGCCAAACATTTCACTGGAGGAACCTAGATAGGAGGATAAGCTCTATGATGGGACATCCTTCAAATACTCCAACCTCCTGCTTAGCTCTAAATGACTCACCCCTGGACTTTGGTTTTGGAAGCTTTTACGGACTGCAAGACTAGGGTACTATCTACGCTTCCAATCTTTCCATGGAACTAAGAGACACAGGTAGTGGCTGAAATATGAAGTGCTTGAGTTATGACTACACTTACTTAGACTTGCAAGGTCGGGCGATGCTGAAAGGTACCCTGGACCTAATCCGAGTACAAACCTGTCCATCACTTCTCAGTGGAACGCGGCCAAGGGGATGAACATGGCACATATGAACATCAGGAGTCTTATGGCTCATTCTGTGGAACTGGAAGCATGGGTGACAGAATATTCCCCTGACATACCTGGGCCAACGGAGACGTGGTTGAAGCCGAATATTCTGGACACCATGTGCGCAATAAATGGCTATGAACTTCTATGTAGGGATTGCTACTCCTCCGGGGGTCATCCTGTGCATCAAGGATCACGTAACAATAACTGCCCAGCCTATGGACATAACTGGTTCTTTGGAGGCCCTTCGTGCAGTTCTGACTCTTGGTAACAGCAAAAAAATCAATCTGGTATGTGTCTACAACCCACCCAAAAGCGGCATCACTGGCTTAACTAACCTTATGGATCACCTGGCATCACATAAGGTAACAGGAGAACTCCTCCTCATGGGGGATTTCAACCTGGACTGGACTGGGAAATACTCGGGATTGTATGATGCCACGCTCAGCAAGCCATCACAACGGAGCGGTCACAACTCCCTCCTGGACTGGACTGCCACAGACAGAGCTCACCATATTCAAGGCTCGGGCACTCTATCCGATGCCATCAGTGACTATACCCCAGTTTATTGCATATGAAGGGCACACATCCCAAAGCCTCTCTCCAGAGAAATACACTTTCGGGACTTTTCTAAAATTAACAGCTGCAAAAGCTGCATGCAGATCTCCACCACACCGACTGGTCCCCAATATACCAGGCAGATGATGTTGACATTGCTCTATCCTACCTTGTAACCACCCTACAGGAATCTCAAAATAAGCACCTTCCCAAGAAAAGAAGGAAGGTCCGAGGTACAGCAACAAGATGGGTGAATAGTGAGATCCTGACCAGTATGAGGAGCAGGGACAAGACCTGGGTTGCTGCAAAGAAAAGCATCCAACAAGCTGACTGGAATGAATATTATAGGCAGAGAAACACATGCAAGAGAGAAATTCAGGCAGTAAAAAGGGCTTACACTCTTAAGCTACTACAGAAATCAGCCAATGATGACGTGGTATCTGGAACCATATTAAGACTTTCTTGGACAAGGTGGATGCTCAATGATCACTGATATGACAGTGAATGGTGCCAACTGCAATAACACCTGTACCACGAATGCCGTAAACACCCACTTCGATCTCTCAGACTATGAGAGGCTGACCAGTCAACCTTCTGTCTCTCCAACTGTGTCCCCAGCCCAGGCCTTCACTTCACTTAGTTTTAAGCAGGTCACCACACTTGAGGTTCTGAGACTTTTGAGGAAACTACCTGAGCATGGATCAGCAGGATCAGATGGCCTACTACCAAGAATCCTTAAACTAGCAGCCCCTGTTATAGTGGCGCTAGTTGCCAGGATCTACAACCTTTCCATCAGTACACGGGAAGTACCGTCTCACTGGATAGCACAAGTCGTCCTCATCCATAAGAAAGGGGACACAAAAGACATGAACTATCGCCCAATTACAATATGATCAGCACTAAACAAAATTCTTGAAAAACTAGCTGCCGACAGGTCACGGACTACTTTCAACAAAACACCCTTCTCACCCCTGCCCAACATGGCTTCAGGAAGGGGCATAGTACGGCCACGGCGCTCATCAAACTCACTAATGGCATCAAGCTATCAACAGATAAAGGGCTATACACCGGAGCAATTTTCGTGGATTTAACTAAAGCGTTCGACCTGGTGAATCACACATTGTTACTAGATACGCTGATCACAGTTGGATTCTCCCACGGCTCCTAAACATGGTTTAGCAGTTACCTATCTGGGCAGGCACAATTTGTTCAGATTGACAACTGCAAATCTGATTTCTCTCCTACCAGCATTGGTGTACCACAAGGCTCAATTCTCGGACCACTACTTTTCTCACTGTTTGTGAATAGGCTGCCTCAAATGTCGAGCACTAGCTCTACCATCTTATACTCGGATGATATGGTGTTATACACCATCACCAAGGACACTGCTTCCATTAATGTCACACTTGAGTCGGACTTTGTCTGCCTACGTGAGCGGTAGTTCAAAACAAACTTCTGAATACCAAAAAATGGTGGCAATGCTGTTTGGATCAGCACCAAGGGTCAAAGCTAGCTCTGCAACACTAGCCATACATGGCTCGGATGGCTCACTCCTGGATTTGGTGGACTCTTTCAGATACCCGGGTATAACCCTCGACCCTTCACTGGATTTCAGCCTCCATATCACTAATGCTTGTAAGGCAGGCAATATCAAGCTGTGGCTGGCCTACAAAGTCAGAGCATCCTTAGACTCTAAGGCAAAATTAGCTATCGCACAGGGGGTACTGCGATCCAGCCTAACTTATGGAATCACTTCCTATAAAGACGCGAACAAGGGGCTATTGCAGAAGTGGAACACCTGTTATAATAGTATCTGTTGCTTCGCAGTCAGTACCTAGGCGCACCCACCGCTGCATACTTTACTCCAGTCTGGGCTGGCTCGCTCCCACCTCTCACCAAGTCTATACCACAGAATGCACAACTGACAGTATTATCCGAACTGGAACACCAATGTCCCTTGCATGCCTGATGAACCCGGCCCACCAGACTTACCCGCTGAGATCTATCGAAAAGTCACTCCTTAATACACCCAAATGTGCCACCAGGATGGGTGAGCAGGCATTTGCGATGTCTGCCTCAAAGCTATAGAATTCCCTGCCTTCAACTGTGCGGCACTCCACTACACACCTGATCTTTAAAAATGAGCTCTGTGCCTGCCTCCTGGCCTCTGACAGATGCATTTGTGACTTAACCCCTGGGAGGACACCTAGTTAGGCTTCATTTGTATATCCTTCAGCACTTTATTTAGGCACTTATCACTCTTGCCGCTTTTAAATAACGGAAGGACAGGCTGTAGTGTCCACCAGCGAGACAGACTGTAATAGTTTCTCTATTTACTTATACCCAGGGCCCCTACTTTCCTGCGGCACAATTAGGACCAAGTTCTGCGGCAAGACCACTTATTTGCCGCAGAACTTCCGCTGGTGGTGGTTTGTAATTTCTGCAGAAGTTCTGCGGCACTAACAAACTACCACATCACAGTGTCCGCTTGTCATCCTGACTTCACTTTCATGGCAGTGGTTATAGCAATCAGGATGGTGGAAAGCACAGTAACACTAGTTCAAAAATAACAGACTTACAAAATAATTTTATGCCTAAAAGAGCAAAACAAATGTCTCTCCTTAAGGTCCTTGCCAGTTGCATAAATGACATATGTAGAGGGATCTTATGTGATAAATAAGGTATTTCTATATGCATGCTATCTATCTCACTAATGAGTTTTCACTGTCTATCACTTATATATTTGTATGTGCTTTCTACACCACTCATGAGGTTCCCACTGTGCATCACTTATATATTTATATGCAATCTGCAACATACATACAAGTGTGTGTGTGTGTGGTGAGAGAGACAGAGATACTGTATGTATATGTGTGTGTGTGTGTGTGTGTGTATATATATATATATTTTTTTTAAATTTCCATGAACTTGTATCCTCATTCATACAGGTCCCATTGGAAATAGAATAGAGGAGTTATTGCAAAACTCATTTTTCATGTCAACCTGCTTACCCTGACACACTGCGTAACGCCATCAGGCCATGACATGCATGTGAACCCATTGTGAGATAGAACTCTCGAGCCCATCACAATGTGTCCACCATGTGACAGAACACTGCACCATACCTTCCCAGGCTCCGAGCAGTGATGTGTTCCATCAATCCTTGTGCTGCCCAGCCAGCTCCCAGAGCTAATCTCTGAACCTGAGTTGCCGCACGGAAACACAGCATGCTACCCTCTGGCCCAACAGCTGTCCCTGCACACAATATTTCTTCATAACTTTTTGGTGATTCTATCATCCAGTGACAATATGTAATCAATAACCCTGGCAAAAATGCTTACAGTGCAATTATTTATTTAACAGGTCTATTTTTTCAACAGGTCTACACATTATTATATTCCACTTTTCTGGGCATAATTACTTAATTTTTCTTAAAAATGACAGTTAAATTCATTTTACCAGTTATTCATTTCAAATGGCATCTCTATACCTTAAAGGCACAAATAGGTTTGTACAAAGTGAGGTATGGACTTAACAAGTCTGTGCTATTGACAAGGTTTTGTTTAAGTTGGTCCTAGCACAGTACTGTAAGAATTATATTAGGCTGTAGTGCAGGTTGAGCAAATATCACCATGCATGATGTGCTGTGCCACCATCTCTGGCAGTGGGAGCTGTGGTAGATAAGTGACTGTTCATTTCTGTTGCAGAATGCAGCCATTTCGTTAGTTAATGTATGATGGTATAGCAATGATAACATCACATTCTGAGCATATAGGGGTTTTGATATACAAAAGGAAGGGAACCAGATTCTATGGATAAACAGAAATATTAATAAAAATCACCAAGAAGAGTGAATTCTGCGGCACACATGAAGTTCTCTGATGATTGCAAGTTCTGCGCAAAATTCTGCGGCACATGGAATTCTAGGACCTTCTTATACCATATGGTCTACTCTCTGAAACTGTAGTGTGTATTCCCTGTATCTATGGATAGCCTAGTGTAACGCCTAATTTCTCCTGTACAGTAGGTATTACTGTGCCTGTCTATACTGTAATGTGTTTGACCTAAGTCTGTATTATGTAATAGTAACCACATGTGATGTGCTTTTTACCCATGTCTGTAACTCTCCCGGTCATGATTGAAAATAGGCAATTTCTTTGTCTAGAGCACTTACCCAGTAATCAAAACGAAATAAATAAAATAAAACTCCTTAACTTTAATCAGTGGCATCTGGGATACAAAGGAAGAGTTACAAATAGCTAAAAGCGTTACCTGTGATTGCCCTCACGGACCTCCTTAGCCGCCTCTTCTCGTGCTTCAATAGATGCCTGTTCGCTGTACCAGGCTGTGTGAGGGGTGCAGATCAGGTTGGGAGCATCTTTAAGAGGACCCTGAGAAAAACTATAAAAAAAACCACAAAAAACCAAAAACAAATTTAGCAGAGACTCTAAATGTATTTAATGATTTATTTGAAAACTGGTGACTGGTAAGGAACACTGTGCTGAAGTTTATTAAATTTACAAGGTAAAGAACACTGTTAAATAAACAAGGTTAAGAATAGTTTTAAAGCAGTAATATTTGTTAGCCACCATGTATGTTTTTCAGCAAATAATGCATTTTGGGCAAAACAATAGCATGCCCTTTGACACTTCATTTTCTTTCATTCCTGAACTAAGACAGGGGATTCTGAAGTTTTTAAAAATTACTGCTCTTGTGCCATACTTGTCACGAAAAAATGTAATCTATGTGGTGTCATGTCATCTACCTTCTGAAACATGCTGCAGGACCATCTCAATACATTAAGGTACTAATCTAATATGTACATTCAAAAGGCAACTTTAATGAAATAGATTTTTCAAAACTGTGAGTGACAGCCATCATTAATGACTTGAGTCATTAATTACAAAATTTGGTTTTAAAAGCAGTTTTTAAAATATCTGAGGGAATTAAAAATACACCAAGGATGAATCTAAGGATGTCAGAAATATGTTTTAGCTAAAAAAACTATCTGATGAACCAGGTGATCAAGTTCATCGGGGCAGAACCAGACTCCCTGTGGGGCAAGGCTTGCCTCCCGATGGACTGGGCATGAGATCTTATCTTCTTTTGCCTGATTACTTCAGGTAGGGCTCTTGCACCCTGCCCGAGATTTCCTTATGGCTGCTAGGGAATATGGCATCCTGCACCAACATAGTCTGCTGGATCTGCTGCTGAATGCCCCTTCAGTGCCAGCTGGATTGTCAGTGGTCCCAGCGCCGAGGTCACTTGGGTCAGCCAGTCACAGTGACCCAGCTGATGTGGGTGCCATCCAGTGGTGGCTGGTCCTGGAACATCTGAAGGAAGGAATCCCATTTGTCTGCCACAAGCCCACCATCACACTGATGACAAACTGACAGACATGTCTCTGGTGGCGTGGGGAGCACACCTAGGAAACTGCATGGCCCGCTAGCGAATGCTGTGGCTATAAATAAACAAGGCAAAGTGTTCCGTGAATAAACACGGTATGGGCAGAGCCTGCAGCCACCAAGGCAAGTCACTGATTTCATGGAGCTCCCAAGTCCCAGCTGAGAAATCAAAATTATTTAAAACCTTGGACTTTTCACAAAACCCGTGGATTATCTGACAGTGCTCTGCTTTTAGCACCTGGTGATCGACTCTTTACTGTTTCCTTAGGAAAAATCAACAACTAAGGTAAGACCTAAGTGGCAGTATTGGGGGTGACATCAAAAGAAGGCCTTGGGAGGCCCAGCTCTGAAGGAACGATGCTGCCGCCTGCTGCCAAAGGGTCCAAGGAACTGACATGCAAACTGGTTTGACTGCAGTTAAAGCCCTTTATGTATGAATGCATTTCCTGGACTCTCTTAATATCAGGTAACTTCCGTGAAACATGAATGGATGTACAGGAGGATGCAGTGACAGTCTGTGTGGAAGGCTGTGGCAGCAACGCCAGCAGTGTTAAAATTAGCTCAGGATTGCACCAAAGGTGCACTGCACGAATCTCCTGTCCCCAAAGTTTCTTTACCATGGATCTTAATGCTGCTAGAAATCACATCGATCATCTGCAGGCTGAAGAGTGATACCATGACCACCATGAACATGGGGTAGCCTTCCAACTAACATGGGAACTGCCTACATCATCAAGAGCCATCACATTACTGAAAGCATGGCTTCTGGGGGCAGCGTCACAGTAGCCGATTGTCCAAAGTGCTCCAGAATCAGCACGAGGCTGATTGCAAACAACAAACCAGCTTTCCCCTGTACCACATGGTACAATCTGCTCTCCCAGAGAAGCACATTCCCAGGGCTGTTAAACTCTAGCATAATCCTGACTGAAATACAAAAGACTAAACTTGTTCTTGATGAAGTCAGGTAGGAGAATCATCATTTTTAAACAGGAATGATTTTGGGGTTAAACTTATTTTTATTCCTCTGCTACACAAGTGGTCTGAAGAATCTCTCTCAACCTTTTGTGACTGAAGTGAGGGACATGAGGAACTTCCTGTTCTGCCTTTCACCCATCAGGGAGGAACCACATCAACTCTCACCCCGGTATCAGAATCCACGTTAATCCACCCTGCAAAGACTGCAATAGAAAAATCAGGTAAATTAATATGAAAAGTTAAGAAATTCTGGCAAAGCTCAAGCCAAAGACTCGCTCTTGAATACCTGAAATGGCCAAAAGTCACGGAGGCACCAGACACTAGGACCTGGCCTGAAGGCAAAGCCATTCTGTTGCCATAGTACTGGAACACAACAGTGATGGCAGAGAGGAGGAAGGCAAAGAAAAATTCAACATCATATCAAAGAGGCTGTTCCACAAGCTGGGAAGTTTAGCTCAACCATGAAATATCTTGAGAAAACAATCTGGGAGAATGCAAAGCGCCTGGTGGAGGTAACCCAGAGGACATCTGACCTTGAGGCAGGGCTAACGGAAGCCTCAGAAACGACAGACCAGCACAATTCACTACTGTGCTTCCTACACAGGCAGGAATAAGAGCTCACAGATTATCTAGAGCTCTGTCCCAGCAGAGACAACCTCTGCACCTATGGCTTTCCTGAGGGCACAGAAACAGGCACCATGGAAGAATTCCTGGACTCCTTCCTTAAAGAGCTTGTAAACCCGCCTTCCCCCAGAAATCTCTCAATATCATCCAGTCCTATAGAGCTTTAAGCCAAAAAAGACTTCAGAATCTACAGCCAGGCTGAGCTCAGTTGTGTTACAATTCCTAGACTACAGAACCAAACTGAGAATCCTTAACCTGAGTGGAGTGAAAAAGAGCAGATGTTTGGTGGTTTAAGCTTCTATTTCATCACAACTTCATTCCTATGGTGCTGAGAGAAAGACTTTCTAAATATTACTTATGGGAAAGAATATTAAAATACACCTCTTTGCCCCAGCCTGATTTAGAACATTCCTGCTTGATGGACCGCAGTTCTTAAAACCTTTGCAACTGGAGGATAGATATGACTGCTGAGTGGAGACAGTTTCAGGGTGGATACACCTGCTGGGGAGCATTTTACCCTTCATATACATGTAGGTAGAACACAGCGGTTATGACAGGAGTGAGTAACTCCACAGTCAAATGTATAACCAAACATCAATGTCTACTGTCTAAATGGGTTATATTATTGTTACAAAGAATGTGCACTTGTGGATGAAGTATATATGAAACATGTTTCTGTGTTGTTGTAGATGTCTTTGTTTGTAGATGTGCACATAGAAATCTTTAAATAAAAAGATTATACAAAACAAAACAAAAACCTCGTAGAAGCAAAGCCAACTCTGAAAAAGCTGGGCGTCCCACTGAACCTGTAGTCCCAACCCTGAGCCTGCGGCAGAACTCATGGCAGGCCCAGCACTGTGGAAGAAGGCCTCCCACTCCAGACAAAAAAAAAAACACCCAAAACTACAGGTATCTCAGGCTTCAGTGGCAAAAGAAGAGATCGCCTAAGAGAACCAAGAACCAGCCACAACTGCAGGCAATGACTGTTGAGACCCACATAAATGATGAAGCTGAACCACAGTACTGTCTTCAGCAAGTGCCACATGGTTGATGATCCACAAGAACTCAAAATGATAGACTGATATCCTTTTCTCAGTTGAGATGTATTAGAAACTGGCAAAACTGGTTTTCTGAAAATGATAACTGCTTTTGTGAAATTAGTGGTAAAGCATCCCAAAACTCACATCCAAGAGTCAAGGTCTAAATAGTAGGCTGATGGTCAATCTGAAATTTTGATGTTGGGGTACTTCACCGATCATAACCGGTTCTGACGCATGACCCTCTTTTGGTCCGATGTTACTGGTCAAAACCTCACAATCTATCAGGGTGATACACAACCTTAAGGTGGGTAAAGCCAGCGAGGAAGGCAAATGGACTGGGAGAGGCATAACTAGCAGAAGGAGGGAAGTGCTGGTGCCTGTTTACAAGGCCATGGTGACACCAAAGCTGGAGTACTGGGTCTATTTTCTGGAGACCGCACCTACGCAAGGAGATTGATGGGATAGAAAGGGTTCAGAGAAGAGCAACCAAGATGGTACAAGGTATGCGGGAACCATACAAACAGAGGTGTAGGAACTGGACCTGCACCCTTTAGAGACTAGAAGGGAGGCGGACATGACTGAAACATTTAAATATATGAAGGGATAAACAGGGTGAAGGAGGGAAGCTTCTTCAGAAGGAAGCAGGGGCTAAAACTAGAGGGCACAGCCAAAGATAGGAAGGTGGAAGATGTAGAGGCAATGTGAGGGATGCTTCTTTACAGAGAGGATGTGGAGGCCTGGAATAAACTGCGTGAAGGGGTGATGGAGGCCAAACGGTGGAGGGATTTAAGAGGGCATGGGACAGACATACAGTATGGGACTGGGAGGCGAGGGAAGGGAGGGCCAGAAAATGTGTGGGGAGGCAGATTCAATGGGTCAAAGGGTCCTTTCTGCAGTCAGATTTCTGTGATTCTGTTGTAACCCCCAGGTGGCGCTGTCCTAAGGGCTACTACCCCTGCCTGCTTGACTACTGACAGGTTGAGGGGCCTAGGTTCTATGGTGGGTGCCTCCACCCAGAGGTCAGGGTTTGTAGTGGTTAGACTAGCTTGGTCACAGCCCTCTGGGACACTGAGACCCCCTTTTATTCCCTCTAGTGGCTCACACAGTACACAGGAGTTACAGCCCCAATACCCCATGTATACACACTGTTCACTCATAAAGTACCACTTACCCTAGAGACTGATTCTGCAGCACGTCTCTGAGGACCCCCTGTAAAATAAGGTTAAACAACATACACAGCAAAATACAATACTGTTTCCATAAGTACCAATACCACAGACAGTATATAGTATAACAACAACAAATCTGATTTATTTAGGGGACAGTAACACGGGAAGGGGCAATCAGGTTAATTGGCAGAATTAAATCACAGTACTGTGCACACATACAGGGTCTGAAAAGTCGCACTCTGGGTACCCAGGTTGGGGGAGGTTAGCCAGGTCCGCTGCCTGGGGTTGGCTGGCAGGTGCAGATGGACAGGGGCCTGTGAGAGAAAATATATGCACAACACCCAATTGTAATCCGCGGCCGGATGGCTCAGTCCATGAAGAAGTGAAACAACAATAATTAGATGACACACTTGCAACTGAAAACAGGCTGCAGGGAGAATACCCTGATTTGTACTCACAATACCCAAGCTGAGAACCGGATGGTGGATATTCTTCTGGGTCAGAACAACAGGGCACAGAGACAAGATCCTTGTGACTGGACCCCACTGCAGTAGATAGCAAACTGATTTAGTCCGAGACAAGCTGGGGTTTGCTTCCAGCTTCAACACAAGCACAGGGGATTGGAAATAGCGATTCACTGCAAGCACTATGCACATTCATATGTAAAGGAAAGTACTATACCAGGCAGGCTGCTCCTAGATCTCGATCGCAATTACTGCAAAATATCTGGGAGCACACACAGTAGCTTCAGTTCCTGACAGACCGACGATTCAGCAATTTCTTCAGTCTTCTACAGGGTGAGCCTGGTTTCCACTCTTCAGACTTCCTTCTTTCTCCTCAAAATCGGATTCAGTCCAAACTGGCACTTAAAACAGCTATAGGTCGAACCTCAGGGCCTCACATGGGCTTCCAGCGTGAAACTATACACTGCAGAAGCCCATCCTTCTTTCTTCACTGTCACAACGGATCTCCTCTTCCAGTCACAGAGCTGGGCATTTCCTTTAGTTCCACACCATTCTGTTGGCTGGTTCGGCTGTCACTCACAATGAGACTCTCTGTTGGTGAAAAAGGCGCCAAGGTCAAAACTACATTTCCCAGAGTCACTGCCCATACAATCCCCTTGTGGTTGGCTCAAAATTGACAGTCCAAGTTCCGATTCGTCCACAGGCTCCATTTTAAGGAACCCCTCCCCACTGATTGGTCCATTTCAGCAGTTCAGGACCAAATGAAAGAGCTACACTGAAACAGTTCGTGCTGAAATGAAGACAGGTTAGACAAACTACATTTTCTCAGTCGCTCCAAATGATTTCTGGCAAATAGTTATATCTTTCAACAAGGCTCCCTCTGCACATGTAGTGATGGCAGAAACGGAGCAAATTGACAGTAGCTCGGGTGGGATTCGAGCATTAAACACACAGTCCCCCCCATACAAACTAATTAAGTCTGCAAGCAGACAGCTCTTAAAGAGACAGTACGTGGAGGCTCAAATAGAACTCACTTGGAACCACATTTAAACAGCTTAAACGCCGAACACAGCCCAGACTTGGAGCATTTAGGCAAGCTCCTGGAAGACTTCTGGGAACCCCATTTACAGTGGGTTATACTGTGATAAGGGCCTATGGGTAACAAATGAAGGGAACAGTAGGGTTCTAGTTCCTGGGACCCGACTTTATTAGAAGAGGGGAACTGCACCTCGGAGTGGCAGGGCTGGCAAGAGCTAGGAAAATTAGTCCCCAGGGCTCACCCATCACTCTATGAAGGTAAGCCGGACAGTCAGTGAACGGCTGGATGCAGAGTCGGGAGCAACAAACTGCAGATGGGGAAGATGACCAGCAAACAGCAATGGAGCGGTGCACTAAACGGGAACAGCCTTTCACTAAGCAAACACTAACAGGAGGGACAGTGGGTCCAGGAGATCCTGAGGCAGAAGAGGGATTCCCCATGGCCCAGTTAGATACTGAATCCCATGACGATTAAGGTCTCTCCTCATTTTAAACTAACAATGCTGGTTCTGTACATCCACATGGCACAGCAAGACCCTAAAGGAATGCAGCAGAGAGACTTTATGCATCCTGACTCTACAGCCAGAAGAGTGGAATGCCTCAGAGCCAGGGGGAGCCTGAGTGATGAACGGACTCCCCAAGATCAATGTCTTGGGTAAGGGCCTGCTCAAAACGGAGCACCAGGAAAGTACAGTTACGTAATAACTTACTGTAACAGTAGATCTTTAAGAGGAGCTCTTGCAGCAGGTTACACCATAAGGACTGAAGCCAGCAGGTACCAGGACCCCACGGAAAACTTCTAACTAGCAGTATACAGTGGTGGACCGCCCCCGATGTCGGCCCGCTTCCCCATGTCACACACAGCATAAAAGGGGCAGTCCCCCATCACCATCTCAGTTCTTCCACCGGAGACCCTGGCACAGATAGAGAACAGAGAACTGAGGAGGCTGCTCAAGCTGAGGAGGTATGATGGAATAGCTGATAATGCAGAGGAACACACCAGGGGAAAGGTGCACGGGAAAGCAGCACTTGCTGCAAGAGCCTCCTCAAAGATCTACTGTTACGGTAAGTTCTTATGTAACTATACTATCTCACTTGAGGGGAGCTCTTGCAGCAGGTTACATCATAAGGACTGAATCTCAAGCAGTACAAGGACAAATCCTGATGTAGGGCACAGGAAAGGAGGCTGAAAAGCTGGTCCTCATGACAGAAGGCCCTGAAGGACAGCAATGTCCAAACTATAATGTTTATTGAAGGTGTGGACTGAGCTTCAGGTGGCAGCTGCGAAATATCTACCGCTGACATGTTTCGCAGAGATGAAAAGGAAGCAGCAACACCCTGGTGGAATGGCCTTTAACCGAGCCCAGTAAAGGCTTGTCATATTTCTGGTAACAGAACACAATACAATGAACCAACAATAGATAACGTTTGCTTAGAAATGGGTGCCCCTAAAGTTTTAGGGCAAATGAAACAAACAACTAATCAAGACTTTCTGGAATCCCGAGTATGAGTCAGATAGTAGTGGAGGGCCCGGTGACTGTCCAGAGTGAGAATGAAATCCTCCCCTCGATTAGTGTGCTCTGTATAGTAAACAGGAAGATGAATGTCCTGGTTAAGGGTGAATTAAGACATCACCTTGGGCAGCAACTTAGGACTGGTCCACAAGAACACTCGGTCCTTGTGGAAAATGAGGTAGGGCTCTTTGCACATCAGAGCCTGAAGCTCGGAAAACCTCTGAGCAGAAGTAACCAACTAAAAACAATGCTTTCCATGACAAAGCGCAGCTCGCAGTCTGCGGCTGGTTTTCAAAGGGAGGCAAGAAAATTACCATAGTAATCTTGTTTCTTCCAAAGTATTCTTCTATATTCATAACTCTGCAGTCAGACTCTAAGTAGAACTGCCAGAGACAGAACATTATGCGAATGACAGAACCTATTATTGGCTTGTGCCACTTATTCAAATTGCTGCCCTTATCAGCTGCAACGTTCCACCAACTTATCAGCTTTCTAAGGAGTCTGCAAAGCAATTTTTAACTGTAACTCTATGTATCTATCCACCACTAAAACTATACTGTCCAGGACAGTAGAAAAAACACAAATATTATCAAGCACCCAACCCCCTGAATGCCAGAATTACCTGGAAAAAGAAGGAAAGGAAAAAAGTCCACCATTGGGGTGTAAACAATGTGTGCCAGTGCTGGGACTCCATATTTAAAAGCTCAGTTAGGAGTGCAGAGGCTCTGGTTCTGAAACGGAAGGCAAGGTGGGAGAGTTATGAATATAGAAAAATACCTTGGAAGAAACAAGATTACTATGGTAAGTAATTTTTTCTTCTCACCCCAGGTATTCTTCTGTATTCCTAACTCTCGGCGGACTTCAAAGCAGTACCTTTGAAGGTGGGCACAGAACCTACTTTGGAAAGAGGCTCTGCAGGACTGCAGTGCCATACCCACCATCACTTCTGGACTGAGCGTCCGGACTATAGTGCTTAGTAAAGGTGTGTACTTTCCTCCACGTAGCTGCTTTACAGACCTCCACTAATGGAATACCTCTGGCTGCTGCTATGGTAGGAGTCGTACTCCTTGTGGAATGAGCCCTCAGCCCTGCTAGGGGCTCCTTGCCAATTTTCAAATAGCAAACTGAATGCACTGGCCAGCCTGGTGGTGCTGAGGGTTGAGATGCTGGATGCCACACCTTGCTCCACACCAGCGACCCGGGTTGGGAACAAGCCTGAGTCGTCATGGGTCGGCAGGAGGACTAGGATTGAGCATCCAGCGACTGCCCTCCTAGTCCTGGGAGATGGGGTGGGTGCATCACGCTCTGCTGGTCCCTGGGGCGCCTGGTGGTACTGCAGTTGCGCAGGTGCCAGTGGGGGGGAGCATGGAGATGTCTGCAGCGTTAGTGCGCTGGCGTACTTGCACGTCCGTGCTTCCATCGGGGGGAAAATGGCAGCACAGATCTGCAGCAACTTGATAGCCCATGTTCCACCCGACCGGCGATGATCGGAATGGTACGTGCCGGTAATGGTTCCTTGCCAGGCGCGGGGGCTATGGGGGGCCCCCCTTCACAGGCAGAGATGAGTCTGCAAGCTGGGCTTGTGGAGCTTCGGGGTCGGAGGTGGAAGGAGTGGTGGCTGGATGAAGAGCAGGACCGTGGCTGGTAAGGAGAAATGTTAAATGATAAAATAAAAACCTGAATGCACTGGACTATCCAGCAAGAAATGGACCTCCTTGAAGCTGGGTTACCTTTACCCACATCCCCATAAGTCAGGAACAACTGTTTGTCTTGTCTATGATCTCTGGTGTGTGTCATGTAGTAACTTAATGCCCTCTTGACATCCAGACTATGGTGTCTGCGCTCACCTGAACTAGTATGTTCAGTGAAAAAAACTGGCAGGGTAATGGACTGATACAAATGAAAGTCAGAGACCACCGTGGGGAGGAATTTTCTATTTGTTTGTAATACTACCTTGTCTCTGTGTTTCTATCAAAGAGAGACTAAAGGAGCTTAATATGTATACCCTCGAGAAAAGGAGAAACGGGGAGAACATGATAGAAACTTTCAAATACCTCAAGGGAATCAACAAAGTCCAAGAGGGTAGCATCTTTCAGAAAAAGAGATGTGCAGGAACAAGGGGGCACAATTTGAAGATAGAGGGGGACCGGCTTAGGGGCAATGCGAGGAAGTATTTTTTTTTACAGAGTGGGTGGTGGATGCATAGTACATCCTTCCTGAGGAGGTTGTGGGGTCAAAAACAGTGGGGGAATTCAAGAATGCATGGAATAGATGTAAAGCAATTCTTGTGGAGGGTAGGAGAAAGTAGGCTGTTGGTTAACTAGGATCTGCAGCTTATCCAATAGGTAGGAAATGGGCAGACTGGGTAGGCTAAGCTGTCATCTACCATCAAAGTCTATGTTTCTGTGGAAGGAAAGGTAGTCCTTCTCGACACACAAGGCTTAAAGCTCACTAATTCTTCTAGCTGAGGTGAAGGCAACCAGGAAAAACAGTTTTCCAAGTAATATACTTTAGGTGTGCCGAAACCATGGGTTCAAATGGAGGTCTCATGAGCTGGGCAATGCATATGTTCAGGTTCCATGCTGGTACTGGTTCCCTAACAGGTGGATGCAAATGACACAAACCTTTTCAAAATGGGATTGGATGCTAGGGAGCTGCTCCTCCCAGCAGAAATGTAAGCAGATATTGAGGCTAAATGCACTTTCAGGGATGTATGTTGCAGTCCCTGGGAGTGTAAGTAGGTAAGACAATCCAGAACAGCTGGTATCCCCACTTGAATGGGGGAGGTACCCTTGGAAGCACACCAAACAGAGAACCTTTTCCATTTTGAAGTATAGGTTTTCTTACTGGAAGGCTTCCTGTAGCCCTTCAGGATATCCAGGACACTTTGAGAGAGTTGCAATTTGAATACTCTCAAGTCCTTGAGAGTCAAACCTTGAGTCAGAGATCTGACGTTCGGGTACAGGATCCTGCCCTGATGGGAGGTCAGCAGGTTGTGCTTCCTTGGTAGATGTATTGGTTTGGCTACAGACATGGAGAGGAATAGAGGGTACCGTGGCTGTCTGGCCCAGTCTGGTGCTATCAGGACCATTGATGCAGGCTGTGACCAGAGTTTGATCAGAACTCTGAAGATGAGAGGAAAAGGGGGAAAGAGTATGGACTTCTTCCTGACCAGTTCAGTGCCAGAGCATCCAGTGGGATTGTACCCTTAGCTGGTGGTCTGCAACAAGAGGGGCAGATGGTGATTCTCGTGGGATGCAGAGAGCTATCTCTGGTGTGTTCCACCTCCTGAATACTGACTCAGTACCTGCTTGTTCATGGACCACTCGTGGTGGCCCTAGTGATTCTGTTCAGGGCATCTGGCTGAGGGTATTGTCCTTCCCTGGCACATGGATGGCCTGTAGGGAAAGGCCTTCAGTGAGTAAGCCAGACTAACAGGTTACTCACCTATAACAGTAGTTCTAGGAGTGGTATATGATGTTCATCCACACTTTTTGGCAGTTGCCTTTCCCTTTAAGACTTGCCGGAAATTTCTTCATGCTGGCTCCTCCCACCCACCTGGGTGGTAACTCCCTTGGCTACATCCCATGACGCCAGATCTCGCCCACTTGAAGCAGAGACTGTGCACCGAAGCTGGCGAGATCGGGTGGGTCCATGTGTATGATCATTATATACCACTGCTAGAAGTACAGTTACGCAAGAACTTATCATGACAGTAGATCTTCCAAGGACTGTCTCTTGCAGTAAGTCATTACTTATGGAGTATCCACCAGGTGGCGCCTGTCATACGGCAGCTTCTTCCAGCAGTCTTCCATGGGGCTGCCACATGACATCACTTCCTTTGGATGTATATAAGAGTGGGCAGGCCAAAGTACTCTCTGTTCACCAGTGGCTTCAGCGAGCACGGCCTGGACCGAGGTAAAGGAGGACCAGAAAACAAAGAACAGCGATCCCATTAACATCCTGAGTTGCAAAATTCGAGGCAACAAGGCAGGGGACGGAGGATGGGGACATGCTGCAAGAGACAGTACTCGGAAGATCTACTGTTATGGTAACTTCTTACGGAACTGTACTATCTTCTACGGACTGGTCTCTTGCAGTAAGTCATTACTTATGGGAGATTACCAAGCAGTAAAATCCAAATGGGAGGAAAGAGAAGGCTGGAAGCTGGGCAGAGGCATGCCTGACGGTCGAGCCAGTGCAAAACCCAGCTATCCACGATGCCAAAGCTAACTTCACAGAAATATGTCAAATGCAACGCACTCTGCTCTGGCAGAGAGGCCAAAAGGGGAGGACAGTATGTATGATATTTAATAGAAATGTCAACTCTAACCTCTTCAGTGCAGGCAGATAGGCCAATGGTTAGACGAAGACAACTGGCATGAAATCGAAGAGAAATGTCAACTCAAACCACTCCCGCTCAGGCAGACTGGCTCAAAGGTGGGTGAGGACAGCATGCAGGAGGCATGATGTATAATGAACTCTAGGTGGCAGCGATTCATCCTGACGAGGCAGAGGTTGACAGGCTCTCGCATAAAGTAAAATCCAGTAGAAAGACAAGTAGAGCGGATCAGAAAGCAGAAAGAGGAGCACCAGGGAAAAAAACATCCCGGATGGTCAGAGGAAGGAACAACTGAAGGGCTCCAGCAGGGAGAGTAGCAAGAGTTCCAATCAGATCTGCATGGAGGAGCGAAGTGTCCAGTCCAGGAGCAAGCCTCCAAGAAAAGGTAAAGAGATCCCCAGGAGCCTCCGAGGCCTGCAAGAGGAGGCGGGGGGAACCCTGAAAAGCGGTTGAAGGCACAGAAGCGGGTCCCACCCCGCGTGAGGGACGGGCATGCCACGGAGGGACAGACTGAGCCGCCCCCATGGACACCCTACCGCAGTCCTGAGAGGCACCCTGGTGGGGGGCGGCATAAAGCAGCCCGCCTGGGGCGCATAGGGGTGAGACCTGGGGACGTGACAGAGGTCCTGAACAGATGGGAGAGTATGCCCCAAAGCCTGAAGGGAATCCAGGATGGACTGAGCACCAGGTCCAAGCAGCAGGTTCCCAGAAAAAGGGGCATCAGCAACCGACAGCCAGACGACAAACCCGAAACCCGCAGCCCGGCGAAGCACCGAAGGGCGACACGAGAGGCAGGTCGATGCATCAACTGCATCGAAGCACGCATGGAGCAGGTGACGGGAAAGGGAGGGCATGGCAGACAGCGGCTAAGCTGATCAGGGCCACGAGGGGCTGGCGGACCGAAGCAGGACGGACTAAATGTGGAAAGAGTGCATGAAAATATGCAGGAACTGGGCATGGACAACCATGGCAGGCTCCTCGGAACATCAAGGTAGGCAGACATGTCCTGATGAAAGGAGTCCTGATCTGCAGCAGGGAAGCCAAAAGTGTACTGGCTCTGCAGCAAGAGCTCCATCAAGGAGGGATCCAGGAGAGAGGAAGGATCAGGGGGTGCAGGTGGGGCGGCCTCCAAAAAGGAGGACGCGGACGGAGGGGAACCAAGGTCTCCATGGTCCAAGAGGTCCCCGCCAGGAACATCCCCCATCCCGGAATCCCCTTAAACAAGTCCACATAAATGGGAGAAGGAGGGGACCAGGCAGGAAGCGCTGAATCCGGGCGCAGGCACCAGGGCGGGGGGAGGGAGTGGGGGGAGGACGGACCCTGGCACATGGACTGTAGGACCTCCAGCACAATGCAGGTGATGCCCGGCACTTGTGATGGGGGGAGGTCCAGAAACAGAGGGCGGCACTGGGAGGGCGGCGAGCCATCCTGGGAACCGCTGAATAGTGGGGGAAGGCACTCCGACCCTTGTGGTCCAAAACAGTTTTTTCGTGTTTTTATAATGTTAATGTCACATCACAGTACATTACGTTTACCTGTTCACCTAGGTTGACTCATCATTGTATCCTGTATGAGAAATTGGGTTGTCTACCCTTTAGTGCCTTTTTAAACATAGGTCTTTAACTTTTTGCACAAGATTCAAACAAGCCTCATGCCAGATAGTGTTGCTAGTTTGTTCCCGTCTCCGTGTCTACTGTTACAACTAGAAATAGTAAAAGAAAGGTGTTTAAACTACTTCGGATTAGAACAAATTTTATGAAGAATTCGATTCAATTTGAATTGATGATACAGTATAACCAATTACCAAATAATATAACGACTTGTTGTACTGTGTCTGGTTTTAAATGTTCACTTGAACATAAATTTTTGTCTGAGGTTGTTTGTAATTGTTTTTAATGTTTTGATTAAATTATATGTTTTTGTTGTTTGTGTTTATGTCAAAATGTTGTTTTTTCGTGTTTTTATAATGTTAATGTCACTGGACATCTGTGAAAACAGGCATTTTTTGTTCACAGATTTTTCAGTATAAAATAAAAATGAAATGAAATGAGGTTCACACTTGGACAGCAGGAAACTGCAAAGGTGAGGATGTTCAGTGGCAAACCCAACCAACTCCTATTTTGTAAGATCCTTAAACCACTCCACTATTTTCAATGGTGATTGAGAATTTTTACAACTGATCTGTCTGAAGGATAGCTGGTGGAACCACAAATAAAAATGTATAAAAAACAGCGACTGGGAAGGGGGACAAAAAGGAAGAGAGAGAGAGAGAGAGAGTGTGTGTGTCTGCTAAAGCAATCTACAACCCTACTTGAATTGCTACACAAAGCTTGCCTGCTACTACTGAAAATAAATTTGTTTAAACAGTTACTGCTAGATGAATATAACAGGTTACATGGTATGCACACCAGTGGCAGCGTGTACACAACTGTGGCAGTGTGTGAACAACAGTGGCATAGAGCACAGTGTGCACAACAGTGATAGAGTGTGTACAACAGTGGTGAAGTGTACACAACAGCAGTAGAATCTGCATGACAGTAGTAGAGTGTGAAGAACAGTGGCGATGTGTGCACAACAGTGGCAGTGTGTACACAACAATGGCTGTGTGTGTATAACAGCAGCACAGTTTGTACAAAAGTAGCACAGTGTGCATGAAAGTGGCAGTGTGTGTACAATAATGGTAGTGTGCCACAACACTGGTAGAGTGCACAACAGTGGCAAAGTGTGTACAGCAGTAGTAGAGTGTGCACAACAGTGGTAGAATCTGCATAACAGTGGCATTGTGTGTGTGTGCAACAGTGGCAGAGTGTGTGCAATAGTGGTGGAGTGCCACAACAGTGGTAGTGTATGCACAACAGTAACAGTATGTGTACAACAGTGGCACAGTACGTACAACAGTGGTGAAGTATACACAACAGCAGTACTCTGCATGACAGTGGTAGAGTGTGAACGACAGTGGAAGACTGTTCTCAACAGTGGTAGTGTGTGTATAACAATAGCACAGTGTGTACAACAGTAGCACAGTGTGCATGAAAGTGGCAAGTGTGTACAATAGTGGTAGAGTGCCACAACAGTGGCAAAGTGTGTACTGTAGTGGTGGAGTGTGAACAGTGGTACTGTGTGGCACAACAGTGGCAGAGTGTACAACAGTAGTGAAGTGTGCATGACAGTGGTAGAGTGTGCACAACAGTGGCAAAGTGTGTACAACAGTGGAGGAGTGTTTACTACAGTGGTGGAGTGTCAACTGTGGTATAGTGTGCACAACAGTGGCACTGTTGCACAACAATGGTAGCGTGTGTACAATAGTGGCAGAGCATGTACAGTGGTAGTGTATGCACAACAGTGGTAGTATGTGCACAATAGTGGTCATGGGTCCACAACAGTGATAGAATATGCACAACAGTAGTAGTGTGTGCAAAAGTATGGATAACAGTGACAGTGTGCACAACAGTGGTGGAGTGTGAGCTAAAGTGGTAGAGTGTGCACAAAAATAGCATTTTTTAATTTTATTTATGATTCCCAGTTTTGGTCACATCCTGTGCCCCAATATGCGCGATGCATTTGAGGCATCCTCCGCTGCTTTGCTGCCCAGCCGCCTGCACTGCCTTGGACCTCCACCTGGGGTCAGTGGAACTATGGTGGGCGACGGGTGCCCTCCCCAGGAAAGGAGAGCTGCCTTTCGGCTGCTCGATCTTGCTCCGACCCTCCCCCCGGCTGGCACCAGACGACTCTGGCTGGTTCCCGAACCCGGGTCGCCGGTGTGATGCGAGGTAAGGCATCCAGCACTTCAGCCCTCAGCGCCACCGGCCCAGCAAATGGCAAAATGTGCCCAAAAATGGTGAGGTGTGCACAAGCCTTAAATCAGACATTCTTAATCAGCACCAAGCTCCTGATGTCTGGTACCTGTCACCCTAAGATCCACTTCCTGGATCTGTGTGGGTGGCTGTTTGTGTTTGTCTGTAGATTAGTGTTTGTGGATTTTCATGTTTTTCTGCTTGGAATAACAAAGCCATTCTTGCACACATCTGTGAAAGTCTCCTGGACTGAATTTCTGCAAAACATCACCACCAGGTATCAGCATTTTCAGACTAGCAACTAAGCCTGACAAACTCTTTGATGCTGGGTCCTACAATGAATCCACACTTTCATCAGACCTGCTCGTAAACAATCTGTGCTCATCTCTGAGGGCTATTTAGCACCCACTTTGAAGAACAAAGGAAAGATACAGACAAAACGTTTCCACATCCTGCATAAGTCCAGGCTACAGATCACCACCTTCAGGAATTTCTGCAAAACATCACCACCAGGTATCAGGATTTTCATTTAAAATCAACTTTTTGGAAGCCATTCAAAGCAAAACACAACTCCCTGTTCACTACTAGGCTACACAGCCTGATGCACATTTTGTCGGCGATCCTCGATTCGAGGATTATCTCTACCATGGTTCACTGATGGGTCCTGAGGTGGCTCAGTAATCCAATCCTAGAGCCACAGATTCGTTCGCAGAAACTGCAGATGTTTCCATGTGGGAGAGCTGTCCGCTGGCTGGGGTTTCTTTCCCTTTCCTTCCTACGCTCTCTCTTTTCGGCTTGGAGGGCAAAGCGTTTCTCTTCAAAGCAGGCCCCCGCTTGATGGAGGTTCTGGCGCCACTGAAATCGGTTGGTGGACAGCTCCTCCCAGCTCGTGATGTCCATATCTGTTTTCCTCAGGTGTGCCTTCAGTGTGTCTTTGTAATGTTTCCTTTGACCACCACAAGATCTCTGGCCATGACTGAGCTGGGAGTATAAAATTTGTTTGGGGAGTCGAGAGTCTGGCATCCATACACAGTGTCCAGTCCAGCGGAATTGATGTCTGAAGATCAGTGCCTCAATGCTGGTGACATTGACCTCAGCGAGAACACGGACATTAGTGTGGTAGTCTTCCCACTTGATGCGGAGTATTTTCCGGAGACATCGTTGGTGGTACCTCTCCAGGCTCTTTAGATGATGTCGGTAAGTCACCCAAGTTTCACATCCATAAAGAAGGGTAGGGATGATAACCGAACTGTATACCTGGATCTTGGTGTCCTTTCATATGTCATGATCAGTGAAGACGTGCCAAAGCAGTTTCCCAAACGAGGTACTATCGCAATGGATCCTGTGCTGAATATCATCGTTGATGTTCGCTGTTAGGGAGAGGTTGCTACCAAGGTAAGGGAAGTGCTCAACTGTCTCCAGGGTCTGCCCCTCGATGATGAATTGTGGAGGGTCATTTACAAGGCCTTGATCAGGCTGATAGAGCACCTTGGTCTTCCTGATGTTGTGTGAGAGTCCCAGACTTTGGTAAGCTTCCGCAAAGAGATCTGGCGCAGACTGGAGGTCGCTCCTGGTGTGTGCAAGGATGGCACAGTCATCAGTGTACTGAAGGTCAATGACGGATGCCTTGCAAACTTTGGTCTTTAAATGGAGACGTCCAAGATTAAAGAGCCCTCCATCCATTCTGTATTCAGTGTCAATTCCAGTGGGAAGGCGGTCTCTGATGAGGACTAAGATGACTGCTAGGAAGATAGAGAACAAGGCTGGAGCGATGACACACCCTTGTTTGACCCCAGTTTGGATGACTAACGGGTCTGTCTTTGAACCACTGTGGAGAACACTAGCAGCATCTGGTCATGCAGAAGCCTCTAGACCTCAATGAATTTTGTAGGGCAGCCAAATCTGGCCAGCACCTTCCACAAGGCTTCACAATTGATGGGAGTTGAAGGCCTTTGTCAGGTTGATGAAAGCCATGTACAGGTCCTGATGTTGTTCCCAGACACTTTTCTTGGATCTGTCTGGCAACGAAGATCATGTTGGTTGTCCCGCGGGATGGTCTGAATCCACACAGATTCCAGGAGGACCTCTTTGGCAATGGAAAGGAGAGTGTTCAGAAGAATACGGGCAAGGATATTCCCTGTGGTGGAGAGTAAGGCAATGCCTCAATAATTTCCACACATCGACTTGTCTCCCTTCTTGAAGATGGTAACAATGTCGGCATTACTCAAGTCCTCTGAAATCTCCTCATTGTTCCAAATTCGGAGAATAAGTTCGTGGAGCTTTAGTACCAGTTCCTTGCCCCCAGCCTTGTAGACTTCAGCCAGTATGCCATCTGGTCCCGCAGCTTTGTTGTTTTTGGCCAGCTTGATGGCATGTCTTACTTCTTTGATGGTAGGAGGGTTGGCAACAGATTCTGTTTCAGGGTGTTGAGGGACAGAATTGATAGTGACATCTGTCACAGATGACTCGTGGTTCAGGAGTGTCTCAAAATGCTCCTTCCATCTAGTTTGAATGCTTTCATTTCCCTTTAGGAGCATCAAGCCATCCTGATATTGGAGGGGAGTGGGACCATGGGAGCTTGGACCATAAATGGCCCTTGTAGCTTGGAAGAAGTTTCACATGTCATGATTGTCAAAATAGAGCTGGATCTCCTTGGCCTTGTCTTCCTACCATTTGTTTTGATGTCTCAGATCTTCCTTTGAGCTTCTGCCTTGAGCTGCTGGTATGACTTTCTTTTGCTGGCATAAAATGTCATCTTGCCATGTGCAGTGAGCTCTTCTTTTCCGGTTGAGCAGGTCTTGAATCTTGTTATCATTTTCATCAAACCAGTCCTGGTGATGCTGAGGGATACAGCCAATAGATTCAGCACATGCCGAGTGGATGGTGGTCTTGAACTCCTTCCAGTATCTCTCAATGTTAACATCAGCTGTGGGCATGGCAGAGAGCCTTGCTTGGAGACGTTGCTGGAAGTCCTCTTGAACCACTGGGTCTTGGAGGGACTTGTTGCTGAATTTCCTTTGCATTGATTTTGGATGCCTTCGATGTTTCTGAGTGAGTTGGATGTTCATGACAGATCTGACAAGACGATGGTCTGTCCAGCAGTCATCAACTCCTCGCGTGGCCCTCGTGATGTAGACATCCTTTCAATCACGGGTTCTGACAAAGACGTAGTCAAGGAGGTGCCAGTGCTTGGATTGAGGGTGTCTCCAGTCTTATACTTGTCGCTCCGTCTAGAGATGGTGTTCGTGATGACCAGGCCATGCTATGCACATTTGTTGAGGAGTAGGATGCCACTCGAGTTTGTCTTTCCTACTCCCACCTTCCCGATACCATTCCAGAGATCTAAATCACGCTTGACTCTGGCACTGAAGTCACCAAGGAGAATGATCTTGTCTTCTTTAGGGGTGTTGGTCAGAACTCTGTCAAGGTTGGAACAGAACTGTTCCTTGACATCCTTGTCAGCATTAAGTGTCGGGGCGTATGCACTGATGACAGTGGCATGCTGACTTTTGCTGAGCTTAAGACGAAGGGTCATAAGACATTCGTTGATGCCAATGGGGAGCTCTGTAAGCTGGTTGATTAGCTTGTTCTTGATGGCAAAGTCAATGCTGTGAATGCGTCTGTCTTCAGCAGGCTTCCCATTCCAGAAAAAGATGAAACCTCCACCCTCTTCTCTGAACTGGCCTTCATCTGGTTGTCTTGTCTCACTTAGGGCAACAATATCAATATTACATCTTGCAAATTCCCTGGTGATGATAGCAGTTCTTTCTGGTTGTTCACTATACTGGTTGTCCATCAGAGTATGAACGTTCCATGTCGAAAAAATCATTGTCTGTTTCTTGTTTCGACCGCAGACAGTGTGATCCCGCTGGAAGCGGCTATCCAGCCAGGAGAAGGTGAGACAGCCTAGGTTTAGGGCACCTTTTGTAGCCCCCTCCCCATGAGGGGTGAGCAGAGTGCGTGTGTCAGTTCGCTGCCTGACAAACAAGCGGACTGGCGAAAGCCTGTGAAGGTGCCCCTAGGAACCTCCTGCTCACTCCAGCATTCAACCGCCGACCAGGACACCTCAGCGCACGAGCAGACTTGGGGAAAGCCTGTAGAGGTAAATGCTGCTCCCCCCCTCACAGCACTCTTGTTGTAGGTGCCTTAATTTGGCAGACAGTCACCAATAGACTCTGCTGCAAGAGCACACTGCATCGTTCTGCTGGATTTGGGACTTTTACTTTAAGGGCTGCTTTAGACTGTAATGTAACTGTGATTTTCTGCATTTGTACTGCTTGCTGGGTAGGGATATCGTGACTTAGGCACTGAATTCTACGGTGGGGAACTGTGATATTGCTGCTGCTAATTCATTGTTTGCAACGGAATGTTACCTGAACAGTTTCTGGCTTAGACACTGTTGTTTCTCCCTCTTTCTCTCTGCTGCCTCACGACGGTCGCATATGCGCTGCAGCATCTGTCAGCACCTTTGTTCTCCTTCCCCCCAGAGGCCTGTAAGGTGATTCCCTCTTTGTTCTCTCCCCTCTTCAAGGCGCACCTAGGAACTCCCTGCTCACTCCAGCATTCGACCGACGACCAGGAGCCTCAGCACAGGAGCGGACTTGGGAAAACCTGTAAAGTAAAGGTTGCTCCTCCTCACAGCACTCTTGTTGTGGGTGTTTTCCCTTTGACTTTAAATCCGACTCCCGCCCCTCCACTAGCCAACCCCCCATCCTAAGGTAGGCCCTTTTTACTGACATTTCTAGATCACGTGATAAGTCATGTGACCTCTCGTGGCTGTAAATATCTGAATCTCCCTTAGAAGGTCATCATTCCTGACCACTAGAGTCAGGCTTGTACCTTTATTTCTTTCCCGCTGTACCTGCCCCCCGGCTCTTCCTCCTCTCAAGTTTTCCTCCGACTGCACCATTTTAGTGTCTCCTGGCTCCTTCCTGCTTGGGTCTTGAACCCTGCACCTCTCAAACCAGAGTCGGGAACCCTACCGGAGCGCTATACAAAATTTTAAACAACATGACCATCTTGCAAATAGGACATTTCGTCCTAATGATGTGAAAACTGACCATCTACTATACTGTATACAAAGAAAGGTTTTTACTACTACTATAGTGCCTGTCCACTTTATCCCCTCTACCTAAAATACTTCTACCTAAAATCACTCACTCCTTTCTCACTATAGACCCCCGTTGGTGCTTCTTTCTCATCCTAGGCTTTATGCCTTCCTTCTCGCTCATTACACCACTCACCTCGGACGCCTCATAGCTGCCCGCGCCCACCACGCCTTTACTGTAACAAGTGGCACCTCCTGCCAGCCCCCTCATGTCTTCCACACCTTACCCCTTGTTAAACTCACTGCCCCCTGCTCCTGTTATCCCCCATACCCTCTTAGCTCATTCCTTACGCTCTCTTCCCACCCCATTGCTGTCCTACAATCTCCCCCAACTGCGTTAACCAAACTAAAATTAAATTACTTAAGGCTGCCCTCCTCCACCATACCATCTTCCTTCTACTCCTATTGGGTAATGTTCACCCCAACCCCGGACCACCCCGTTCAGGCCCCTTCAGCCGTGGCAGTCAAGTGGACTATTAATTGCCTCCCTCAACATCTGCAGTTTACAGAAGAAGTTCACCTCCCTCCAAGGCTGGCTGGCCCAGCATTCTCCGGATATTCTGGCCCTTACTGGAGGCTGGCTCTCCAAAGACACCCCCAACTCAGCCGTCGTCTTAAATGGCTACTCCATTTTCCGGGCTGATAGACACATGAAACGGGGAAGCGGTTGCGCTCTGTACATAAAAGACTCCCTACAAGCCCAACCTGTCTCCCTCCCACGGCGCCCAAATACTCACTGTCAAACTGCTTCTTGGAAACCTCGGAAAAACCTTCTACCTCTTAGTTGCCTATATCCCGCCATGCAACCGAAGACTTGCATTTGCAGCAGTCACAACCGGTATTTCGCAACTTCCCTCCAAAAGAGAAGTTATCGCGTAGGGGATTTCAGTATCAACTGGCTATCCCCCTCCTCCTCCCCCCACTTCAAGGACTCCACCTCAACCTTGGATCTCATCCAAGTTGTCCAGTCTCCTACCAGACTTAATAACAAAAGGGGCACTTCGACACTGCTGGACCTCATCTTCACCAACAGGCCCAAAAATCTCTCCCAGGTCAAGGTTCTCCCTGATACTCTCAGCGACCATTCCACTGTTACATGCTGGTGGTCTAATAAGGCCCCTATTACACCCCTATACCCTCCTTTCAGAGGTGCCTAAAACAGTTCCTTCCCGGCTCAAATCCCACCTCTGGGCCTGTGACTGGTCCTCTACGGATGCCGCCCAGTGTGTAGACACCGCCCTTTCCTATTTCATCTCCATTTTCAATACCGCCTGTGACATCTCTGCCCCTTCTATAATCATTTTGCAAAAAACTGAGACACCCCCTGGATCTCCCAGGCTCTACTTGACCTGATGCTCCACCGGACAATCTCTGGTATAAAGCCCTGGAATCTCGGCTACCCCAGGACAGGCAGCTCTATAGAGAGGCCAGGAACAAATGCACCTGGGCTATCCGCCAAGTCAAGGCTGCTTACTATCACCAAGCCCTCACCTCCACCTGAAGCTCGGGTCGCAATTTCTGGAAAAATATAAAGGAACTCAGTGGGAAAGTGGTATCCCCCCCCCCAAACTCTCTGTTGATGGCTCCATTATTCAAGACCCATTGGCCATTTCGAACACCCTCAATGACATCTTCTCCGACCTTAGTAGCGTCCTTCCACCCAACTTCTTTGACCTCCCCCAGAACATCCACCTGCTCCCAGACTCCGGGATAATATCCCCCCTTTCCATTTTTGGATCACATTTACCCATGACGCCAAGAGATACCTTTCCAAAATACTGGGCAAGCCTCGCTACAGTGGAGACTCCCTGGACTTAAAACTCCTTCTCCTCACCCTTGATGAGGTTCCTTACCTGCTTACCAAAATACTAAATATGTCACCCTATCTGGGCTAATTCCCATCTCTCTGGAAATTTACTGTAATAACCCCCATTCTAAAAAGTGGTGACCGCTCCACCCCCAATAACTATTGTCCCATTTCTATTCTGCCCCCACTCTCTAAGGCTCTACAAAAAATCGTATCTAACCAGCTTACAGACTATCTGTCAAAACAGAACCTGCTGTGCCCTGAGCAACACGGCTTCTGTAGGGGCCACAGCACCACTACAGCCCTCCCTTAATATACCTCCTACATACACCAAGCCCTCAAACGTGGACACATAGTTGGGTCAGTCCACGCCGACCTAACCAAGGTGTTCGACACCATCAACCACGCCTTGCTACTCAATTCCTTACCATCAATGGGTCTCTCCTGGGAGACTGTATCCTGGTTCTCTGACTACCTCTGGCAGAACCCATCAAGTCAAGATTGGCACTACCCTGTCTGCCAGCCATTCTGTCCTCTCTGGAGTTCCTCAAGGCTCTATACTCGGTCCCTTCCTCTTTAGTCTTTTTCTTAACTCCCTCCCCAGTTCCTGCTCCGGAAAAGTGCTGTTTTATGCCGACGACGTAGTCATCTTCAGGAGCCCTCCCCACCACCTCACTCTCCAATGCTATTTCTAGGACCTTTTCTCCGAAGTCGAATGATGGTTTAGGACCAACAGGCTAATCCTAAACTATAAAAAAAAAAATAAATGATCTTTGCTCACCACCAGAACCCTCACTCAGACTCCCACTTGAGCATCCTTAACTCTCTAGGAACCCCTCTAGAGCATGTTTCTGCCTTCAAATACCTGGGTATAACCCTTGACACATCCCTCACCTACCATACTCATATCAACTCCTATCCGCCCTCAATTCCAGGCTCAGTCTCAAGTACTGCCTCGCCCCTGAAACTATCCGCCTAGCAGTATCCTTCTTGGTTCTCTCGCTGCTGGACTACGATATAGTAATATACGGCTCCGCTGACCAGACATCCCTACACTGTATCAAAACTACTTTGAATAAAGCATGTCGTCTGGTCGCTGGTTGTGACAGACATACCCACATCTGTGATCTACACAGACTTACCAACTGGTAAACTTCGATGGGAGGCTTAAGTATCACACCTGTCTTCTCGCAAAGAAAATACTACTCAAACAAGCTCCCCCAGGACTTCACTCCCTTATCCAACCTGCCCTCCCTTGCAGAACCTCTAGAAGCGCCACCAAGTTCTCCCTCAATGTTCCCCGCTGTAGGACTTTCCTGCGCCAAAGGGCTTTCCTCCATCATGCCCCCCTCTGGCTCAATGGCCTCACTGCCTCCTTCTCACTTGAACCCAAACTTGTCCTCTTTAAAACCAACCTTAAAAACTGACTCCTTGAGCTCTCATCCTGTGACTGCACCTAGCCCTCTCCCTTTCCTGCTTCTTTTGAGGACCCTCTCTGGGCCACTATGCTTTGCCTTTCTGTGGTGTCTCACAACTTAACGCTGGGTCAACCTACTTTATCCTAGATTGTATCTAATAACTCTGTAATGCTGGGTATACCATACCCTAGATTGTCTTATTTCACTAAATTGTGTGTACTCATGTTAACCTCTGTATTACTGACATGGAACCTTTGCAAAGGAATCTATGACTCAAAGGTTGTAATTCCGATTGTGTAATAAATAAATAAGAATTGAAGGGGCTGTCACTTATGTTTTTTTACAGAAAATGAGTGTCTATACTTTAAGGGGCTTTTCTGCAGGGGTGGGCCTGCTACTGGCACTAGTCCTTGCAGCAAACATTTCACTGGAGGAACCTAGATAGGAGGATAAGCTCTATGATGGGACATCCTTCAAATACTCCAACCTCCTGCTTAGCTCTAAATGACTCACCCCTGGACTTTGGTTTTGGAAGCTTTTACGGACTGCAAGACTAGGGTACTATCTACGCTTCCAATCTTTCCATGGAACTAAGAGACACAGGTAGTGGCTGAAATATGAAGTGCTTAGTTATGACTACACTTACTTAGACTTGCAAGGTCGGGCGATGCTGAAAGGTACCCTGGACCTAATCCAGTACAAACCTGTCCATCACTTCTCAGTGGAGCGCGGCCAAGGGATGAACATGGCACATATGAACATCAAGTCTTATGGCTCATTCTGTGGAACTGGAAGCATGGGTGACAGAATATTCCCCTGACATACCTGGGCCCAGCGGAGGCGTGGTTGAGCCGAATATTCTGGACACCATGTGGCTAATAAATAGCTAATGAACTTCTATGTAGGGATTGCTACTCCTCCGGGGGTCATCCTGTACGCCAAGGATCACGTAACAATAACTGCCCAGCCTATGGACATAACTGGTTCTTTGGAGGCCCTTCGTGCAGTTCTGACTCTTGGTAACAGCAAAAAAATCAATCTGGTATGTGTCTACAACCCACCCAAAAGCGGCATCACTGGCTTAACTAACCTTATGGATCACCTGGCATCACATAAGGTAACAGGAGAACTCCTCCTCATGGGGGATTTCAACCTGGACTGGACTGGGAAATACTCGGGATTGTATGATGCCACGCTCAGCAAGCCATCCTGACGGAGGCGGTCACAACTCCCTCCTGGACTGGACTGCCACAGACAGAGCTCACCATATTCAAGGCTCGGGCACTCTATCCGATGCCATCAGTGACTATACCCCAGTTTATTGCATATGAAGGGCACACATCCCAAAGCCTCTCTCCAGAGAAATACACTTTCGGGACTTTTCTAAAATTAACAGCTGCAAAAGCTGCATGCAGATCTCCACCACACCGACTGGTCCCCAATATACCAGGCAGATGATGTTGACATTGCTCTATCCTACCTTGTAACCACCTACAGGAATCTCAAAATAAGCACCTTCCCAAGAAAGAAGGAAGGTCAGTACAACAACAAGATGGGTGAATAGTGAGATCCTGACCAGTATGAGGAGCAGGGACAAGACCTGGGTTGCTGCAAAGAAGCATCCAACAAGCTGACTGGAATGAATATTATAGGCAGAGAAACACATGCAAGAGAGAAATTCAGGCAGTAAAAGGGCTTACACTCTTAAGCTACTACAGAAATCAGCCAATGATGACGTGGTATCTGGAACCATATTAAGACTTTCTTGGACAAGGTGGATGCTCAATGATCACTGATATGACAGTGAATGGTGCCAACTGCAATAACACCTGTACCACGATGCGTAAACACCCACTTCGATCTCTCAGACTATGAGAGGCTGACCAGTCAACCTTCTGTCTCTCCAACTGTGTCCCCAGCCCAGGCCTTCACTTCACTTAGTTTTAAGCAGGTCACCACACTTGAGGTTCTGAGACTTTTGGAAACTACCTGAGCATGGATCAGCAGGATCAGATGGCCTACTACCAAGAATTTAAACTAGCAGCCCCTGTTATAGTGGTAAGCGCGAGTTGCCAGGATCTACAACCTTTCCATCAGTACACGGAAGTACCGCCTCACTGATAGCACAAGTCGTCCTCATCCATAAGAAAGGGGACACAAAAGACATGAACTATCGCCCAATTACAATATGATCAGCACTAAACAAAATTCTTGAAAAACTAGCTGCCGACAGGTCCGGACTACTTTCAACAAAACACCCTTCTCACCCTGCCCAACATGGCTTCAGGAAGGGGCATAAATGCGACAACGCTCATCAAACTCACTAATGGCATCAAGCTATCAACAGATAAAGGGCTATACACGGAGCAATTTTCGTGGATTTAACTAAAAGCGTTGACCTAGTGAATCACACATTGTTACTAGATCATGATCACAGTTGGATTCTCCCGGCTCCTAAACATGGTTTAGCAGTTACCTATCTGGCAGGCACAATTTGTTCAGATTGACAACTGCAAATCTGATTTCTCTCCTACCAGCATTGGTGTACCACAAGGCTCAATTCTGGACCACTACTTTTCTCACTGTTTGTGAATAGGCTGCCTCAAATGTCGAGCACTAGCTCTACCATCTTATACTGGATGATATGGTGTTATACACCATCACCAAGGACACTGCTTCCATTAATGTCACACTTGAGTCGGACTTTGTCTGCCTACGTGAGGTAGTTCAAAACAAACTTCTGAATACCAAAAATGGTGGCAATGCTGTTTGGATCAGCACCAAGGGTCAAAGCTAGCTCTGCAACACTAGCCATACATGGCTCGGATGGCTCACTCCTGGATTTGGTGGACTCTTTCAGATACCGGGTATAACCCTCGACCCTTCACTGGATTTCAGCCTCCATATCACTAATGCTTGTAAGGCAGGCAATATCAAGCTGTGGCTGGCCTACAAAGTCAGACATCCTTAGACTCTAAGGCAAAATTAGCTACTCGCACAGGGGTACTGAATCCAGCCTAACTTATGGAATCACTTCCTATAAAGGCGAACAAGGGGCTATTGCAGAAGTGGAACACCTGTTATAATAGTATCTGTTGCTATGAGTCAGTACCTAAGGCACCCACGCTGCATACTTTACTCCAGTCTGGGCTGGCTCGCTCCACCTCTCACCAAGTCTATACCACAGAATGCACAACTGACAGTATTATCCGAACTGGAACACCAATGTCCTTGCATGCCTGATGAACCGGCCCACCAGACTTACCCGCTGAGATCTATCGAAAAGTCACTCCTTAATACACCCAAATGTGCCACCAGGATGGGTGAGCAGGCATTTGCGATGTCTGCCTCAAAGCTATAGAATTCCCTGCCTTCAACTGTGCGGCACTCCACTACACACCTGATCTTTAAAAATGAGCTCTGTGCCTGCCTCCTGGCCTCTGACAGATGCATTTGTGACTTAACCCCTGGGGAGGACACCTAGTTAGGCTTCATTTGTATATCCCTTCAGCACTTATTTAGGCACTTATCACTCTTGCCGCTTTTAAATAGCAGGCAAGGACAGGCTGTGAAGTATCCCACCGCGAGACAGACTGTAATAGTTTCTCTATTTACTTATACCCAGGGCCCCTACTTTTCTGCGGCACAGTGGGACCAAGTTCTGCGGCAAGACTACTATTTGCCGCAGAACTTCCGCGGTGGTGGTTTGTAATTTCTGCAGAAGTTCTGCGGCACTAACAAACTACCACATCACAGTGTCCGCTTGTCATCCTGACTTCACTTTCATGGCAGTGGTTATAGCAATCAGGATGGTGGAAAGCACAGTAACACTAGTTCAAAAAATAACAGACTTACAAAAATAATTTTATGCCTAAAAGAGCAAAACAAATGTCTCTCCCTTAAGGTCCTTGCCAGTTGCATAAATGACATATGTAGAGGGGATCTTATGTGATAAATAAGGTATTTCTATATGCATGCTATCTATCTCACTAATGAGGTTTTCACTGTCTATCACTTATATATTTGTATGTGCTTTCTACACCACTCATGAGGTTCCCACTGTGCATCACTTATATATTTATATGCAATCTGCAACATACATACAAGTGTGTGTGTGTGTGGTGAGAGAGACAGAGATACTGTATGTATATGTGTGTGTGTGTGTGTGTGTATATATATATATATATTTTTTTTAAATTTCCATGAACTTGTATCCTCATTCTTACAGGTCCCATTGGAAATAGAATAGAGGAGTTATTGCAAAACTCATTTTCATGTCAACCTGCTTACCCTGACACACTGTAACGCCATCAGGCCATGACATGCATGTGAACCCATTGTGAGATAGAACTCTCGGCCCATCACAATGTGTCCACCATGTGACAGAACACTGCACCATACCTTCCCAGGCTCCGAGCAGTGATGTGTTCCATCAATCCTTGTGCTGCCCAGCCAGCTCCCAGAGCTAATCTCTGAACCTGAGTTGCCGCGCGGAAGCACAGCATGCTACCCTCTGGCCCAACAGCTGTCCCTGCACACAATATTTCTTCATAACTTTTTGGTGATTCTATCATCCAGTGACAATATGTAATCAATAACCCTGGCAAAAATGCTTACAGTGCAATTATTTATTTAACAGGTCTATTTTTTCAACAGGTCTACACATTATTATATTCCACTTTTCTGGGCATAATTACTTAATTTTTCTTAAAAATGACAGTTAAATTCATTTTACCAGTTATTCATTTCAAATGGCATCTCTATACTTAAAGGCACAAATAGGTTTGTACAAAGTGAGGTATGGACTTAACAAGTCTGTGCTATTGACAAGGTTTTGTTTAAGTTGGTCCTAGCACAGTACTGTAAGAATTATATTAGGCTGTAGTGCAGGTTGAGCAAATATCACCATGCATGATGTGCTGTGCCACCATCTCTGGCAGTGGGAGCTGTGGTAGATAAGTGACTGTTCATTTCTGTTGCAGAATGCAGCCATTTCGTTAGTTAATGTATGATGGTATAGCAATGATAACATCACATTCTGAGCATATAGGGGGGTTTTGGATATACAAAAAGGGGAAGGGAACCAGATTCTATGGATAAACAGAAATATTAATAAAAAAATCACCAAGAAGAGTGAATTCTACGGCACCATGAAGTTCTCTGATAGATTGCAAGTTCTCGCAAAATTCTGCGGCCACTGGAATTCTAGAGACCTACTATACCATATGGTCTATCTCTGAAACTGTAGTGTGTATTCCCTGTATCTATGGATAGCCTAGTGTAACGTCTAATTTCTCCTGTACAGTAGGTATTACTGTGCCTGTCTATACTGTAATGTGTTTGACCTAAGTCTGTATTATGTAATAGTAACCACTGTGATGTGATGTGCTTTTACCCATGTCTGTAACTCTCCCCGGTCATGATTGAAAATAGGCAATTTCTTTGTCTAGAGCACTTACCCAGTAATCAAAAACGAAATAAATAAAATAAAACTCCTTAACTTTAATCAGTGGCATCTGGGATACAAAGGAAGAAGTTACAAATAGCTAAAAGCGTACCTGTGATTGCCCTGCGGACCTCCTTAGCCGCCTCTTCTCGTGCTTCAATAGATGCCTGTTCGCTGTACCAGGCTGTGTGAGGGGTGCAGATCAGGTTGGGAGCATCTTTAAGAGGACCCTGAGAAAAACTATAAAAAAAACCACAAAAAAAAAAACAAATTTAGCAGAGACTCTAAATGTATTTAATGATTTATTTGAAAACTGGTGACTGGTAAGGAACACTGTGCTGAAGTTTATTAAATTTACAAGGTAAAGAACACTGTTAAATAAACAAGGTTAAGAATAGTTTTAAAGCAGTAATATTTGTTAGCCACCATGTATGTTTTTCAGCAAATAATGCATTTTGGGCAAAAACAATAGCATGCCCTTTTGACACTTCATTTTCTTTCATTCCTGAACTAAGACAGGGGATTCTGAAGTTTTTAAAAATTACTGCTCTTGTGCCATACTTGTCACGAAAAAATGTAATCTATGTGGTGTCATGTCATCTACCTTCTGAAACATGCTGCAGGACCATCTCAATACATTAAGGTACTAATCTAATATGTACATTCAAAAGGCAACTTTAATGAAATAGATTTTTCAAAACTGTGAGTGACAGCCATCATTAATGACTTGAGTCATTAATTACAAAATTAGTTTTAAAGCAGTTTTAAAATATCTGAAGGAATTAAAAATACACCAAGGATGAATCTAAGGATGTCAGAAATATGTTTTAGCTAAAAACTATCTGATGAACCAGGTGATCAAGTTCATCGGGCAGAACCAGACTCCCTGTGGAGCAGGCTTGCCTCCCGATGGACTGGGCATGAGATCTTATCTTCTTTTGCCTGATTACTTCAGGTAGGGCTCTTGCACCCTGCCCGAGATTTCCTTATGGCTGCTAGGGAATATGGCATCCTGCACCAACATAGTCTGCTGGATCTGCTGCTGAATGCTCCCCTTCAGTGCCAGCTGGATTGTCAGTGGTCCCAGCGCCGAGGTCACTTGGGTCAGCCAGTCACAGTGACCCAGCTGATGTGGGGTGCCATCCAGTGGTGGCTGGTCCTGGAACATCTGAAGGAAGGAATCCCATTTGTCTGCCACAAGCCCACCATCACACTGATGACAAACTGACAGACATGTCTCTGGTGGCGTGGGGAGCACACCTAGGAAACTGCATGGCCCGCTAGCGAATGCTGTGGCTATAAATAAACAAGGCAAAGTGTTCCGTGAAATAAACACGGTATGGGCAGAGCCTGCAGCCACCAAGGCAAGTCACTGATTTCATGGAGCTCCCAAGTCCCAGCTGAGAAATCAAATTATTTAAAACCTTGGACTTTTCACAAAACCGGTGGATTATCTGACAGTGCTCTGCTTTTAGCACCTGGTGATCGACTCTTTACTGTTTCCTTAGGAAAAATCAACAACTAAGGTAAGACCTAAGTGGCAGTATTGGGGGTGACATCAAAAAGAAGGCCTTGGGAGGCCCAGCTCTGGAAGGAACGATGCTGCCGCCTGCTGCCAAAGGGTCCAAGGAACTGACATGCAAACTGGTTTGACTGCAGTTAAAGCCCTTTATGTATGAATGCATTTCCTGGACTCTCTTAATATCAGGGTAACTTCCCGTGAAACATGAATGGATGTACAGGAGGATGCAGTGACAGTCTGTGTGGAAGGCTGTGGCAGCAACGTCAGCAGTGTTAAAATTAGCCTGCGGGATTGCACCAAAGGTGCACTGCACGAATCTCCTGTCCCCAAAGTTTCTTTACCATGGATCTTAATGCTGCTAGAAATCACATCGATCATCTGCAGGCTGAAGAGTGATACCATGACCACCATGAACATGGGGTAGCCTTCCAACTAACATGGGGAACTGCCTACATCATCAAGAGGCCATCACATTACTGAAAGCATGGCTTCTGGGGGCAGCGTCACAGTAGCCGATTGTCCAAAGTGCTCCAGAATCAGCACGAGGCTGATTGCAAACAACAAACCAGCTTTCCCCTGTACCACATGGTACAATCTGCTCTCCCAGAGAAGCACATTCCCAGGGCTGTTAAACTCTAGCATAATCCTGACTGAAATACAAAAGACTAAACTTGTTCTTGATGAAGTCAGGTAGGAGAATCATCATTTTTAAACAGGAATGATTTTGGGGTTAAACTTATTTTTTATTCCTCTGCTACACAAGTGGTCTGAAGAATCTCTCTCAACCTTTTGTGACTGAAGTGAGGGACATGAGGAACTTCCTGTTCTGCCTTTCACCCATCAGGGAGTGAACCACATCAACTCTCACCCCCCGGTATCAGAATCCACGTTAATCCACCCTGCAAAGACTGCCAATAGAAAAATCAGGTAAATTAATATGAAAAGTTAAGAAATTCTGGCAAAGCTCAAGCCAAAAGACTCGCTCTTCGAATACCTGAAATGGCCAAAAGTCACGGAGGCACCAGACACTAGGACCTGGCCTGAAGGCAAAGCCATTCTGTTGCCATAGTACTGGAACACAACAGTGATGGCAGAGAGGAGGAAGGCAAAGAAAAATTCAACATCATATCAAAGAGGCTGTTCCACAAGCTGGGAAGTTTAGCTCAACCATGAAATATCTTGAGAAAACAATCTGGGAGAATGCAAAGCGCCTGGTGGAGGTAACCAGAGGACATCTGACCTTGAGGCAGGGCTAACGGAAGCCTCAGAAACGACAGACCAGCACAATTCACTACTGTGCTTCCTACACAGGCAGGAATAAGAGCTCACAGATTATCTAGAGCTCTGTCCCAGCAGAGACAACCTCTGCACCTATGAAACTTTCCTGAGGGCACAGAAACAGGCACCATGGAAGAATTCCTGACTCCTTCCTTAAAGAGCTTGTAAACCCGCCTTCCCCCAGAAATCTCTCAATATCATCCAGTCCTATAGAGCTTTAAGCCAAAAAAGACTTCAGAATCTACAGCCAGGCTGAGCTCAGTTGTGTTACAATTCCTAGACTACAGAACCAAACTGAGAATCCTTAACCTGAGTGGAGTGAAAAAGAGCAGATGTTTGGTGGTTTAAGCTTCTATTTCGATCACAACTTCATTCCTATGGTGCTGCAAGAGAAAGACTTTTCTAAATATTACTTATGGGAAAGAATATTAAAATACACCTCTTTGCCCCAGCCTGATTTAGAACATTCCTGCTTGATGGACCGCAGTTCTTTAAAACCTTTGCAACTGGAGGGATAGATATGACTGCTGAGTGGGAGACAGTTTCCAGGGTGGGGATACACCTGCTGGGGAGCATTTTACCCTTCATATACATGTAGGTAGAACACAGCGGTTATGACAGGAGTGAGTAACTCCACAGTCAAATGTATAACCAAACATCAATGTCTACTGTCTAAATGGGTTATATTATTGTTACAAAGAATGTGCACTTGTGGATGAAGTATATATGAAACATGTTTCTGTGTTGTTGTAGATGTCTTTGTTTGTAGATGTGCACATAGAAATCTTTAAATAAAAAGATTATACAAAACAAAACAAAAACCTCGTAGAAGCAAAGCCAACTCTGAAAAAGCTGGGCGTCCCACTGAACCTGTAGTCCCAACCCTGAGCCTCGGCAGAAACTCATAGCAGGCCCAGCACTGTGGAAGAAGGCCTCCCACTCCAGACAAAAAAAAAAACACCCAAAACTACAGGTATCTCAGGCTTCAGTGGCAAAAGAAGAGATCGCCCAAGAGAACCAAGAACCAGCCACAACTGCAGGCAATGACTGTTGAGACCCACATAAATGATGAAGCTGAACCACAGTACTGTCTTCCAGCAAGTGCCACATGGTTGATGATCCACAAGAACTCAAAAATGATAGACTGATATCCTTTTCTCAGTTGAGATGTATTAGAAACTGGCAAAAACTGGTTTTCTCTGAAAATGATAACTGCTTTTTGTGAAATTAGTGGTAAAGCATCCCAAAACTCACATCCGAAGAGTCAAGGTCTAAATAGTAGGCTGATGGTCAATCTGAAATTTTGATGTTGGGGGTGGGGTGACTTCACGATCATAACGGTTCTGGCGCATGACCCTCTTTTGGTCCGATGTTACTGGTCAAAACCCTCACAATCTATCAGGGTGATACACAACCTTAAGGTGGGTAAAGCCAGCGCAGGAAGGCAAATGGACTGGGAGAGGCATAACTAGCAGAAGGAGGGAAGTGCTGGTGCCTGTTTACAAGGCCATGGTGACACCAAAGCTGGAGTACTGGGTCTATTTCTGGAGACCGCACCTACGCAAGGAGATTGATGGGATAGAAAGGGTTCAGAGAAGAGCAACCAAGATGGTACAAGGTATGCAGGGGAACCATACAAACAGAGGTGTAGGGAACTGGACCTGCACCCTTTAGAGACTAGAAGGGGGAAGGCGGACATGACTGAAACATTTAAATATATGAAGGGGATAAACAGGGTGAAGGAGGGAAGCTTCTTCAGAAGGAAGCAGGGGGCTAAAACTAGAGGGCACAGCCAAAGATAGGAAGGTGGAAGATGTAGAGGCAATGTGAGGGGATGCTTCTTTACAGAGAGGATGGTGGAGGCCTGGAATAAACTGCGTGAAGGGGTGATGGAGGCCGAAACGGTGGAGGGATTTAAGAGGGCATGGGACAGACATACAGTATGGGACTGGGAAGCGAGGGGAAGGGGAGGGCCAGAAAATGTGTGGGGGGAAGGCAGATTCAATGGGTCAAAGGGTCCTTTTCTGCAGTCAGATTTCTGTGATTCTGTTGTAACCCCCAGGTGGCGCTGTCCTAAGGGCTACTACCCCTGCCTGCTTGACTACTGACAGGTTGAGGGGCCTAGGTTCTATGGTGGGTGCCTCCACCCAGAGGTCAGGGTTTGTAGTGGTTAGACTAGCTTGGTCACAGCCCTCTGGGACACTGAGACCCCCTTTTATTCCCTCTAGTGGCTCACACAGTACACAGGAGTTACAGCCCCAATACCCCATGTATACACACTGTTCACTCATAAAGTACCACTTACCCTAGAGACTGATTCTGCAGCACGTCTCTGAGGACCCCTGTAAAATAAGGTTAAACAACATACACAGCAAAATACAATACTGTTTCCATAAGTACCAATACCACAGACAGTATATAGTATAACAACAACAAATCTGATTTATTTAGGGACAGTAACACGCAGGAGGGCAATCAGGTTAATTGGCAGAATTAAATCACAGTACTGTGCACACATACAGGGTCTGAAAAGTCGCACTCTGGGTACCCAGGTTGGGGGGGGGGGAGGTTAGCCAGGTCCGTTGCCTGGGGTTGGCTGGCAGGTGCAGATGGACAGGGGCCTGTAGAAGAAAATATATGCACAACACCCAATTGTAATCCGCAGCCGGATGGCTCAGTCCATGAAGAAGTGAAACAACAATAATTAGATGACACACTTGCAACTGAAAACAGGCTGCAGGGGAATACCCTGATTTGTACTCACAATACCCAAGCTGAGAACCGGATGGTGGATATTCTTCTGGGTTGCCAGAACAACAGGGCACAGAGACAAGATCCTTGTGACTGGACCCCACTGCAGTAGATAGCAAACTGATTTAGTCAGAGACAAGCTGGGGTTTGCTTCCAGCTTCAACACACAGCACAGGGGATTGGAAATAGCGATTCACTGCAAGCACTATGCACATTCATATGTAAAAGGAAAGTACTATACCAGGCAGGCTGCTCCTAGATCTCGATCGCAATTACTGCAAAATATCTGGGAGCACACACAGTAGCTTCAGTTCCTGACAGACCGAGCGCGATTCAGCAATTTCTTCAGTCTTCTACAGGGTGAGCCTGGTTTCCACTCTTCAGACTTCCTTCTTTCTCCTCAAAAATCGGATTCAGTCCAAACTGGCACTTAAAACAGCTATAGGCCGAACCTCAGGGCCTCACATGGGCTTCCAGCGTGAAACTATACACTGCAGAAGCACACAGCTCCTTCTTTCTTCACTGTCACAACGGATCTCCTCTTTCCAGTCACAGAGCTGGGCATTTCCTTTAGTTCCACACCATTCTGTTGGCTGGTTCGGCTGTCACTCACAATGAGACTCCCTCTGTTGGTGAAAAAAGGCGCCAAGGTCAAAACTACATTTCCCAGAGTCACTGCCCATACAATCCCCTTGTGGTTGGCTCAAAATTGACAGTCCAAGTTCCGATTCGTCCACAGGCTCCATTTTAAGGAACCCCTCCCCACTGATTGGTCCATTTCAGCAGTTCAGGACCAAAATGAAAGAGCTACACTGAAACAGTTCGTGCTGAAATGAAGACAGGTTAGACAAACTACATTTTCTCAGTCGCTCCAAATGATTTCTGGCAAATAGTTATATCTTTCAACAAGGCTCCCTCTGCACATGTAGTGATGGCAGAAACGGAGCAAATTGACAGTAGCTCGGGTGGGATTCGAGCATTAAACACACAGTCCCCCCCATACAAACTAATTAAGTCTGCAAGCAGACAGCTCTTAAAGAGACAGTACGTGGAGGCTCAAATAGAACTCACTTGGAACCACATTTAAACAGCTTAAACGACGAACACAGCCCAGACTTGGAGCATTTAGGCAAGCTCCTGGAAGACTTCTGGGAACCCCCATTTACAGTGGGGTTATACTGTGATAAGGGCCTATGGGTAACAAATGAAGGGAACAGTAGGGTTCTAGTTCCTGGGACCCGACTTTATTAGAAGAGGGGAACTGCACCTCGGAGTGGCAGGGCTGGCAAGAGCTAGGAAAATTGGGGTCCCCAGGGCTCACCCATCACTCTATGAAGGTAAGCCGGGACAGTCAGTGAAACGGCTGGATGCAGAGTCGGGAGCAACAAACTGCAGATGGGGGAAGATGACCAGCAAAACAGCAATGGAGCGGTGCACTAAACGGGAACAGCCTTTCACTAAGCAAACACTAACAGGAGGGACAGTGGGTCCAGGAGATCCTGAGGCAGAAGAGGGATTCCCCCATGGCCCAGTTAGATACTGAATCCCCATGACGATTAAGGTCTCTCCCCTCATTTTAAACTAACAATGCTGGTTCTGTACATCCACATGGCACAGCAAGACCCTAAAGGAATGCAGCAGAGAGACTTTATGCATCCTGACTCTACAGCCAGAAGAGTGGAATGCCTCAGAGCCAGGGGGAGCCTGAGTGATGAACGGACTCCCCAAGATCAATGTCTTGGGTAAGGGCCTGCTAAAACGGAGCACCAGGAAAGTACAGTTACGTAATAACTTACTGTAACAGTAGATCTTTAAGAGAGCTCTTGAGCAGGTTACACCATAAGGACTGAAGCCAGCAGGTACCAGGACCCCAATGGAAAACTTCTAACTAGCAGTATACAGTGGTGGACCGCCCCCGATGTCGGCCCGCTTCCCCATGTCACACACAGCATAAAAGGGGCAGTCCCCCATCACCATCTCAGTTCTTCCACCGGAGACCCTGGCACAGATAGAGAACAGAGAACTGAGGAGGCTGCTCAAGCTGAGGAGGTATGATGGAATAGCTGATAATGCAGAGGAACACACCAGGGGAAAGGTGCACGGGAAAGCAGCACTTGCTGCAAGAGCTCCTCTCAAAGATCTACTGTTACGGTAAGTTCTTATGTAACTATACTATCTCACTTTGAGGGGGAGCTCTTGCAGCAGGTTACATCATAAGGACTGAATCTCAAGCAGTACAAGGACAAATCCTGATGTAAGGGCACAGGAAAGGAGGCTGAAAAGCTGGGTTCCTCATGACAGAAGGCCCTGAAGGACAGCAATGTCCAAACTATAATGTTTATTGAAGGTGTGGACTGAGCTTCAGGTGGCAGCTGCGCAAATATCTACCGCTGACATGTTTCGCAGAGATGAAAAGGAAGCAGCAACACCCTGGTGGAATGGCCTTTAACCGAGCCCAGTAAAGGCTTGTCATATTTCTGGTAACAGAACACAATACAATGAACCAACAACGTAGATAACGTTTGCTTAGAAATGGGTGCCCCTAAAGTTTTTAGGGCAAATGAAACAAACAACTAATCAAGACTTTCTGGAATCCCGAGTATGAGTCAGATAGTAGTGGAGGGCCCGGTGACTGTCCAGAGTGAGAATGAAATCCTCCCCTCGATTAGTGTGCTCTGTATAGTAAACAGGAAGATGAATGTCCTGGTTAAGGGTGAATTAAGACATCACCTTGGGCAGCAACTTAGGACTGGTCCACAAGAACACTCGGTCCTTGTGGAAAATGAGGTAGGGCTCTTTGCACATCAGAGCCTGAAGCTCGGAAAACCTCTGAGCAGAAGTAACCAACTAAAAACAATGCTTTCCATGACAAAGCGCAGCTCGCAGTCTGCGGCTGGTTTTCAAAGGGAGGCAAGAAAAAAATTACCATAGTAATCTTGTTTCTTCCAAAGTATTCTTCTATATTCATAACTCTCTGCAGTCAGACTCCTAAGTAGAACTGCCAGGAGACAGAACATTATGCGAATGACAGAACCTATTATTGGCTTGTGCCACTTATTCAAATTGCTGCCCTTATCAGCTGCAACGTTCCACCAACTTATCAGCTTTCTAAGGAGTCTGCAAAGCAATTTTTAACTGTAACTCTATGTATCTATCCACCACTAAAACTATACTGTCCAGGACAGTAGAAAAAACACAAATATTATCAAGCACCCAACCCCCTGAATGCCAGAATTACCTGGAAAAAGAAGGAAAGGAAAAAAGTCCACCATTGGGGTGTAAACAATGTGTGCCAGTGCTGGGACTCCATATTTAAAAGCTCAGTTAGGAGTGCAGAGGCTCTGGTTCTGAAACGGAAGGCAGGGTGGGAGAGTTATGAATATAGAAAAATACCTTGGAAGAAACAAGATTACTATGGTAAGTAATTTTTCTTCTCACCCAGGTATTCTTCTGTATTCCTAACTCTGCGGACTTCAAAGCAGTACCGAAGGTGGGCACAGAACCTACTTTGGAAAGAGGCTCTGCAGGACTGCAGTCCATACCCACCATCACTTCTGGACTGAGCGTCCGGACTATAGTGCTTAGTAAAGGTGTGTACTTTCCTCCGTAGCTGCTTTACAGACCTCCACTAATGGAATACCTCTGGCTGCTGCTATGGTAGGAGTCGTACCCCTTGTGGAATGAGCCCTCAGCCCTGCTAGGGGCTCCTTGCCAATTTTCAAATAGCAAAACTGAATGCACTGGCCAGCCTGGTGGTGCTGAGGGTTGAGATGCTGGATGCCACACCTTGCTCCACACCAGCGACCCGGGTTCGGGAACAAGCCTGAGTCGTCATGGGTCGGCAGGGGAGGACTAGGATTGAGCATCCAACGACTGCCCTCCTAGTCCTGGGGAGATGGGGTGGGTGCACATCACGCTCTGCTGGTCCCTGGGGACGCCTGGTGGTACTGCAGTTGCGCAGGTGCCAGTGGGGGGGGGGAGCATGGCAGATGTCTGCACGTTAGTGCGCTGACGTACTTGCACGTCCGTGCTTCCATCGGGGGGAAAATGGCAGCACAGATCTGCAGCAACTTGATAGCCGCTGTTCCACCGACCGACGATGATCGGAATGGTACGTGCCGGTAATGGTTCCTTGCCAGGCGCGGGGGCTATGGGGGGCCCCCCTTCACAGGCAGAGATGAGTCTGCAAGCTGGGCTTGTGGAGCTTCGGGGTCGGAGGTGGAAGGAGTGGTGGCTGGATGAAGAGCAGGACCGTGGCTGGTAAGGAGAAATGTTAAATGATAAAATAAAAACCTGAATGCACTGGACTATCCAGCAAGAAATGGACCTCCTTGAAGCTGGGTTACCTTTACCCACATCCCCATAAGTCAGGAACAACTGTTTGTCTTGTCTATGATCTCTGGTGTGTGTCATGTAGTAACTTAATGCCCTCTTGACATCCAGACTATGGTGTCTGCGCTCACCTGAACTAGTATGTTCAGTGAAAAACTGGCAGGGTAATGGACTGATACAAATGAAAGTCAGAGACCACCGTGGGAGGAATTTTCTATTTGTTTGTAATACTACCTTGTCTCTGTGTTTCTATCAAAGAGACTAAAGGAGCTTAATATGTATACCCTGAAAGGAGAAAGCGGGAGAACATGATAGAAACTTTCAAATACCTCAAGGAATCAACAAAGTCCAGAGGGTAGCATCTTTCAGAAAAAGAGATGTGCAGGAACAAGGGGGCACAATTTGAAGATAGAGGGGGACCGGCTTAGGGGCAATGCGAGGAAGTATTTTTTTTTACAGAGTGGGTGGTGGATGCATAGTACATCCTTCCTGAGGAGGTTGTGGGGTCAAAAACAGTGGGGGAATTCAAGAATGCATGGAATAGATGTAAAGCAATTCTTGTGGAGGGTAGGAGAAAGTAGGCTGTTGGTTAACTAGGATCTGCAGCTTATCCAATAGGTAGGGAAATGGGCAGACTGGGTAGGCTAAGCTGTCATCTACCATCAAAGTCTATGTTTCTGTGGAAGGAAAGGTAGTCCTTCTCGATACACAAGGCTTAAAGCTCACTAATTCTTCTAGCTGAGGTGAAGGCAACCAGGAAAAACAGTTTTCCAAGTAATATACTTTAGGTGTGCCGAAACCATGGGTTCAAATGGAGGTCTCATGAGCTGGGCAATGCATATGTTCAGGTTCCATGCTGGTACTGGTTCCCTAACAGGTGGATGCAAATGACACAAACCTTTTCAAAATGGGATTGGATGCTAGGGAGCTGCTCCTCCCAGCAGAAATGTAAGCAGATATTGAGGCTAAATGCACTTTCAGGGATGTATGTTGCAGTCCCTGGGAGTGTAAGTAGGTAAGACAATCCAGAACAGCTGGTATCCCCACTTGAATGGGGGAGGTACCCTTGGAAGCACACCAAACAGAGAACCTTTTCCATTTTGAAGTATAGGTTTTCTTACTGGAAGGCTTCCTGTAGCCCTTCAGGATATCCAGGACACTTTGAGAGAGTTGCAAATTTGAATACTCTCAAGTCCTTGAGAGTCAAACCTTGAGTCAGAGATCTGACGTTCGGGTACAGGATCCTGCCCTGATGGGAGGTCAGCAGGTTGTGCTTCCTTGGTAGATGTATTGGTTTGGCTACAGACATGGAAGGAATAGAGGTACCGTGGCTGTCTGGCCCAGTCTGGTGCTATCAGGACCATTGATGCAGGCTGTGACCAGAGTTTGATCAGAACTCTGAAGATGAGAGGAAAAGGGGGAAAGAGTATGGACTTCTTCCTGACCAGTTCAGTGCCAGAGCATCCAGTGGGATTGTACCCTTAGCTGGTGGTCTGCAACAAGAGGGGCAGATGGTGATTCTCGTGGGATGCAGAGAGCTATCTCTGGTGTGTTCCACCTCCTGAATACTGACTCCAGTACCTGCTTGTTCATGGACCACTCGTGGTGGGCCCTAGTGATTCTGTTCAGGGCATCTGGCTAGGGTATTGTCCTTCCCTGGCACATGGATGGCCTGTAGGGAAAGGCCTTCAGTGAGTAAGCCAGACTAACAGGTTACTCACCTATAACAGTAGTTCTAGGAGTGGTATATGATGTTCATCCACACTTTTTGGCAGTTGCCTTTCCCTTTAAGACTTGCCGGAAATTTCTTCATGCTGGCTCCTCCCACCCACCTGGGTGGTAACTCCCTTGGCTACATCCCATGACGCCAGATCTCGCCCACTTGAAGCAGAGACTGTGCACCGAAGCTGGCGAGATCGGGTGGGTCCATGTGTATGATCATTATATACCACTGCTAGAAAGTACAGTTACGCAAGAACTTATCATGACAGTAGATCTTCCAAGGACTGTCTCTTGCAGTAAGTCATTACTTATGGGAGTATCCACCAGGTGGCGCTGTCATACGGCAGCTTCTTCCAGCAGTCTTCCATGGGGGCTGCCCACATGACATCACTTCCTTTGGATGTATATAAGAGTGGGCAGGCCAAAGTACTCTCTGTTCACCAGTGGCTTCAGCGAGCACGGCCTGGACCGAGGTAAAGGAGGACCAGAAAAACAAAGAACAGCGATCCCACACAACATCCTGAGTTGCAAATTCGAGGCAACAAGGCAGGGGGACGGAGGATGGGGGACATGCTGCAAGAGACAGTACTCGGAAGATCTACTGTTATGGTAACTTCTTACGGAACTGTACTATCTTCTACGGACTGGTCTCTTGCAGTAAGTCATTACTTATGGGAGATTACCAAGCAGTAAAATCCAAATGGGAGGAAAGAGAAGGCTGGAAGCTGGGCCAGAGGGCATGCCTGACGGTCGAGCCAGTGCAAAACCCAGCTATCCACGATGCCAAAGCTAACTTCACAGAAATATGTCAAATGCAACCGCACCTGCTCTGGCAGAGAGGCCAAAAGTGGGGAGGACAGTATGTATGATATTTAATAGAAATGTCAACTCTAACCTCTTCAGTGCAGGCAGATAGGCCAATGGTTAGACGAAGACAACTGGCATGAAATCGAAGAGAAATGTCAACTCAAACCACTCCCGCTCAGGCAGACTGGCTCAAAGGTGGGTGAGGACAGCATGCAGGAGGCATGATGTATAATGAACTCTAGGTGGCAGCATTCATCCTGACGAGGCAGAGGTTGACAGGCTCTCGCATAAAGTAAAATCCAGTAGAAAGACAAGTAGAGCGGATCAGAAAGCAGAAAGAGGAGCACCAGGGAAAAAACATCCCGGATGGTCAGAGGAAGGAACAACTGAAGGGCTCCAGCAGGGAGGCAAGAGTTCCAATCAGATCTGCATGGAGCGAAGTGTCAGTCCAGGAGCAAGCCTCCAAGAAAGGTAAAAGATCCCCAGGAGCCTCGAGGCCTGCAAGAGGAGGCGGGGAACCTAAGCGGTTGAAGGCACAAGCGGGTCCCACCCAGCGTGAAGAGAGGCATGCCACGGAGGGACAGACTGAGCCGCCCCCATGGACACCCTACCGCAGTCCTGAGAGGCACCCTGGTGGGGGGGGGGGCTGGGCATAAGGCAGCCCGCCCGTGGGGGCGCATAGGGGTGAGACCTGGGGACGTGACAGAGGTCCTGAACAGATGGGAGAGTATGCCCCAAAGCCTGAAGGGAATCCAGGATGGACTGAGCACCAGGTCCAAGCAGCAGGTTCCCAGAAAAAGGGGCATCAGCAACCGACAGCCAGACGACAAACCCGAAACCCGCAGCCCGGCGAAGCACCGAAGGGCGACACGAGAGGCAGGTCGATGCATCAACTGCATCGAAGCACGCATGGAGCAGGTGACGGGAAAGGGAGGGCATGGCAGACAGCGGCTAAGCTGATCAGGGCCACGAGGGGCTGGCGGACCGGAAGCAGGACGAGACCAAATGTGAAAGAGTGCATGAAAATATGCAGGAATCAAAGGCGGGACAACCATGGCAGGCTCCTCGGGAACATCAAGGTAGGCAGACATGTCCTGATGAAAGGAGTCCTGATCTGCAGCAGGGAAGCCAAAAGTGTACTGGCTCTGCAGCAAGAGCTCCATCAAGGAGGGATCCAGGAGAGGAAGGATCGGGGGTGCAGGTGGGGCGGCCTCCAAAAAGGAGGGCGCACACGGAGGGAACCAAGGTCTCCATGGTCCAAGGGTCCCATAGGAACATCCCCATCCGGAATCCCTAAACAAGTCCACAAATGGGAGAAGGAGGGGACCAGGCAGGAGCGCTGAATCCGGGCGCAGGCACCAGGGCGGGGGGAGGGAGTGGGGGGAGGACGGACCCTGGCACATGGACTGTAGGACCTCCAGCACAATGCAGGTGATGCCCGGCACTTGTGATGGGGGGAGGTCCAGAAACAGAGGGCGGCACTAGGAGGGCGGCGAGCCATCCTGGGAACCGCTGAATAGTGGGGGAAGGCACTCCGACCCTTGTGGTCCGGGACCAGCAAAGAGGCAAGGGACTCAAGGTTGGGTCCTCTCAGCGGGGCCGAAGGCGCGGGAAAAGTTGTGTCTAAAGGGCGCAGAACAGGCGACCGGGGGGGGGGGACCCCTGAGTGATAAGCGGGAGGGTTGCACAGGAGCAAAGGCCCTAACGGGGTGTCCCAGGGTGGGAGGCCCTTATCGCCAAGGGAAGCATCCCTGTCAAGGAGGGAAGGCGAAGAGGCTCTTCCATCGACGGTGGAATCATCCCCGTCAATGAGAGACCAGAAACAAGCCTCTCCATCAACGGTGGAAGCTGCCCCATCGATGAGGCATGCAAAACATGCTGTTCCGTTGACGGGAGAGGGTTCCCTGTCGGCAAGCAGTGCCCCGTCGATGGAGAATAAGCCTCCGTTGACGAGAGAACAGCAGAATCATGTCCCGTCAATGGAAGAAGAGCTCCCGTTGATGAGGGAGAGCAAAGAACATGTGCCGTTGATGGGGCAACACAGCCCGTCGATGGGAGACGTTCAGAAACAAGCTCTGTCAATGGGACGAGGCCCATCGAAGATAAAACAAGCCCAGCTGGCTCAGTCGACGGGGGGAGCAGTCCCAACGACAACGGAGGAGCCGCAGTCAATGGGGTAAGGTGGAGGGAGTGTGAATCCTGCTCCCTCCCTTGCCTGGAACAAGTGCCCTTGACCGGGGAGCCTGCAAAGTGGCCCCCCCTTAGGTCCGTTCCAGCCTGGCTGGATGATCAGCCATGAGCAAGGCCCAGCAAGAGAGCCTGGGCCAAGGAGCAGCAGGGGTGCTGTGAGCAAGGAGGACCGGGGGCACTGTGAGGAGAACAGGCCCGGCCTAGTGGAAGTAGAAGAGCCAGGGCCTGGGAGTAGTACACATACCCAGGACCAGAGGCAGGAGCCGGGGGGGTGCAGACAGTGGTGCACGGGCCCAGGTCCTGGAAGTAGAAGAGCCAGGGCCTGGGACTGTTCCACAGGCCTGGCAGAGAGAAGCAAAATCAGGCTGGGCTGTTAACAGCAGCCCTAGTGAATCCCAGACCCAGCAAGAGTGCCTGGGTCAGGGAGCAGCAGGTGTAGCGGGAGCTCTAATGGAACACTGGGCCTGCTGTATAAAAGAAGTCCGGGGGCACTGTGAGTAGGTCACAGGCCCGGAACAGAAGGTAGAACAATCAGTTCAAGTTCGAGTCGAAGACTGCAACCCAGGAGGTCAGGAGAGCTAACTGTGTGAGCTGAAGGAGAAGATGATCTCTGTTCCAGAGCAAAAGATGGGGGGCGCTCAAAAATTATATCCGAAGACAGTCTTTCTCATTTCCAAATATCCTTTTTATTTTTAATATGGCAAGCCTCAACGTTTCACCTAATATATAGGCTTTATCAAGAGATGCCCTTCTAAATAAATATATAAATATATACAATTAGATAACTGTCTACATCCACAAATAAAATCTGATACAAAATTCCAAACATGAAAAAACAAACACTAATGCTACTTACTTCATCTAAATTATATAAATCTAAAATTTCTTCATTCAGTTGGTGCGTTAATTCATAATGCTGAAAAAATATGAAGTATAAAACCTTAAAACATAATATGTTTCCATAATTATTCTCGTGTGAAAATCAAATCATAAAATGAAAGAGCCCAACACCAAACACCAAATCTTAGTGAACCAAACGTCAAATATTTAGGTACATATTCGTTTATACCTGTATCTCCTGATGTACTATAGATCTTAATTTGTATTTCTTGCAACCTTACTCATTATTGAGTTCGTTTTGTAATTCATTCCAACCAATGCATGGCTAAAATAAAGCAAGGAGAACCATTTGTGAACAATCCCATCCTTAACAGCAGTATGTTTTCTCTACATTCTACTTTTTATGTAATCTACCATCTCATCTTTCTTACTCTTTCCTTCAAAGTATCCAATGAAAGAGAAACTGGCTGAAAACGCCCAACGTATCTAATATCTTTTACCTATGTGAGTTGAAGCCAGCAGGAAAATGAACAGAGGGTACTGGGGGCCCCATGGAAGACTGCTGGAAGAAGCTGCATGTGACAGCGCCAACTGGTGGATACTCCCATAAGTAATGACTTACTGCAAAAGACCAGTACGTAGAAGATCTACTGTTACAGGTGAGTAACCTGCGTTTCTTGGGATGTGGATATGATGTTCTAGTCACACTTTCTGGCAGATTCCTAGCAGTTCTCCGGGTCGAGGGAGACAAGGCACACACCCGTCACGTAAGAAACAGAGATTACAGAACGGAGGCCCCAAAACCAGCATCCCAGCGTGAACCGAGGTCAATGTGGTAATGGGAAATGAAGGTGTGTGCTGACTTCCAGGTAGCAACCCTGCAGATTTTCTGGATAGGGACTCCCCAAAAGCAGCCACCGTCGCAGTGGTATGGTGGGTGGAATGAGCCCTTAGCCCTCTGGGAAGCTCCCTACCCGTCAACCTATAGCAGAGATCAATGCAGGATGTGATCCACCTGCCAATCGTCTGCCAGGTGCAGCTTCAACATAGGTGACAAACAGATGGCGAACCTTTCCCCGAACTCCAGCCATGCGCTCTTTGTAATAAGCGAGCGCTCACCTCGGGTCCAGAGTATGGAGCCTGTGTTATGCCTCTGAGGTGTGATTTGGGAAGAACACCGGAAGAGTCATCACCTGATTCAGGTGAAACTCCAACACAACTTTTGGGAGGAACTTTGGGTTGGGGTGAAGGACAACCTTGTCCCTGTGGAAGACCAGGTAAGGAGACTCCAACGAGAGTGCCTGGAGCTCACTGATCCTTCTGGCTGACATGATAGCCACCAGGAAGGTGGTCTTCCACGACAGGTGGGACATCTCCCACATCTGCATCGGTTTGACTGGCTTGCCCATGAGCTTTGCCAAAACCAGCAACAAGTCCCACGGTGGTGGTGGTGGTTCACGCACCGGAGGGGAAATGTGATCAAGGCCTTTGAAAAAGCACCAGACCACCTTCTCCTGTACCACAGACTGCTGACCAGCCCACGCCCGGTAAGCAGAGATGGCTGCCAGGTGCACCTTAAGGGTTGTCGACCGAATTCCCCTTTGGAGAGAGACCACGGATAGTCCAAAATGCTAGCCACTGGGCAGGACAAAGGGTCCAACCCCTTGCCTCGACTCCAAATGGAGAATCTCTTCCATTTGAAGGCATTGCATTTTCTGGTCGATTCCTTTCTAGACGCTGCCACGACAGTAAGGACATCTTCGGAGAGACCCAAAGCCTGGAACTCTAGCTGCTCAGGAACCAGGTGGTTGTGCGCAGGGATTGAAGGTCTGGGTGAAGAACCTTCCCCTGACTGATTGCGAGCAGGTCCAGGTGTATGGGAAGACGCCTCGGGAGCCTGTTGCTGAGGCTGAGGAGATTGGGGGACCAAAACTGACAGGGCCAGTCTGGAGCCAACAGGATCAACTGTGTATTGTCCTTCCTGACCTTGAGTAACAACTTGTGGATCAAGGGAAGTAGAAGGAATGTACAGAAGAGGCCCAGGATCCAAGGCCTCAAGAAGGCATCCCCTGGCAGCATTCCCTACTGAGGGGGCAGGCACAAAACAGTCTCAGCTTTCCGTTCTCCCTGTATGCGAACAGGTTCACCTGAAGGGTACCCCACCGGGAGAACAGACTGTGAACTACCTCCGGATGGATGGAAGAACCACTCGTGAGATGCCTCTCCCACCCGGCTAAGTGTGTCCGCCAGCTGACTGGAGGCTCCTGCCACATGGATGGCTAGGAGATCCGCCTCCAGGCTGCGCACAAGAGTCCAAATGCAGAGATCTTCCTTGCACAGGAGCAGGGAGTGCATTACGCCTTGCTTTTTGAGGTAATACATGGTCGTGGTGTTGTCTGTCTGGATTTGGACCACTTGACCCTGAACAACTAGAGCGAAGGCAGTCAGCGCCAGCCGGACTGCTCGGAGCTCCAGCAGGCTGATGTGGCATCGGGACTCCTGAGGGGTCCAGAGCCCATAGACTTTGTGTTCCCCCAGGTGGACACCCCAGTCCGTGAGGGAGGTGTCGGTCATCAGGATGACCGTCGGCTCGGGGCAGACAAACGGGATCCCTTCCTGCAGATGCTCTGGGACAAGCTACCACTGGAGGGCATCCCACATCCACTGGGTCTCAGTGACCAGCTGGTCGAAGTGACCTTTGCACTGAGACCAATGGCTGGCCAGCTCCCACTGCAGGGAATGCATATGCCAATGGGCCCATTGGACCACGCTAGTGCAGGCCGCCATGTAACCCAGAAGGCGCAGGAAGTCCCGGGCATGGCACAAGTGCCCAACCAAAAATGATTGGGCAAAGGAGGAGACAACTTCCGCCCTGTCTGCTGGGAGCTGTGCTCTGGCTCAGCACGAGTCGAGCTCTGTCCAGATGAAGCTGATCACCTGCGAGGGCATGAGTTCCGACTTGGCCTCGTTGACCAGGAGGGCAAAGGTCGATGCAGGTCTGGAGGGCCAGGTCCCTGGACCACTCCACTTCCTGCCTGGAGGGATCTGCTATCAGCCACTCGTCCAAGTAGGGGTACACCAGGACTCTCTGCACCTCAGGTAACCTGGCACCACTGCTATGCATTTGGTGAAGACCGGGGGGGGGGCTGAGGAGCCGAAATCCATGGCTTGGAACTCATAAAGGGTTCCCTCTACTTGGAAGCGGAGGAAACTTCGGTGGGACGGACCAATTGGGATGTGAAAGAATGCGTCCTTAAGATCCAGAGAGCAAAATCACATGTTTTGCTCTAGAGATGGCATACTCTGTGACAGAATTACCATCCTGAAGGTGCAGGACCGGAGAAATTTTTTCAGGTTGTGCTGATCTAGAATGAGGCACCAGCCCCCCTGTCCACTTTGGCACCAGGAAGTACCTGGAGACAAACCTTGTGTGTTCTGGAGGATCCACAACTCTGACCACGACCGACTTGCGGAGGAGCTGGGCTATGTTGTTTCAAAGAGTCGACCAAGTGTCTGTGGATACCAAATCCTCCTGTGGGGTGCGGGTTCGGCTTGGAGGGTACTGCTCGAATTCCAGAGGCAGACCCTAACCGACCACTTCCACAACCCATCTATCTGTGGTAACAATGGACCACGTGGAAAGAAAGTGGTGGAGCCAGCCACCACAGGTGGACCCAAGGGAAGCATAGCGGGCATGAGGGTGGCAACCCCCATCCCATCACTGAGCAGGCTTGGAAGAGGAGGAGGATCCAGCTGAGGAGCCACTGCGTCCTTTCCCTCCAGGCTTTCGGACCACCACGGCCACAGACTTGGCCAGAGATCACCAGGACTGAGTCTGCTGGTCAGGTTTCACCACAGGAGTGGAGGACTGAAAGGGCTTGCGCTTCTGCTGCTTAGAGCCCTTGGAGTCCTTCTGGGTGGATGTCACAGAGTCCAGGGTGACACTGGACTTGTCAATGCACTGGAGGTGACCCTCACACTGGGCCCAAATAGGTCGCTGCTTAAGAATGGTACATCCGCCAGCTTGTGCTGGGTGTCTGCCATGAAGGTCGAGATCCACAACTAAGCCCTATGGTGCATGGCAACCGCTGCCACCACCAAGCGGGCACAGGAATCTCCAATGTCCAGGGCCTTCTGAAGTTGCTGTCTGGCCACAGCACAACCCTGGTCCCAGACCCGCTTGACTATAGTCTGGAGGTCCACAGGAAGATGAGGAATCACCTCATTCAGAGAGCCCAGAAGGGCATGAGAGACATGTGCCATCACGACAGCTGAGCTCACATGGTGGAGGCCAAGAAAGAAGGCAGCATAGACCTTTTTAGCCGAGTGGTCCAATTTCTTGAACTCCTTATCCAGCGGTCTGTCGACGTCCTCCATATTGCCCGAGCGCCTAAACACGGAGTCAGCCACCAACCCCTCAGCTGAGAGATGCTACATATACCCTGAAAGGGTACCGGTGGGCACTGCATATTTGCAGGCCATCCAGGCAGAGGGTGCAGGGCAACAGGCGGGGCACTGCCAGACCTCCAGGGCAGGGCAGAAGACAACCTCGGCCACTGGGAAAGCCTCCGGACAGTTCCCTTTATCCATAATTTCTGTGAGGGGGTAGCAAGCCCATTTTTGAATGGGCTCCAGTTTCATCCCCGTGGACTCAGGAGATGAGGTGGAGAATGCCCATGAACGAAGTGGGGCCTTCATTCGTCGACAGATCCCCCATTGACTCCGTATCCAGTGGATGGAGTGCAGAGAGGAATCCTCGGACTCCGCAAAAAGTGGGCGACCACCCAAGTCACTCCCGACTCGCTGGACGGTCAGGTGTGAGAGTGACAGACAGCTGATGGGGAAGCCCCTTAGCCAACCGAGACTCCTTGGACAGAGCCCTGGTCGATGGCTGCTTGGGTGGTGGCTCCACCACGATCAGTGGAAAAGCCAGCTTCGGCCAAACTGAAATGGTCTGGACTGGCTCTGCTGGGGGAGGAATGGTGTTGACTGGCCCCAGCAGGGGCACCGGCCGGCCCCGGTGGGGGCCTTGGCCTCTCAGGCGACAGCCAGGTGATCGTTGGGGTGGTAGGCGGCGACAACTTTGGCCCGGTCAGCACTGTTGCCACATAACGTCTTCATTGCATCAACGCAACTTGCGCCAAAGCCTCTCCTCACACAAGGAGGACGAACACGAATAGCGGCGGCACCGCTTCCCATGGTGTAGACAGTGAGACCGTCAATGTTGGCGGGATCTGCTCAACCCTGAGAAGGTAGAAGACCGAGACCTCTATCTTGACTGTCGGTGACCAGTGGGGGTCTCGGAGGGAGCTGGGAGATCTGCAGCTCCTTCTGGTCTAGGTCGGTGACTCAGATGGCTGGGCTGCCCCTTCAGTGGTCACTGGCAGGACTGGGGTCCTGAAAAGAGAGTTGGCCTCTTCAGATGACAGCTGGTCAAGAAAGTAGAGAAAAATCTCAGCCGCATCATTGGCCAGCGTCTCAGCCAACTAGCCAGATGGGGTTTCCGTGAAGCCAGCAGCCACGGCCGCAGTTTCAATCGTAGTCAAAACCAAAGATCCTGAGAGCAGAAATGCTCCCAATTCCAGGATCATCGATGAGTCTTCCCTTTATCCTTCTTGGACTTCTCCTCGCGTGAGTGGGAACTGTATGATTTGGAAGGGCCCAGCCCCTTGGTCGGGAGGGACTGGCACAGCTCCAAGAAAGAGGCCAAATAAGTGGAGCCCAACTGGAGTGGGAACAAAGGCCGAGGCAGAAGAGCACTGAGCGGCAGCCTGGGCCGCCTCGCCCTCAAAAGGCCTTGAGTTGCTCTAACTGCTTGGTGGACCCTGCAGCCGTGGAGACCACCCAACGGGCATCCTTTGATTTGACCAGCAGATAACAGTTCTCTAGATGACCCAACTTCAGGCGAGCAGTGCGGCCTCCAGAACTGTCGGGTGAAACAACCAACAAAAGTTGCAGGCCTGCAGATAGTGATCATGGCCCAGACAGTAGATGCACACGGCGTGTGGATTGCTATCTTCTACCCGCATGGGCAACGGCAAAATCCAGAGGAGCATTTATCCTCCATTGTGGTCGCGATCAACGATACAGCTGAAGATGAAGCTTGAATGAGTTTTTTAGTTTAAGTTTTGGAAGTAAATCCAAAGATTTAAGTGCCAGGGCCTATTCAATGCGGGAGCGGTAAGGAAGGAACCTGCTTCTTCCAGCGGAAAGGAAGATTTGGCATCATGGGGCATAGCCAAGGGCGTTACCATCCGAGTGGGTGGGAGGAACTAGCTTGAAGACGTTTCCGGCAAGTCTTAAAGGGAAAGGCATCTGCCAGAAAGAACATCATATCCATATCCCTAGAATCTAGATTTTCATTGCTTCTGAGGACAGGGGGTCTGAACTTGTCCCACCCCCCCCCCGCTCGTTTACATAGTACATTGTTGTGGTGTTGTCTGTCCTGACCTGAACCACTTTTCCTTGTAGTAGTGGTGCAAATGCTTTCAGTGCCAAGAACACTGCCCTTAGCTCCAACAGATTTATATGCTGGAGTGACTCTGCGCTGGTCCAGGTTCTGTGAGTGATGTGTTCCGCTAAGTGGGCACCACACCCTAACAGAGAAGCATTGGTTGTAAGAAAGACTGATGGAGTTTCCCGTTGGAAGGGTACCCCCTCTCTGAGGTTGTCTGCTTCCTTCCACCACTGAAGGGCTTTCAGCAATGTTCTTGTCACTGGAATTGACTTTGAGAGATTGTCTTTCCTTTGGCACCAATGTGCCCTGAGGTGAAACTGTATGTCTCTCATTTGGAACCTGGCACCCAAAACTGTGCCTGTTGCTGCAGCCATATGTCCCAGGAGTTGCAGAAACTATCTTGCTGGCTTTGGCTCATTGAGTCTGAAAGAAGCAGCTATTTGCAAGATGCTTTGCACTGTGTCCTAAGGGAGGAATGCTCTTCCCTCTAATGTGTTAATTTCTGCTCCTATGAAGTGCAGAACCTGTACTGGAGTAAGAAAAGATTTTTCCTGATTTACCAGGAACCCTAGTGAGTGTAACAGGTTTAGTGTTACTTGCAAGTGATCGTGCACCTGCTGGGGTGAGCTTCCCACCACCAGCCAATCGTCAAGACAGGAGAAGACTGATATAGCTAACCTTAGGTGTGCCGCCACCACTGCCAGACACTTTGTGAATACTCTTGGGGCTGAGGTGAGACAGAAGGGTAGGGCTGAAAACTGATAATGTCCTGAAGGAAGTCTGAATCGGAGATATTTCCTTTGAGATTCTCTAATGGGAATGTGGAAGTAGGCATCTTTTAGGTCCAGAGATGCTAGCCAGTCTCCCTTCTGAATGACTGGCAGAATCATTGCCAATGTGACCATTTTGAACTTTGGCTTTATTAAGTACTGTACTTGTTCAGTAGTCTGAGGTCTAGAATAGGCTGCCACTCCCCATTTTTCTTTTCGGTGAGGAAGTATCTTGGGTAGACACCCCTTCCCTTCTGCTGAGGTGGAACATGTTCCACTGCTTTTACCAGGAGGAGGTTTTGAACCTGCTTCTCCAAAAGTTTCTTTTCCAGGAGGGAAGCTGGTTTGAATACCCTTGTTCTCAAGGGAGGGAAGGTCTTGAAACTTAGCGACAGTCTCCGACTCACTACTTCCAGGACCCACTTGTTTGTGGTAATAGACTCCCAAGCCTGGAAACAGTGAGTCAGCCTGCCCCCTACTGGGACAGGGGAAGCGGCCTTGACCACTAAGTCAGGGTTCTGTTTTGTCTGGGGCTGAGCCTGGGTAGTTTGGGATTCTCTCCTGGAACCCCTTCTACCTCTGATTCTGAAATACCCTGTCTGCTGTGGGTATTGCTGATACTGAGCAACAGCCTGTGCCTGATAAAAAGGTCTGCTATAGGCTGCCCTACCTTTGCCTCCCCTCCTGTATGGCCTATAGGAGGAGGGTCTCTCCTTTGCTGAGTTGCTCTTATAGGTGGCCTTATACTCATCCACCTTCTTCATATAAGCCTCAGTCTGTTGGCCAAATAATGAATGATCCTCCACAGGAAAATCCATAGCCTTGGTTTGGGTGTCCTGTGTAAGATTAGTGGCGGCCCTGAGCCAAGCTAACCTCCTGAGGGCTATGGTAACAGTATCATTGGCATCTGCTTCCAGCCCAAACCTGGCAATCTCAGCCAAATCATCCGAGAGGCCAGAAGGAGCCTTATCCGCCATGGCCAATACTGACTGCCACAGTGACTTTTGATACTGTCCAGAGTAAGCCTGATAATTAGCCAGTCTGACTCCCAAAGAAGTCACCAGGTAGCCTTTCTTTGGCCATACTATCCATTTTGCATTAGTGTTTCTCAGGTTGGTGTGATGCCAATGGCACCCTTGCTTTCTCACAGGCTGCTTGTTGGACTATCCCTTGATGGTCAGGGTGAGAGAAGAGGAACTTAGCTCCCTGTCTGTCCAGCTGATACTTTTTATCCGCCTTTTTGTCCAGAGGTGGGACAGAATTTGGAGTTTGCAAAATCTTTAACAAGTCTTTTTTGGAAAACTTGTTGATAGGGAGTAATATCTTCTTTGTGGGTGTTAACCCCATCATTTCCATGTATTCGGCTTCCTCCTCAACCTCTGTGGTAGCCAGATGAAGAGCTTCCACTATTTTCCTTACAAAGCAAAAATGGGAGGAAAACTCCTCTGCTACAGGAGGAGCACCAAATTCTTGTTCAGGTGAGAGCTCAACAGGCCTCACCCCCTTCAGGTAAATCATATTCCTCAATCTCCATCTGCTCCTGGGATGGCGTAGGAACAGAAGAAGGTCCAACCGGGATTTGAACCGGTGTTGGAGGGGTTGGAGCAGGTATAAGACCCCGCGAAGCCTGTATGACCTTCTTGGTCTGGGCAATCTCTTCTGAAGATGGCAGGCTGTGAGGCACAGATGAAACCCCCTTGGTTTATAGGCCAGGGGTTTAACCTGCTTAGTCTTCTTTTGTCTTTTTGGTAGGCACAGGAGAGTCAGCCGTTCACCCACCCTTTTGCTGGTAGCTGCTTCACCCACCACCACACAAGGAACGACCGAGAGGGAAGTCTCCAAGGTATCCTGACCTGTCAGGCGGAGAAAAAAAGTCTGATACATTGGTTGAACGTGTAGCTGATAAGGGCAGCAGTCTGAATAAGTGGCATGAGCCAATGATAGGTTCTATCAGTAGCATAATGTTCTATCTACAGGTAGTTCTACTTAGGAGGCTGACTGAAGAGAGTTAGGAATACAGAAGAATACCTGGGGTGAGAAAGTGAGTTTTCCAAGACCAACAAAAGGTCCCACTGGGGACAGGGTCCCTGACAGAGGGGCTTCACATCAAGGATACCCCGCAAGACAGTGCAGGGTAAATTAAACTGGGTAAGGGCCATGCCCTGTACTGGTGCATGGTATGCAGACACAGCAGAAAGGTGCACCTTGATAGATGTTAGCTCAGGCCCGAGTCTGATAAGGACAAAAGGTACTTGAAGATCGAGTTTACAGGACAGGTGAAAGAGTCAAGGTGGCGAGCGGAGGCCCATATACAAAACCGCTTCCACTTCACTGCATAGGTGGCTCTAGTTGACGGCTTCCATGCTGAAACTAAGACATCTGTCATTCTTGCAAACACACCAAAATGAGTGATGGCTAAGTCTGTAGGAGCCATGCATGCAGGTGCAGCGATTTCAAGTCTGGGTGGACTAGTGTCCCCCTCTCCTGGGACACCAAGTGAGAGCTCAGAGGCAGAGGGATCAGGGGTTCCACTGCCAGTTGCTGAAGTACACGGAACCAAATCTGTCGAGGCCAGTAGAGAGCAATTAGGATCATGTCCACTCCCTCTGACTGCAGCTTGAGAAGGACCCTCTGGATCAGTGGGAAGGGAGGAAAGGCGTACAGAAATCTCCCTGTCCAGCAAAGGGACAGTACATCTCGCCAGAAAACACCAGGCCCTAGATCTAGCAAGCAGAAAAGTACAGTTATACAAGAACTTAACGTAACAGTAGATCTTCGAGAGGAGCTCTTGTAGCAGGCTACACCATAAGGACTATGCCATCAAGCACTAGGACCCCACAGAACAAATTCTTAGCTAGTAGTACCCACCGGGGACTGCCCCTTACATCAGACCGCCTCCGACGGCCGCCAATGGTATAAAGGGGGCGGTCCCCAGCCACTCCCCAGTTCTCCCGCTGGAGACCTGGCTGACAAATCATAGCGAACCAAGGTTAGTGGAAAACCCTGCCAAGGGTAAGTAAACAAAGGAGAAAAAGACCAGGAGGAAGGAGGGTGGGGAAATAACACCTGCTGCAAGAGCTCCTCTCAAAGATCTGCTGTTACAGTAAGTTCTTGCGCAACTGTACTATCTTACTTCGAGTGGGAGCTCTTGGCAGCAGGTTACACCATAAGGACTGAGTACCAAGCAGTACCAAAATAATCCCAAATGGGCTGGGAGGTGGATAAAAACAACTTGAGGAGCGGGATAAGCTTCAGGACAACAGGTCTTGAAGCACCGCCAATCCAAACCCAACTCTCCTATGGGAAGCAATGTCCAGGCTGTAGTGCTTCACAAGAGTGTGAACTTAACTCCAAGTAGCTGCTGTGCAGATATCTGCTGCAGACACGTTTTGGAATGCCGCAAAAGAGACAGAAACACCCCTTGTGGAATGACTCTTGACCGAGCCCAGTAAGGGTTTGTTGTACTTATCGTAACAGAAGGTGAAACAATGGACAAGCCATCTGGATAGAGTCTGCTTTGCCACTGGTGCTCCTAGAGTTCTCTGGGCGAAGGAAACAAAAAGTTGGTCAGATTTTCTCAAAGTCTGAGTACTACTGATGTAGTATCTGAGCACTCTGTGAACATCCAGAGTGTGAAGTACAGCCTCCCCACGACTGGTATGCTCCAGGTAATAAACCGGAAAGCTGATGTCCTGATTAAAGGTAAACTGTGATGCCACCTTCCATAGATTCATAGATGTTTACAAGTTCAAAAGGCGAGTGCCCATAAGTGAACTTGCCACCACAATTTAGCGGTGGTAGAAAAATTTCCGGTCACCCATGTAAGAGTTAAGTCTTGTCTTGAACTGTTCAATGTTATTGCTATTGGCAATATTTACATGTAATGAGTTCCAGATTGGAAGGGTCCTCTGTGTAAAGAACTTTGAATGTTTATTTGTTTTACATAATGAAGTTTTGAGTTTAAGGTTATGCGATCTTGTTTGACTGTATGCAAGATTCTTTTCTAGTCCAATTGTATTCAACAGATATTTGTTTTGATAAGCACTGAAAGTATAAATCAGATCCCCTCTTAACATTCTATAGTCCAAAGAATATAGCTGGAGTGTTTTAAGTCTGGATCCATAGTCCATGTCAGACATGTTGTGTTTTCTTTTTGTTACTCTACGTTGTACACTTTCTACCATATCTAGACAGCCAGTTGATGTTGGAGCACAAAATGAGGCACAATAATCTAAGTGTGGACGAACAAGATAAGAATACAATGGCAGAATAACAGATTGTTTTCTAATTTTGATACGTTTCAAAATATTACCTAGAATCATATGGCTTTTTTTGCAGTTTTGTTAGTGTGAGAATTAAATTCTAAATTGTCGGATATTATGATACCCAAGTCTTTTTCTTCTGTTTCCATTAAATTCATATTCTGTATTGTATAATTAAATCTTTGGTTATTATTCCCCATGTGCATTACTTTGCATTTTGTCACATTAAACTTCATTTTATTAATAACTGCCCAGGAAGTTAATCTGTTTAAGTTTTCTTGCAGGATATTAGCAGATGAAATATCATTAACAAGACAACCCATTTTACAGTCGGCAGCATACTTGTTGATCCCAACTTCTTTTGTCATTTGCACACTGGAGACTACTATGTTAAAAAGGAGAGGGCCCAGTACAGACCCCTGCAGTATTCCACTAGTAACTGGGTTCCACTCAGACCCGTGTTCAAGAATAACTACCCTTTGTTGTCTATTTGATGGCCATGATGAAATCCATTTAATTATACTAACATCTAGTTTTATATTGAAAAGTTGTTTATCAATATCTCATGGGATACAGTATTGAATGCCTTTTCGAAGCCCAGAAAGACAATGTTGACTGGAATGCCATTATCTAATGCACTGCTGACAGGTTCAAAAGAACTAATGAGATTGGATAAACACGACCTACCAGGGGTAAATCCATGCTGTGACATGTCTGTACAACCAGTAATTACAATATGGTTTGAGATTATAGCATGAATCAGTCGTTCAACAATTTTACTAACTAATGATGTTAGGCTAATTGGCATATAATTAGATGTCAGCTGTTTGTTTCCACCCTTATAAATTGATGTTACATTAGCTACCTGCCATGACTGTAATGCAGTACCACTGTTCACAGATACATTAAATAGGTAAGCAAGGGGTCCTGTTAATTCCTTTGACAATTCTTTTAAGAACTTGGGATGAATATAGTCTGGTCCTAAAGACATATGCAATTTAATTAAATTAATGGCCTCAATAGTGTCTTGCTCAGAAAAAAAGAAATGAAATCAACCTTAGGATCAGTCCTCAAGGGCACCCTGTCTTTGTGGAAGACTAAATATGGCTCTTTCACCATTAGAGCCTGGAGCTCGGAAATCCTCTGAGCAGAAGTAACAACAACTAAAAATAACGCTTTCCACAACAGAAAACGTAGCTCGCAATCCGCGGCTAGTTCGAAGGGAGGCAATGTGAATTTTTCTAACAAAAACAAAAGATCCCAAGGAGGGACAGGATCCCTGATGGGAGGTTTGAGATGAAGCATTCCCCTCAAAAATATTCGGACCAGATCCATCTGGGCAACGTATTTGCCATCCACCGGTACATGACAGGCAGAAAATTACAGTTATGTAAGCACTTACCGTAACATTAGATCTTCGAGAACAGCTCTTGCAGCAGGTTACAGCATTAGGACTGAAGCCGGCAGGCGCCAGGACCCCACGGAAATTTTCTAGCTAGCAGTATTCAGTGGGGACCGCCCAACATTGGTCCCGCCCCCGATGTCAGGCATACTACATAGGGGGGCGGTCCCCTAGAATCCCCAGTTCTCCCGCCGGAGACTCCCAGCCGCTGGATGACATCAAAAAAGGAGACTGAGGAGCCACCATCAAATGGCAATCAAGCAGAGTGGCGTTAAGAACACCTGATCCTAGGAGAAGGATATTGGAACAAGTCTACCTCCAGCAGGGATGGTGGGAGGTAAAGTACCTGCTGCAAGAGCTGTTCTCGAAGATCTACTGTTGTGGTAAGTTCTTACGTAACTGTACTATCTTACTTCGAGAAACAGCTCTTGCAGTAGGTTACACCATTAGGACTGATTCCCATGCAATACTGGAAATCCCTCACCATTGGGAGGAGGAAAGGTAGAAATCACTAGTAGAACCGAAGCCTAGGACAGGAGTCCCTGAAGGGCTGCTAGACCAAAACCTGCTCTTCGCTTCGATGCGACGTCCAGGCTATAATGCCTGATGAAGGTGAGCACAGTGCTCCAAGTAGCTGCTGCACAGATGGATGAGGTGGACATGTACTTCAAGGCCACAAAGGAGGTAGCCACCCCCCCCTTGTGGAATGACCCTTAACCGAGCCCGGTAAGGGTTTGTTACGCTTCTGGTAACAGAACGTGATACAATGTATGAGCCACCTGGACAGCGATTGTTTGGAAACAGGAGCTCCCATCATCCTGTGGGCGAAGGAGACAAAAAGCTGGTCACATTTTTGGTGGTGTTTGGTTCTGGCCAGGTAGTATCGAAGACACCTATGCACATCTAAAGTGTGCAACAGGGCCTCTCCTCTATTAGAATATTTAGAAAAGTACACTGGTAGATCGATGTCCTGATTAAGAGTGAGAGCTGAGACCACCTTAGGTAGAAACTTTGGATTAGTCCGTAGGGATACCCTGTCCTGGTGAAAAAAACAAATAAGGTTCTTTGCACATGAGTGCGTGAAGTTCAGAAATTCTTCTGGCTGAAGTAACGGCAACTAAACACAACGTCTTCCATGTAAGGAGACGTTGCTCAGAATCCGCGACTGGTTCAAAAGGTGGAAGCGTAAGCTGCTCCAGGACAAAAGGTAAATCCCATAGCGGAATAGGATCCTTAATCGGAGGTCTAAGGTGGAGAACACCTCTCAGGAAGGCTTGTGCCATGTCCAACTGAGTTATGGGATGTTGACCTATAGGAGTGTGATAGGCTGAGATGGCACAAAGGTGTACTTTTATCGAGGAGTAGGCCAAGCCTGTCTGAAAAAGAGACAGGAGGTAGTCCAGGACAGACCTTTCTGGACAATCCATTGGCGAAAACCCCCGCGCCTGAACCCAGAGGCAAAATCTGCGCCATTTTATGGTGTAAGTAGCGTGAGTGGCCGGTTTTCTAGCAGCTGCTAGAACATCTGCTACCTCTTGCGAGACCCCGTATCGCATAATGGCAATGTCTCTAGGAGCCAGTCGTGCAGGTTCAGCGAACGAAGGTCCAAATGAACCAAGGAGCCTGCCTCCTGAGACAGTAAGTGAGAGATGATTGGTAGAGGCACTGGAGGTTCCCGGGACAGCTGACGTAGTAGAGGGAACCAGATCTGTCTGGGCCAAAACAGCACGGTAAGTATCAAGGTCGCTTGGTCTCTACGGAGTTTCAAAAGGACCCTCTGGATCAACGGGGAGGGAGGAAAGGCATAGAGGAATCTGGCCGCCCAGGAGAAGGACAACGCGTCTCGCCAGAAAACACCAGGCCCTGGATCTAGCGAGCAAAAATTGGGCAGTTTTGTGTTGTATGGGGACGCAAAGAGGTCTAACTCTGGTATACCCCATCTGTGAAACAGATCCTCTACTACCTCCTGGAGTAGATCCAACTTGTGGACTCTGGCCTGAGTGCGACTCAGGCTGTCTGCGATGACGGTGTCCACTCCTGGGACATGAACAGCAATGAGGTTTGCACCATGTTGTAGAACCCAATCCCACACCCTCATGGCCTCCCTGCAAAGTGGGTAGGAATGGGTGCCTCCTTGTTTGTTGAGGTAATACATCACCGCGGTATTGTCTGTCTGTAACAGGAGAGTACCCGGTTGGATCTCCGACTGGAAAGCTTGCAGGGCGTAAAGAATTGCTCTCATTTCCAGGATATTTATGTGGAGATGAGCTTCTTGGGCTGTCCACAGGCCCTGAGACCTGACGTCGTCGAGGTGTGCCCCCTACCCGAGCCCTAAGGTATCTGTGAAGAGCGTCACAATCGGAGACGGCACAATGAAGGGGCCCCCCACTAACAGGTTCTTTGAATCTAGCCACCACTGCCAATCCCAGATTACGGCATTCGTGATCCGAATTGGAAGCTGCAGATGGTCTTGCTTCTGATCCCATTGTACACGTAACATCCACTGGGTCACCCGCATGTGGAGACCGGCTAGCAGGACTGTTGCAATGGCCGCAGCCATACGTCCCAGCAGGCAAAGGACCAGTCTGGCTGGGACGGTCCTCTTTGCCAAAAAGTCCCTGATGAGGGATCTGATGTGTGCCGCTCGGTCCCGGAGTAGAAAAACTTTTCCCTGGACGGTGTCCAGAACTGCGCCTATGAACTGCAGAATCTGTGACGGAACCAGGCGTGACTTCTCCTGAGTGAAAATGATGCCCAATGTCTCGAAAAGAGACTGAGTACAATGAATGGCAGATATCAGGGCCTCCCGAGAGAGCGCCATGAGAAGCCAGTCGTCCAGGTAGGGGAACACGTAGTGGCCTTGTCACCTCAGAGTTGCCACTACAACTGCAATGCACTTCGTGAACACTCGAGGTGACAATGACAGTCCGAAAGGGAGGGTTCAGAACTGATAATGGTGAGCTTGAAATTCTAAGCGCAAGAACTTCCTGTGCGCTTGAGCAATGGGTACGTGCAGGTAAGCATCCTGCATGTCCAAGGACGATAGGAAGGCACCCTGCTTGAGCATGGGTATCAGACCTGGAAGGGTCACTATGCGGAAGAGTTTGTAGAGGACCTAAGCGTGAGGTCGTTGAGATCCAGTATTGGACGGAAGTCCCCTGTCTTCTCGGGAACCAGAAAGAAGTAAGAATAGTAACCTGCACCTCTCTGGTTCCACGGTACGTGCTCTATAGCTTCTTTTCCAAGAAGCGCGAGCACCTCCTGCTGTATGAGCAGGGCGTGCTGACCCGAATAACGGGAGAGCAGGGGAGGTCTTGACAGTGGGTGGTAGAGGAATTCGATGAAGTGACCTCTCTTGACCATTTGATGAACCCACCGGTCAGCAGTAATCGACTGCCACCCTGAAAAGTGGCGAGCGATGCGACCACCGACCTTTTGTGCCCGTCGATCCAGAGGAGGGGTGGGAGCCGGGAAGGAGTCATGCTGTGGCAGCGTAGGTTCCCGCAGGCTGGGCCGGTTTGGTATAACGCTGGCCTCTGCCTGAGGAAGATTTAGCCTGGGCTTTATGATGAAAAGTGCCCCTTTGCTGCTGGCTGGAACGTGACTGCTGCAGTTGTTGCCGACTGCGAAAACGGTTCTGGTTCCTACGAAAGGAACCAGGTCTTGATCTGTACATGGCTTGTATGGATCTAACTGCCTTCCCGGCGTCCTGAAGCTTGGCGATAACCTTCTCCGAGTGTTCCCCAAACAGGACTTCGCCATTGTATGGGACGTCAAGAATGTTTTTCTGTATGTCTGGGGTAAAGCCGAGACACGAGCCAGGTTTTCGTTCAAACAGACGCTTCAGTTGCAGCTCTGGCAGACGAAGCCCGCGGAGTTGTGGCGCGGCTCGTAACACTTGGGTTCCCATATCAGACCCTGTGCAGAGGAGGTTTAGGAGCCCCGCCTTCTGATCGCCATCCGGTAATTTGTCAACAAGGCCCTGACCCTGTTCCCAAAGGGCATTCTGAAACTGAACCATATGAGATAGGTAGTTCGGGGACCTGATGGAGCATGTAGCAGCCGCATACATGCGCCTCCCCAGGGCATCCAACTGTTTGGATTCCTGGTCCGGTGGCTGTCTGCTCATATGCTGCGGTCATTGGGACTGGTCATGAGAGGCCGTAATGACCAGGGAGTCAGCCAGAGGTTGTTGTGCCAAGTACTGGTCCTCTTTTGGGGCCTTGTCCAGGCGGTCAGCTTTCTTTGGCATAGCGGGGGTGGAGTGCGGACGCTTCCACGCAGCCTTGGTAATGTCCGCGAAAGTGTCCACCAAAGGTGGCACTACCACAGGCTTATGATCTTTCTGCCGAAGGTAATGGGCAAGGCGCTGTCTCTCGAGGTCGAGATCTTCTGAATCCCATCCCATATTCTCCTGGATGTGCCTCATAATCTCAGAGAAGGAGGGATCATCCGGAGGTGACCTGGGTAGGTCTTGTGGGTCAGGCAATGGGATGCTGAGTGGAGAAGGAGACCTGGAGGTTTCAGAGGTATCCAATCTAGAATCCCCCCCTGGTGGAGTGTATCGTCGACGTCTGGGTCACTTGGGGCTGGGAGACCCTGAGGGAGATCGTGAGGGAGGCCTTCTCCATTCCTTAGATCTTCCCCTAGGAGGTGGAGTGTGCTCCTTAGGGGTTGGTGTTCGTCCTGCTGGGCCCTGCGGTGGAGGAGGGGGAGGAGGTTTCACTAGGATCACATCTTTCCGGATTGTGTCCCACCAGAAAGTGAAGAGATCCTCGACCTCTTGGATGTTCATGCCCGACAACGGGCCTGGCGCCGGTGGTCTGTCACCGGGGTTGGGCGTCGGGTCCGAAGGTATCTCCGGGATGGGCGAAGGCTCCCTTGGAAGCCCGGTGTCCTCTGTGTTGCCTGCCTGGTCCTCAGGCAATGTCGTGTCCTCCTCCATGGAGTCCCGGTGACCGGTGTCCACTGGTGACGGGGGGGGGGGCAATCTTTGGCTCTGGCGAGTGTGTGACCGACGTCGGTCGCTTGTCCGATATCTTCGGCTCTGGCGAACGCCTAGCCGACTTCAGGTGCTTGGCCGACGTCGGGTCAGTTGTCTGCTTCAGGGACGTCAGGTCTTTTGTCTTCCTGGGTGGGGGATCCGGACCCCTGGGAGGGTGGGAGACCGATCTGGAGTCGGGGTCCCAGCGTCGGTCAGAAGAGGAAGACTTAGACTGGTGACGGTCAGAAGACTTCGATGAGGCCGGGGAAGGAGTGGAGGAAGCCGAAGGCCTGGAAGTCTTTATGGGGGGAAGCGAAGCCGAAGAACCGCCTGTAGCCTTAACCTTGACCAGAGGAGACTGAGAGCGAGCCCTGGAGGGAGAGCGGTCAGAGCGTGTGGAGCCTGAGCTACGCGAGTCTGAGGCCCGGTTAGGGGGACCTGGACCTTGCCTTCTCCGGTGTTTGTGGACTTTTGAGGAAGATTCACCTATGGAGGAAGGTTCCTTATCCATTCTGTGAAGTTTTTCTTCCAAAAGGAACCCCTGAAGTGTCTTCTGACGGCGGATCCTGGTGTGGCTGTTAAACCCCTGACAGAAGCAGCAGGCCTTGGTGTCGTGGTACGGGCCTAAGCACTGCAGGCAGGACGAATGAGGATCCCTGAAGGGGATCTGTTTGCTGCAGGCACACTTGGAAGGGTGTCCTTCTGAAGGAGTTGGGAGATGCCGACATTAGTTTGGTAAAACTTTCTAAGAAGTTCTTAGTCATCGTACGCTAGAGTGGGACCATGAGGCTGATGCTAGCGAGTCGACAGCGGGAAAAGAACTGGGGATTCTGGGGGCCGCTCCCTTATGTACTATGCCTGACATTGGGGGTGGGACGGACGTTGGGGGCGGTCCCTGCTGAATACTGCTAGCTAGAAAATTTCCATGGGGTCCTGGCGCCTGCCGGTTTCAGTCCTAATGGTGTAACCAGCTGCAAGAGCTGTTTCTCGAAGTAAGATCTGCAGAAAGGTGTACCTTGATGGAGGAATATCAGAGGCCTGAGTCTGACAGAGAGAGGAGATACTCAAGGACAGCATTCAGAGGGCACAGGAGGGGGTCCAGACCCTGCGTGGCGGCCCCAAAACAAAAGTGCTTCCATTTCATGGAGTCGGTAGCTCTAGTGGAAGGTTTTCTAGCTGCAACCAAGACCTCGACCACCCTAGGTGATACCCCATAACGTGTTGTGGCTACGTCTGCAGGTGTCAGGCATGCAAGTGTAGGGACCGGGGGTCTGGGTGAACCAACCTGCCTTGCTCTTACGACAGTAACTGGGAGGACAAGGGCAGGGGGATCGGCAGTTCCACTGCCAGCTGCTGCAGTAAGGGGAACCATTTCTGACAAGGCCAAAGCGGAGCTACAAGGATCATTTCTGCTCCTTCTGCTTGGAGCTTGAGCAGAGCTCTTTGCAGAAGAGGAAAGGGAGGGAAGGCGCACAGAAACCTCCCTGTCCAACAGAGGCACAATGCATCTCACCAGAAAGCACCAGGCCTGTGATCTAGCAAGCAGAAACTGGGCAGTTTTGCGGTGCACAGGAAAGCGAAGAGTTCCAGCTCTGGATAGCCACATCTCTGGAAGAGGTCGTCTCCTACCGACTGCAGGAGTTCCCATTCGTGACTCCTTAATTGAGACCAGCTTAGGGTGTCGGCCAAGATGTTTTAGACCCCTGGAACATGCACTGCGGTGAGCAACAGGCCATGATCCAGAGCCTAGAACCACACTCTCATAGCCAGGGCCCCCGAGTTTTCCGTGACAAACCGTGGAATGATCCGTGGAATTTGCTGACACCTGAAGAATTGGCGGTGGCCCGCAAAATTCGCAGCTGCCCGTGGAACATACGTCCTTTGCTGACAGGGATGCCGAATCCCCCATTGGCTTCATTGCTCACCCCACCTGGGGGTCATCCATGCCACTGAGCCCACCAGCCGCGGCAAAGAGTCATTTTCATGGGGTGCCCAACTTCCTGTCGGCTTCACTGCCCCCAAAATAGCTGTATCTCATGCTGGGAACCCACCCAGCATGGCAACAATGTCATTTTTTCGACAGGGTGCCCAATCTCCGTCGGTTCTACCACCCCCAAATGTCTGTATGCCACGCTTGAGCCCACACCAGCGTGGCAAAAAGTCCCCTGATTCAAAAAAATAAAAAGACCTGAAAAAAAAAAAATAAATAAAAACTTCCTCATTCTTTGCCCCTCCCCAACCCGCACCCACCCTCTGCGTATACCACCTCCCACACCCCACCTCAACCCATACTTATTCGAGCCCAGCTTGACAATCTTCAGTGGGCTGGGAACACGCTGCAACTCTTCAAAACCGACTGCAACTGAAGAAATGCCAGCAAGCTGTATAATGGCATAAATGGATTTTTTTCAACTTTAGTGCATATCTCAGCCATTTTTGGGAATTTGTTCACCAAATTTTCAACATGAAGTTTTTGGGGCTCCAACTCATGAACTGTGACTCTAATTTTGTTATTCGGTCCGAAAGGTGATTTCGAGGTCACTGCGCGGAACCACCTTTTGGGACTGATTATCGAAATGACAGCATCATAGTTCATGAGGTAGGCCCCCAAAACCTTAAAATTCTGAAGAAATTCCCAAATGACTGTTTTATTTAGCCGCAGGCAGTAGTTCTCACGCACGCCGTAATTGGCATTTTAATATTTTCACCCAGATTTTCAGCATTGCCATTTTTACCACACCTCCTTATGAACAGTACAACTGCCATTTTTCACATCTCACCCGAAATGTGTTTTCGCACATGTAGCACACAATGGTGCGGTCAGTGTGCAAAATCAATGTTCGGGACAGATTAAGAAAATCACAGTGACACTGTTCATGAGCAGAGGTCTTAAACTGGATAGGTTGGAAATTTGGTGACAAAAGCCCATAAAATGACTGTGTTACGAGCGTGCATTGTGTCAGATATGGCAAAAACAAACAAAAAGGGGAAAAAATAAGGGTAAAAGTGTGCCGCAGAAATTGGTGTTGAGCGCTGTAGAAGTTCTGCGGCAAATGAGAACCCTGCTGCAGAACTTTGCTCCGATGTGCCGCAGAAAAATCAGGGCCCTGCTCATAGCCTCCCAACAAAGAGGACAGGAGTGAGTTCCTCCTTGTTTGTTCATGTAGTAAAAACCGACATGTTGTCAGTCTGCACCAACAGGGGACCTGGGCGAAGATCCAGGTGAAAAGCATGTAGAGCATACAGAACTGCCCTCATTTCCAGAATGTTGATGTGTAGTGTCAGTTCTAGAAAAGACCATGTACCCAGAGTCTGATTGTTCTGAAAGAGCTCCTCAACCTATGCCTGAGGTATCGGTTGTGTGAATCTGTAATGGAGGGTCTCTTTGAAAGGAGGTTCCGGACTCCAGATTCTGTGCAGAGATCCACTGAGAGAGAGAATCTGTAACACTGCATTGGAGATCGAGACTGGTTGGTCGAGATCATCCTCCCTCTGATCTCACTGCACTCTGAGGTCTACTGAGGAACACTCACAGAGATGTGCTGAGGGAACAGTCACTAAGGCTGCGGCCATATGGCCTAAGAGCTGGAGCATGGTTCGAGCTGGGACCTGGCGAGCAGCTGAAACTTTGTGGGTCAAAGAGCGAAGGCATATTGCCCTGTCTGGTGAAAGGCCTTCCCTTGCTCCGTGTCCAGGTTTGCTCCTATGTACCAAAGCCTCTGACAAGATGTCAGAAATGACTTCACTATGTTTAGGGCGATTCCCATGGAGCTGAACAGGCTGAAAGTGTCCTCTAAAGTTGCCAGAAGTCGATCCCTCGTTGCGGCAGCCAGAAGCCAATCACGTCTACGGATAAACAAAGTGTCCTGTCTCCTTAAAGCTGCTGCAACTACCGCTAGGGTACTTTGTGAATCTGACGAGGTGCCATGGAAAGGCCAAAGGGCAAAGCTTGAAACTGGAAGTGCCTTCCCTGAAAGTAAAACCTCAGGAACCTCCTGTGGGCTGGAAGCACCAGAATATGGAGGTAGGCATCTTGCATGTCCAGGAAGCACAGCCAGTCTCCTTGATGCAACATGGGAAGAACGCCCAGCAAGGTGACCATCCTGAACCTCTTGTACGCTATGTAATCGGGAGAGGACCCCTGTCTTCTTGGGAACCAGGAAGAAGCAGGAGTAAAACCTTTTCCCCCACTGTGGAACTGGAACGGGTTCTATTGTCTTCTTGCCTAGAAGTGACTGTACCTCCTCCCAAATGAGGTCGGCGTGGGAGTAAGCTGCTTGGACCGGGGGACTGTCCTGGGGAATCTGAAGAAATTGCAGCGCATAACCCCGCTCTATCAACTGGAGGACCCACACATCGTTGGTGATTGAGGTCCACCCATCGAGGTAAAGCGAGAACCGACCCCCTACTACCTCTGCCCTGGACTTGGCAGGAGGTATGGGGTCGGGCCAGGAGTCAGGCGTGGGAGCCCGGGATGGGCAGGGAGATCTGGGATGGTTTGGTGTTCTTAGGTTCCTGTACTCCACTGGGATAAGAGGGAGCTTTATGTCAAAAGTTGCCCCTTACTGTCCTTTAGGCTTCTGCCCTTCCTGGCAACGAAAATGACGACGTTTGCCAGGGGTCCGATCAGACCTGTACAATTGATGTACCGACAAATGCCTTACCCAAGTCCTGGAGGTCCGAGATCATTTTCTCAATGTCCAGACCAAAGAGCACAGACCCAGGGAATGGGGCATCAATGATGGCATCCTGCAGGTCCTGCCTAAATCCAGAGACTCAGAGTCATGAGTATCTCCGCATACAAACCACTGTGGCTGCTGCCATGTCCGCTGAATCATAAGATGATCTCAGGACATATTTTCCTACATCCAGACCGGACTGTAGTATGTCCAAGATCTCCGTTTTGTGCTCTGAATCGTGCTTCTTTTTGGTGAGCTTGATTGCTTTGTTCCAGAGAGATTTCTGTTACTGTACCAAGTGCGCCAAAAAGTTGAGCAAACGCATGGTGCAGGAGTTAAATCTTCTTGCCGAACTGATCCAGGCGTTTAGATTCTTTGTCCAGCGGCTGGTAGCTGATGTGCCGGGGCTGTTTGGTTCTGCCATGGGCAGCAGTCAGAACGACCAAGTCGGCCTTTGGTTGTTCTCTGAGGAACAGCTCTGGCCGCACGTACAGCCGGTCTGCTTTGGTATAGCGGGCTGTCAAGGCGTGCCCAGGCCAGCCTGGTAGCATCCTGCAATGAGGCCACCAATGGTGGAACCACTAAGGCTTTGGGCTCATTCATACCCAGGAAATGAGCCAGTCTCTTTCTTTCTGGATCAAGATCCTCAGTTTCCCACTGATTTAACAATCTGATGTGATGCATCACGTCCAAGAAGGTGGGATCATCCAGGGGGAACGGGGGGAGTCCCCTGGAGGATCGAAGAGGTGAGGTGGAGAGGAAAACTCTCCTGAGGATCTGGAGGAGGCAGAAGATCTTGAGTCGGATGACCCAAAGGAAGATCTGGAGCAAGAATGCCGGTGCCTTCTCCTGTAATGCCTGGAGGATGACCTGGAATGGTTACTCCATTCGAAGATCTCTATTAAGATGGAGCAACCGATTTGCCATTGGGGAAAGCCGTGGTGCCCAAGGGGCTGTAGAGGTTCTTCAGGTTAGGTTGCAGTAGGGAGCCTGTGGTTCCTTAGGAAGGATGTCCTTCTTGACCGTATCCCACCAGGAACTGAAAAGGTCCTTTACTTTGGCTATTGAGACCATAGCAGGAGCAGATGGATCCGGCGTCTCAGATCTGTCATCAGGTTCCTCGGGTGGATGACCTGACGGCTTGTCAGGGACCAGTGTACGCTCTGGAGATTTTAGCTTCTCTGGCGTCTGGTCCCGAGGTGGTGTCAGAGCTGAAGGCAGGTCAACTGGCATCTGCTCGTCTGTTGGCAGTGGGTCGGGTGTGGTCTTTCCTTGGCCGGCAGCTGCGTCCCTTCAAACAGTTGTTTAGGAGGTGCAAGCGGCATGGAGGACCCCTAGGTCGAAGAGGTAGAAGACACTGGGGTGGTGCGCCAGGAGTCTGACGCTGGATGCTTCGGAGAGCTGGCATCAGGGTGGGACACCATTTCCAGACGTTGTTTTCTGTCGTCAGGTCCAGCTGGACGATCCAACGAGGTAGAGGAAGCCTTTGTCAGGAGGTGGGCAGCAGACTGGGTGTCGCCTGCCTCCTTAACGGTGGAATTCTTGGTCTTAGACCTGGAGGCATGGCTGTAGGGCCTAAGACTAAGGGAGGGGGCCGAAGGCCCTTGCTCGGATGAAACACCACCAGACGTCTGCGCCGATGTTGGGATTTTCAAGGCTGACAACCCAGGAGGTGCTTGGGTTGACTGGGGAGGGCGCAGAGTCCGATTTCGGACTAGAGTTGGCCGTCTTACGATGCAGAGACCTGGACCGGGATTCCGAGTGTTCCTTCTCATGGTGATGGTGCTTTCCACTGGACTTTTTCTTCTTCTTGTGAGAACTCCCTGACCCCGAAGAAGAAAAGGATCCTAGGCCTGACAGGGTCTTTTGCACGGTGGCCAGCTGTTGTTTCAGAAGGTAAGTCTTCAGTCGATGGATGCGCGTTTGCCAGTTGAGCAGCGTGGGCAGGATTTGGTATCGTGACCGGGCCCCAGGCAGAAGAGGCAGGCAGAATGACTGTCGCAGGCCGGAATCTGCTTCCCACATGCACTTAGATTTCGGGCGCTGGGTAGACGATGTCGGCCAAGACATGCACCGAAATGCGCGTAAATGATTAAACTATTTAAACTAATATAATTCTTTTCCAAAATGGCAATGACTGTTAGCATGCAGGCATCCACGGAGCTGATGTGAATGGGTCGACGGCGGGAAAAGAACTGGGGAGTGGCTGGGGACTGCCCCTTTATACCACTGGCGGATGTTGGAGGCGGTTTGACTAAGGGGTGGCTCCCGGCCGGGCACTGCTGAAGACCTGGGGTCCTAGTGCCCAGCGGCATAGTCCTTATGATGTAGCCGCTGCAAGATTTGGGCAGTTTTGCTTTGAGTGGGGGCAAAGAGGTCCAGCTCGGGATGGCCCCATCTGTCAAAGAGTCTTCTGCGATGGATTGTAGGAGCTCCCACTCGTGGAAACTGGACCACGATCGACTGAGGTCGTCAGCCAGGGTGTTGAGTACACCTGAAACATGAGTGGCTGAGAGTTCCAGCTGATGCTCGATGGCTCAGTACCAGACCCTCATGGCTTCCCTGCAGAGAGGGTATGAATGAGTTCCCCCTGCTTGTAGATATAAAATATCACTGACATGTCTGTATGGATGAGTAGGTGGCCCAGGGCCAGGTCAATTTGCAAAGCCTGCATGGCGTACGAGATTGCCCTAATTTTCAACACATTGATATGGAGAGATTTCTCCAACCGACCACTGACCTTGAGTCTGTTGGTCTGCGAGGTGAGCTCCCCAGCCCATGCCGGAGATGTCTGTGGTCAGGGACTGAGTGGGTGGCAACCTCCTGAATGGCATGCCCTTAGAGAGGTTGGAGGGGGTTAGCCACCATAGGAGAGTCTGAAGGACTGGTTCCAAGACACTCACAAGTTGGTCTAGGTCGTCTGTGCGCTGACCCCAAAGGACTTGCAAGTGCCACTGGATCACTCGCATGTGAAGGCGTACTATCCGGCTGCGGTGGCTGCTGCCATGTGTTCCAGGAGCCTGAGAACTGTTCTGGCTGTGACTTTACTGGCAGAGGAGACTACTCGTGTGTGAGCCTCAAGGTGATTTGCTCTGTCCGTGGGGAGGAATGCCTTGCCCCAGACAGTGTCCAGAAGGGCTCCTATAATCTGAAGCTTCTGGGTGTGCCAGGGGGAGGACTTTGGAAGGTTCAGTGTGATTCCAAGTCTCAAAATAGGGAAAAGGCATCTTCCATGGTCTGTAGCAGCCTTTCCTTGGAAGGAGCTGTGAGGAGCCAATTGTCCAGGGAACATAGTGCCCCCTTGCCCTGAGAGCTGCAGCCACTATGGCAAGGCACCCTGTAAAGATTCAACGACCCGAGGACAGCCCACACGGAAGAGTTCGGAACTGGAAGTGTTGCCCCTGAAAGAGGAAATGAAGAAACCCACGGTGGGGCTGGGCAATCAGGATGTGAAGGTAGGCATGGTTCATGTCCAGTGAGGAAAGGCAGTCCCCTTGGTGCAACAGAGGGATTAGGCCCAGAAGGGTTACGATCCTGAACCGTTTGTACTCCACGTATTTGTTCAGGCTGCTGAGGTCCAAGATGGGGTGTAGATCCCCGATTTTTTTGGGGAAACTGGAAAAAGTGAGAACAATAACCCTTTACCCTCCGGGAGGCTGGCACCGGCTCTGTGGCCTGTTTATTCAGTAGGGCCTGCATTTCCTCTTGGATGAGGGCTGCATTGGATGGGGAACAGCAGGAGGGTAGTACGGGGGTTGTTCGGGGTACCTCCAGAAACTCTTATCTTTTGTTTATTTATTTTTATATCAGTTGCAGGACCCATCGGTCGGATGTGATTCTGCTCCATCCCTCTAGGTAGAGGAAGCGGTGACACCCCCCCTCCACCACCTCTCCCAGGGCTTCAGCTGGGGTCGGGGGGGGAAGGGGTGTCGGACTAGGAGTCAGGTGGAGGCGTTGGGGGTGGCCAGAGCAGCATTGGAAGACTTGACAGCTCTGGGAGCAGAACCTTCGGGGTCCTGAGAGGAGGTCTTATGCGTAAAAACTCCTCGCTGCTGCTGCTGACCAGCAGGGTGTCAAAAGGGCAGACACTGAAATAGCTTCTGATTGGACTGGTACAAAGTCTGTATGGACTGGATAGCCTTGCCTGAGTCTTAAAGATGAATGATAATCTTCTCAGACTCCTCTCCGAAAAGGACCAAGCCTTTAAATGAGGCATCCATGATGCCAGCTTGGACATCCTGGGAGAAGCCCAAAACTCGGAGCCAGGAGTGCCTTCTGATGCAAACCCCTGTAGCTGCCACTCATGCTGTGGTGTCAACTGAATCATAAGAGGACCGCAGGATGTGACTGCCAATGCCCAATCCTGTTTTCATAAGATTAAGTAATTCTGCCTTCTGGGGCGCGCCAGGCAGGGCCTGGGCTATTTTCATGCAAGGCATTTTGAAATTTTACCATGTGCGTGAGAAAATTTAGGGAGAGTATGGTACAAGTGGCAGAGGTGTAGAACTTCCTGCCAAGTTGGTCCATTTGTTTAGACTCCTTATCCGGAGGCTGAGTGCTCAGGTGCCTGGATCACTTCGACCTATCATGGGTAGCTGTGATTATCATAGAGTCTGCCAGGGGTTTTTTGCTCAGAAAGGGTTCTTCTCTGGGGGCCCTGTAGAGGTGGTCTGACTTCTTAGGTATAGTTGAAGAAGTACAGGGGCGCTTCCATGCAGCCCTGGTGATGTCCTGGAAGGTGTCTACTAGGGGTGGCACCACTATAGGCTTAGGGTCCTTTTGGCAGAGGTACTTGGCCGTCCGGGTCCAAATCCTCTGTATCCCACCCCATGTTGTCCTGGATAGGCCGGCCTGGTGGCACTGAGGGTTGAGGCACTGAACGCCACACCTTGCGTCACGCTGGCCACCCAGGTTTGGGAATGAGCTCGGACCACCGGGGGTTGGCAGGGAGAGGGAGGGAGGATCGAGCGTCCAATGGACTGCTCTTCTCTCTCGGGGAGGGATCCAGTGGTAGCCCGGTTCATGCAGCGGCTCCCGGTGGAGACAGGCGGCACTGTTATGCACTCGGGCTCACACAGTAAGGGGCAACGTTGGGCAGCTGTCTCTGTACGTAGATGGGAGCACCTACGTCACAGACTGGGCGGCATTGCACGTCTCACGTCGGGTGGGGGGCGACCAGAACACAGAAAAACCTGGTGCTGAGGATCAGTCAATGGCACCGATCCACCATGCCCTATGCTGGGCTTCCTCAACTGGTCTTCGATTTCCCCGGCCGCTCCTTGTCCGATGCCGGAGTCTGCCTTACTAAGAGCGCCCAAGTAGAAGACGGCGACCCACCCCGAATAGGGTTAGCCAGGGGTGCTGGCATCAGTGAAGGAGGGAGAGAGGAGGCACAGTTTGGGGATCCTCAGGCTGGCAGGACAAGGATTGGATGCCTAACAGAGGACCTCGGAGCAGTGACCAGAGAGAAAAAGAGTTGACAAAAAATAAATTGTTGTCCTGGATATGGCACATGATGTCCATGAACGATGGATAGTCAGGTGGAGACCTGGGAGAGTCCTTGGGTTCTGGAAGGGAAGGAGCATCCCTGGAGGAGGAGGAGGACCTGGAAGAGGAGGAAGAGTGATTCGAGTCCTCCGAGGATGAAGACCTAGAATAGCAGCGTCGGTGGTGACATCCCCTGGAACGACATCCATGCCTGTCCGATGATCTGGAAGAGGAGGGAGGCCTGCTTTCCTTGTGCCCAGCGTGACCCCTATGTGGGTTAGCTGGTTGAGGGGTAGTTTCCTTCGGATGAAGAGTGGTTTCTTTGGGCTGAGGAGTAGGCCGTTTAGGAGATGTGGGCTCCAGAGAAGGAGAGGCAGGTCTTGGTGAAATACGGTCACCTTTGATGGTGTTCCACGAGAATAAATGAGAGATCCTTTACATCCAACAATGGAATTCTGGGCTTCTGAGGAGCCTCTGGTGTCGGGGTGGCGCCACTGCCCGTGGAATGGGATCAGCCGGCGCCAGTGGTACTAAGGTACTGTCGTCTGGTGTCGTTGACTGATCGGACGACAGTGTTGCTGGCTCTGGCATACAGTCTGCCCATTCCTTGGACGGTGACAAATGGGGGTCCGGCAATGCAGGGTTACAGGTCACTGGGACAGATGCCAGGGACAACAGCGTAGACAAAACGGGCGTCTGCTGACACTGGTCCGGTGCAGCGGTCGGCGTCTGCTTGGGAGATGCCTGATGAGGGGAACCAAGTCCTGAGGGGGACAGAGGAGTTGCCCTCCTGGGGAAGGAGAGCTCCTGCCCCTGGTGTCAGTCCAGGGAGTCAGCGCTGAAGGAAGTGGCTGACTTGGATGACGTCTTAGCTGGATGGGTGATGGGGAGGGCCTGCCGCCCGAGGAGGATGCTGACTGCACGGCTGTGGGCCCAGGGGTCTGGGAGAGGGGCTGAGGCTTGGGGTCTGAAAGAGCAAGAGCGAGGCCAGACCTGAAGAACCTCCGCCAGACGTCCGTACCAGGGCAGGAGGTTTCACCACAGTGAGACCGGAGTCTGTGCCCGACTTAAACGGAGATCAGGAATGAGAATCCATGGAGGACTTGTCTTTGTGCTTCTCCTTGTGGTGATGCTTCCCTGATGATTTCTTGTGGAGGCAAGAGACAGCCAAAGTCCCAGAGACGAGGGAAGAAGAGAAACTCTCTTCCTGGATCTCCATCTGCACAGCAGCTAGTTGTTTTTCTTGCAAGAAGGGTTTTAGGGCTTTTTGGTAGCGAATCCTAGTCCTGCTGTTGAACTTCAGGCAATGCTTGCAAGCCTTGGTGTTGTGATCTGGGCCCAGGAAGAGAAGACAGGCTGAATGGCTGTCTTTCGAAGGAATTTGCTTGCCGCAGGCACACTTGTATTGGTGACATTCGATGGGAGGCGGCAGTGAAGTAGGCAGAGAAAAAAGGTTAAATACTGAAGGAAAAAATAAAGCGTTGCTAAAACGTGGTCAAAATGGAGGTTGAACTAGAGCAGAAGGGCGTTCAGTGAGCCGATGTACCGCAGTCGTGGTGAGAAAAAAAGAACTGAGGTGGTGCTGGGGATCACCCTTTGATGCTGTGTGACATCAGGGGTGGTCCCCGGCTGTATATTGCGCGTTAGAAGTTTTCCGTGGGTTTCAGCACCTGTCGGCTTCCAGTCATATGATTGTGTACTGCTGCAAGAGCTCCCCTCAAACTGAGATCTGTAGATCACACTCACATTTAAATACATTTCTAGGCATCTCAGCACACAACCGAATGCGCAGTCATAACAAAGCCTGAGAGAGGCAAGGAATGAGTGTTCTACTTGCATTTAGAGGCTCTCAAGTCGGAAGGGTGACACTACAGCATTAAACAGACCTCAAATGGGCAACTATGGATCTACCCCAGTTTAGAATCCCGGGGGTTGAAAGTAGACATAACCTTAAGGGCAACCCATTTGCCATGGATAAAGGCAACCCAGCTAAGCTGCTCAGAGGAAAAAGGTCTGGAGGGCTGCTGATAAAGCGCACAAACTGTTCAAGGCTTTCCACTGGGGAATCTCACTCAGTCAGCCAGATCACAGCTAGCAGACAGACTGTGTGGCATGGCAACATTCTTTGTTTGTTCTTGTCGTTGTTCATGATGTTCTTGACATGGTCAGGAAGGTTCTTTCTAGTAAATTACTCCACATGCTACGGCATACATGAAAAAATTACTCACCGCAGTAATCTTCTTTCTTCAAAGGGGTCCTTTAGCATCAGTAACTTTAGCAATTAGCTGGCTAGATGCAACTGCCCCAGAGGCTTGCCTTTACAAGAATTATTTAAATGAGCTTTGGGCAATAGCCAATAAAAAACAGGAGGGGGAGTGAGCTGAGTGAGAGCCACCTGAAGGCTTCAGTATTTGTTTTGAAGGAAAACAAGGGCACATGCCGAAAAAAATGAATCAACAGGATTCAAAAAACATGCAAATGTCCACAAAAGTGGAAATAGAAACAATGACATGAGTTAGAAACTCATCAATAAAAAACTCCAAATCTATGGCCGGTCCGGTGGCGCTGAGGGTTGAGGTGCTGGACACCACTCCTCGCACCACGCCGGTGACCCGGGATCGGGATCGGGAACGAGCCCAGGCAGCTGGGGGGTCGGCAGGGGAGGGAGAGGACTGAGCGTTCGACGGACAGCTCTCCTCTCCCGGAAGGGAGGGGGATCCATGCTCGGCGCTTGACTGGCCTCTGGTGAAACTAGGGGGCACAGCAAGCATACAGCAACAACTAGGGGATGGAGAGTGGTGACGGCGGCGGCGCCCATAACGTCAAGTTCTGTACCACTCTCCCAGATGACGGAGCACCGTGCAGAGACCCTGACAGCCCGCACTTGGCTGGCGACCTGTCGGAAGTCCGACAGAAAGCTGACTGTCTCAGGGCGTACCCGCCCCACACCAGCCAGGGGGTATAGCCAAGGCTCCATGGGGACTTGGCGGAGGATCAGGCAGGTTGTGGAGCAAGGATACTGCGATGTGTCTCCTGAAGAAGTGGAGACCGGACGCAGGGTTGAGGAGCATAAAATTGTAATAAATAAAAAACAAAAAACCTCCAAATCTGGTAAGAGATGTAATAACAGAGCCCTTCTCCTGACAGGTGAACCGGGGAGGAAGGGTTGGAGGACCCCTTAGAAGAAAGAAGATTACTGCGGTGAGTAATTTTTTCTTCTTAATCCAGGAGTCTTTTAGCATCAGTAACTTTAGCAGACTACCGAGCAGTACCAAGTGGGAGATGGGCAGAAAACCTACTTGGGAAAGAGGCTCTGCAGAACCGCCCAGCCAAATTTAGCATCAGATCTGGTTTGCACAGCCAAACTGTAGTGTTTCACAAAAGTGTGCAAAGATTTCCAGGTAGCTGCTTTGCAGACATCCAAAAGGGGAATGTCCCTTGCTGCTGCAAGCGAGGCTGCAGGGCCCCTGGTGGAGTGGGCCCTGAGCCCCACTGGAGGTTGGTGACCAGCTTTTCACAGCAGAATATAATACGGGAGACCAACCAACAGGAAATAGTTCTCTTGGTAGCTGGTCTTTCTCTGTCTGCATCCCCATAGGTGAGGAACAACTGAGTGGAAGTCTCTGGACTGTCTAGTATGCTCTATGTAGTACAAGATGGCTCTTCTGACATCCAAGCTGTGGAGCTTTTGCTCGCCAGGAGTGGATTTCTCAGTAAAGAAGTCAGGCAGAGTAATGGACTGGTTTAAGTGGAACTCTGAAACCACCTCTGGCAGAAAACTCCTATTCGTCCTGAGCTCAACTTTATCATTGTGAGGGACAATGTAATTTGGCTCAGTGCACAAGGTATGTAGCTCTGAAATCCTCCTGGCAGAGGTAATGGCTACCAGGAAGACTGTCTTCCAAGTTACAAACTTGGTATGAGCAGTGGACACAGGCTCAAAGGGTGGTTTCATGAGCCTGTCTATGCAAAGGTTCAGGCTCCAAGGAGGAACAGGCTCCCTGACTGGAGGCTGAAGGTGCAAGAGGCCTTTGAAAAACTGTTTAAATATGGCGTGGGGAAAAAAAAAACCAACAACAGGTTACTCACCTGTAATAGTAGTTCTAGGAGTGGTATATGTTGTTTATCCACACTGTTTGGCATGTCCCTTTCCCTTTAAGAGCAGCCGGAAGTCTTCAAGCTAGCTCCTCCCACCCACCCATGACGCCAGATCTTAGCCCGCTGGAAGCCAGGTTGTGTGCGTCCGCAGCCGGGGAGGTAGGGTGGGTCCGTGTGGATGAACAACATATACCACTCCTAGAACTATTGTTACAGGTGAGTAACCTGTATTTCTAGGGACATGGATATGTTGTTCAATCCACACTGTTTGGCAAACTCCTAGCAGTTCTCTGGGAGGAGGGAGGCAAGGCGCACACCCCCTACTTAGGAAACAGAGACCGGAGAACCAAGGCCAAAAACCAGCATCCTGGCGTGACTCAAGGTCAATGTGGTAGTGGGTAATGAAGATTTTTGCTGACTTCCAAGTGGCAGCCCGACAGATCTCCTGGATAGGGATGTCCATGGAAGCAGCCACCGATGCAGCAGTATGGCGGGTAGAATGAGCTCTTATCCCTCTGGGAGGCTCCTTGCCTGCCAACTGGTAGCACAGACCTATGCATGATGTAATCCATCTTGCTATGGTCCGTTTGGCTGCAGGTCTGCCAGAAGCGGCTTCAGCGTAGATGACAAACAGCTGGCGAACCTCTCCACAAATTTCCACCATTCTCTCCTTATAATAGGAGCGAACACGTCTCAGGTCTAAAGTACGGAGCCTGTACTCTGCCTCCGAGGTGTAATTAGGGTAGTATATCGGCAGAGTCAACATCTGGTTAAGCTGAAACTCTGACACCATCTTCGGAAGGAATTTCGGGTTGGGGCGCAGGACAACTTTGTCCCTGTGGAAGACCAGATAAGGGGAATCCACCGATAGCGCCTGGAGCTCCCCTTTCCTTCTGGCAGACGTGATAGCCACCAGAAAGGCAGTCTTCCACAAGAGTGACATTGGTTTGAATGGCTTGCACATGAGCTTTGCCAGTACCAGCAGTAGATCTCACGGAGGTGCAGGTTCACGCACCAGAGGGGATATGTGATTCAGGCCTTTGAAAAAGCACCCGACCACTGTCTCCTGCGCCAATGTCGGCTGGTCGGCCCACACCCGATAAGCTGAAATGGCTGCCAGGTGCACCCTGAGGGTCAATGACCGTTGACCCCCTTTGTAGAGAGGTCAAAGGTAGTTGAGAATGTTAGCCACAGAACAGGATAAGGAGTCCAGACCTTTACCCTGACACCAAATGGAAAACCTTTTCCATTTGAAGGCATAACATTTCCTGGTTGATTCCTTTCGAGATGCCTCCACCACGGTGTAGACATCTTCGGAAAGACCCAAAGCCTGGAACTCTAGCCACTCAGGTACCGGGTTGTGAGGTGCAGGGACTGAAGGTTCAGATGAAAGACCTTCCCCTGGTTCAGAGATATCAGGTCCGGGCGTGTACAAAGCCGCTCCGGGGGCCTGCAGCTGAGACTGAGGAGATCTGGATACCAGAACTGGCGTGTCCAGTCTGGGGCAACCAGAATCACCTTCGCCTTGTCCCTCCTCACCTTGAGTAACACCTTGTGGATCAAGGGAAATGGAGGGAAGGCTTAGAAGAGGCCTGGGGTCCATGGCCTCAAGAAGGCATCCCCCTGCAGCGAGCCCTGCTGAGGGGGGGTGGGCATAATACAGCCTCAGCCTGGTGTTTTCCCTGGAGGCAAACAGGTCCACCACTGGTTTGCCCCAACGGGAGAACAGGCTGTAAGCTACCTCTGGACGTAGAGACCACTCATGGGATGTCTGGCCTATACGGCTAAGAGCATCCGCCAGCTGGTTTGAGACTCCTGCCACATGGATGGCTAGGAGTTCCACCTCCACCCGGCTTACCAGGGACCAGATGCCAAGCGCCTCCTTGCATAGCAGAAGGGAGTGCATGCTGCCCTGTTTGCTGAGGTAGTACATGGTCATGGTTTTGTCCCTCTGGACTTGAACCACTTGAACCCAGAGCTGAGGAGCAAAAGCCGACAGCGCCAGTCTGACTGCTCTGAGCTCCAACATGTTAATGTGGCATCGGGACTCCTCGGAGGTCCAGGACCCGTGGGCCCTGTTGTCCCTCATGTGGGCTCCCCAGCCCATGAGAAAGGCTTTGGTCATAAGGACGATCGTCCGCTCGGGGTGAACAAATGGGATCCCTTCCTGCAACCAGTCTGGGGTGGTCCACCATTGGAGAGCTTCCCACATCTTCTGGGTTACAGTGATCAACTGGTCAAAATGACCATGGCGCTGAGTCCAATTAGTGGCAAGCTCCCACTGGAGGGGGCGCATGTGCAACCAGGCCCAATGGACCACTGAGGTGCATGCTACCATGTAACCCAGAAGACACAAAGTCCTGGGCAGGGCGTAAGTGCCCAACCAGAAATGACTGGGCAAAGGAGGAAAGAACCTCCGCCCTGTCTGCCGGGAGCCGAGCTCTGGTTTGACAAGAGTCGAGCTCTGCCCCGATGAAGCCCATCACCTGAGAAGGCACGAGTTCTGACTTGGCCTTGTTTATCAGGAGGCCGAGTTGGGAGCTGGTTTGGAGGGCCAGATCCTTGGACCTCTCCACCTCCTGTCAGGCGGAACCTGCTAGGAGCCAGTTGTCGAGGTAGGGGTAAATGCTGACCCCCCAAAGCCGGAGACGAGCCGCCACCACTGCAATGCATTTGGTGAAGACCCATGAGGCCGATGACAGGCCGAACGTCATGGCTTGGAACTCGTACAGGGTCCCTTCGACCCTGAAGCAGAGAAACCGCTGATGGGACAGATGGATTGGGACGTGAAAGAACGCGTCCTGCAGATCCAGTGAACAGAACCACATGTTTTGCTCCAGGGATGGTATGATCTGGGACAGAGTGACCATCTGAAAGGTGCGTGACCTGAGAAACTGATTCACGTCGTGGAGATCTAGAATGGGGCGCCAGCCCTCCGTCCGCTTGGGCACCAGGAAATACCTGGAGACAAAGCCTGGGTCTGCTGGAGGATTCGCCACTGGACCTACTGCCTCCTTGAGGAGGAGCTGAGCAATGTCATCTCAAAGAGCTGACTGAGTATGGATGGATACTCATTCCTCCCGAGGGGCGCGGGCTCGGCTGGGAGGGTACTGCTCGAATTCCAGAGGCAGTCCCTGATCGACCGCTTCGAGAGCCCACCTGTCCATGGTAATAGCGGACCAGGCGGAAAGGAAGTGACGGAGCCAGCCCCCCACGGGACGACCCAGGGCTGGCGTGACGGAGATAGGAGTGGCAGCCCCAATCCCGTCACTGAGCATGCTTAGAGGAGGAAGAGGCTCCAGGACCTGAGCCTTGGCCCCTTTTGCAGGCCTGTTGGGGTCCAGGCTTAGGACGAGGGTGTCAAGCTTGAGCCCGCTGCTGATGCTGCTGACCTCCTTGGTAGGAGGACTGCTGAACTGCAGGGGAAGAGTGCCAAAAAGGCTTCTTTTTCTTCTGCTGGTTCTTGCCCGAAGAACTCCTGGCAGAAGCGGCGTCCAAGGTGGCATTTGAATGTTCAATGCATTGCAGGTGACTGGCCACTCCTGGGCCGAACGAGTCGGTCCAGAGGAAAGGCACATCAGCTAACCTATGCTGAGTATCTGCTGGGAAGGAGGATAACCTCAGCTAAGCCCTGCGGCGAGAGGCCACTGCGGCTGCCACTGAGCAGGCACAAGACTCCTCAATGTCCAGGGCTGTCTGGAGCTGCTGTTTGGCAACAGCACGACCCTGGTCCCGGATCTGCTTAACCGTGGTTTGCATGTCCGCTGGGAGGTGTGGGAGGACTTCATCTAATGACCCAAGAAGGGCATGAGAGAAGTGTGCCATAATGATGGCTGAACTGGCCTGACGAAGGCCCAAGGAGGAAGCCGCATAGACCTTCCAAGCCGAATGGTCCAAAAGCTTGGACTTCTTATCGGGGGGACGGTCAGTATCAGCAGAACTGCCAGTACACCTAAACAAAGAGGCGGTCACCAGGCTCTCGGCCGAAGGGTGCTCTGTGAACTCTGAAAGGGACCCCATGGGCATCACATACTTGAGGGCCATGCAGGCCAACGGTGCTGGACATGAGCCAGGGCGCTGCCGTAGAGTGCTGGGCCAACAATGGCCTCGGCCACAGGAAAGGCCTTCGTCGGAGTGTCCCCTCTCTTCAAGATGTCTGTGAGAGGGTACTCTGCCTTTTTCTGGATGGGCTCCAGGGGCATCCCTGTGGGATTAGAGATGAGACAGAGGATCCCTGAATGAGGAAGGGCCTTCCTCCATCCCTGTGCCAATGGACAACTCATCATCCCCTGGATGTGAGTGGAGCTCAGTGACGTCCAAGTCCGAGGAGTCGGGATAAAGCAGTTTGCTGCCCAAATCACCCTCGACCCCTTCGAGGACGGTCCGGGGTGACTGTGACCGAAAGATGTTGAAGAAGTCTGGTATCTGCTCGATCCTCTTTTGAAGGAGTCCCTCCCACAGGCTATTTAGGCGGCGGCTCCACCACTATCAGTGGGGAGACTGGCAAAGGCCAAACCGGAGAACAGGCTGGCCCTCGTGCGCGGGGGAACCAAAGGCTTCAGTTCCGAAGGGGTCAGTTTCAGCCTAGAAGGCGAAAGCCAAGTAATGGCCGGGATAGGCGGTGGAGCCCGCTTCTGCCTGGTCAAAATCAGCTGTTGCCACATAAGGTCCTCATAACGCCGGAGTTTCCGTTGGAGCCTCTGCTCATCCGAGGAGGACGAAGACGACCTGTGGCGTTGCCTCTTCTTGGATCGCTTATGGCTCTCTCTATGGCATTTCGCCCGAGGGGGTTCAGACCCCATCGAGATCGGGTGGACCGACTCGGTCGCCGAGACCGAGGATCGGTGAAACCAGGGGTCCGGAACTAGGACCTCGATGGTGACACCAGCTGGTTGGGTCTCTTCATCGGGGAACACCAGGACCGGAGTCCTTTCCAATGAGTCGGCCATGGCCGGCGACAGAGGGTCAACTGGGTAGAGAATGATTTCGACTTCATTGGCCACCTCCTCAGTCGCCTGGCCAGACGGAAGGTCCGTGAAGCCTGCAGCCAAGGAAACGATCTTGATCAGGTTGAGACTGCATGCTCTTGAGACTGAGACCTTTCTCGGTCACAAGAGCGCCTTCGCCAAAATGAAGACAGGCCTGACTCTTTTTCTTTCTTCCAAGAGCGGGAGGAGTGCGAGCCCGTAGGCACCTCACCCTGGGTGGGGAGAGACTGGCACATCTCCTTGAACGAGCCTGTGAAGGTGGAGCCCAAGTTGAGAGGAACGAAGAAGCTTCGACTGGCCGAAGCGCTGGCAGCTTCCTCCTCGAACGCCTTCATGCAGTCCAACTGCTCGGTGGAGTCCGCAGCCGCGGAAACCGCCCACCTAGCCTCCTTAGACTTCACCAGAGGATTCCTCTTCTCCAGTCTCCCCAACTTCAGGCGTGCCAAGCAGTCTTCCAGGACGTTGGGATGGAAGACGAGGCAGAAGCTGCAAGACGAGGTGTCATGGCTGACGCCTAGGCAGTAGACGCACATGAGAAGAGGATCAGTGCACAACATGCTCTGGCCGCAAGGACACCGGCGAAATCCCGGGGAAGATTTTTCTTCCATGATCCAAGACGCAGAAGCATGATCACTAACTCGAATGAGTTTAAGTTTCAATAAAACCAAGGGTTTGAAAGCCAGGGCCTACGAAATGCATGAGCATGAGGGAGGCAACCTGTATCTTCCAACAGAAAGGAAGATCTGGCGTCATGGGGCGGAGCCGAGGTATATACCACCCGGGTGAGTGGGAGGAGCTAGCTTGAAGACTTCTGGCTGATCTTAAAGGGAAAGGGACATGCCAAACAGTGAGGATGAACAACATATCCACGAGCCTAGAAATTATTTTTTCTTTCCCACTGAAAGGCAGGCCAAAATTGCTGCCAGGTGTAGCTTGAGGGAAGACGGTTTCAAGCTGGATGCCTGTAAGTGTTCCAGGTAATCCAGTAGCTGAGGGTCTGAAGCTGAAAGGGGTTCTACCTTTTTGCTCTTGTTCAAGTCTTCTTAGTGTTCGATTTTTTTAGCCATCCTCAGTATCTTAAGGACCTGTTCAGAGTAATGCGAGAATGGAAATGCTAACACCTCAAGAACCAGGCCTTGAGGTGAAGAGAGTGTATGTCTGGATACCGTAATCCTGTCTGAGGAAGGGTCAGCAGGGAGTGAGTTGGAGGCAGGCGAATGGGCCTGCTGCAGGACATTGAGAGAAGGAGAGGGTACCAGTCTTGCCTGGGCCAATCTGGAGCCACCAGGATCATTGATGTAGGCTGTCCGAGTTTCAGCAATATACTGAGTATCAGGGGGAAGGGAGTGAATGCATATAGGAACCTCCCTGACCAGTCCATGATCAAGGCATCTGGGGAAGCGTTCCCAGGACTGGGGAGCCTGCAACAGTACTGAGGAAGCTAAACACTTAGGGGCAAGGCAAACAGATCAACTTCTGGTGTGCCCCACCGCCTAAACACGGTGACAAGTACTTGCTTGTTCAGGGTTCATTCGCTCTGGCTTTGACTGATGCGACTCCGAGTATCTGCCAGGGTACTGTATTTGCCTGAGAAGTGAACAGCTGAGAGGATGACTCCCAGGGAGAAGGCTAGAGACCAGAGCTTCCGAACAGAGTATTCCTGATCTGGTACCACCCTCCTTGTTTATGTAAAACATTGCAATGGTGTTGTCTGTTCGAATTTGAACCACCTGCCCTTTTATGCTAGGAGTGAACGCTTTGAGAGATAGAAAAATTGCTCTGAGTTCCTAGACTTTTATGTGCAACTGTGACTCTTCCAGAGTCCAGGTGCCGCTTACTGAGGCACTGTCCAGATGTGCTCCCCACCTCAAGAGGGAGGCATCTGTGGAGGCGGTATAGCGCAGTGGGTTAAGGCTCTGAGCTGCAGATCTGGAGACCTGGGTTTGAATCCCACAGCCACCTAGGTGCATACTGTGTGATCCTGAGCAAGTCACTTAACTTCCTTGTGCTCCCAGGTCGCATCTGGAAACAAGCTTCGTCTTAGTGTGCTACTCCTGGTTAAAAAATGTTTCCTTCCTTTGTGGGTAGTGGAGCTTGGAAGGGTACCCCTGCTTGTAAATTTGCAGGGTTCTTCCACCACAGCACGATTTGGAGAAACTGCTCCATCACAGGTATCAGCTTTGAAAAGTTGTTGCTTCTCTGAGACCAGCGAGCTCTGAGGTAGGCTTGCAGGAGTCGCATCCTGTACCCAACTCCTGGGACCATTGCCGTCTTTGAAGACATGTGTCCCAGGAGTTTGAGAAAATGTCCGACTGGTCTTGGCTGTCCCTGGGAGAAAGAATCTACCACTGAAAGGAAAGAAAAAATTACTCACCTTAGTAATGTTGTTTCTTCTAATGGAGTCTTGCTATATTATGACAGTAGCAGTTTGATCCAGCTCTAGAACTGCTCCGGAGGTGAAATGGTTAAAACCATTCCAAAATAGAATTTTGGCCACGAGCTCTAAGAAGCAGCTCTGTGTTATTTCAAACCTGAACTGTCAGATCTTTACGAGCCAAAACTCACTAAGGTCTGTGTGGAAGCTGTAACCTACACTAGCCAAATGGCTACCTAAATAATAACAACCATTGCTGGTCCCAACACCCAAGACTCAAGTCAGGGGACCAGAAATACTAACACAATTCTAATAATATGAGAATAAAACATAAGTATAACAGAACACACACACACATACACACACCCCAAAGCCCCAAAAGGGGACAAAAATGCTAACAGGGCATAAAAGGTGCCCACACCAAGTTGCCCGCACCCCACCCAAGTAGAGGTTCTGAGAGGGGCAGGCTGTGGGAGGTCATAATATAGCAAGACTCCATTAGAAGACAACATTACTAAGGTGAGTAATTTTTTCTTCAAACAACATGAAGTCTTGCTATATTATGACAGTAGCAGAATACACAGCAGTACCTCCATGGAGGAGGGCAGAACCTACTTAGGAATAGGCTCTGAAGAACAGCTGTGCCAAACCGAGCATCTCTCCTGGCCTGGACATCCAGGGAGTAATGCTTGTAAAAGTGTGTACCGCTTTCCAGTAGCAGCCTGGCAACTTAATATAGGGATGTCTCTGGCAGCAGCTAGAGACGTAGCTGTACCCTGGTAGAATGAGCCTCAAACCAGGGGAACTCTGCCCAGTTTCTGATAGCAAAATTGGATACAAGAAACAATCCACCTGGCAATTGATCTCTTAGTGGCAGGTTTGCCTTCCCAACTTCACCATAGGTAAGGAAAAGTTGAGGATTCAACTCAGTGACCTTTGGTACGCCTATATAGTAACTAAGAGCTCTCTTAACATCCAGGCTGTGCAACCTCCTCTCACCAGACGAGGAGTGATCAGTGAAAATACTGGAAGGAGACAGATTGATTAAGATGGAAATCTGAAACCACCTTAGGCAAAACTTCCTATTAGTCCTAAGGACTACCTTATCCCTGTGGAAAGAAATAAAGTCAGTTTCCACTGACAAGGCTTGCAACTCACTTATGCGTCTGGCAGAAGTGATCGCCACTAGAAAAACAGTTTTCCAAGTTAGGTACTTAAGCTCTGCAGAAGACAGAGGTTCAGAAGGGGGTTGCATTAACTGGGCAATGCAAACATTCAGGTCCCAAGCAGGGGCCGGTTCCCGAAAGGGTGGAATAGTATGGAGTAATCCCTTTAAAAACTTGGAAAACACAGGGTGAGAGGAAAGAGGGGATGACTTTCCTGCTGACACAAAAGCAGATACAGCTGCCAAATGAACGCTCAGGGTAGCTGGTCTGAGACCCAAGGAATTAAGATGTACCATGTAATCTAACACAGTGGGCAAATCAGCAGATTCTGGGGAAATATTTTCTCTCAGACACCAAATGGAAAACTTTTTCCATTTAGAACTATAAGTAGTTCCTAGTGGAAGGCTTTCTAGAGCTTTAGGATCTCAAGAACACCCTGAGAGAGGTGTAAATCAGCAAACTCTAACTCCTCAAGAGCCAGGCCTTGAGGTTGAGGGATTGAGGTCCGGATACCAAACCCTTCCTGGGCACAAGTCAACAGGTTGTGATTCCTGGGGAGGCAAAGGGAAGATGGATTGTCAGTGACAGAAGGAGTGGGTACCAGGGCTGCCTGGCTCAACGGGGCAATCAGAATCACCCTGCAAGGCTGAGATCTGATTTTGACTAATACTTTGAATAGAGAGGGATGGGAGGAAAGCATGAGAAACTTTCCTCCCAATCCAGAAGAAGGGCATCCAGGGGACTGAGCCCAGCACTGGAGGCCTGCAACAGAACAGAGGAAGTTTGTGATTGTCTGGGGCTGCAAAAGATCTATCTGAGGGTGCCCCATCTGGCAAAGACTATCCCCAGCACTTGAGGATCCAGGGACCATTCGTGATGGCCCTGGGAAATCCTGCTGAGAGCATCCGCTAGACATTGTCCTTCCCTGGAAGATGAACTGCTATGAGGGAAGTGTTCAGGGAATAGGCCAGAGACCACAACTTTACTGCCTCGGTGCACAAGGCCAAGACCAAGTGCCCCCTGTTTGTTGATGTACCACATTGTTGTGGTGTTGTCTGTTCTGACTTGTATCACCTTGTCGTGACAGATGCAGAAAATGCTTGAAGAGCTAAAAGACAGCTCTGAGTTCCAGCAAATTGATGTGGAGCAGAGATTCCTGGGACCACACTCCTGAGTGGAAAGGTCGCCCATGTGGGCTCCCCAACCCAGAAGGGAAGCATCTGTAGTGAGAGTCAAGTCGTGAGTAGGGAAATGAAGGGACCCCAATCTTAAATTGCTCTGCTCCTGCCACCACTGGAGGCTAGGATCAAGGTTCAGTCACTGGGACCAACTTGGAAAGGGGTCTCTTCTCTGAGACCAATAGGTTCTCAAGTGAAACTGAATGTCTCTCATCTGAAATCTTGCTCCCTGCACAACAGCTGTGGATGCAGCCATGTGCCCCAGGAGCTGCAGAAAGTGTCTTGCTGGTCGAGAGACCTGCAGAGTGAAGGAGGAGGCCAGAGCCACTAAATTCTTTACCCTTTCTAAGGGAAGAAAGGCTCTGGCTAGCTTTGTGTCCAATTCTGCCCCTATAAAGGTGAGTACCTGGACTGGTTCCAGAACCGACTTTGGTAGATTTAGCAAGCCCAGGAGATGAGAAGCTGCTGGGTGACCTGCAGGTGAGATTTTACCTGTTCTGGGGACTGACCTACAATGAGCCAGTCGTCTAGATAGGGAAAACAGCAATCCTTTGCCTCCTTAAGTGAGCCACTGCCACTGCTAGACACTTTGTGAATACCCTTGGGGCAGAGGTAAGGCCGAGGGCATTGCTCTGAACTGGTAATGACCTGAGGGCAGTTAATCTGAAGTACTTCGATGGGAGCTTCTGATTAGGACATGGAAATAGGCATCCTTGAGGTCCAGGGAGGCTAGCCAGTCCCCTGGCCTTAGGGAGGTAAAATCATTGCCAGAGTTACCATTTTGAACTTTGGTTTCAAAAGATGCTTGTTCAGATATCTGAGATCTAATATGGGCGCCATTCTACTGTCTTTTTGGGTAAGGAAGTATCTGAATACAGACCCCTGCCCTGGTGCAGGGAGGAACCCTTCTACTGCTCTGAGAGCTAACAGGGATGAGACCTCTGCTTCCAGAGCAAGGGTCTCTGAAGCACTTGTAGTAAAAGTCTGCTTCTCAACTTGGGAAACTTTTTGAAGCTGAGAACCAGACCCTGGCTTACTACTTCCAGAACCCACTTGTCTGAGGTTAAAGAAGCCCAATTCTGACTGAAGTAAGCCAGCCTGCCCCCACCGTACAGGAGATCGGCCCTGGGCACCCCATCAGGGTGCCTGCTTAGCAGGAGCTTTAGGCTGGGGAGTGGGAGCAGGTCTGCCCACCTCGCCTGCCTCTGCCTCTGAAGAAGCCCTCCGAGCATAGGCAGAGGAGGCCTGAGTCTGATAAAGGCCTGTGAAAAGGCTCACCCTACCCTGGGGGTATGCCTTTGAGGAGTGGCTTGCTGCTCCTTAGCCTGGGCACTCTTGTAAGTAGTCCTATATTCATCCATCTTTTTCATATAGTTCTCTGTCTGCTCCCCAAACAAAGAATTTCCCACCACAGGAAAATCCATAGCCTTAGTCTGGGTATCCTGTGACAGACTAGTACACCTGAGCCAGGCCAACCTACGAAAAGCTACAGATGTGGCCATGACCCTAGAGGAAACATCATTAACATCCACAGCAGCATGAAACTGAACCTTAGAAGCCTCAATGCCATCAGCAGCCACCTGTTCTAGTTCACTAGCCAGCTGGCCATGGGCTTGCTTGGCTAATTGCATAACAGTATCCCATCTAGATTTCTGATACCTAGCTACATAAGCCATATAATTTGCTTGCCTGAGTCCCAGAGAGGCTGCCATATACTGTTTTTTGCCATGGCATCAATCTTCCTGGAATCCTTGTCAGGAGGATGGAAGCCAGGGAACATTAGCTTTATCACAGGCTGCAGCCTGAACTACCCCAACATGACTGCATTGCTGAGAAAGGAATTGTATCAGGACCTGACAATGTGTACCTTCTGTCCATCTTTTATCTACAGGAGGCACAGAATTAGGAGCTTTTAAAATTTTATTGTTTGCTTCCTAAAAGACTTATGTAAAGGAATAGACAATCTCATAGACTCTGGAATATCCATCATTTCTACAAAATCAGGCTCCTCTTGCTCATCCACAGCTTCCTCTAAGGGAAGCTGAAGGGTTTCAGCAACTTTTTGGTAAAACATAAAATGAGATGGGGACTCGGACAGCATAGGGGGAGATTCTAAAGGTCTGTCTGGAGAGATGTCCGGTTCAATGGGCACACCCAGACCTTCCCAGCCACATTCATACTGTTCATAATCATCCTCCCTCCTCTGGTTCATAAAATTCCTCAATATCATATTCCTGAACCACTGGGACGGACGAACTGACCTTTGCCAGATAGTGGCGGTTGACGGACCCTGAGACAGTGACTGGACAATTTGTATGGCTTTTGCTATCTCTGCAGCAGTTGGAGAAGGGTTTTGGACTCCAGACCTGCTGATTTTCTTGTTTTCTTTACTGGAAGTGGTCTCAGAACCAGCTTTTCTTTGCTTGAAGTCTAAGCCTGGTCAGAGGGCACTCCCTCCGGTTCGGTTGGCACCGAACCGGGCTCACCATCGGGTCATGACTTTTGGCTCCTGCCCTGAGCCTGCCCAATCTTTTTCCAGGGTGGCTGCAGGAAATTCTGCATATCTGGCAGTCTGACTGGAGGTGGTCAAACCCCAGACAATCAAACACATGTGGTGTGTGGTCAGCCTTGGCAAAGACTTCCCCACAAACATCACAGTGTTGAAACCCAGTGGGCCGGTTTTCTTTTGGGTTTCTCAGACATAATGCCAGCTCAACCAGAAAATTGCCCTTTAAAGGCAGTGCCAGGCAAGACACCCTGTCTTCCCTAACCGTGTCAATGGTATTGGAAAAAAACGAATAAATCAGTTTTTTAGAACCGATAAGAACCGGGAACCGCACTCTAAAATGTTACTTTTAGTTTTAAATGAGTTTTAAACCAGCTGATCGGTTCAAAACGAACCGATAACCACAAGTTCCACACAGACAAAAACCTTTAATTTACTTACGGTTACCACAGATAGAGCTTGAACGAGCGGTTTTGCGGTTAAATAAACTATTCTCGGTTGAATCCAACCGAGAAAACACTTTTAAACCGAGAAATGAACCAGCAGTAGGAGAAATCTCGGAGCGACTGTTCACTGAGGCGGAGTAAAGAATCTGACAGTTCAGGTTTGAAATAACACAGATAGAGCTGGTTTAGAGCTCGTGGCCAAAATTCTATTTTGGAATGGTTTTAACCATTTCACCTCCGGAGCAGTTCTAGAGCTGGATCAAACTGCTACTGTCATAATATAGCAAGACTTCATGTTGTTTGAACTGAATTTTTTCCTGCAGGAGGAAAGCATATCCTGAGTGTCCAGCTGGGCCCCTATGAAGGTGAGCAACTGGGTAGGTTCCAGGGGAGATTTATTTAGATTTACCAGGAAACCCAGGGACTTCAGTGTGTGTCCTGTAAGGGAAAGTGACTCCTTGACCTGGCAAGGAGACTTTGCTACTATGAGCCAGTCATCCAGATAGGGATAAAGAGCAACGTCCAGTCTTTTGAGGTGTGTTGCTACCACTGCGAGGCACTTGGTAAAGACTCCTGGGGCTGAGGACAGGTCGAAGTGCATTGCGACGAACTGATAGTGGCCCGAAGGAAGTTTGAATCTGAGAAACTTCCTGTGAGACCTCCTTATGGGTATGTGGAGGCTAGCCAATCTCCCTGCTGTAAGGACTGTATGACTAGTAACAGACTGACCATTTTGAATTTGTTTTTTTTCAGATGTTTGTTTAAATAGCTGAGATCTAATATAGGTCACCACTCCCCAGTTTTCTTTTGTGTCAGAAAGTACCTGGAATAGAGGCCCTTGCCCCTCTCGTGGGCCTGGACCCTCTCCACTGCTCGTAGAGCTAGAAGATTATGTACCTCCAAATCCAATAGTGGAACCTGTGTTGGGGACAGAGGTCTTGACACCTGGGTATGCTTGAGGTCTGGCATCTGCTTGAACTGTAGTGGCAGACCCTTCTCCACTATCTCCAGCACCCACTTGTCCGACGTAATGAGGGACCAGTTCTGAAGATAGTGGGAGAGTGTCTCCCATCAGAGGCGGGGAGGCGACCTGGACACTCGCATCAGGACTTAAACTACGAGGAAGTCAGCTGGGTAGACATGGCCCTTTTTTGGCCCCTTCTGCCCCTGCCTCTAAAAGACCCCCTGTACTGACCTAAGTCAGACTGGGGATAAGGACTGTAAGGCCTGGGAAAAAACTTCTGCCCCTACCATCCCTGGGACGGGATCTCTGAGGGGCAGTAGGCTTAGGTTTAGACGAGTGACTCTGCCAGGAGGCCTTGTACTCATCGACTGTTTTCATGTAGTCAGTGGTTCTGTAATCAAATGTCATGTTTTGATCACAGGGAAAATCCATGGCCTTGGTCTGGGTGTCTGTGGTTAGTCTGGTAGTTCTAAGACAGGTGAAGTGTCTCAGAGAGATGGCATGGGCCATCGCCCTAGAGGCGGCATCGCTGCTGTCTGGTATTTAGTAGCTTCCAGGGCAGTTTTTGTCATATCCACCAGCTCCTGCACCATAGAATCTGACCCATTGCGGGCAATGGCCAGGACAGACTTCCATAGGGCTTTCTGATATTTGGCTGTGAACGCCATATACAAAGAAAGTCTGAAAAGCAGGGAGGCTGTGGCATACATTTTCTTTGCTATTAAGTCAATTTTCTTGGAGTCCTTGTCCAGAGGTAAGGGGGACAAGGAGACCCCAGCTTTCTCACAAGCTGCCTGTTGCACTATATTCTCGTGGTTAGGGGTGCAGACAGGAACTCGGTACCAGTTCTAGACAGACAATCAGTATTTTTTCTCAATCCGCTTGTCAACCCCTGCTACTGAAGTGGGGGTTTGAAGCACTTCCATGGTATTTCTTCTGAACACATTACAGATAGGGACGATCAGGGTTCTTGGGGTTTGAAAGACCTCTCATCTCCCTATAATCTTCGTCTTCAATGACATCCTGGTTTGGCTCCTGCGTGGGGAGGTCCAAGGTGTCTAGCATATTTTGTAAAAATGTAAACATAGGGGAGGAATCCTCCTTGTCATCCAGGGGGTTCCCGAACAGAGGGTCCGGGGACTCATGGGGCTCAAGGTCCTCAAAATCCATGTCAAGGCATCATAAAAATGTTCTTTATCATCTGCATTACGCTCACAGTGTACAAAGGAGAGAACTGTGGAAGAGTGCTTGCCAGCCCCAATAAATATAGGACCCATCTTTTGTAGGGTCTGAAACACTTGCCATATTTTTGCCATGGCTTGCACAGATGGGAGATCCTGCGCAGACTTTGATAGTATGTGTTTTGTTTTTTCTTTACGCTTTAAGCTGCCTGTTGTCTTGCTATTGCCTTTCCCAGGAGCAACAGGAGCATTTTTTTCTTGATGGAGTTTCTTTTTAGTCACTTCATCAGCGGCTTGATCAAGCTTCCTTTTTTCATCACTTTCATTATTTTTTAATTTGGGAGGAACGTCATCATTGGAAGCTTTATTTTTTGGCTGAGATCTGGAGGCTTTCTCAGCACCTCTGCTTACATTTTTATTGTCAGTACTTTTAGATGGCCCCTCATCGGTAGCTTTTGATTTATCCTCAGGCATAATAATTAAAGGTTTCTTTGCTATGTGCCAATTTAACAAAGCAAACCCAAGATCTGGACCACACGAATGGAGTGTAGGTTTCTGCGAAATGCCACTGGCCAGTCCTGCCCCAGGTAAATAGCTCTATTTTAAAGTGCCTTTTTTTTTGCAGTACTGGGATCTATACTAGTGCCAATCTTAATAGAAAGCCCAGTAATACTGGTCAACTGCACACAGGTTTCAGTTGATGCTGAGAAGCCAGTCCTGTGACAGATGACACCTTAGGTCGAGTTTTTTTATCTGTATATTGGTTTCTCTGTAAATACCAATCCTCAGAGAACCCCCAGGCAATTGTCAAAGTTTGAAATCCAAATGGGTGCCTTGTAGTAAAGCCCATGAGGTCTGAGGTAAAAGACAAGGCAACTGACACTAATTCGACGGTTCCTTCAAGAATTAAGTTAAAAAAGGTGGGAACCGTCGAAATTGAGCACCCCGGTAAAAAAAACATGAGAAAACAACGGCCGCGGTAAATATAAAGTCAAAATAGCGTGTATGCACTAAAAATAGAAAATTAGCATGGTGTTAACAAAAATGTAAAACTTTCACTCAGCACACTATAGAAAAGGATTTATGAGGAAAACTTTACTCAGATAAATGCTAGGAGGCTGTCAACAAGGCAAGTTGAGAGGCACCTCAGGGGCAATGTTGCTCAGTCCAGCGGCAAAAAAATTCAGAAGCCTTCGGGCTGCTCTCACTCGGCTCACTCCCCCGTCCTGTTTTTTGATTGGCTATTGCCAGGGCCACTGGAAAATTGCGAAGAATTTGACCCAAAAATGCGGGGATTTTCTTGCAAAAATTACGGGAAAATTGCAGGGGTTCATTATACATCCCCACTGCCCCTTAATAAATATTTTACAGTTTGCTGCAGCATGTATAGATCACATAAATTGTTAGATAAATGTATTGCCACTTGTAAATGCTTTTAATCTGAAGAAAGATGTTTGTTTTTGAAATGCACTGTAAACTAATCATTATGTAGCATATCTTCTAAAAATCAAGACATCTAAGTCATGCAGTGCTAACTAGATTTTATTCAGTAATTTACAGTTAGTCTGTACTGACTACATCCTGAAACAACATATTTTGCCAGTTTCTAGATGTTAAATAATGAAGCCTGTTTAAACTACTTGCTTTGGTGCAAGAAAAAAATAAACAGGTAACCAGGGTGCCTAATAAAGGTCTAGTAAGAAAAATACTTATTCTGTTAAAATGATTACTGTTCTTAATCAGCACTGTAAGTACATTTTAAAATCACGCTAAAAGTATCAAATCATACCAGTAGCTTTTCATCACATCATGCAATAGTTTTCAATACATTGTACTTTTGTTCTACTCGGTTTGCAGTGATTTTAACTGGGTTGCAATTATTTTGTCTATTTGAAGGTAACTGTTTAACTATACTTAACCTGTTCAGCATGTTTTCAGAAATGTTTGCTTTTTGTAGGCTTTGTATGTGAGTATACAGTTGTGGCAGACTGACATGTAAGGAATCACTGTCACCAACCCCCTCAAAAGCACATTCAAGTTTATAGTCAGCAGGGCCACCCAAACTCCTCACACACTTGAATCAAAATCCTTTCAGATTGAAAGTATTTATACAAGGAAAATCTACCTACCATTCAGAAACAAGCATTGTGGTCAATGCGTCATTTAGGTGAATGGAACACTTTGCACCTCTTCTCACAACTATTGTTTCAGTCTCTGTGTCAGCAAAAAGTTCTCTGATAGTCTGCTTTAACACAGATTTTAAGTGTTCAAGTCTACATATGCATGACCAGAGGATTCTGAAACCAAAGCAGGGAAATGAATCACATGAAAGCAGAGTCACATTTGACCCCTTCTCACTTCACACTGTACTGTTTTGGTCAAATCCAAGTCTGTGTACTATATCTGAGTAGATTTCCTTGAGAATTTAAATATTTTTATACAGGTTCAGTCAAAAACTCCATAAATGTAAGAAATTGCAAGAAATTGCGGATTTTGTGCGGAGAATGGTGGAAATTGCGGAAAAATTGCGCCCGCAATTTTCCAGTGACCCTGGCTATTGCCCAAAGCTCATTTAAATAAAATTATCTTAAAGGCATACCTCCGGGGCAGCTGCACCTAGCCAGCTAACTGCTGAAGTTACTGATGCTAAAGGATTCCTTGGGTAAGAAAAGGGGGGTGAACTACTAAGGGTCCTTGCAAGTCTGGCACTCCTCCCCCACCCACCATATAAATGGTCTATCTGCACATTTTACCTCAGACTGCTCTTGTGCCTAAACACATTCACATTGCTGTGACAGCCCCACTCCCCGGCTTTACCCTGGTTTTTACTCTGCACCACCCGAACCCTCCTTACTCAGTTAACTGATCCCCTACCTCCTTTCCCTGTCTGTACCCTTAGTCATGGCTGTACTGACTGCACTACCTGACCTTGTATCTTTACCTTACCTGGCTCTGCCCCTCAGCTGTCCTAACTCTCACTGTAAACGCACTTGTACTCTCTACCCTTTTTAGTTTGATACCTTACTGTTATATTGCCTGTACCACCTTGTTACATTGTACGCCTCAAGTTTTTGTATTGTACCGTCCCCAGGACGCATCTGGAATCGAGCGGTACTCTGCTCAGTATGCCTTCCTGGTAAAATTCTTAAATAAATAAGTGAAACAGCTATGCAAAGATCATATACAAAAATAGAAGTGGGGAGGGTAGCAACATATAATGTTACGGTCTTAACAGACCCTCAAGTGAACAGGAGTTCTGAACGAACTTAAATGAAAAAAATGTAGAACTCAATTGGTTGGGTTCCAGTTCCGGTGGCTATAGGAATGTGAAGCAAGACGGAGAGCCCCCGGACCCAAACTTTCAATTAACGCTCCTAATTTGAAAAACGTCAGTGGAAACCATAGAAAATTACTTACAAGGAGCTGGACACCATCGATGGGTAGGAAGAAGTGGGTAGGGACAGCAGCTGAAGCGCTTAATCCAGTTAAAGAACTTTCTTCCTCTCAGCCTCCCTCACCGACCACCAAGAGCATGGCATCAGATCAACGGGAAGCCCAAACACCTACAAATTCAGTGATCCTGGCTAAGCTAAGGGACTTCCAATCTGAAGTCTGAGACTTTAAATCCGAACTCAAGCCTGATCTCACTAAAATCAAGCAAAAAGTACAAGAACTGGAGGCACAGATGGGATCAGTCGACACGAGGACAGATCGCTTGGAGCGCATCCTGGCGCACGCCCTACAAGAGTGCCAGGCCTTGAGTGAAAAATTCGAGGACCTTGAAAACAGGTCTCATCGAAATAATCTACAGATCTACGGACTGCCTCAGGGAGAAGAGACCAGGGAAATGAGTGTTACACCCCCTGAGGAAGGCAGCTGCCGAAGCGCTGGGGTAGTGGGCGCTTTTTACCTGTAAACATCACAATAAAACTTTATTTTGGATGATGTTTGGATGTGTGGTGTGGTCTATTGCAAAGGGGTGCTGTTTTCTTGGGCTTTTTCACGCTTCTGGGCTAGCTGCCCTAAACAGCACCCCTCTCAAACCTGTGTTCAAGGTTTGTTGCTTGGATTTGGTATTAGCTACAGGGCTGCCAAAGAGGTTGGCGTTTGCCCTCCTCACCTATTAGGCTTTGGAAAAAACAGGATGCGATAGTCCCACAAACCTGCAGTGCACGTTGGGCTTTCCGGGGGAAAGACATCAGGAAGAGGAACAGTTTGGTCGCACCTGCAGAATCCTACCCTGTAAACCTGATTTACAAATGGGGTCTGGACCCCTAACATCACACAGCACCTTTGGTTCCTTGCCCCAGATCACTACCTAAGTAAGGGCTCAGAGAAGGTTGAGATCACTCTCCTTCCTCCCCAAGAGAGTAGCAAATATCAGCTATGGGGGTCCACAGTAAACGCTGGGACTCACCCTGTAAGGGATACAACAATTGTCCCCAATACAAGAGAAACCACTTTCTCCCCACCTAGGGAACACACTACTATAACGTTCCCTTAGCTCTTCCTATTACAGGAGAAAAGTTACATGTATTATTGTTACATATACTGTACGTTATGGTTACCCAGTTGGCACCTAAGCTGATGGATTTTATAGGTTACATTTTAATTGTTCTGGTAAGATTAAAGGTACAAAAAGCTACAGATGTATTAATTCTTTACAGCAAATGCCCTGATAATGTATCAACCCTACTATTCCTCTATACCGCTACCTATCACTTCTGCTTCTTTTACTTCTATCAATTGGTAGGAGGGTCACAGGAGGAGAGGGGCGCACCCGCCCTAGTTAAATGTAACATATCCCCTTAAACAGATTAATGGATAAACCCTCAAAGATTATATCTTTTAACATTAATGGGATACACAGCCCAGTTAAAAGATACCGTCTATTACATCAAATAAAGATGGAACATCCAGAGGTAATCCTACTGCAGGAAACCCATCTCTCCACCTCAGAGCATGACACCAGGTCGCCCTTGAAAAAGGGACTGTATTGTCTCAGTGAGCCCACCTGGTTACCAAAATTCAAATAAAATAAATAAAGTTTACCTCTATGGGGTACCATATAGTGATAGCGTCGTCGCAACCCTCAGGTCAGAGGCGTGAAGTGGCAGTCTTCCTCAGAAGGGGAGTGCCCTTCACCCTAGAAGAAGACCACATCATCAACCCTAGCAGGTGTTTCGTCATAGCCATAGGCTATCTGTACAGCTCTCCAGTGATGTTGGTCTCTCTTTACCTACCCCCGGGCTCTAAAAAGATTGTGGCACAACATTTTTTCAATGTTATTACCTGTCCTAAAGGGGCAGCTGATCATGGGAGGCAAACTGAACATTGCACTATCCCCAGATCTGGATAATTCAGACCCGGCTGAACACCGGAACACACCCCTCCAAAAAATATTTAAAATAAACCCTTACTTACTTGAGAATTATAGACCTATGGCGGCCTTTTTTCCCAGCCAACAGGGTATATACACCCGCTGCACCCCGCACAGGTATGTCCTCCCACCTTGATTACATTTTCACAACGGCAGAACACGTATATTCTATACATGATACCTGGCACAGCACAACCCTCCTCTTGGACCACTCACCAGTGTACGAAAAGTTGGACCTAGGAAAGCAATCCAAGTCCACCTTTTGGAGGCTAAACACACTACGCCTGGGGGGACCCAGAATTCAAAGAATTAAACTGCAATAACTTGTATCTGAGCAGACAACAAAAATAAGACCACTACCCCAATCCTACTTTGGGATACCATCAAGGTGGTTCTCAGAGGAGAAATTATTGCATACACATCCCAAAAGAAAAAACAAAGGGAAGCAGGGCAGTGGGAGCTTCAAATCGAGCTTCACACCTTGCAGTGCTTTTTGCATCAAGATGACAGTTTGACTTTACAAATCAAAAAGTTGAAACAAGATCTTCAACAAATACAGAACCAAAAGACAGAATAGCAACTCCTGTACCTAAAACGTCACCATTACAGGACTACGGAATACTGTATCAAAGTCCAGGCAATTGTAACCCAGTTGACAGACCCATGTTTGGGATCCCTTCTCACAAGACCTCATATAATTATCATAGAATCTTAGTAATGCGTCAGCAGAAAAGGACCATCCTGGTCCATCTAGTCTGCCCATTTCCCACGCGCCCCTACTTGTCTCCACTTCCCAGGGATATTTTCCTCTGCCCACCAGCCAACCCCTTGTGTCTGTCCCACGCCCTCTTGAATTCCACTGTTTCTGCAAACACCACCTCATTAGGAAATCCGTTCCAGGGTTCCACCGCCCTCTCAGTGAAATAACATCTCCTTACATAGCTTTTAAATCTTCCCCCTTCCAATCTTAAAATTACGACCCCTTGTTTTAAGTCCTACTTTCCTTTTGAATAATCTACCTTCATTCACTTTATTTATTCCCTTCATATACTTAAAAGTCTCTATCATGTCACCTATCTCGTCAAACCTCCAGTGGGTAAAGATTTAATTCTCTCCATCTAGTCTCGTTTGGCTTCTGTTGCATACCTTGCACCATCTTTAAAACATCTGAAATTAGAACAGTCAAAGCTGTACGCTATTAGCAACTTTATACGGCTCATACACCCCCCCCCCAAAGTCAAATAAACACTCACTGAAATATTAGATAACAGGAAAAAGTTCTATAATTATGTTGGATCTTTAAGAGGATCTAAAGTGACAATAGGCCCATTACTAACAGATTCAGGTGTTATAGAAAATGAAACTCAAATAGCAGAAAAATTTAATAAATATTTCCACAAGATATTTTCTAACAAGGAACATTTTAACAATTCAATCATAAACTCTAACCAAGTTACTGTCAAACCTATTACGGACAAAGAAACCCTAAAAGAATTACAGAATTTAAACGTCACCTCACCAGCAGGACCAGATGGGATACAACCCAACTTCTTAAAAGAAATTGCTTTTCAAATTTCAGGACCACTTAGAAAACTTATTTAATTTATCCCTTGAGTCAGGAGAAAGCATCCTAGCATGGAAGGAAGCAGTGGTAATACCAATCTATAAAGCAGGTGTTAAATCTGCAGTACAGTGCCTTCAGAAAGTATTCACCCCCCCCTTGGATTTTGTCACATTTTGTGATGTTGCAAACTCAAATTAAAATACATTTATATGGGATTTTTTTGTCACATATCTACACAAATTACTCTATAATGTCAAAGTGGAATGAAACTTCTGGAATTTTTTGTACATGTAATTTAAAATAAAAACCTGAAATGTCTTGATGTGATAAGTATTCACCCCCCTTTGCTATGACACTCCAAATTGAGCTCAGGTGCATCCAATTTCCTTGTGAGATCACTCTAAAACTTGAATGGAGTCCACCTGTGGTCAGTTCAAATGGTTGACATGATTTCAGAGGAAATATACCTGTCTATATAAGGTCCCACTGTTGACAGTGCATGTCAGAGCAGAAACTCTACCATGAAGACCAAGGAGCTGTCCGTGAGAACTCCGTGATAGAACTGTGAGGAGGCAGAGATCTGGGAGGGGTATAAAACATTTCTAGGGTGTTGAAAGTTCCCAGGAGCACAGTCAAGTCCATCATTAGGAAATGGAACGACATGAATCACCCAGAATCTTCCTAGAGCAGGCCGTCCTCCCAAACTGAGCAACCGGGCAAGAAGGACCCTGGTCAGGGAAGTGACCAAGAACCCAATGACCACCCTGACAGAACTACAGAGTTCCATGGCTGAGATGGGAGAACCTGTCCAGAGGACAACAATCTTGCAGCACTTCACAGATGTAGCCTCTATGGGAGAGTGGCTAGACAGAAGCCACTCCTGAGAAAAGGCCACATAATAGCATGCATGGAGTTTGCAAGAAGGCACGTGGCAGACTCTGAGACCATGTGGCAAAAGATTCTCTGGTCTGATGAAACAAAAAATTGAACTCTGGCCTGAATGCAAAGCGCTATGCCTAGCGCAAACCGAACACAGCTCATCACCCGCGTGTAACACCATCCCTACCATGAATCATGGTGGTGGCAGCATCATGTTATGGGGATGCTTTTCAGTGGCAGGGACTGGGGCACTTGTCAGGATAGAGGGAACAATGAATGGAGCCAAATACAGGCACATCCTTGAGGAGAACCTGCATCAGTCTGCAATAGACCTTGGACTGGGGCGAAGATTTACGTTCCACCAGGACAACGACCCCAAGCATACAGCCAAAGCAACACTGGAGTGGCTTCAGAACAAGAAGGTGAATGTCCTTGAGTGGCCAGCCAAAGCCCAGACTTGAATCCCATTGAGAATCTGTGGAAAGACTTAAAGATTGCGGTTCACCGATGCTCCCCATCCAACTTGACAGAGCTTGAGCAAATCTGCAAGGAAGAATGGGCGAAAATCCCCAAATCCAGATGTGCAAAGCTGATACAGACATACCCAAGAAGACTCAAAGATGTAATTGCTGCCAAAGGCGCTTCTACAAAGTATTGACTCAGGGGGGTGAATACTTAAGTAAACAAGGTATTTCAGTTTTTAATGTTTCATAAATTTTTGTTACACAACAAAAATACTTTTGCTCCTTTAAATTGTTGAGTATGCTGTGTGAATCAAGGGGGGGAAAAAATCATTTCAATGCATTAAAAATTCTAGTAGTAACACAACAAAATGTGACAAAATCCAAGGGGGGTGAATACTTTCTGAAGGCACTGTATCTAACTATCGGCCTATAAGCTTGACCTCTGTCATTGGGAAAATCCTAGAAAGATTAATTCTACGTAGAATGGAAGAATATATCAATCATAATAATCTACACGACAGAACACAGCATGGATTTAGAAAGGGAAGGTCATGCTTAACGAGCCAACTTAATTTCTTTGAAAATGTTAGTGTGGCATTGGATAAGGGACTACCTGTGGACGTCGTATACTTGAACCTGGCCAAAGCATTTGACAGGGTTTCTCATAAAATTCTGCTCAAACACTTAGCTAAACTAAAATTTCCATACATACTAATCAAATGGATTGATTCACGGTTACATAATCGTAGACAACGAACATCAGTTAAAGGAGCCATGTCCTCATGGGCGGATGTTACAAGTGGGGTGCCACAGGGCTCTGTAATGGGCCCTGTTCTATTCAACATTTTGATAACCTCAATGCAGACAGCAGACAATATCTGGATATCGAAATATGCAGACAACTGCAAAATAGGCTGCATTGTTAACACTACCAAGGCAACAGCTTACTACAGGAAGAATTAGAAAATTTAGAAACCTGGGCAAGAAATAATACAATGAAATTTAATGAGCAAAAGTGCAAAGTAATGCACTTGGGCTATAACAATTTAAAAAATGACTACATACTAAACAGTGTAAAACTTCAAATAACAGAAAATGAAAAAGATCTAGGGATAAATATAGATAAGCTAAATTTTGAGAATAATATAACTTTCAATGTGAAGAAATGTCAGAGAATTATGGGTTGCATCTGGAAAAATATCAAAAGCAGACAACCACAGGTTATCCTTCCACTATACACTAGTCTGGTAAGATCTCACTTGGATTACTGTGCACCCTCAACAATTCGAGGTAAAAAACAACTAGAAGGGGTTCAAAGGAGAATGACCCAAAAAATTCATGGTATGTTTAATAAACCCTATGGGAACAGATTGAGATCACTTGGCCTATTTTCTATACAATATAGACAACTTAGGGGAGACCTCTGTTTGCTCTATAAAGCCTTCAATGAACCAGGACTCCTAGAAAATCTAAGTATTGAAAGGAAACAATGTACATCACATACAAGATCTCATAACATGAAATTAAAAGGAGTACATTGTCGAACAAAAAAAAGACACCAATGGTTCACGCAGAGAATAGTTAACTCATGGAATACATTGCCAGCCTCAATTGTAGACAGCAAAGAAAAAATTACTCACCTTAGTAATGCTGTTTCTTCTAATGGAGTCTTGTTGTATTCTGACATATGCAGTTAGGTCCTGCCTTTCAACTGCCCCAGAGAACAAAGAGTTAAACTTTCCATGGCCAGCATGGAATGTTCACCGCGAGCTCGGCTGAAGCCCCTGTCTGCTGCTGTTTAAACTCCAACCGTCAGATCTTTACAAGCAGTACTCACTAGAAGTTCTGTGTGGAAACTGTAAAACTCAAACTAGCCAACTGGCAACTATATTTATATAAAAGGGTTTTTTTGGTTTCAGAGCAAAGACTCAAGTCAGGAAACCCAAAAAAACAAAACACATCCCAAAACACAACACTCACCCAAAATAAAGGAGGGTAAAAAAGGGACACCCCTAGAGTGCCAACACTGCTCCTGCCCACCCACATCCCAAAAACTAGGTTCTGAGAGGGGAGGCAGGGAGGTCAGAATACAGCAAGACTCCATTAGAAGAAACAACATTATTAAGGAGAGTAATTTTTTCTGCAAACAATGTGAAGTCTTGCTGTATTCTGACATATGCAGACTACCAAGCAGTACCTCCATGGAGAAGGGACAGAACCTACTTTGGAAACAGGCTCTGAAGTACTGCTATGCCAAACCGAGCATCACTCCTAGCCTGGATATCCAGAGAGTAATGCTTGGAGAATGTATGGACTGTTTTCCAGGTGGCTGCTTGATAGATTTCTAAGATAGGAATATCCCTGGCAGTAGCCAGGGAAGCAGCTGTACCTCTAGAAGAGTGAGCCCTCAGGCCTGAGGGTGGAGTTCTACCCAGTTTTTCATAGCAGAATTGTATACAAGAAACAATCCACCTGACAACAGATCTCTTAGTGGAAGGTTTGCCCTTACCAACCTTTCCATACGTGAGGAACAACTGGAGGGGCTCAAATCTGTGACCCTTGGTGCGTTCTATGAAGTAGCTGAGGGCCCTTTTAACATCCAAGCTGTGCAGCCTCCTCTCTCCAGAGGAGGAATGGTCAGTGAAGAAAACCGGGAGAGACATAGACTGGTTAAGCTGGAAATCTGAAACCACCTTAGGCAAAAACCTCCTGTTAGTTCTTAGGACCACTTTATTTCTATGGAAAGAGATAAAATCAGGTTCCACTGACAGGGCTTGCAATTCACTGATATGCCTGGCAGAGGTAATGGCTACCAAAAACACAATTTTCCAAGTCAAGTACTTAAGCTCTGCAGAGGACAAAGGCTCAAAGGGTGGTTGCATAAGCTGAGCAATGCAAACATTAAGGTCCCAAGCAAAAGCAGGGTCCCTAAAGGGGGGATTGGTGTGCAGCAATCCCTTGAAGAACTTACAAAACACAGGATGGGCTGACAGAGGAGAGGGCTTGCCTACTGGCAGAAAAGCAGAAACAGCTGCCAAATGCACTTTAAGTGTAGCTGGCCTAAGGCCTAGGCCATTGAGATGGACCATATAGTCCAGAACCGTAGGCAACCCAGCAGAATCTGGAGAAATATTCTTCTTAGAACACCAAATAGTGAACCTTTTCCATTTGGAATTGTAAGTCTTTCTGGTGGAAGGCTTTCGAGAAGCCTTAAGGATATCCAGAACCCCTTGGGAAAGATGCAGATCAGCAAACTTCTAACTCTTTAAGAGCCATGCCTTGAGACTGAGAGACCTGAGGTTCAGGTACCAAATCCTCCCCTGAGAGGATGTCAACAGGTTGTAATTCCTGGGAAGAGAAAGGGGAAGGTGGACTGCTAAGGACAGCAACAGGGGGTACTAGGGCTGTCTGGTCCAGTCTGGAGCAATCAGAATCACTTTGCATGGTTGTGACCTTATCTTGACTAACACTTTGAACAGGAGAGGGAAGGGGGGGAAAGCATACAGAAATTTCCCCTCCCAATTCAGGATCAGAGCATCTAGGAGGACGGAGCCCAAGACTGGGGGTCTGCAACAAAAGAGAGGAAGTTGGTGATTGTCTGGGGCTGCAAAAAGATCTATCTGTGCAGTGCCCCATCTCGAGAAAATCACTTTTAAAACTAGGGGATCTAGGGTCCATTCATGATGGCCCTGGGATATTCTGCTCAGAGCATCTGCTAGGACATTGTCCTTCCCTGGGAGGTGAACTGCTGTCAGAGAGGTTTGCAGGGAATAGGCCAGGGACCATAACATCATTGCTTCTGTGCACAAGGCCGTAGAACGAGTGCCTCTTAGCTTGTTGATGTACCACATGGTGGTGGTGGTGTCTGGACCACCTTGTTCTATACAGATTTGGAAAAGGCTTGCAGTGCCAGAAACACTGCTCTGAGTTCCAAGAGACTGATGTGAATCAGAAATTCCTGAGGTGACCACAGCCCTTGGGTGGTAAGATCCCCCAGATGGGCTCCCCAGCCCAGCAGGGAAGCATCTGTGGCGAGTATCACTGAGTGAGACTGAGTGACAAAAGGAACTCCTTGTCTCAAATTGTCCTGATCCTGCCACCACTGCGAGGCCTGGATCAGTGTTTGAGTCACTGGGACTAGTTTGGTAAGGGAATCCTTTCTTTGGGACCAGAAGGCTTTTAAGTGGAACTGAATGTCCCTCATCTGGAATCTTGCTCCCTGGACCACTGCTGTGGAAGCTGCCATGTGGCCCAGAAGCTGAAGGCAATGCCTTGCTGGTCGAGACACCTGTAGGGTGAATGAAGAGGCCAGTTCCATAAGGGTCCTTGCCCTGACCAGGGGAAGGAAGGCTCTTGCCCTTACTGTATCCAGCTCCGCCCCATGAAGGTGAGGAGCTGTACTGGCTTGAGAACTGACTTTGGAAGGTTGAGAAGGAATCCTAAGGAAGTGAGCACTTGCTGAGTTATTTGCAAATGTGACTTGACTTGGTCTGGAGACTGACCCACTATGAGCTAGTCGTCCAAGTATGGGAAGATGGAAATCTTTTTTCTCCTTAGGAAAGCAACCACTACTGCCAAGCACTTTGTGAAAACACTTGGGGATGATGTTAGGCCAAAGGGCATTGCTCTGAATTGATAGTGGCCTGAGGGCAACTCGAACCTGAGGTACTTTCTGTGGGAGCACCTGATGGGAATGTGAAAATAGGCATCTCTGAGGTCCAGGGAGGCTAGCCAGTCCTCTGGCCTTAGAGAGGGAAGGATTATTCCCAGAGTCACCATTTTGAACTTTGGTTTTAAAAGCTGTTTGTTCAGATATCTTAGGTCCAGGATGGGCCGCCATTCTCCTGTCTTTTTGGGGGTCAGGAAGTACCTGGAGTACAACCCTTTGCCCTTGTGTAGGGTGGGAACCCTCTCTATAGCTCTGAGGGCTAGGAGGGAAGAAACCTCTGCCTCTAAGGCGAGGGTCTCTGATGGATTTGCAGGTGGAAAGGATCTGGTTCTCATCTTGGGAAATTATTTGAAGCGGAGAACCAGTCCCTGGCTTACTACTTTCAGGACCCATTTGTCTGATGTCAGAGACTTCCAGTCCTGGACAAAGTAAGCCAGCCTGCCCCCTACTGGTATTAGAGAATCGGCCCGGGCAGACCCATCAGGGTGTCTGCTTGGCAGGGGCTTTAGGCTGAGGGGTGGATGCACGCCTGCTCATCCCCCGTCTGTCTCTCCCTCTGAAGAACCCCCTCTGGGAATAAGAAAAGAAGGCCTAAGCTTGGTATAAAGGCCTGCCCCTGCCCCTGGACTGCTGCCTTTGAGGAGTGGCTTGCCTTTCTTTGGCCTGAGCACTCCAGTAAGTGGTCCTGTACTCGTCCATCTTTTTCATGTAGTTCTCTGTCTGCTCCCCAAACAGAGAATTACCAATAACAGGGAAATCCATGGCCTTAGCCTGGGTATCCTGTGATAGGCTAGTACATCTGAACCAAGCCATCCTCCGAAGAGCCACAGATGTAGCAATGACTCTTGATGAAACATCACTGGAGTCCATAGCAGCATGAAATTGCACTTTGGATGCCTCAATCCCATCTGCAGCCACCTGCTCCAGCTCCTTGGCAAGCAGGTCAGGGGCTTGTTTATCCAGAGCCAGCACAGTGTCCCACCTGGACTTCTGGTATCTAGCTGTGTAGGCCATATAGTTAGCCTGCCTGAGTCCCAAAGATGCTGCCATGTACTGTTTCTTTGCCATGGCATCAATCCTCCTGGAGTCCTTATCTGGGAGGTGTGACACCAAGGGGATATTTGCCTTATCACAGGCAGCAGCCTGCACTACCCCAACATGGCTGCACTGCTGAGAAAGGAACTCCGTGTCTGAGCCTGAAAGAGTATACCTCTTGTCCATTCGTCTGTCCACAGGAGGTATGGAGTTAGGAGTCTTAAGAATTTTATTTGTCTGTTTCCCAAAGGATTTATGGAGGGGAATAGACAGTCTCCTGGACTCTGGGATATCCATCATTTCAACAAAATCAGGCTCCTCCTGATCCTCTACTGCTTCTTCCATAGGAAGCTGGAGGGTTTCAGCCACTTTATTGTAAAACATAAAGTGAGAAGGGGACTCAGAAAGCCTAGGAGGAGAAACACCTGAAGGTCTGTCTGGGGAGATGTCTGGGTCAATAGGCACATCCAGACTTTCATAATCACCATCATCATCCTCATACTCTCCCTTCTCCTCATCCGGTTCATAAAATTCTTCCAAGGTGTAATCCGAACCAGGGAACCGACTGAGACCGAACCCTGCTAGATGGTGCGGTTCGGCTGGAACCGAGTAGCGATTGCACTATTCTTATCGCCTTAGCTATCTCATCAGCGGTCAGAGTATGAATTTCTGGGTCCGAACCGGACGATTTATCTTTTTTTTCTTTTTACGGAACCGACTCCTCAGAATCGGCTCTCCTTTTGCCCGAAGTATCGCCCTGGTCAGAGGGCACTCCTTCTGGTTCGGTCGGAACCGAACCGGGCTGGCCATCCGGGTCAGCGGACTTCTCGGCCTCCCTTTCCCTCAGTCTACCTAATCTCTTTTCCAGGGTAGCTTTGGGAAAATTCTTACAAATTTGGCAGTCTGAATCGAGGTGGTCAAACCCCAGACAATAAACACAGGTGGTGTGGGGATCAGCCTTAGCAAAGACTTCCCCACACACACCGCAGTGTTGAAACCCAGTGGGCCCGTTTTTTCTTGGGTTTCTCAGACATGGCCAATCCTATCCAAAACTTACCTTTTTCGCAATCCTAGGCAAGACTTATTGGTTCCTGACCGTAGCATTGATCTTGGAAAAACGAATAAAATTGCTTTTTAGAACTAATACGGACGGTTACCACACCTAAGTAAAGTCACAAACTTTTTTACCTGAAACTGATCGGTTCCCACAATTTATAAGTTCCACACAGAAACCAAATAGAAAACCTATCTAGTACTCATGGTACCACAGACAGAGACTTAAACCGACAGATTCGGTAGCAGCAATTTGGTAGAAACCGAGCGAAAAAACAACACTTTAACCAACTTTTTTGAACCGAGCAAAGGAGAAATCTCCGGAGCGACTGTTCAGTGAGGCGGAGTAAAGAATCTGACGGTTGGAGTTTAAACAACAGCAGAAAGGGGCTTCAACCGAGCTCGCGGTGAACATTCCATGCTGGCCATGGAAAGTTTAACTCTTTGTTCTACGTGGCAATTGAAAGGCAGGACCTAACTGCATATGTCAGAATACAGCAAGACTTCATGTTGTTTGAAACTATGGATATGTTCAAGGGCACACTACACAAATTTATGGGTAACATACAATTTGAATACATAGATAATTAAAACCACCCTTGGGTGGCAAGTTCAACAATAGGCTATGCCTCCTGAACTTGTAAGGAACTACGAAACTCACCTCCAACAACTTTTCCTCCCTCAGTTAACTGACCAGCAGGCCGAAAGCCTGTTAACCCCTATTTCTGCCTCAGAAATTGAATCTACTCTCTACGTAGCAAAACCCCCAAAAGCCCCCAGACCAGACGGCTATCCTGCAGTTTTACAAAACTTTTCAGGACTCCATCCTCCAGCACTTACACTCGGCCTATAGGGAAATACAGGAGGGAGAGCCTCCCCCCCCTTGTAAATACATAACCCTTATAGCCATCCTGAAACCCCCAAAAGACCCTTGTCACCCTGCCTCCTACAGGCCAGTATCTATGCTGAACTGTGACTACAGATTGTATATGTCAATCATGGCCAAAAGGCTCGAATACCTTCTACCCACTTTAATAGACCCCAGTCAAGCTGGCTTTATATGACAGAGGCAGGCCCAGGACAGTGTCAGAAAAACCCTCCATTTAATAGACTATGCAACCACCTGACAGATACCTCTGACACTGCCAAGTTTAAGCACAGAAAAAGCCTTTTATTGCGTGGCCTGGCCGTTTCTATGGACCATCATATCTCACTTTGGCATCCCGTGAGAATTCTTACAACCCCTTCAGCCATGTGCGATTCAGTCCAGGCCTGTCTTAATTAGATGGGAGTTCTGTCAGCCCCTTTTCCCTTTACTAGACACACGCAGTTGGGATGTCTGATGTCCCCTCTACTGTTTGCCCTGTACCTTGAACCCCTGGCAGCAGCCACCAGAAAGCCCCAGATATTGAAGGGATCCTCTTGTGGGGGTAGGCAATACAAAATATCACTATTTGCAGATGACGCCTTATTAACTCTCACCTCCCCAGAGGAGCCCATCCCAGCAGTCTGGGAACAACTTAAGACTTTTCAGAGATCTAGCAGGATACAAGCTAAATACCCTTAAAACAGAGGCATTACTATACAATTTCTCCCCAACAGCACAGTTAAAAAATTCCTTCCCCTTCAAATGGCACAAACAGGCTATCAGATATTTAGGCATCAAACTCACTAAAGGTCTAGACCATCAGGAACTCCTCAACTATGAGCCACTGACCCAGCAAATAACTGCAGACCTATCCAGATGGTCACCCCTTACCTTAGGCCTTTTCAGCTGAGTAGAAGTAATCAGACAAAACATACTACCCCGAATAATATAGTATTTACAAACCCTATCCCTAGTGCCAGAGAAGTCCTATTTCAGAACTTGAAATAAAATCATATCCAGATTTATATGGCAAGGGAAACCCCCAAGGATTCTATATGCCTTCCTACAACTCCCCAGAGATAGGGGAAGGGATCAACCTACCAAACCTATCTTGGTATGCACTGGCCACCCATCTGCAAATTATTTGTCTGTGGCTAACCCCCTCTTACCAGGCATACTGGAAAACCCTTGAACAAACGGTAAACAACACCCATGACCAAGAAAGATGCATGTTAGAAACCCGCCAGCATGTGCCACTCTTTGAAATTTCTATCAATATCTGGTTGAGACTTTCAGGCATTGGCTCTTCATTCTTTAACGGTTTCTCACCCCTACTGAACAAATACATCTTAGGGTAATAGCTACGAATTAGCCCCAAATAAAGTTGATAGAGCGTTAGTAAGTGGCACAAATCTGGTATGAAATACGCCTTCCAAACTATTTCCCCCCATGGGAAGTGTACCATTTGTAACTATGCAGTCCACACTCCACCTCTCCTCTACAGAGTTTTATAAATACCTACAGCTACGATCCTACCTTCAAATGAGAGAGGAGGCATTATTACAAATAGCGGAAAAACCTTCTTTATCTGCCTTCTCCTCAAAGCCTCACTAATGGGGAACACAGGATCCCTGCCTAATCAGCCTATCCTACAAGGCCTTGCAAGTCAGTTCCAAGTTAACCACAAGCACCTCACTATTTAGGTGGGATCTGGAGTTAAATACAACCCATTCCCTGGAACAATGGCACAAGTACACCCCACCTGCCCATAGGATAACGGCAGCCCCCTACTGGAGGGAATTCACGTGGAAGTGTCGCATATGATACTTTTGGACCCCAGAGATAGTTGTCAAATTCATGGGCCCACAGGCAGGCTGCATGATAGTGTCAATGTGGCACACACCGAGTGAACCTGATGCGTATACTACGGGAATGACACTACAGCAATTTTGGCATGCAGTCATTCAAGACATAGAGGCCATTTATGACTGCCCAGGTCAGATCACGCCATCCTACATCCGAACAGCTATCCCCTCCTTTCAACCCTCATTGAATATGCACACCATAAAACCCCATAAATTTACTGATACTGGTAGCCAAAAAGGCCATAACCAGGCTATGGCACTCCAGCAAAACACCCACACATGACTTATGGAGGAGCCTTGGAACTGAGGTATATACAATGGAAAGAATGACTGCAGAGAATTTACGAACCAGATCCCATCATTCAAACTTAGATGGCAAAAATAGATTATGCACCAACTAAACAATTACTCAGATTTTACCCCTTAGGGCCGATGCTACTACCTCCCTCCCCCTTCTTCCACTAACCATCCTATCAACAAAAAGGAACACTGAATCCCCCCTTGATGAGGACTTAACAAGAAGAAGAGCAAGGCCAAGAAGGCAGCTGACTATTTTTCAATAGTAAGAGAGCAGCAGGGAAAAAAGGAGCAAAAAAGGAGATAATGGCTGTTGTGGTGTTCTTTTTGTTTTAAGCAGGAGATCAGTGTGTTTTTTTCTACACCAGCAGGGGACATCTCAGTTACTCTACTTAAGGTTTGAATTGCCCTCCTACCCACCCGGTGCCAGTTCCAATCTTATAGGCACCAGGACTGAGTGACTACAGATACTTCCTGTAGGAACAGGAAGGTGGGTTCACCAGAACAAGTCAGTGGTGGGGAAGTGGTAGCTCCAAGGGAGTGTGGGTATACAGGGCACCTAGGAGATGTTAGACGGAGGTTAGAAGATTTGAACACTGCGTCGGGGGGGTTTAGAAACTGAGTTGGTGAGGCAAGGTTAGATAGTATACACAGGTAGTAAAAGAGAAGAGGGGAGACAGGAAAAATAAACAAATAAAATAAATGGAGTGGGAGCTGTTAACCTGTAGGTTCATTATTGTATTGTGGGAATTGGCAGGAGGGGGCAGGTAAGGTCTACTTCTACTGAAGCCTGTATAAGGTTTTGACTGCGGGAATAAAGCATATTATTCTATTGTGAGATTAACAGCTTGGTGGAAGAGAGTTTTCAGTTTCTTTTTCCTTTAACAAAACTAGTTGCTTTTTGAACTATTACAGCTTATTGTCTATTGAGTCATTAAAAAGCCTTGTGGAAAAGGATTTTCTGTTTTGCTTAACACAACTGTTTGTTTTGGGGGGAAAAAAGGAGCCCGGTACAAAGCAGAAATGACTGGAGTGGTGCAATGCACTGGCTGTGGGGCAGCAGTCTTCAGGGAGACCTGCTGGAGACTGCCGTGCTCCATCATCTACATACACCTCTCTGGGTTGAGGGCAAAGGCTGGGAAAGGGAAAGGGGAAATTGTTTAACCAGGAAAGGCACACTAAGCCGAAGCTTGTTTCCAGGTGCCACCTGGGAGCACAAGGAAGTTAAGTGACTTGCTCAGGGTTACACAGTATGCAAGTGGGGGCTGTGGGATTCAAACCCAGGTCTCCAAGTTTGCAGTTCAGAGCCCTAAATCTCTGCGTTATACTGACTCTGGTTGCTCATCTCCAGGCCAAGTTGGGTAGTATTCGGGTGGCCTCCTCCCCCACCCAGGGATCACCAGGTCCGCCCCACTGCCTCAGAGAATGCCAGTAAGGATGGGTGGCTGGATAACAGTGGGCTCGGGGAGGGTGAGGGAGGCTGGGTAGGGACACATCCCTCCCGAGGTTCCACTCCACCACTCCTACGCCATTCTGGCAGGGCGGGACTGTCCTGTAGTGGCACCCGCAGTGGTGGACAAGGGGGATGAGGAAGCCTCTGCAGAGGAGACCTCGGGGGAGTGGCATGGAACCCCAGAAAGGAGGAGGAAGCAACTCCTAGTGGGGACTCTATTATTAGTGGGTAGACTTGGGAGCGGGAGAGAAGGAGGTCAGGTGCCTATCTGGCACCACGACGTGGAGGGATGGGAAGCGAATCCAAAGGATTTCTGGGGCAGCAGGACGGGAGAGTTAGCTAGACGTCACTGTCCACCTGGGGATGAATGACCTAGTGGGGGAAGAGGTTAGGGCAGTGCAGAGGGAGTTCACGGAGTTGGGGAAGGGTCTTAGGCAGGTGGCACATATCGTATCCTTCTCAGAAGTGTCACCTGTCTATTGCATGGGAGAGGCCAGGGTACTCTGCACCAAGGGAATTAATGAATGGCTGAAAAACTGGTGCAGAGCTGAGAGATTTGGCTTCATTGGAGACTGGGGGACCACATGGAGGGAAGCAGGACTATAGAGAAGCGATGGTCTGCATCCATCTTGTGGGGGACCAGTATTCACAGTGGAAAGTTTAAATGTTTCATTGCTAAGCATTTAAACTAGCCAAGGAAGGTGGCGGAAGTAAGCAGGGAAAATCAAATTGCTCCCCACCCCCCGTACAGGTTAAAACAGTCAGAAGGGAAGATCATAGGGCTGCCAATCACCAAAAGGACCTGAAACCGGGAGTAAAGACACAGGGGGGCTTGGGGGAAGGCACAAAGGTAGGGAGGGAGACATCAGGTGCAAAGGCATCAAAATATGGGAGGCAAAATACATAATGTGTACAAATGCCTGTAGTCTGAGGAACAAGATCCTGGACTTTCAGGCCTTTATGGCGAAGGAGGACCTGGATATTGTCAAGGTCACTCAAACATGGTACACTGGAAATCATGATTGGAATAAACATAGCAGGGTACACAGTCTTCAGGAAAGACAGGGTGAGTAGAAAGGAATAAGGAGTAGCTAACTACATTAGAAAGGGAATCAAAGGAACTGAGATTCAGGGAATGCAGGAAGGGGAGGAGGCAATATGGGTCACCCTTTGAGATGGGGAATGGCACCACTATCCACACTGGAGTTATCTACAGACCTCCAACACAGGAGGAGGCTCTAGACAGAGTATTAGTGGAAACCATCCTCAAAATGGCAGACAAGGAGGAAGGGTTGCTGGTAGGGGACCTAAACATGCCCGATGTTAATTGGAATACCTACGCTGCAGCCACAACCTGGAGTAGACACATCCTGGATGTCCTGCCGGGAGCGTGCCTCAGGCAGCTGGTGAAGGAGCCCACCTGGGAGGGAGCAATATTGGACCTGGTTCGCACCAACGGGGACACAATTTCTGATGCATCAGTGGGAAGCCATCTAGGGTCCAGTGATCACCATACAGTATGGTTCAGGGTAAAACAATGGAAGAGACAAATCACACAAAGGCAAGGGTCCTGGATTTCAGAAGGGCCAACTTTGCTAGAATGGGGAATGCTTCAAGAAAACCCTGGCAAAGGAGGAGGGAGGGGGTGAAGCAGAGGAACAGTGGGGGGAACCTTAAAAGAGTCATAGCAGAGGCGACACGCCTTTGTGTGAAGCAAGTAAGCAAGACAGGAAGAAAGAAAAGACCACTATGGTTTTCGAACGGAGTGGCGGGGAAGGTTACAGAGAGAAAAATGGCATTCATTCAAGAAGTACAAGGAAACACAGGAGGAGGCAGACAGGGAACTGCATCAGGTAAAACAGAGGGAGGCAGGGAAAGCAGTAAAGAGTGCAAAAGGACAAACAGAGGAAAAAAATAGCCCAGACAGTAAAAGAAGGAACTCAAACCTTTTTTTAGGTATATTAGTGAAAGCAAAAAGAACAGGAGGGATTGTGAGGCAAAATAAAGGAGAAAGGGAGCGTGCAGAAGGGGACCTAGAAAAAGCTGAAATCCTGAATGAATACTTCTGTTTAGTATTCACAAAAGAAGGGGAAGGGGCAGGGACCACAGTTAGGTGGTAGAAACATGCATGAAAGAGAGGTGGACACCAGTCCATTTACAGAGGAGAGAGTCCTAAAGGAACTTGCAAAACTGAAAGTGGACAAGGCAGTGGGGCCGGACAGGATACATCCCAGAATACTGAAAAAACTTGGAGAGGTGCTGGTTACACCATGGACAGCCCTATTGAACAAATCACTGAAGGAGGGAGTGAGTGGTTCCAAAGGAATGGAGGAGAGCAAATGTGATACCCCTCCACAAAAGCGGGAGCAAGGAGGAAGCTAGAAATTACAGACTGGTCAGTTTGACCTCAGTGGTGGGGAAAATAATAGAATCAATGTTAAAGGAAAGGAGTGTGGCATACCTTGAATCCAGCAGGGCACAAGAACCGAGGCAACATGGATTCACAGCAGGAAGGTCTTGTTAAACAAATCTGATCAATTTCTCTGACTGGATGACCAGGATAGTTGATCAAGGAGGGGTGGTAGAGGTGGCCTACCAAGATTTCAGCAAGGCCTCTGACACTGTCCCACAGAGGAGGATAGTAAACAAGTCTGGGAGTGGGACCCAAGGTGGTAAACTGTATCAGAAATTGGCTGAGCAATAGGACACAGAGGGTGGTGATAAACTGAATCCAATCCGAGGAGAGGGAGGTAATCAGCGGGGTGCCACAGGGAGCAGTGTTGGGGCCTGTCCTCTTTCACGTCTCCATAAGCAACATTGCAGATGGGCTGGAAGGGAAGGTATGCCTCTTTGCGTACGATACGAAGATCTGCAATAGGGCTGACACTCCGGGGTTGGTGGAGGAGAGAATGAGAAGAGACCTAGGCAAGCAAGAGGAGGTCAAGAGTGTGGCAGCTGAGTCAATACAAAGAAGTGCAAAATCATTCACCTGGGGCACAGGAATCCAGGGGACGAATACACGTTTTTTGGGGGTACAGTTCACAACCAAGCTTGAAAGGGACCTGGAGGTAATCATAACAGATGACCTAAAGGTAACAAAGCAATGTGAGAAGGTTCTGAGGAGAGCGAGAGTGATGCTGGGGTCAACAGGTAGAGGCATCACCAGTAGAAAACAGGAGGTGGTAATGCCAATGTACAGACAATTGGCGAGACCTCACCTGAAGTAGTGTCCAGTTCTGGAGACCACATCTCAGAAAGGACATAGAGTAGAAACAGTCCGGAGAAGGACAATGAAAATGGTGCAAGGACTGCACCAGAAACCATATGAAGAGAGACTGAAAGTACTCAATATATAGTCTGTGAAGGAAAGAAGGGAGAGCGGTGATATGAAAAAGACTTTCAAGTACCTCAAGGGGATAAATAAAGTGCAAGAGCAGAGGGATCACAATATGAGGCCGGGGGCTGGGGCAAATAAGGAAAGTATTTTTTCACGGAAAGAGTGGTGAAGTTGCATGGAACAGCCTCCCTGCAGAGGCTGTGGGAGCAAAAACGTTAAGGGAATTCAAGATTGCATGGGAAAGACAGAAGGCAACCCTAGAGTAAGGAAGAGATCACTACTGGTGTAGCAGCTGTTCTGCAGCTCCCGGAACAATATTCTTACTTTCATTGTAAATACTCACATTTTCTCAAACCGTTCCTGCAAAGATCTACATAGTTTTGGAACTAACCAGGATCCCACTGAACCAAATGTTTTCAATATGGATGCTGAAATGAGGGCTCCAACGGCCAGGCATACTCCACCACCACCACTCCTGACCGAGCACCCGGGCCTCTGGGTGGGAGCAAGGCAGAAGCAGGAAACTACAGACCTGTAAGTTTGACCTCAGTGGTAGGGAAAATGATGGAATCACTTCTGAAAGAAAGAATTGTTGAGTACCTAGAGGCCAGCGGGGCACAGGACCCAAAGCAGCATGGATTTACAGCAGGAAGGTCACATCAGACGAATCTACAGATTTCTTTGACTGGGTAACCAAAGTAATAGATCAGGAGGGCTGTGGATATGGCTACCTAGACTTTAGCAAGGCATTTGACACAGCCCCGCCGCAAAGATTAATAATCAGCTAGCCAGCTTGGGAGTGGGTCCTAGGTGGTAGCCTGGGTAGCAAACTGGCTGCACAACAGGACACAAAGGTAACAGTGAGTGGAACACATTCCAAGAAAGGGGGTTACTTAGTGAGTACCTCAGGGCTCAGTACTGGGTCCAGTCCTCTTAACATCTTTATAGGTGACATTGCAGAGGGTCTGAGGGAAAGGTATGCCTCTTTGCAGATGACACAAAGATCCGTGAACAGAGTTGATACACAAGGTGGGGTAGAAAGGATGAGAAGGGACTTGGCAAGGTTGGAGGAATGGTCAGACATATGGCAACTTAGATTCAATACAAAGAAGTGCAAAGTAATGCACCTGGGAAACAAAAACCCAGAAGAAGAGTACACAATAGCAGTGGAGGTACTAACAAAACAAAAATGGAACGGGACTTGGGGGTAGTCATATCAGATGATCTAAAGGTGGGTAAGCAATGTGAGAAGTCAGTAAGGAGAGCCAGGGGGATACTGGGATGCATAGGAAGGGGTATCACAAGTAGAAAAAGGGAAGTGGTTATCCCTCTGTACAGACAGTTGATGAGACCCCATCTGGAGTTCTGTGTGCAGTTTTGGAGACCTCATCTACGCAAGGACATAGACAGGATGGAAGCAGTCCAGAGGAGGGCAACTAAAATGGTGCACGGTCTGCATCAGAAATCATATGAAGAGAGACAGAGAGCTTAATATGTATACCCTTGATGAAAGGAGGGACGGGGGGACATGATAGAAACGTTCAAGTACCTCAAGGGAATCGACAATGTCCAGGAGGGTAGCATCTTTCAGAAAAAGAGATGTGTAAGAACAAGGGGACACAATTTAAAGATAGAGGGGGGACGGCTCAGGGGCCATGTGAGGAAATCTTTTTAAACGGAGAGAGTGGTGTATGCGTGGAACTGCCTTCCTGGGGAGGTTGTTGGGCCTAAAACAGTGGGGGAATTCAAACATGCATGGGACAGACACAAGGCAACTGTAGTAGAGGGTGGCAGGAAGTAGGCTGTTGGGTAACTAGAATCTGCAGCTTATCCAGTAGGTAGGGAAATGGGCAGATTGGGTGGGCCAAGTGGTCCTTATCTGCCATCAAAGTCTATGTTTCTATGTTTAAGTGGGTTAAACAGATTCAACAAAAATCAAATGCAGCAAATGCTGGGACTTCAGTGCTTATGGAAGAAAAATTGATCTCAGAGTTAACACCCAAACACTGGAAACATTGCTAGCTGATTCAAAAATTATTAGGGCCAAGAAGGAGGAACTTAGATGGATGTCCGATGCGGAAGCAAGGATTTCTTTGGTGGAGGACTGGTGCTTACGAACGGAACCAGTTACCTGCTTTACGTCACAAAATATCTAAACTGGAATCTAAACTCTAAGATTTACAGGGAAGAAGTTGGCACAACAACATTGTTGTTTTTGGCTTACCGGAAAATTCGGATGGGGCTAACCAGATTCATTTTGCACAGATCATCTGTGAGAACCTAGCCAGACCTTCACCTAATGGGCAAATGTAAATCATAGAGCGTGTTCATAGAGCTTTAAAACCCATCCCTCCAGTGGGTTAGAAACCAAGGCCATTTATCATAAGATTTCTGAATTATCTGGATCGTCAGCATATCCTCTCTAAAGTTAAGAAAATTCAGAGCTTGAGCTGGGACAGTAATAGGCTACGAGTCTCACAAGATCTTCCTCAGGCTGTCCAGGCACGCTGAGAGGAATTTACTCCTATTATTTCTAAAATAATTGCAGCCGGTATTAAGTTCAAGATGTTGTACCCGGCTAAGCTGCTTGTACTGAAGAATACCACCAGGTACTCCTTTGAATCAGTGGAGAAAGCTAATTGGACGCAATCTACTTTATTTCCTAATTTATTCATTTCAAGGTGATCACTGGTCTGCCATGCTGGTCATGATGTTTCTAGAGACAGAGCTCTGATCGAAGTTTACTGCTTTCTACCTGGGTGTCATTTATCATAGAAAGCTAATATACTAACTTTCTTTAACTTGAGGTTTATTAAGGCTTTTTTTACTGTCCAGTTTGCATATTGTGTTTCTTCTATTTCAGCTCTGAAAGTCGCCACTGCATAGAATATTCTAGAAGCTGAACTAATCGGATTCTACACTTCTATGTTTTTGTTTGAGCCGAGCTGCTGACTCTACTTGAAACTATCAGATGATTTCACAAGTGTTTTTTTATTTTCTAAAAAGTACAGTTACTTGAGAACTTAACGTAACAGTAGATCTTCGAGAGACCCACCCCACACTACACTCCTTTTATAGGGTAGCACAGTCGTGACATTCCCTGTGGCAAAGCAGGCAGGAAGGGGCGGATCAGTGGGGTATCCCCATGGCGACCTCATTTACAGGGGCACTAGTAATTTAACTTGTTACAAGTTATACAAAATCAAAAAAAAAACAAACACAAAATCAAACTTTTGCTTGCATTTTCTTCCTTCTAATTCCTCTGACCAGGTTATAAACCCAGCAAATTATCTGGAATGGATATCATTAACTGCAGGTACTGCAGAACACTTTTCAGACGGGCAGCTTTACAGGATTTAGGACACTGTCATACATGCTGGGCCATTGCAGATCTTAGGGCTCAGCTCCAGGCAGCATGGGCAGAGATTGTGTGCCTCAAATTTCATATTCAAGAGGAAACATATAAGAACCACCTGCCATTTCCCCCACATCTAACAGAAGCACCTCGACCACAGAGGGTAGTTGGTACGGGAGGTTGGCAGGTGGTTAGGAGGAGCAAATCGGGTGCCCCATCACTCGGTGCTCTTCAACATATTACCTCCACAAACCACACCAAAACTACAAACAGGTATCTGCCTCTATCTCCGAAATCAAACAAAGGGGCAGAGGACACTACAGCACAGGAGCTAGCACAGCAAAACTCGCCCAAAACAGGAACCAAAACAAAAAAAGGAAATCCAAAAAACATCTGATCATAGGAGACTCCATGATTCGGGGAGTTGATACCTATCTCCAGCCATGGGTAATGGTCAGATGTCTCCCCGGTACATCAGCATGGAGAGACACTGACCACATTGCTAAAACTGTTCAGGAAGCAGGGGAAAACATTGACGTCCTGGTACATATAGGGACTATCGATCTCACCAGCCGGTCAGTTGTGGAGACCAAGGAACACGTGACCAGGCTGGGTGACAAACTATCATCCATTTCGTTTGGCATCTCCTTCTCCGAGATCCTGTCAGTCTGGGGGGGGGGGCAGATGGACGGAAGGTCAGAGAAGGGGAGATAGGGGAGCTAAACAGGTGGCTCAAGGGCTGGTACCAGGAAAAAGGACACACATTTGTAGGGAACTGGCAACAGTTTTGGGAGCGAAAGTTTTTTAAATTTGATGGACTGCATCTAAGGAGGGAGTCAGTGCATTGGGCAGAAGTTTGACGTCTTTGCAAAATATTTCAACTAGCAAATGGGGAGAGGGGTGCAGCACCCCATACGTCGAATGGGAAGAACACCCCGGCCCCCTCAGCTAGTGGCCAAACAGGAGTTCAGCATGTTTGCAGTTCATTTGCATCACCAGGTAAGGAAAACGGTCCAGCTCCCCATACGACGCACAGGGGAAAGGCCAAATCTCACCCAACAACTAACATACCGAAATCTGGCCAATGGAAAATCATGTACACAAATGCTCGCAGTCTGGGAAACAAGATCCAGACCTGCAGGCAATAATGACAGAGGCTAAACTGGACATAGTAGCAATTAGCGAGACATGGTTTACCAGTAACCACACTTGGGAGACTTCAGTACCTGGCTATGTACTAGTCTAAAGAGAATGAGTTGCAAAAAGGGGTGGTGGAGTGGCCCTGTATGTCAATGAAAATATCAAAGCTACAGAAATTCAAAATACACATAAGGAGCCAGAAGAACTGTGGGTCATCCTGGAAACAGGAAATGGGACAGCCATAAAAACTGGGGTTGTCTACAGGCCCCCAGACCAGGGGGAGGACACAGACACATTACTGTTAGCAGATACACAAAACATGACAGCTAAAGGGGAGGTTCTGATAATGGGAGACTTCAACATGCCAGATACAGATTGGTCAATACCAGCAGGAACATCTGCCAGAACTAGACACATGGTGAATTTCCTACAGGGGGAGGGCCTCAAACAACTGGTACAACAACCCACAAGAGACAGGGCTATCCTAGATCTAGTACTGACTAACAGAGAAAGGATCACAGATCTCCAGGTAGAAGGTTACCTGGGGGCCAGAGACCATCACATGGTATGGTTCAGTTTGGCCACTACAACTAAATCATCCCATTCCAAGGCAAAATATGGGACTTCAGAGAAGCTACTTTAATAAGATGGCCAGCAGAGTTAAGCTAGCCCTGGCAAAAAGAAATACAGGTAAAGGAGTACAGGCAAAGTGGGAAAGCATTAAGGATGCAATACTTGAAGCAACATCCCATTGTGTTAGAGAGAAAATGAAGTGCAAAAGAAGAAGGAAACCACTTTGGTTCTCAAAAACAGTAGCAGAATAGGTCAGAGCCAAAAGGCTGGCCTTCAGGAAATATAAGAGAACGCAGCGGGATGAAGATAGAGAGGCATACCAAACTTCCCTAAGGGAAGCAGGGAAGGCAGTAAGGCAGGCAAATGCCCAAACCGAGGAAACACTAGCACAGACAGTAAAAGAAGGTGACAAGACTTTCTATAGATGCATTAGTGAAAGGAGAAAGTCCAGAGGGGGTGTATTGCTAAGATCAAAGAAGATAAGGGGGCATGTGAGGAGGAGGACCATGTAAAAGCATCTATCCTAAATAGATACTTCTGCTCGGTATTTACTGAAGAGAAGGTAGGGCCCACAGCTCAGCAACATGAACACAGTGGGGAGGAAGGTGGGCATTAGTCCCTTCACAAAGAAAGGGTCCTACAAGAGTTCGGTAAGCTCATGGTGGACAAGACAACGGGACCTGATGGCATACATCCCAGGGTACTAAAGGAGCTAAGGGTGGAACTAGCAGAGCCATTATCAGAACTGTTTAGTGAGTCTCTGAGCACAGGAGAGGTCCCAGAAGACTGGAGAAGAGCTCATGTGATCCCACTCCACAAGAGTGGTAGTAGGGAGGAGGCAGAAAACTACAGACCAGTCAGTCTTACCTTAGTAGTGGGCAAGATTATGGAGGCATTCCTTAAGGAAAGGACAGTGCAATACCTGGAATCCATAGGAGCACAGGATCCAAGACAGCATGGGTTTACAAAAGGAAGGTCCTGTCAAATTAATCTCATAGATTTCTTTAACTGGGTAACCAGAGTGGTGGACCAAGGGGGAGCAGCTGATGTCGCCTACCTTGACTTCAGCAAAGCTTTCGATACTGTTTCACATAGAAGATTGATTAATAAGCTGGGTAGGCTCAGGGTGGGTCAAAAGTTGGTCAATTGGGTGGCAAACTCGTTGACCGGCAGAAAACAGAGTGGTAGTAAATGGTATACAGTCAGAAGAGATGCAAATCACAAGTGGGGTACCTCAGGGATCAGTCCTGGGGCCAGTCCTCTTCAATATCTTCATCAGTGACATTACAGATGGACTGGAGGGTAAGGTTTGTCTGTTTCCAGATGACACCAAGATCTGCAACAGAGTAGATGATCCAGATGGGGTGGGCAGAATGAGAACAGATCTGGATAAACTAGCAAAACGGTTGGAAGAGTGGCAACTGGGGTTTAATGCAAAGAAGTACAAAATTATGCATATAGGGAAGAAAAACCCTGAAGTCACCTATAGGCTGGGAGGGGAGTTGCTGGTAGCCACAAGGGAAGAAAGAGCCTTGGGCATCATCATCACAGATGACCTGAAATCATCCAAGCAGACCACTAAAGCAGTAGGTAAGGCTCAGGGGATGTTATGGTGTATTAGTAGGGGTATCACAAAACGGAAAAGGGAGGTAATAATCCCTCCTTACAAGCCACTGGTTAGGCCCCATCTGGAGTACTGCGTGCAGTACTGGAGGCCACGCCTTCACAAGGACATTAACCAAACTGAGGCAGTCCAGAGAAGGGCAACCAAAATGGTGCAGGAACTGCATCAGAAAACATATGAGGGCAGATTAACGGAGCTCAATATGTATACCCTAGAGCAAAGGAGGGAGAGAGAGGTGATATGATCGAAACATTCAAACACCTTAAGGGCATTAACAAGGTGAAAGAGTCTAACATGTTTCAATATAAGAAAATAGCAGGACAAGAGGACACAGCATGAAATTAGAGGGAGGCCGATTAAGAGGTAATGTGAGGAAGTTCTTTTTCACAGAAAGGGTTGTGGGTGCATGGAACGGCCTACCTCAGGAAGTGGTGGATATGAATACAGTGCAGGGCTTCAAACAGGCATGTGATAGGCATAAGGGAGCAATACAGATGAGTATGAATAGATAGGCCATTAACAGAGCAAAGTCCGATGGCACATTTATAAGGTAGAAAAAGAAATGGGCAGACTGGATGGGCCTTGCGGTCCTTATCTGCCGACAATTTCTATGTTTCTAGAAGCTCTTGCAGCAGTTAACACATATAGGACTGGCGCTGGACAGCAACAGAACCCTACGGCAAACTTTTTTCCAGCAGTAGCTAGCGGGGACCGCTCATCCCAACGTCGGCCCTGCCCTCAATGTCCCACGAAGTATATAAGGGGAGGTGGTCCCACGTGCTCCAGTTCTTGTATGCTGGAAGCACTGCAGAAGGAAGAAAACCTGTGAACGGGAGCCATAACAAAAAGGGCAAATTATGGTCCAGCAGCAAGTTAGAAAAATACGCCTCAGCAGATGCAAAGCGAGATCCCGGGGAAGGAGGGAGGAGATATGATAGTAAGAGCTCTCAAGATCTACTGTTACAGTAATTTCACGTAACTGTACTATCTTACCAGAGGAAGCTCCTGCAGCAGTTAACACATATAGGACTGAGTCCCCAGCAGTATAAACTTAAGACAACTGCTAAGGGAGGTAGGAAAGGAACAGAGGAATGAAGGGAGACAGAACCTCAGGAGATCAGACCCTGCAGAAAGTACAGTTACGCAAGAACTTACCGTAACAGTAGATCTTCGAGAGAGGCTCTTGCAGTAGGTAATTACACATAGGACTGAAGCCGGTAGGCGTCAGAACCCCATGGAAATATTTCTAGCTAGCAGTCTCTGGAGGGGGACCGCCCCCACATCAGGTGACCGGCGTCAGGCGACATCAGCATAAAGGGGTGGTCCCCCATGCCCGCATTCCAGTTCTTTCTCGTCAAGGACCAAAAAGGCAAGATGAGAGAGAAGCGGATAGTTCCCTTCCTGGAAAAGGAGTTGAAAAGGCTAAGGGGGATGGAGGGCGGGAAGGCATTACCTACTGCAAGAGCCTCTCTCGAAGATCTACTGTTATGGTAAGTTCTTATGTAACTGTACTATCTTACTTTGAGAGGGCTCTTGCAGTAGGCAATTACATATAGGACTGAGTCCCAAACAGTCTGGAACAAGGAAAAGCATTCGGGAGGAGGAAAACTACCAACCAATAAACCTCCAGCTCTAAGGGTCTTAGGAAAGAAGACCTTGCAAAACAGCCAACCCGAAGCCTGCTCTACGGCGACAGGCAATGTCCAAACTGTAGTGTTTCATAAAGGCGTAGACGGAAGTCCAAGTTGCGGCTGCGCAGATGTCTACCACTGACACATTCTTGAAATAAGCTGCACAGGCGGCTACTCCTCTGGTGGAGTGACCTCTGACCTGACCTGGCAGGGTTTTGCTGTACTTGTCACAACAGAAAGTGATACAATGAGCCAACCATTTCAACAGGCATTGCTTAGAAAAAGCATTGCCTTCCCTTTTGTGAGCAAAAGAGACAAAAAGCTGATCAAGGGGCACTGATGAGCAGCTAGCTGAACAGCCACGTTTCCTGGTCGCTCCACTCGAGCAGCTACTAATTAATAGTAAAATAAATTAAAATTACCTCTGTGCAGACAAGCGACTGTATCTTTCGGTGCAGAAAACTAGTATGGACAAGTTTCTGACCCCCAACCCCGCAAGAAATCAACGAGCAGCTGGAAAAGCTGGGAAAAAGAGTACAACAGTCCCCACGGGAGAAAACTCGGGCCTGGTGTCTCTCTCTGCTACGGAGGTCGCCGCGCTGGGAAGGGAGATGACTGGCCATGTAATTGCAGCGCTCAAGCCACGATTAATAAAGCTCGAGGAAAAATTAGACAGTCGGCTGCAAGAAGTATTGGAGCAACAGACCCAGCAGAGTTCCAGGTTAGCAGAGGCGGAGGAGCAGATATCGCGGTTGGAGGACGAAGTCCTAACAATGCCTGGGCAGGTTAGGGCACTCCAAAAAGAGCTGGAGGAGTTTAAGGAAGCCTATGATTATCAAGAAAACTACCATAGGCATCTAAATCTGCACCTGAGAGGGCTACCGGAGGAGCAGGAAGGTGGAGATGCATTGGATTTCTGCAGCAGGGTTTTGCCGGAGCTATTGGGCCTGCATACTAAGCACGGAAGGGTGAAATTGGAGCGGGCTAATCATGCTGTGTTGCCACAACCACCTGCAGACCAACCACCTTGTCAAATAATTATGAGGTTCCATAATTTCCAGGATTGGGAGGCGACCTTGAAGGCCTACAGAGCGAAGGGCACACTTAGTTATGAGGGGAGCCGGCTATTCATCTCGCAGGATTATTCTGCAAGGCTGCTGAAAAAGAGGAAAGCATTTAATGGACTTATGGCCCAGCTGAGAGGCATGAAGATCGAGAATTTTTTTAGTGTACCCAGCTACACTGAAAATTAGGCATGAGGGGGTGACCTTCTCGTTTTGGGAGCTGGAGAAGGCTGAAGAGTTTGTGAAGGCCCTGAAAAAGAAAGGGGGGTGATAGACATGAGGGAAGACTATCTTTGGGGAAATGGCGAGCAGGCCATGAGGAGATCTTTTTTTTTTTTCTGTATGTTAATTAGCTGGGATGATCTCTAAAAGGGCAAGGTGGGCTGGCATGACGCCCTATTTTTATTTCATTCACTCTCCTTCATATGGAGATAAAAAGGAGTATGTGAAGGTTGTTTGAATCAAACATGCTGGACTCGATCGGACTGGTATTCACTCCTCTATTAAGACTCAATGTTGAAGACTGATTTTTTTTTTCCCTTTCTTTTTTTTGTTCAGGGAGCCCCCGTTGAAGGGGACATTACTGAGCAGCGGGCCTTGAGCCCTGGCACCAGTCTCAGAGGTTGGTGGGGAAGCGGGCTTAGCACGTGTATTGGAAGGCGCGGCCTGGCTCTTGCACTCTTTTTTCTTTTCTTTCCTTTTTATGGAGGGGTGCCAAGGCTGTTCATATAGGGGGAATACCTATTAAACAAGGAGGGTTGTAGGGAGGGTGAGTAGTTAGAATAGTAGTTTTATAGGAGATAGGAAAAGGGGGAGGGTGGGAATTGAATGGAGGAGGGAAGAGAGGACGGAAAGGGGATTTGTGAGGCAATGCGGGTGTAATCTATTCTCAGCTTAGGTAGAAGCGCAATCGCCGAAGTGGTGGGTTGGTATGGGGGTCTAGCAGGAAGGGATTTGTATTAGCTGCCCGGGTTAAGGTAAAACCTCTAGATGATGGGAGTGAAGAGTAATGGGCACGAGGAGGAGTCACCGCCTATGGTAAAGAATGTATATGGGAGTTGAGTAGTTTTGAAGGGAAGTGCATTCGGGGGAAGGGACAGAAGTATATGAGAGAACTGCATCGGGGTTAGTACTAATGATTTTGATCTGCTTACAGTGTCAAAACCGGAGGGGGGAATGGCTGTGGAGGGGAGCGACGGGACGCGTATTTCAGCTGAGGAGGGTTTTTTGCCTTTTTTTTTTCCAGGACACTTGTGCTACATTAGCAATTAGTGTCGATAGAGAAATAGTGGAGAGGAGATAGAGTTTTTGAGAAGACTGGTTGAGGTTTTTGGGGAGGACAGACCAAAGCAGGGGAAGAGAGATATGCTGTAGATCTTAAAATATATAAGGGGAGGGGGAATAAGGTGGGCACGCATTTGGGAAATAAGTGTTACTGGAAACGTATGTTAGGTGTAGGGCGGAGAGGGGGACATTTGGTGAATGGGGAAGAGGGAGGGGCTTACAAAGTTCAAAATGTTCTTATCGTTAGAACTGTTACTACTGTTAGTGGTGTTGTGTTGTTTATAAATGCAATCGACGATGTGAAACGTGTTGTTATTTTGCAATGTTGTTTATTGTGCTGCTATTTAAATGGAAAGAAAGGACAAATGGGCTAAGAAAAGAGGGCCAGATCTGGAAGGGCTATCTTATGAAACATGGCTGACGTCTCAAATTTAAATGTAATCTCATGAAATGTAAAAGGTATAGCAAGCCCGGTAAAGAGGACAACACTTTTGACCACATTGAAAAGGGCAGGGGCTCAGGTGGCACTGTTGCAGGAAACCCACCTGATGGATTTGGAACATGCGAAGTTGGAGAGGAACTGGGTGGGAAAGTGTTATGTGGCCTCCTTCTCTTCCCATAAGAGAGGTGTTGCAATACTTTTGCATAAGAACCTCCATTTTAAGGTCAAGAGAGTGGTACGTGACCCTAGAGAAGGCAGGTACATTTTCGTTACGGGTGTATTTCTGGGAGAGAAGCTTACATTTGGATGCATTTACGCCCCGCAGTGTATAAGCCGCAATTTTATTCCTCTTTGCTGGGCTTGCTGGTTAGGGAACAGTTTCCGGGGGCTCATTATGGGAAGGGACTTTAATTGGACTATGGACACATGTATGGACCATTCTGAGGGGAAGGGGCGTATGTCGGAGGCTATGAATCAGTGGCAGATTGGGGTGGTGGATCTGGACCTAGTGGATGGCTGGCAGTCGGCCAATCCAGGGGTGAGGGAATACACATTTTACTCTAACCCTCATAAAACATGATCTTGCTTGGATTATATTCATCTCCCAAGAAGTTGGATGGGTAGGATACGGGAGATATCTCACAGCCCCATCTATATTTCAGACCATGCCATGGTTAAATTGAAGTTGGTGGGCAGGACTTCTGGAGGGACACCCCCACTTTGGAAATTCCCCATGTACCTGACTAAAAATCAGGCCTTTAGGGAATACCTAGTGGAGCAGTGGCAACTATATGAGGGAACAAACTCCACACAGCATGTCTCTGGAACTATCTTTTGGGAGGCTGGCAAGGCTTTTATGCGGGGGGCTATTATAGCCTATGTGGCAAAACTCAAAAAGCAAAATAGGTTTAAGTGAGAGGAACTGGAGAGACAAGTGAAGGAGCTGGAGAAGGGGGTTTTGGGGGGAACCCCCAGGTTACTGCTTACAGCTAGGGAGGCTCTTGATTCACTGCTGAGAGAAGAGGCAGGAAAATCATGGTTTTATTGCCAGAGGAAGATTTTCGAATGGGGTAATGAACTGGGACCTATGCTGGTGAGACTGATGAAGGGGGCAGGAACCTAACACGCATATTAAGAGTGCGAAATGGGGAAGGGAGGATTTGTACCAATTCAGGGGATATAGGGGAATGTTTTAGGAAATTTTACGAGTCACTGTACGAGGCTGAACATAAAGGAAAGGAAGATCATATACGGGGATTTCTGGATGGGTTAAATCTGCCGACTGCTACGGTTATGCAGAAGGAATTGCTGGGGCAGCCTATTTCAAGGTCAGAAATTTTAGGGGCCATCCAAAAGATGCAACAGGGAAAGGCTAGTGGCCCAGACAGATTTCCTATTGAGTATTATAGGATCCTAGGTGGCCAACTAGCTGGGGTGCTGTGTGAGGTGTTCAAGGCAGAGGGGGAGACAGGGATACCGGCATTGCCAGATTCTTGTTATGATGCAACTATCTGCCTGATACCCAAGTCCGGGCAGAATGCACTTGATTGTGCATCTTACCGACGCATCTCATTGCTTAATGTGGATCTGAAAATTTTAGCTAAGGTTCTGGCTTATCAGGCTGGAGAATGTTCTCCCAAGACCTGGTTCACCCAGACCAGACCGGGTTCATTAAAGGCCAACAGTAGAAACACAGACTTTGACGGCAGATAAGGACCACTTGGCCCACCCAGTCTGCCCATTTCCCTTCCTATTGGATAAGCTGCAGATTCTAGTTAACCAACAGCCTACTTCCTGCAACCCCCCACTACAATTGCCTTATGTCTGTCCCATGCATGTTTGAATTCCCCCACTGTTTTAGACCCAACAACCTCCCCAGGAAGGCGTTCCATGCATCCACCACTCTCTCCATGAAAAAAAATGTCCTCACATTACCCTGAGCCGCCTCCTCCATCTTTAAATTGTGCCCCTTGTTTACACATTCTTTTTCTGAAAGATGCTACCCTCCTGGACATTGCTGATTCCCTTGAGGTACTTGAACGCTTTATCATGTCCCCCGTCCTCCTTTCAACAAGGGTATACATATTAAGCTTCCTCTCAGTCTCTCTTCATATGGTTTCTGATGCAGACCCTGCACCATTTTAGTTGCCCTCCTTGACTGCTTCCATCCTGTCTATGTCCTGCGTGAGATGGGTTCTCCAAAACTGCACACAGTATTCCAGATGGGACTCACCAGCTGTCTGTACAGAGGATAACCACTTCCTTTTTCTACTTGTGATGCCCTTCCTTGCATCCCAGTATCACCCTGGCTCTCCTTACTGACTTCTCACATTGCTTACCCACCTTTAGGTCATCTGATATGACTACCCCAAGTCCCTTTCCATTTTTGTTGTTAGTACTCTGCTATTGTGTACCTTCTCCTGGGCTTTTGTTTCCCAGGCATCACTTTGCACTTCTTTGCATTGAATCTAAGTTGCCATATGTCTGACCATTCCTCCAACCTTGCCAAGTCCCTTCTCATCCTTTCTACCCCGCCTTGTGTATCAACTCTGTTACAGATCTTTGTGTCATCTGCAAAGAGGCATACCTTTCCCTCCAGACCCTCTGCAATGTCACCAATAAAGATGTTAAAGAGGACTGGACCCATTACTGAGCCCTGAGGTACGCCACTAGTAACCCCCCTTTGTTCGGAATGTGTTCCATTCACTATAACCTTCTGTGTCCTGTTGTACAGCCAGTTTGCTACCCAGGCTACCACCCTGGAACCCACTCCCAGGCTGGCTAACTTGATTATTATCTTTTGTGCGGGACTGTGTCAAATGCCTTGCTAAAGTCTAGGTAGGCTATATCCACAGCCCTCACTGGTCTATTACTTTGGTCACCCAGTCAAAGAAATCATTAGATTCGTCTGACATGACTTTCTTGCTGCTTTGGGTCCTGTGCCCCGCTGGCCCCAGGTACTCAACAATTCTTTCTTTCATAAGTGATTCCATCATTTTCCCTACCACTGAGGTCAAACTTACGGGTCTGTAGTTTCGCTTCCCTTGCTCCCACTTTTGTGAAGGGGAATCACATCTGCCCTCCTCCAGTCCTCAGGTACAACCCCATCCTCCCATGATTTGTTAAAAGTGTGGTCAGTGGTGTCACTAGGTCCTCCTTAGTTCTTTTAGGATTCTGGGGTGAATCCCGTCAGGTCCCATTGCTTTGTCCACCTTGAGTTTTAGGAGTTCTTTCAGGACTCTTTCTTCTGTAAATGGACTGGTGTCAACCCCCCTACCCAGAGTGCTTCTATTGTCTGGTTTAGGTAATTCCTCCTCATCTTCTTTTGTGAATACTGAGCAAAAGTATTCATTCAGTATCTCTGCCTTTTCACTGTCTCCCTCTGCCCACCTCCCCTCTCCTTTATTAATCTTCACTATTCCTCCCTTAACCATTCTATGCTCCCTAATGTACCTACAGAAGGTTTTATCCCCCTTCTTAACTGAGTTGGCTATTTTTCCTCAGTTTGGGCCATTGCTATTCTGACTGCCTTCCCACTTCTTTCTGCTTTAATTGATACAGTTCCCCGTTTCTCTCCTTCTGTGATTCCTTATACTTTTTAATGCAGCCTTTTTCTCCTTAACCTTCCCTGCCACCCTTTTGAGAACCATAGTTGTTTTTTACTCCGCTTTGTTTTCTTTATTTGTTTTACACAAAGGCTTGTTGCCTCTATGATAGCAGTTTTGATTTTTCTCCATTGTTCTTCCACCCCTCCTTTTTGGCCATTTGCTAGTGCATTCCTCAGGTATTCACCCATTTTGACAAAGTCGGCCCTTCTAAAGTCCAGTATCCTCGTTGTTGTGTGGCTTGTCTCCATGGTTGTGCTTATTGTGAGGCACACCATGCAGTGGTCACTTGTTCCCAGATGTCTACTGCCTTCTAAATTTGTGATCCTCTCTCCATTTGAGAGTACCAGGTCTAGTATTGTTCCCTCCCGAGTGGGTTCCAACACTAGCTGTCTAAGGCCTGCACCCTGCAGGGCATCGAGAATGACCCTGCTTTTGGATGTGGCTGCAGTACGTCATCCAGTTAACATCTGGCATATTCAGGTCCCCCATCAACAGTATATCCCCCTTTTCAGACATTTTGAGAATGTCCTCCATCATTTTCTTGTCCGTTTCCTCCCCTTGAGACGGGGGTCTGTATACAACCCGTGCGGATTGTGATACCATTCCCTGTCTCCAAGGTGACCCAGAGTGCCTCTTGTTCCCCTTTACTTTTTATTTCTGTAGCTTTGATCCCTTCCTTACGACAGAGCTACTCCACCTCCTCTTTTGCCCTCCCTGTCCCTTCTGTAGACTGTGTACCCCGGTATGTTGACATCCCAGTCATGGTTCTCCATGTACCATGTTTCCACGACTGCCACAATATCCAATTGTTCATCTTCCATCAGGGCTACTAGCTCAGGAAACTTGTTTCCCAGACTATGGGCATTGGTACTCATTGCCCTCCATTTAATGTTGGCTTTATCCTTTTTCCCCCATCCCTGCTCTTATTGCCCTTGTCTATTTTTCCATTTACCCATGTCCTGCCCTCTGTTGAGCTCTGTACCTCAGTGACTACCTTACTACCTGCCATGTTTTGTGGGGGGAGGCTTGAAATTTCCTGCCTCTTATCAGCACCTCCCCCTTGGCTAGTTTAAAAGCTTGCCAAGGAGGCATTTAAACCTGCCACTTAGGAGCCTGGTTCCCTTCGTGAACAGATACAGACCATCATGCCAGTATAGACCTTCATCTCTCCAGGTGTACCCCCAGTCCCCAGTGAAGCCAAAGCCCTGTGCTCTGCACCAGTTTTGCAATCATTCACTAAACTGCATGGTGTGCAGTACCCTAGCCTCACCCCTGCCATGGACTGGCAGCACCTCTGAGAAGGTAACCGTGCTTGCTACCTGTCTGAGGCCCCTTCCCAGCTCCACGAATTCATCCTGCACTGCACTGATTCCATGCCTAGCTAGGTCATTTGTCCCAAGGTGGACAACGATATCTAATGATATCTAGTTCCCTCTCCTGTGATGCTGCTTCTGCAATTGTGAGGATTCGCTTCTTGTCCCTCCAAGCCATGGCACCAGGCAGGCACCTTACTTCCCTCTCCTCTCCCTTCCCCAGTTCTACCCCCGTAACAATTGAGTCCCCTATCAGAAGCTGTTTCCTTCCCCTGTCATATCACAATATGCGTAGGTTACTTAATGTAATATGGAGGGCAGGCCGAACGCAAGAGAAGGTGGGGGTGGTCTCTCTGGATGCTGAAAAAGCGTTTGATAGGGTGGAATGGGATTACCTGTTTGAGGTGATGGCCCGGTTTGGTCTGGGTGATTCTTTTGTGGGTTGGGTGAAAGCTATGTATCTTAGGCTGAGTGCACAGACGAATCTGCCCTTCCAGTTGAGAGACCGAGCATCCCGCCCAAAAATCCCTTGCCCTGGAGCGCATGAGCAGAAGGTGGGAAGCTTTGCGTTTTGAGGTGACGCGAACAGGTCTACCTGAGGGGTTCCCCAGCGCCAGAAGATGTCATCTGCCAACCCTTGATCCAGTTCCCATTCGTGGGCCTTTGCTGAGGACCGGCTGAGGTGGTCCGCCAGCGTGTTCTTGACTCCCGGAACATGAACTGCCGTCAGGTGAAGGCTGTGCTGAACATCCCAGTTCCAAACTCTCATTGCTTCCCTGCACAGAGGGTAAGAACGCGTTCCTTCCTGCTTGTTGATATACCAGACTACGCACATGTTGTCTGTCTGGATGGTCAGATGGCCGGGAAGGACATCAGAGCTCTGAGCCTGGAGAGCACACAGAACGGCTCTGAGCTTGAGCACATTTATAAGAGGAGTCTGCTTGAGTCTGGACCAGGAGCCCTGAGTTCTGTGAGACCCTAGATGGGCCCCCCAGCCCTCTCCCTAAGCATCTGTTGTCAATGTTTGGGAGGGGGGTTCGAGGCAAAAGGGAACCCCCCAGGCAAAGGTTCTCTCGCACCATCCACCATTGCAAGTCCTGGACCATGGGATCGGAGACCAGAACCTCATGGTCTAAGTCATCTAGTGTCTGGTCCCACTGAGACCGAAGCGTCTACTGAGAGATCCTCGTATGGAGCCGAGTGCACGGGACTGTCGGAATAGCAGCCACCATGAGCCCAAGTAGACGAAGGACTGACCGGGCGCTGACCCGTCTGCGACAGGACAGCAGGCTTGCATGAGCCTGGAGGGTATCCACCCTGTACAGAGGCAGAAAGGCCATGCTGAGGGTAGTGTTCAGGATCGCCCCTATAAACTGGAGCCTTTGGCAAGGGACTAGATGGGACTTGACTTGGTTGATGGTGATACGCAGGCTGGTGAAAACCTGCAGGGTAAGGAAGATCAGAAATTCCTCCCTGGAGGGGGCTACCAGGAGCCAATTGTCCAAGTATGGGAATACCTGCACCCCTGGGGTACGCAGGTGGGCCGCCACCACGGACAGACATTTGGTGATCACTCAGGGAGCCGAGGAAAGACCAAATGGGAGAGCCCTGAATTGGCAGTGGTCTCCTTGTAACAAAAAATGAAGGAATTTGCGGTGGGAAGGGCAGGTGGGGATATGCAGGTAGGCATCCTGCATATCCAGTACGCACAGCCACTGTCCCTGCCGAAGGAGCGGCAGAAGGCTCTGCAGGCAGAGCATTCTGAAATGCTTGTACTCCATGAACATGTTCAGGGAGCTGAGGTCTAAAATAGGCCTCACATCTCCCATTTTCTTTGGAACTAGGAAGAAATGGGAATAGTAACCTGTTCCCCAAAGGTGGGTCAGGACAGGCTCTATCGCCGCCTTCGAGAGAAGGGAGGAAATTTCTTCTAGGACCAGAGGAAGATGTTCCAGGGAGTAAGACGACCTGGAGGGTGGTCTTCTGGGTGGTCTCTGGAGAAACTCGATTGAGTGTCCTGCCACTATCAGTTGGAGCACCCAAGCATCTGATGTAATCCTCTCCCAGCCCGGTAGATGGAAAGAGAACCTCCCTCTTACTGGTTCCTCTGGGAGGTCCAGAGGCTGTGGGAGAGGAAAGGAGTCAGGTGGTGTGAGGCAACGCTGTGGCTGAAGCTCCCGCTGCTTTTCTGGGTGGGGCTGCTTGGCAGCTGGAGGGGCCCGACGTTTGTTGGCCCGCTTGCTCTTAGGTTTTGCTTTAGGCCGAGAACATCTGTGAAAAGGGTGACGCTGTCCCTGAGGGGGCCTGAGAGTCAACAGACTTAAGTGCATTGCCCTTCTCTAGCAGTTCAGTGACGATGTCCTTGACATCTCCACCGAACAGCACAGCATTCCTGGATAGCGGATTGCACCTCCGGGACCAATCCTAACACCCGGAGCCAGGCATGATGCAGAAGACCTATGGCGAAAGCCGAGCTCCGACCAGCTGTGTCCACTGCACCGTACGTGGCACGAAGCATGTGCCGACTGGCCGAATGAGCAGAATGGACGAGATCAGCCACATCCTGCTTGGTCTGAGACTCAGGAAGAGAATCCAATTTGGATTCCACCTGACTCAGGATAGTCTTCTGGTAGTCCCCCATATGTGCAACATAGTTCAGGGCCCTGATCCCCAGAGTGGAAGAAGCGTACACCTTCTTCCCGTACTGGTCCAGAAGATGGGATTCCTTGTCGGGCGGAGATGAGCCGAGATGTTTCGGGTTTGCCGATCGGCCGTGAGCGGCGCTAATCACGACCAAGTCAGTCTTCAGGTTTGTGTTCAAGGAATCCACACCCTCAGGAGTCTGGTATAGCCTATCCGCCTTCCTCGGAAGGGGGGCTAGCACAGACGGTTGTTTCCAAATGGTGGAAACAAGGTCGGCATGAGGCTCGATCCAGGGTGGAATCAATGTTGGTGCAGTTTCGGGCAGTTCCAAATGGGCAGCGAGCTTCTTCCACTGTGGATCTAGCTGCAGAGATGGTCACTGGTGGACTTCCTGGATTTTTCTCAGCAACTCCAGAAATGAAGGATCTTCCGGAGGAGACTTCGGAGAAGTCCTGGGCCTGGGACGGTCTGGAGTGCGTGGCTCATCATCAGGGTCAAAGCACCCTTCTGTATCTGAGTCAGAGTTCTCTGACGAAGAGGATGAAGACCCCTCCTGGCGCGGGGGAGGAACGGACCCCTTGGGCAACCCTTGGGGAAGCGTGTCCTCCCCAGCCCTGGCACCCGAGGGCTCACCTCTGTGTCGGGTGGTGGTTGGGGGGGGGGGGGAGTCTCTCGTGTCCGGTGACTGGGATCCGGGACCGGCGTCGGCAGATGGCTCTCCACCTCCCTGGTGAGCTGAGGCTTGGCCTCCCCTTCCAGGAAAGGGACAATGCGTCTCGCCAGAAAATGCCAGACTCGGGATCTAGCGAGCAGAATTTGGGCAGTTTTGCGTTGGCGAAGGACGCAAAGAGGTCCAACTCTGGTGTCCCCCATTTTGCAAAAAGGTAATCTATGACCAACTGCAGAAGGGACAACTCATGTACTCGAGATGTCCTGCTGAGCACATCTGCAAGTGTGTTGTGTGTGCCTGGAATGTGCACTGCTGTGATGGTCAACTGGTGGGCTATGGCCCACTCCCACACTCTCATGGACTCCCTGCATAGGGGGTAAGAATGTGTGCCTCCCTGTTTGTTGACGTAGAAGACCACCTATGTGTTTTCCGTCCGAACCAGATGGTGAGCAGACGTGATTGATGATTCCACGGCTTGGAGAGCAGAGAAAACTGCTCTTAGCTCCAACACACTGATGTAGAGAGATTCCTCGGTTGGACACCAAGACCCCTGTGTTTTGTGTGCTCCAAGGTGTGCCCCCCATCCCGAATTTGAAGCACCCGAGGTCAGTACCTGCCCGGGAGCTTCCTTCTGAAAGGATATCCCCTCCTGTAGGATTGGGGACGTCATCCACCAGAGGGATTCCTTACATACTGGCTCTGTTATGGAGACAGGCAAGTCCAGGTCATCCCACCTCTGGTCCCATTGTACCCGAAGAGTCCACTGAATGGTCCTCATCCAGAATCTGGCAAAGGAAATGGTCATGATGGCAGCTGCCATGTGACCCAACAGCTGGAAGAGCAGTCTGGCTGGTACGGTGGAGGCAGAATAAATCTGCCTGGCCAGAGCCCAAATGCACTCTGCCCGGTCTCGAGGCAGGAAGGCCCGCCCCTGAACAGTGTCTAGGAGTGCTCTGATGAATGGTAGGAGTTGTGCTGGGATAAGTGATGATTTGGCTGGGTTGATGGTAATTCCCGGGTTCTGGAATAGGATGCAGGTGTCCTGGATGGCAGCCTGGAGTTGGGCACAAGACTCTGCCACGAGTAGCCAGTCATCCAGGTATGGGAACACGTTAGTGCTCCATCCTGCGAAGCGCTGCAGCCACCACCGCCATGCACTTCGTAAACGCCCTCAGTGCAGAAGAGAGACCAAAGGGCAGAGCCCTGAACTGGAAGTGTTCACCCTGGAACGCAAACCGAAGGTATTTTCAATGAGCTTCGGCTATGAGAATGTGGAGGTAGGCGTCCTGCATATCTAGGGATGCAAGCCAATCTCTTTGCCGCAACATAAGAATCAAGTTGTGCGGGGCCAGCTGGTGGCACTGAGGGTTGAGGCGCGGGGCGCCACACCTCGTTTCACGTTGGTGACCCGGGTTCGAGAGCGGACTCTAGTTGTCGGTGGGTTGGCCGGGGGGAGACGGGCTTGAGTGTACAACGACAGCTCACCATCTCCGGGGAGGGATTTGGCCGATGCCCAACACTTGCACAACCCCGAGTGGAGGCTCAAGGAAATGCAAGCTCCAACTTGGGAGTAGAGGGGTGGCCAATGAGCAGCCAGGACGTCTGTGTCAGCGCCTTACGTCAGGGAGCCACGTGCTGCTCGGGGAGGGAGAAAAACGTGAAACTGCCTGCCACAGCCTGGAAGATGGGGAGACTGAGGCCGTGCCCACGATGTGCAGGAACCCAACCAGCAGCCCTTGACTGATGAAATGTAAGTATTGGGGCGCTTGCCCCCATCCTCGTCACCCCGCCCGGGGGGTAAACCGTGGCTCCATGGGGCTTGAGGGTCTGATTGAGTAGGGTTCCTGGCAGTGGGATGTCCACTTGTCCCCCCTGAAGGGTTGGAGGTGGCAGGCAAGGGAGAGAGAAAAAGAGTAATTGCAAAAAAAAAGAATCAGGTTGTGCAATGTGACCATCCTGAAGTGTTTCTATACGACTGACGAGTTCAGGTTGCTGAGATTGAGAATCGGTCTCAGATCTCCAGACTTTTTCGGGACCAGGAAGAATCGGGAATAAGACTCGGTACCTCTTTCCTGTGGAGGAACGGGCTCTATGGCGTTTTTGGACAGCAGTGCCTGAATCTCCTGTCTGATAAGGACTGCATGCCCGCCGAGTGACGGGATGGGGTAGGAGGCCTGTTCCGGAGAGGTAGGCACGAACTCTATAGAGTGCCCGTGTTCTACAAGCTCGTGAACCCACAGGTCGGAGGTCACTTATCTCCAGGCTTCTGGATAAAGAGAGAAGTGACCTCCCACCATCTCTCCCAACGGAGCGTTGCAGAGAGGTGTGTTTGGCTGGAAGTCATGCTGTTGGAGGGGGAGGGAATGCGGCTTGGGTGGGCTTAGCCTGTCAAGAGGTGGAGGTGGAGGGTGAGGATCTGCTGGGGCCACCACGTCGAAAAAAGCCACCTTGCTGAGCGTGAGGTTGCTGAAAGCGGGGTTGCTGTCCCCCTCTGCCACGAAAGCGAGACCACCGAAACTGTCTCTGCTTTGTGCGATACATAAGACTGTACGGTACGGATGGCCTTACTGGAGTCCTGTAATCTGTTGATAATCCACTCCGTTTCTTCCCAAAGAGAACGGAGCCCTTAAAAGGCGCATCTAGGATGCTGTACTGAACATCCGGTATGAACCCTGGAGCCAGGAATGGCACCGAAGACAAATGCCCATAGCCACTGCCCTAGCTGAAGTGTCCGCAGAGTCGTAGACAGACCATAACACAAGAGCCCACGTCTGACCCCATCTGGAGTAGTTTTGCAAGTTCTGCCTTCTGAGGGCAGTTAGGCACTCCTTGCAGTATGTCCAGACCTTGTTCCCAAAGGGCATTTTGGAACTGGACCATGTGTGTCAGGAAGTTTAAACTCCTGATGCTGCAGGTGGCAGACGTGTACACCTTCCTGCCCATGGAATCCAGCTGCTTGGACTCCCTGTCCGGAGGCTGGGTGCTCAGATGTTTGGGCCTCTGCAAATAATCGTGAGCTGCTGATATAACCATCGAGTCAGCAGTAGGTTGTACAGCCAAAAAGGGGTGTTCTTTAGGTACCCAGTACAGCCGACCTGCCTTCTTCGGGAAGGCAGTGGATGAGTGAGGGCACCGCCAAGTGGCCTGTGCGAAGTCCTCAAAAGTGTCCACCATGGGAGGGATAACGACTGGCTTGGGGTCTTTCTGCTGGAGGTATCTGGCAAGCCTCATGTGTTCAGGGTCCAAGTCCTCCGTATCCCACCCCATTTTGGCTTGTATGTGCCTCGTGACCTCCATGAAGGATGGGTCATCCAGAGGTGATTCTGGCAGGTCGTCAGGTTCAGATGGGAGGGTCCTCGTAGGACATCACAGAGGAGGCCGTCGTGATAGGAGTCCGTGGAGGAGACTGACGGAGATCTGTGACTCCTATGCTTGCATTTATACCGCTCAGGGCTAGAGATGCTCGCGCCCCTGGAGCGAGGTCTGCATCTTTTTTTGTTTGTTTCCTAGGTCTCTTTGGAGAGAGACATTTGCCCCTCCCCTCATCCGAGGGTGGTTGAGGAGGCACTTTTCCGATGGGTGTCGGAATCTCCTCTGTTGGGGTCGGTACCGGGTCAGGATTTGCCGGAGTGACTGGTGTAGGTGGGACCGGAAGGATATCCAGCCTAATAGTTTCCCACCAATGGGAGAATAAGTCCGTGACCTGACTGAGGTTGAGCTGTGGAGAACCCAGCACCGGGTCCGGCGGTGGTTATGGAGCTCCAGTGCCGGTACCGATGTCAGTCCTATCTGGCGTGGCCGGTCCGGACAGGTGGGGGACGCCCGTGTATCCTGGTGTCCAGGTCATCACCGGGACCCGAAGGGACGCCATGGGCCGGTGTCTGATTAGCCGGTGTCAGTGTGTCGTCCACCCTGGCGTTGGACAGAGAACAAGCCGGGGGTGACGGGAACTTTGCCAGAGGAGGCAAAGGGGCTTTTGGAGCACCATCGGCAGGCTTGCGTCAGTGAATATCAGGCACAGGTTTAACAGGTTTATCCAAGGGACACTTGTCCGATGACTGGATCTGACGTTTGTCCGTCAATGGAGTGTGGCGCTTGTCAGAGGCCTTGTGGGCGTGTTTCGGTGGGAGGGAGGAAGACCTCCCTGACGACACACCCGAAGATTCTGCCTTCTCCTGGGGGTTGGCACTGCATTCAGAGGCCAACTGGGGGGCAGAGTATGACTTACCCGAGTAGGATGAGCGGCCCAACGAGGCTGAAGGAGGCTTGATCTTGAGGGGTTGAAGAGTAACTGAATGCCCCAAAGACTTCTCCTTGGTCACAGGGGCTCCGGAGGAAACTGGGGCCTTGACCACTGTAAGGCGGGAGTCGAGGCCTGACGATCCCGATCTGGAGGCGGTGTGGGATCCGGAATTTCTGGAGGAAGACCTCTCCCTTTCTCTGTCCCGCTCTCGATGTTTGTCCTTCTGCTTAGAGGTGTGGTGTTTCCCCGAGGATATGTGGGCACGGAGGGGAGAATCACCTTCAGAGGACAAGTCCCTCTGCATGGCCGAGAATTGCTGCTGAGCCAAAAAAGCCTGAAGGGACTTTTGTCGGTGAATGTGGGTCCGACTACTGAAAGCCTGACAGTGGTGGCAGAACACAGTGTCGTGGTCCAGGCCCAGACAGAAAATGCAGGCCGCGTGTCTGTCTTTCGAAAAGATTTGTTTTCCGAAGGCGCACTTATTTGTCTGCCTGGACAGAATAGTCAACATGCAGATGCTTGAGAGAAGAAAAAAGGTCGGAAGATATTGTACTGGGTTGAAAAATTCTAACTGGCGGTCAAACTTGTGAGGAGAACCATGGGCGCTAAGTCGCTGGCGTCAACGGTAGGGAAAAAAAAAAACTGAGCATACTGGGACTGCCTCTTATATAACACGCGGGATGTCGGAGTAGGCTGACATTGGAATAGGCGGTCCCCACTAGCTACTGCTGGGAAAAAGTTTGCTGTGGGGTTCTGTCGCCGGCCGGCACCAGTCCTATATGTGTTACCTGCTGCAAGAGCTTCCTCTCAAAGTAAGAACTTTTACTCCTCTCTGGTTATCGTGATTCCTTTATTCGTTTTCTTTTGTCTGAACTTGTGTTGGGGAGAAAGAATGGATATTCACCACTGACTGAACTCAGGACAAGAGGGGTAATCTTATAGTGGTTTGCACAGTCCTAAGACCTTTTGTTTTTCTACTCTGAGCACAATATTAATTTGTATCTCTGTGGTTTTATTTAATGTTTCTAATTTATTATAAGTAATTATGCAATAAGGGTGTGTAATTGATGCTTAAGTAGGATCATCCTAACTTTTATTGTGACGTATTGTTTGGTTTTCCTGCTTTTATTTGGTCCTTTACATAGAGTGTAGCAAGCTCCTTGGTATTAGAGCTTTGATAACGGCATATTCTGAAGGGGTCAGTATGTCACTTCACTATTTATTTCATTTACTTATTATTGGGGTACTGATCTATTATTCATACTGACATTTTTACTTAGTTATTATAAACATGCCCAATAGTCTATTGCTTTAAACTCTATGCAAAGTTTAAAACATCTGTAGAATAACCTTACAGGATTAACTATGTGGTTAAGACAAAATAGTGCTAATTATCTGACTCACATTTCAGTCAAGAAATCCTCATTCTTTGGATTTGTTTTGTTGGTGGCATTTTATCTTTAAGTGTTATGACTGTCAAGTTTACCTGATTGGGGTCAGTCCATGTATAAACTTGACAGGATTCTTTTGCATATACCTTAATTTTTATAAATGTTTGAGTGAACACTTTACAATTACAATAAGGGTGTTTTCTAGGAGTTTGTGGGCTGATAATTGAGCTTCACTGTTTAGGAGTTTTTTCTAATTGACCCCCAAGATCAAACATTCATCCTGGAGGCGCAACATTTCCTTTTTAAACAATCCAAACTATGCAGACCTAGTTGATCGGTGCCTGAATGCATCTACAGCCACGAGTCCTCCAATGACACACCAGCTGCTATGTGGCGAGATGGGTTTGAGGCAGTAGTCACCAGAAAACTCATTGTCTATGCTTCACATTTAAAGGAGAAGAGGCAAAAAGAAAAACTACAGCTTTAGGTCAAACTGTTCAATCTCAAAGCAGAACACAAAGCAGCTCTAAACGACGAAGTCAATAACAGGCTAGAAGAGTTCAGATCGAGACTAAACAAATTACCCGACAATAAGACTGATGGGGCTCTTAGATATGCCAACGGTTTTATGAGGCAAATAATCAAGCAGGGAAAATCCTTGCCTGACAGATACGCAAAGAGATGGTCATCAGCATGGTACTACACAGTAGAAAGAATTCACCCAGTCAATATGAAGCTGACCCTTCATAAAACAGCACAGGAATTCCCAGTGTTTTATGAAAATGCATACAGGCAGGACAAGATAACTATCAACAAAAACTGGACGCTGTCTTCAGCAGAGTGAAAGCTAACAAACACAAAGCCATGCAGACTTTAGAGGCCCCAATCAGCACTGAGAAAATACAGCTTACCCTGGGCAGACTAAAGGCAGGGAAAGAAAGCCCCAGGCCCAGATGGACTAACTCCTGATTTTTGCAAAAACCTTTAAGGAGTAGTTCCTTCTACATTTATGTAGGATCATTAGGGTAGTGCAGCAGGCAGAGGGCCCCCCCTCAACATGGCAATATGCCCAGATCGCCATAATTCTGAAGGCAGGTAAGGACCCCCCCAAATATGTGGCTCCTACAGCCCTATTTCATGGAAATAGAGAATTTGACTGCAGATAAGGATCACCTGGCCCATCCAACCTACCCATTTTTTTCCTACCAACAGTACCACCACAGACCCTAATCGAGCTCTGGCCTACCCCCACCCCCACCCCAAGATAGCCTTATGCCTATCCTATGCATTCTGGAACCCAACCACTATCATTACCACTGCTGTAAGACTGTTCCAGGTATCCACAACTCTTTTGTGAAGAAATACACCTCACATTTCTCCTGAATCTACCACCCTCCAGCTTCATAGCATGTCCCCTTGTTCTTGAGCACCTTTTCTTCTGAAAAATACTTCCCTCCTATACCTTATTTACATCCGTAAGGTATCTGAATGTTTCTGTCATTTCCCCCCAATCCCTCCTCTGTTCTAGGGTGTACTTGCTGAGGTCCTTTAGTCTCTCCTCGTAGGGCTTTTTTTATATTTTATTTTTAATTTTGCATCAAAGACAGTAAATACATTTATATGCAGTAAATATTCTACTTTGCTCATTACATTCTGTATTAAAGCTTTGATATAGAGGGTGGGTTTTAAAATGGAGTCCTAACTACTGTTATTACCATATCATCACATCTTTGTCATAGCCTTTAATATTTATTACAACTGTAAGGATTCCCATATTTGTTTTTTTCCCTTAATGTTTCATGTCTAACTCACATTTACAATTGCATTTTTCCCTTACTTATTCTTTTTTTTTTTTTTTTTATTTTCAGGTTTTCCAGACTGCTGTGTTAGACAGATTTCTCACTGCTTTTCCCTTGTTTGTGACTCTGACCAATTATCTTTCCCTCCATATCCATGAAGCAAAGTCCCTGTCATCTTGCATGATGTATAATATAAATGGTTGCCATCTTAATCTAAACCTTTGGTGGGAATTAAGCCAATAAGCTGTTATACGTTCCATATTATATATTTCATTTACTATGGCCTGCTACTCATTTCTTGTTGGTACTGTTACCTGTTTCCACTTTCTTGTTATTGTTTTTTTGGCTGCCAATACAAGAACCAGGGCCAGGGACCTAGGGGACATTTTTACATGACCTGGGGGTATCATCGGCAGTATCATATTAGCATTAAGTATGTCTGGTTGTATACCCAACCCTTGCCATCTGCTCCCTGATGTCTACCCAATATTTCTCCAGCAACAGGCACTGGCAAAATACATAAGTATCATCGGCAGACATTACTCCTCATTCCCTACAGCAATGGCCCTCAGTATGGGGATAGATTCTAGCTAATTTTGCTGGTGTGTAGAAATATCTGACTTTGCATTTCCACGCGAACTCCCTCCATACATTGGAGGAGGTAACAGTCCCATGTGCTTATTCCAGTCCTCCCATGATACCGGAGTAGCTAGTTCCATTTATCTAAAATAGATTTTTTAGAATCTGATAAATATTCTGTGAGAACTTTATAAAAGAAACCAATTACATTCCCCCACTGTCACTCCCCCCCCCAGTCATCCATCACTAATCTCAGGAGTAAGGGCAGTGGGTTAGGGAGTTTAGTTCTAGCTTTTGTTTTGTGGAGCAGGTAAGTGTGGAGTTGCAAGTACCTAAAGTGTTCCTTTCCCACTAATCCATTTCAAGACTGCAGGGTTTCAAAGGATACCACCCCTTCATTATCCATAAATTGATGGATATAAGTAAGACTCTGGTGCCTCCATCTTGTAAAAGTCATGTCAATATGTGCGGGGAAGAAGTCTGGGGTCGAAGATAGTATTCCAACAAAATAAAATAGGAAGGAAAGTTTGGTGTTAGTGAATATCTTATTCCACACTCGCAGCGTAGCCGCTGTAAACTGTCCGAAGTCCTGTTGTGTAACCGGTCTGGCTGGGATTTGAAAAAGTCATGGGCCTACGTCTTGTAGATCATACAATGCACTTTCTATCTGTTTCCACTGGTAATTAGACATATTGTACATCCAGTGAAACACCACTCTCATTTGACACACCCTAACATAGTTAAGTAAGTGGGGGAGTCCCAAGCCCCCCTGTACCCTCGGCATCTGGAGGAGAGAATAATCCTAGGTTTTTGTCCTGCCCAGATAAATTGTGCTATTATTTTGCCCCAATGTTTGAAGTACTGCATTGCTGGCAGCAGGGGGATAAGTTTGGAACAAGTATAGTAAGCATGGAAGTATGTTAAACCGTATTTCCACCCAAGAAAAAAGGTGTTAAGGGCAGGAAAACCCAGACAGTCAAATCCCTCTCTATGCTTTGTGTTAGGGGCTCACAGTTAAGGAGTTCTAAGAGTTTTAATTGTTTTGGCATGATTACGCCCAGGTATTTAAGCTTGGTTCCTCTCCATGTAAAGGGGTATGCTACTTTAATTATATCCGTGGGGAGTATAGTTGTGTGTCAAAACCTCTGTTTTTAGCATATGTAGTGAAAATCCAGATACTTGATCAAATTCCTGAATTAAATGCCAGACCACGGGGATAGACTGTGTTGGGTTGAGAAAGGTTAGCAGTAAGTCATCTGTAAACAGTGCGAGTCTGTATTCTTGCCCCCCATTGAGATTCCTTCTACCTGTGTTGACATTCTAATTGCCAAGGTTAGAGTCTCTATATATAGCGCAAATAACAGAGGACAAGGGGCAGCACTGCCTTGTTCCCCCTCTGTAGGGTTATAAGGGGAGTCAATGTTCCATTTACTCGTATATAAGCTTCAAGTTTGTTGTACAGGGCCTTGATATTATCTCTTATTGTTTTAAGGAATCTGAAGGCCTGTAACATGTTCCATAGGAGCGTCCATGAGACCTTATTGAACGCCTTTTCAGCATCACAGCTAAGGGTGACTGCAAGGATCTGGCACCAGGACACACGTTCTAGCAACAAGAGGGTTTGGCGGATGTTGTCGGAGGTTTGCCTCTGTCGGACAAACCCAGATTGGTCTTTGTGAATGAGTGAAGGAAGAATATGCTCTATCCTATGCACCCAGATGGCTGCATATATTTTGTAGTCTGCGTTTAGGACTGATATTGGGTGATAGGAAAGGACCGATACCGGATCTTTATCGGGTTTTGGAATTGCCGAAATTGTTGCTTATTTCCATGAATCTGGAGCGAGGTCTCCGTGCTGCACCTCCTGGAACACCTAGTGCAGGAGAGGGACCAGATCCTCTTTAAAGGTTTTGTACCACTCCACGGTGTAGCCATCAGGTCCTGGGCATTTTTGCTTTTTAAGCTGCCCGACAGTGTATAGTATTTCTTCAGAGGTTATTGAGGCTTTAATCGTTGAATCTGCTGAGGTGTTAACAGGGGTATTTTGAGGTTGACCAGGAAGGTTTTTTGTTGGTCTTCAGGCAAGGGAGTTGCCTCACTGGATAGTCTGTATAATACTTTTGAAAATCTAGATGGCAGTGGGTCTTAAATCTAGGGGAGAAAAAGGTATAAGTGGGTATTGTCAGAAACAACGTCCTCCAGACATCAACTATTCCCATTTGACACATGTTATTTTTTGAAAAACGTCTGCGTTGCTCAGCCAGCCCAGTGGCGCTGAGGCGCTGGTCTCCACACCTCACACCACGCCAGTGACCGGTGTTCAGGAACAAGCACGAGTCGCCAGGGGAGAAGGATTGAGCATCCAATGGACTGCTCTCCTTCTCCAAGGAGGGGGGTCCATAACAGTCGGCGCAGGACTGCCTCCTGGCAGAGGCTGGGGGACAAGACGCTCTACTGTGCACAAGGGAGGTGCTGGGGGTAGACGTCAGAAGGAAGTGCGTGCAGATGCATGTGTGCTCCCCTCTGTCGGCGTCAATGCTCTGGGGAAGAAGCCAAGAAAAAGGGATGGCGCCTGTTTCGAGTGGCTTAATGGCCGTCTGCAAGTTTGCCGCTGCCGGAGCGTGGAATCAGTCTGGATCCGTGTTCTGTGGGGAGTTGGGGGCTCCCTGCCGCCCTGCTGCAGGGGGTACGCTGCAGGAGTAGGGTGCTAGGCTGGTTGCAGTAGAGGCGGACGACAGCTGGAATCCCTAGAGAGGATGCGAGGACAGGGGAGCAGACCAGGTGGCCAGAGGAGGTAAAAAGAGATAACAAAAAAAAAAAAAACTTCTGTGCTGCTGTGTAGCATTGCCTGTTTGGGTTGTTAGTGCCCAGCTCAGGTGTTAATAACATATTAAGGTCGCCGCTTATAATTAACTGCCCCTGCAGCGGATCTACTACAGTAAATGAATAAAGAACATGCGAATTACTGGGGTCGAAGTCTGTGGAGGGAGATATAAACTCCCCAAAGTGACTTCTTGGGCATACAGTTGCCCCTGCAGAATCACTTATCTGCCCAGTTGATTTTAATAACTGTCTTTAAGTTGAAATGGGCTGGTTGTAGGGATCAGTATTACCATGCCTCTTCTTTTGCCTTTTGGATAGGCAGATTTGTGTACCTGATAACATCCCCGGTCTGTTAATTTTCCATGTTCTTTGCTAGATAAATGCATTTCTTGTAGGTAGATTACGTCAGTGGGGTGTTGTCGCACATACTGAAACAGACAGGATCTTTTAATGAGGTTATACAGTCCATTAATATTAATGGACAGAACTGTCACTGGGGTGATCATACTGACAGTCCCGTCATGGGTTGAAAGATCATGTCCTGGTCCCTGGCCCTGGCTCCCCCCAATCCCTCAGCCGACAGCATTTCCTGCTTTACATTTGCTGGGATCTGTGTTAAGAAGCTGATGCTAAGCATGTTAGACATTGTCACTTTTATATTAACCTCATGCAGTATTTTAGTTCCTTTGTCAAGAAGTAATATTGTAAATAAATTGTATCTTATTAGATTCTGTTGTCGTTGTGTCATTATTTTAGCTACGATCAAGCACTGCTTGTGTTGGTATACCATCTTATCATCATACCACTGTTTTGGTGCCTTTAATTTTGTGCACTGGGCAACACTTTGTGGGCACAACTGATAGTCCATCAGGTTATAAGAATTATTCTGCTTTCCCAAATGGCGAGTTGTGGGTATACTATATAACAAAATGGCTGCCCTCTCTGGGGCTGCCAGAGTGGTATGTCAAACCTTAAGGAAACAACTAAAACTATATACGTGTTAGCTTCCAAGGGAGGAGCGCAGTAATCGTTGCACTGTGTGTCCTTGCAGTTCTTGGCCTCCATTTCAGAGGCCTGATGCAAGTGGGAGGCAGAATCGATTTTGCTCCAATATGGGTCCTCCCCAATGGGAGTATTCTTCCCAACTAAGAAAATGAAGGTAAAAACAGATTCAAACTTATGTAAGGGCCCCTTTTGCCCTGTACAAAAAAATAATATTGTTAATAAAGTAATAGTCAGCATGGTTGGTAGATAAGGATACCAAGTAAAGGAGGCCCCCTCCTCCCAACCATTAGACCAATTTATCTTTTAGCACTGTAATGCCAAGTCACAGAATTGATGCTGTTGAAGGAAGGTTCTCTAATAAGTAAAGAGAACATCTGTCTCAGGGGACTGAGTGTCTCACGCTAAGTTATAGGCTTTTTTTCTCTCCCCTTCCTAGGTTCCTCCAAACATGCTTCATATTCCAGCAATTTCGTATTGGTAGTTATTTTCTCCCCCCCATGCCCCCTTCTCCAAAATAAAGTAGTCTTATTTGTCCTCTATTTGGGGTCATCCATCTTGCCTTGAATCGCATGGTTTGATTCTTTTCTCCATTTTCCTTCATGTCCCTCCCTCGTTTTATGTTGCTCCCCTCTTCTGCTGCTACGTATGGTAGATTGTTCCCGTGTTGGTTAGGTACGCCTGTTTCCTAGGGGTTAATTGGTAACTGCTGCATCAATAATGCATCCGCTGCATTTTGCTTTGGACCACTGGGTCATTTACCCTCTCACTATGCTGCATGTACTGACAGACCATACTTATTTTAGGGTTTGTTTCCCTGTTGTAGAGGGCAAGAATCCCCCACAATCTCTCCTCTTTCCCAGCACTGAGCGACATATGTCTGCACAGTTCAGTTAATTTGTTTTAGGACCAGCCCCACCCCTTGAAGTCTATTTTGTATGGTAGTTCAAGCCTCTCCAGTAAAACTCCAGTTCAGGTGTCAGAGGTGAGGAGCAGAGCGTCTTCTGAAATAAATGTAGGGGCTGAGCTAGCACCAGTGTTCACCAAATGCTGGTAGAATTTGTACTGAGCTAGCAAGAAGAAAGGACAAATTGTTTATGTACCCTATGGTCTTGTACTGGTAAGGATAATATTTCAGTAGGTACACCACAGCTGGTGGCTGCAAAAATTAAGTTCGACCCCCTGGAAAGTGGTGCTTTCCAGAATGCAAACTAGAGCCCCCAAGGATCTGGGAAATATGGCACTGGAAGCTGGAGAGACAAGAGTAGGTAGAAAGCAACTTACACTTCTAGACATATTCAGAAACATAATATTTAAATAAAAATGTGTATAAGTAGATTATTTTCAGTATTAGTCTCTCCACTGTTCCTTTTTCCTGGGTCCTTGAACTTGCAAGGTAGTGTTTGTGTACTTCCACTGCTCATTCCCCACTCCAAAGCACGACCCCGCATGCGACACACCAATCCACTGCAAGGGAACAGTTGTGGTGTCACAGGCGGAGGGTCCCAACACCATTCGGGGAACAGGCAGCCACAGCAAATGAAGAAAAAAAAAAAAACATTTGCATGGAACTAAGATAGAGAAAATAAATTCTATATAAACCAAGCTGAGTCTTTTTTTTTCCCCCTCACCCCTCCTCTGCCCCAGAAATAGCTCAGTGTATGATTCATGTATACAATACATTTAGTGGTGCTATTTCTCTGGTTTGCTTAACTGTGTTACTATGCAGCTTGGATCAACCAGTGACCTCAACTTCTAGAGCAAAACGAATCCCCGGGACGCTTGTTACCCCATCATACCTCCCTCCCTCTGCATATCTCCATTTTCCTTAGTCCTATTTATCCCATTAAGTTATTATTTTGCCCTCAGTGTCCCTCTTCTACTGAGTTAAAAGCTGTAGTTTCAGATATATACTCCGTTCACATTAAGAAGAAGGAACTTCGCGTCTGCTTCAACCCCACTTAGTTTGGTCAGTATTTCCTTACATTATAACCCTTCCCAGCATTTAGTTAATGCCAGGACATTTTTACCAGTGATTCAGGGTGGTGCATAGTTACACCAAAAGCACCCTGCGATGCTGCCAATGTCCAAAAGTAAGGTTTATTAAATGCTGAAGTTGTTTTGGTTTCTCTTCACATACCCCCCATGTTGACAAAACAGCTTCCCACAGAAAGAGTCAATGTCACCTGTGGATCATTTTCTTTTATTCAAGGTACACTGGATTTGTGTCTGAAAGTGTTCAGACGAGCCACAATCTCTTCTTTCGCTCGGGCTGTCTGTGCTTCTCTTGTCACCATCATGGAAGTTACTACACGTTGTTGCCATCGTGGTGCTAGGGCCTGTGGCACCACTGCTGCTCATGCCCTCTCCTCTTCAGGTCCTTGTGTACCTCCTCTGCCGAATCAAACTCTTTCCTCCCATCCGGATACTGAATAACCATCTGTGCTGGGTATGGGGTTCTGAATTTGATGTTATGCTGCCTCAATATTTCCATTAGAGGTATGTACCTTCTCCTTAAACGTGTGGTTTCTGGTGACTAGTCGTTTTCAAAAAAAAAAAAAAAAGTCTGGTTTGACCATGAAATACCTTTTGCTTTTTCCAAGCTTTCTGGAGTACAAGGTCTTTAGTTGCATAATTTAGGAATTTTATAACAGAGCGCGGGCGGGCAGTTGGAGAGTTTGGCCTTGGCACCAATGCTCTATGCGCTCACTCTATTTGAAGTTCCACGCTGTCCAGCAACTCGAGGATCATACAGAGGAAGGGCTCCAGAAAGGCCTGCATGTCGATCCCCTCCGTATTTTCTTGCAGCCCAAAGATCTTAATGTTATTTTGCCGTGAGCGATTCTCAGCATCTTCCTGGTGGGCCATGATATGTGTTTGAGTGTCTAGGATTTGTTTTATTACTAGTTCCATTTCATCTTGTCTATTCACTGTAGCTGTGACCTGCCTCCCAGTCATGTCAGCCTGTTGTTCCAGACTGACTATGTCAGATCAAATTTCTTTTAATGGCTTTTTTTTTTTTTTTTTTTTTTTCTTGTCGTCGTCGTTGGCATTCTTATTGTTTGTAGCCCTCCTTATTTTATGTTTTAAGATAGCATGAGGTGCCGTAATCTCAAGTTAAAAGAGGTTTTGTCTATGGTCGCCTGGGGACGTTTGGATTAGGCTCCTTTCACCATGCTGAAGTCACCGGAAGACCCTCCTTATAGGGCTTTTAATGCGGACCCTGCAACATTTTAGTTGCCCTCCTCTGGACTGTCTCCACTCTGTCTATGCCATTTCTAAGATGTGGTCTCCAAAACTAGACACAGTACTCTAGGTGGGGTCTTATCAGTGATCTATACAGAGGCAATACCACCTCCTTCTTTCTGCTGGTGATAGCCCTCCCTATGCACTTCAGCATCCCACTAGCCCTCCCAAGTGCCTTTTCGCACTGCCTGACCACCTTCAGGTCATCCAATATGATTACCCTCAGGTCTCTTTCCTGCTTGGTGGTCATCAATGCCACGCCACTCATTTTATATTCCATCCCTTGGTTTCTGTGCCCTAAGTACATTATTTTGCACTTTTTCATATTGAAACTCAGCTGCCATACCTCTGACCAATCCTTGAGTGCTCTTAGGTCTCTCTGCTCATCCTTTCCACCCAACCCCCATGTTCACCCTGTTGCAGATTTTGGTGTCATCCGCAAACTAACAGACTTTCCCTTACAGCTCCTCTGCAAGGTCGCTTATAAAGACATTAAAGAGGACCGGTCCCAGCACTGATTCCTGAGGGACCCCGCTGGTCACCCTCCCCTCCTCAGAGTGTACTGCATTTACCATGACCCTCTGTTGCCTCTCCCCCAACCAATTTCTTACCAGCCCTGGAACCACTCCTAATCTACCCAGCTTGCTTACTAATCTCCTATGTGGAATGGTGAATAAAGCTTTACTGAACTCTAGGTAGGCCACGTAGACTGCTCCATCCTGATCTAATTCCTTGGTCACCGAGTCAAATAAATCGTTACGTTTGACATGCCCCCCACCGTGAGCCCATGCTGCCTTGGGTCTTGTAACCCCAACTAGATTAAAGATATTACACAATCATTTCCTCCTGCAGTGTTTCCATTTACTTTCCCACCAATGTCAGGATGACTGGCCTACAGCTGCCTGCTACCACTTTTATGAAGTGGGACTACATCTTCCCTCCTCCAGTCCTCCAGAACTACTCCCGTTTCCAGTGAGCTGTTAAACAGGACTGTCAAAGGTGCAGCCACCATCTCCCTGAGCTCCCTCAGTACCCTTGGATGCACTCCATCTGGCCCCACTGCTTTGTACAATTGCAGATTAGAGAGTCCCTTCAAGACTCTCATCTCTAAAAAAGGACTACTGTCCACTCCCACCCCCCACCACCAAGTTCCTCTTATGTTTTTGTGGTCCCTCCCCTTCCTCTGTAAACACTGAAAAGAAATATTTGTTCAAGATGTCTGCCTTTTCCTTGTCCCCCTCTATACAGTACCCTTTCCCTTTTTTTTTTTTTTTTTTGTTTAGTTTCTATTTATACCCCTCCTACTGCCTGCCAGCCACGACTCTTCAGGGCATCCAAGGAGTCATCCTCCTGCCATCGCGCCCATTCAGACTCCCTCCCAGTCCCCATGGTGCTGGCCCCGAGCAGGGGCCAGTGGGTCTGTGCCTAGAAATCCTTCATTTTGTCGGTCCGTGGAGGTGATCTGGTGAGCGGGGAACATAGGAAGCACACTCCAGGAAGCCCATCTTCCCAGAGCTGGCAGGAGTTTTAACACTTTTTCCTCCCCCATGTGCAGTGAGAGTCCCCTGACGTCAGGGCATGCACGCCGATGTCCACTGCATCTTGATGGCCGCCCGTCCCCTTCACGGGACTTGTGGTCCCCCCACTGAGCCTTCACCCAAGGACACACAGTGTTGTGGGCATCGGCGAACCCACCCTACCCCCCTGGAGACGGCAAACTGTAGTGGGACGCTCAAGCCGTTCTCCCCCCGGCCGGCCCTCCAATGAACCGAGTCCGCTCCTGAACCCGGGTCGCTGGTGTCACAAGTGAAAATCCAACCACTGTGCCAACGGGCTGGCATCACCCTTTCCCTTTTTAACCTTATAGTCCCTCCCTTGATCTTCCTCTTTTCACTTATATACTGTAAAAATGTCTTAAAAACAGATACACAGACAATGATGGTAGAAAAAGGCCAATTATCCATTCAGTTTGTCCAAGTTCCCTATTTAGCCCTGGGAAACACTGTCCCTCCAGGGTCTTAGCCCCTTCCCTTCCTTCTCCCCATTCCCCTCCCAGCTTCTGCCACCCAAAGTAACCACTATACCCTTCATTCTATCCCAACCACCTTGTCCCCTTTTGTTACAGCCTGGGTTATTCTCTCTTCAGTTTGCGCCTTTGTGCTCCTTTCTGCTTCCCCTGCTTCCCTCCTACATTGTCCCTATCCTCCTCCCTCTGCATCTTCTTGTATCTTCTGAATGCAACCCTTTTAGCCTTTACCTTTTCCTCCACCTCTCAAGAACCATATCAGTCTCTTTTTCCTCTTGCTTTTGCTCACTTGCTTGATGCAGAGGCTTGTTGCCTTTACTATGCCCTCTTTTAGCTTTACCCACTGTTCCTCTGCCCCCCAGGCCCCAGGCCATTCCTTCTGCCAGGTCATCCATGAGACACTCACCCATCTTTATAAACACTGCCCTCCTGAAATCCAGGACCCACACTCATGTGCAATTCGATTCTGCAGCTGTTCTATATTGAACCACACTGTATGGTGATCTCTGGTCCCCAGATGGTCTCTTACCGTCAGGTCTGCAACACTGTCCCCCGTTAGTGAGTACATGGTCCAGTATTACCCCATCACGGGTGGGTTCACTTGACTAGTTACCCAAGGAATGCCCCCAAAGGGAGTCCAGGATGTCCCTGCTTCTAGCTGAAGCTGGGAGTCTTCAATCTACATCCAGCAAACTAAAGTCCTCCACCGGTAGCACCTGCCCCTTTTCTCCCACTTTGCCAATGGTTTCCACCAGTACCTTGCCTAACACCTCCCCATGCCGAAGGTCTGTAGATCATGCCACTGCGAAAAATGGCTCTGACCCTTGTGTCTCCAGGGTGACCCATGACCCACAGTACTTTTGGCCCCCCCCCCCCGTATTCCCAGTATCTCCATTGCTTTTATGCTTTCTGTCACATAAAGTACCACCCCCTCCTTTCTTTCCAACCCTGTCCTTCCTGAACAGAGTACAGCCTGGCAAGGACATGTCCCAGTCATAGTTTTCAGAGCACCAAGACTCAGTAATGGCCACTATATCCTGGCTGTCCTCTGCCGTGATGCCTTTAGGTCTGGAATCTTGTCTGGCCCTTCACCATTCCTCGAGTTCTCACATGTCTCTGCACATTCTCTCCACTCCATGGGGTGTTCCCCTGTTGCACATATGATGTCATCCGTAAAGAGGCCTACCTTTCCTGCCAGTTCTTCTGCGATGTCACTTATAAAGACACTAAAAAAGGACTGGACCCAGAACGGAGCCCGTAAGTATATCACTGGTCACTCTCCCTTCCCTCCACCCCCAAAATCCTCTGTTGCCTACCCATCAACCAATTTCATACCCAATTTACCACCTTAGGACACTCCCCCAAAATGCCCCATTTCCTAATGAGCCTCTTTGTGGTACAGTGTTTGAAGGCCTTGCTGAAGTCTAAGTAGGCCGTGTCTACCACCTCACCCTGATCTATTTCCCTAGTCACCTAATCAAAGAAATCGATCAGGTTTGTCTGACATGACCTCCCCCTTGTGAATCCATGCTGCATCGGGTCTCATAATCCACTTGATTCAAGATACTCCATAATTCTTTCCTTCAAAGGTAGCTCCATTAACTTACCCACCAGTGATGTCAGTCTGACTGGCCTACAACTGTCAGCCTCTTCCTGGCTACTGCTTTTATACACCAAGACTGCAATTGAAGGTTACTTCTCCTCGGAATGTCCAATTAAATATGGTGTCTCCCAGGGATTGATCCTGTGCCCCCTTCTTTTTTCACTCTTCATAAATAACCTTCTCTTGATATGCCATTCCATTCAAATTGTCCCTTATGCCGATGACGCGGCCCTTTTCTGCAGCAGCAAACCCCCATGATGTTCCACAATCTGCAGTCTGATTTCATGAAGCTCACTCCTAGTTCTCTGGTAACGGCCTTGTCCCCAACTTCAAAAAGACCAAGCTCATGATCTTCTCGGGACCCAGGAAAGCCCCAGTCCCTGTTTTTAAACTTCTCGACAATTCTGGCAACCTCACTGAACTCGTGTCAGAATTAAAATACCTAGGTCTCCACCTTGACCACCACATCTCATAGAATCTCCACATCGGTAACCTCATAAAGATGGCAAATGTCAGGCTTGGTCTGTTCTACAGGATTAGAAAGTTCTTCATCCCTGCATCCAGGCTTCGCCTCGCTAGCTCTCTACTCCTGCCCCTTATCAACTATGGATCTACTGTCTTCTCTCCCCCTGCCTCATCCCTCCTTTTCTCCAATCTTAGAGTCACATACAGCAGCATAGCACGTTTTGTCACCGATCTCCCCTGGAAAACACACCATTGCTCACTTTATTCCACCCTTAAGTGGCCATCTAGAAGAGGAGTTCCATCTTAAGATGCTCTCCTTCCTACATAAGATGTACCTCAATACCCCACCCCCAGCATTATCTCTATTCCCAATTGCAGCGCCTGGTCGGTTGAGTAGAGATGCCTCAAGTCTGGTTTTGACACCCCTTTCTACAGGACTAAGCATGCCCAGAACTCCATTACCTTCAAAGGAATGAAGCTTTACAACAATCTACCCCTCGAAATCCAGGCTTGCAGGTCCATATACTCTTTCAACTCCTCCCTAAAGGAGCACATCCTCCTATCATCCACCTGCAGCTGCCCTGATAGGACTTCTCCATGGCCCACTCGGTAAATCCCAGCGTCTCTCTCTCCCCCGCATCACCCACACTTTTCTTCTTCCCACAGAGTGCACTAAAACTTCTTGCCCTATACATTACCTGAAAACATTTCTGTTAATCGGTCTGCTTTCTGGTCGACTTTTGTACAATTTTACCCACGTAATATGCTAGTTTTATTCTGCATTTATTCCTTGTACTTCTACACATCTATGTATATATAATGTACTTCTATACACCTGTATAAACAATGCATTTACTTCACTGTATGTTGTAGGTAGTTCACTGTATATGTCCTATGTATTCCACTGGCCTGTGTATTTGTTCATCTGTTGTATTCCTATACAGGACATTTGTGAAAATGGGCATTTTTGTTCACATACCTTCCAGTATACAAATAAAACTGACTGACTGAACGAACCAGGACTTTATCTGCCCTCCTCCAATCCTCTGGAACCATGCCAGTTTCCAGCGAGCTGTTGAACAGGGCAGTCAGTGGTGTAGCCAGTAACTGCCTATGCTCCCTCAACAGCACTGGGTGTACACCATCTCATTGCACAGCTTCACATACTTTCAGATTTGCAAGTCCTTTCAGTACTCTCTCCTCTGTAAATGGATTTGCGTCTATCTCCTTCCCCCCAGCGTTGCTGCTTTTCTGTGATCCATCCTCTTCCCCTTCCACTGCGAAGACCTGAACAGAAGTGTCAGTTTTTCTGGCCCTTCCATGTTCTGGAGAGGAGGGCTATTATACACTATTATGCTGCAACCTAGGCATCATTCCTATATGGTGAAAAAGGTACCACTGAAATATAAAATGTTTTCTGTAAATGGGTTGGCCACAAGGTTGCAGCACTTACAGTTGCCATTACTTGCTTTACCCTTTACCCTGGTACACTATATGGAACACTGCAGTCTGCGGGAGTGAATTGTACACACTGGCGTTTTCACAAAGGGTATTAACGCTCCCTTTCACTGTTCAAAATTCCAGTTCTTTAACTGAATCTTCAATAATTTGTTTAATTATTTATGTTTATTTGTGGCAGTTTCAGTGGGGATGGAGCTACATATAAGGCCCAATTGTCCCTAGCTAATTTAGTAATATTTGTATTTATACTTTGGTTGACCGGGTAAGTGCACTAGACAAATTCTGCCTATTTTCAGGCACGACCCGGGGAAGGGGGATACAGATGAATGACAACTGACCTTGAAGCAGATTATGCTGTTGGTGGTACTTTTTTTAGTGAATGGGGGGAAATTTCGTTGGTAGGGGGAGCCCCTGTCAGCCTGCTATCTAAGATGGCCAACGTCCAAGATGGCGGAGCAGGAGGGAGCTCTAAATCTCCTCAGCAACATTCTCTAGCTGTATATTTGGATCCTGGCCTACCTACAGCTACACCCTTGGAGTCTACAATACTAAATTATCTCTGAAGAAACCAGAAGGCTGCAATCTGCAGGAAGCAATACTGAAGGTACCACTATGAATGCATCACCAGACAAATGTCAAAAGGACTTGCCTCAGGCACCACAACACCCAGTTTCTGATACACAGAATACTTCTACTAATACGGAAAGTTATTTAAGACGCCTATATTCTGCACACAAGGACTTTCTTATTGGTCTCATGCAGTCTTGACTCGCAGTTTTCCTCACAGCCTTTTGCATCTCCACACTCTACAGCAGCCACTTCAGATTCGACTCCCAGCACCTCTAATACCACAAACACTGCATCGGAAGCTCCCCTCCCTTTGCATCTCAGAGATGGTCATCGTACCAAGGAGGACATCGAGCGCATTTGGTTACCCATGGCAGCGCTCCGTGCTGGCAACAGAGCTCAGAAGGAGCTCCCTGGACCTCCCCGAGGCCTGTTTCAGCCCAGGAAATTACCATTGAGACACGAAATGATCTCCAGACATTAAGGGATCTACATTTACCATCGGAAAATGCTCCAGAACCAGCACTTTACCCTGATATTGTGGCAAGTACTCCAACTGTTTCCCGGGCAACGCCTGATGTCATGAACACCAATATGGGCCCCAACTCGGCTAGACGCAAATATACCTCATCCTCTGAACCAGTTCCAGCAATTGTACTTGAGCCACATGGCCCTAAGCCTGCAGGTGAGAGTAGTAACTCAACCGCATTTAAACTCAGCAACCTATACACTAACCTAGGTGAACCAGAACAGCCACGAAATGCTGTACGCCTGAAGTTTATGAGGGACGCTGCTACCAGCACTGACAGAAAAACTGTATTGCATAGCACGTTGCGGGACTCTTTAGGGATAGCGGCAACTGAACTTTTTGCCGTCAAAACATAGAAACATACAAGTTGATGGCAGATAAGAAAAAATTACTCACCGTAGTACTTATATTTCTTCTAATGGAGTCCTGCTGTATTCTGACAATTGCAGTGATTCTCAACCTTTGAACTGCTCCAGCGAAGTAAGGGTTAACTTTCCATGCAAGGCATGGAACGCTGAGCTCGAGCTCGGTTGAAGTCTCTGTCTGGAGTGTTTTGAACTCAAACTGTCAGATTCTTACGAGCCCAACTAAACTAAAAATTCTACGTGGAAATTGTAAAAATTCTACTAGCCAACTGGCTGAAAAGTTTTGGATTCCCAAGGAAGACTCAAGTCAGGAAACCCAAAAACTAAACCCGATGTACTCAAAAATAACAATAATAAATAAGCACCCAAACAAAAAGGGAGGAGGGTGCAAGCAAATACACCCCTGGGGTGCAACACTGCACCTGCCCACCCACTTCCCAAAAACAGGTTCTGAGAGGGGAGACAGGGAAGGAGGTCAGAATACAGCAAGACTCCATTAGAAGAAATTTAACTACTAAGGTGAGTAATTTTTCCTTCAAACAACAAGAAGTCTTGCTGTATTCTGACAATTGCAGACTACCAAGCAGTACCTCCAAGGAGGAGGGACAGAACCTACTTTGGGAATAGGCTCTGAAATACTGCTGTGCCAAACAAGCATCACTCTTAGCCTGGATATCCAGAGAGTAATGCTTGGTAAAGGTATGGATGGTTTTCCAGGTGGCTGCTTGACAAATTTCTAGGAGAGAGATATCCCTGGCCGCAGCCAGGAAAGCAGCTGTACCTCTTGTGGAATGAACCCTCAGGCCTGAGGGCGGAGTTTTTCCCAGTTTTTCATAGCAGAATTGTATACAAGACACAATCCACCTGGCAACAGATCTTTTGATGGCAGGTTTGCCCTTTCCCACTTCTCCATAAGTGAGGAACAACTGGAAGGAGTCAAACCTGTGGCCCTTGGTACGCTCTATGTAGTAACTAAAGGCTCTTTTGACATCTAAGCTGTGTATTCTCCTCTCTCCTGAGGAAGAATGATCAGTGAAGAAAACAGGGAGACACACAGACTGGTTTAAATGGAAGTCTGAAACCACTTTGGGCAAGAACCTTCTATTGGTTCTAAGGACCACTTTATCCCTATGAAAGGATATAAAATCAGGTACACTGACAGGCCTTGCAATTCACTGATACGCCTGGCAGAAGTAATGGCTACCAAGAACACAGTTTTCCAAGTCAAGTACTTAAGCTCTGCTGAAGACATAGGCTCAAAGAGGGGTTGCATAAGCTGAGCAATGCAAACATTCAAATCCCAGGCAGGGGCAGGGTCTCTAAAAGGGGGATTGGTGTGAAACAATCCTTTAAAAAATTTACAGAACACAGGATGGGAAGATACTGAGGAAGGCTTCCCCATAGACAAAAATGCATAAACAGCTGACAAGTGTACCTTGACAGTAGCTCGTCTGAGGCCTAGGCCCTTAAGATGGACCATATAAATCCAGAACCGTAGGCAATTCAGCAGTGTCTGGAGAAATATTCTTCTTAGAACACCAAATGCTGAATTTTTTCCATTTGGAGTTGTAAGTCTTTCTGGTGGAGGGCTTTCGAGAAGCTTGAGGATGTCCAGAACCCCTTGGGAAAGATGCAGATCTGCAAACTCTAACTCTTCAAGAGCCATGCCTTGAGATTAAGAGACTGAAGATTGGTGTACCAAATCCTCCCCTGAGAGGATGTAAACAGGTTGTAATTCCTGGGAAGAGACAGGGGAAGATGGACTGCTAGGGACAGCAACAGGGGGTACCAGAGCTGTCTGGCCCAATCTGGAGCAATCAGAATCACCTTGCAAGGTTGAGACCTTATTTTAACTAAAACTTTGAACAGGAGTGGGAAGGGGGGAAAGGCATACAGAAACGTCCTTTCCCAATTCAGAACCAGGGGGACTGAGGCCAAGACTGGAGGTCTGCAACAAAAGAGAGGGAGTTGGTGAGTGTCTGGGGCTGCAAAGAGATCTATCTCTGGAGTGCCCCACCTTGAAAAATTCACTTTCAACACCTGAGGGTCCAGGGACCATTCGCGATGGCCCTGAGAAATCCTGCTTAGTGCATCAGCTAGCACATTGTCCTTCCCTGGAAGGTGAACTGCTACAAGAGAGGCTTGCAGGGAATAAGCCAGGGACCACAACTTCATGGCTTCTGTGCACAAGGCCATGGACCGAGTGCCTCCCTGCTTGCTGATGTACCACATGGTGGTAGTGTTGTCTGTTCTGACTTGACTGTGAGAACGCTTTTACAGCTAGAAAAGCTGCCCTCAGCTCTAGAAGATTGATGTAGAGAAGGGATTCTTGGGGGGGGGGACCACAGGCCCTGGACAGCAAGGGACCCCAGGTGGGCTCCCAAGCCCAGAAGAGAAGCATCCGTGGTAAGGACCACTGAACAAAACTGAGCAACAAAAGGAACACCTTGCCTTAAATTGTCCTGAACCTGCCACCACTGGAGGGCCTGGATCAAGGTCGGAGTCACTGGAATCAGTTTGGTAAGGGAGTCCTTTCTCTGAGACCAGAAAGCTCTCAGGCTGGAAGTGAATATCCCTCATCTGGAATCTTGCCCCTTGGACCACTGTTGTTGAAGCTGCCATGTGGCCCAAGAGCTGGAGGAAATGCCTTGCTGGTCGAGATACCTGAAGGCTGAAGGAAGAAGCTAGTTCCATAAGAGCCCTTGCCCTTTCTAGAAGAAGAAAGGCTCTTGCTCTGAGTGTGTCCAGTTCTGCCCCTATAAAGGTAAGGAGCTGGACTGGTTTGAGAACTGACTTGGGAAGGCTGAGAAGAAATCCTAGGGAAGTGAGCACTTGCTGGGTCACCTGCAGGTGAAACTTGACTTAGTCTGGAGACTGACCCACTAATAGCCAATCATCCAGATAAGGAAATATAGAAATCTTTTGCCTTCTTAGAAAGGCAACTACTACTGCCAGGCACTTTGTAAAGACCCTTGGGGCTGAAGTTAGGCCAAAGGGCATTCCTCTGAACTGATAGGTGGCCTGAGGGCAACTCGCACCTGAGGTACTTTCTGTGAGAGCACCAGATGGGAATGTGAAAGTAAGCATCTTTGAGGTCCAGGGAGGCTAACCAGTCCCCTGGCCTTAGAGGAAGGATTATTCCCAGAGTTATCATCTTGAACTTTGGTTTTAAAAGATGTTTGTTCAGATATCTTAGGTCCAGGATGGGTCGCCACTCCCCTGTCTTTTTGGGGGTCAGGAAGTACCTGGAGTACAGTCCTTTGCCCCAGTGTAGGGTAGGTACTCTCTCTATAGCTCTTAAAGCTAGGAGAGAAGAAATCTCTGCCTCTAGGGCAAGGGTTTCCGAAAGATTTGCGGTGGAAAAGATCTGGCTCTCATCTTTGGACATTTTTTGAAGCTGAGAACCAGTCCCTGGCTTACTACTTCCAGGACCTACTTGTCTGATGTGATAGACATCCAGTTCTGGACAAAGTAAGCCAGCCTGCCCCCTACTGGAATAGGAGAGTCGACCCGGGCAGAACCATCAGGGTGTCTGCTTGGCAGGGGCTTTAGGCTGAGGGCTGGATGCAGGCCTGCTCATCCCCCGTTTGCCTCTCCCTCTGAAGAACCCCCTCTGCAATAAGGAAGAAGAGGCCTGTGCTTGGTAAAAAGGCCTTTGAAAAGGCCTGCCCCTGCCCCTAGACTGCTGCCTTTGAGAAGTTGCCTGCCTTTCCTTGGCCTGAGCACTCCTGTAAGTGGTCCTGTACTCGTCCATTTTCTTCATGTAATTCTCTGTCTGCTCCCCAAACAGAGAATTACCCACTACAGGAAAATCCATAGCCTTAGCCTGGGTGTCCTGTGAGAGGCTAGTACATCTGAGCCAAGCCATCCTCCGAAGAGCCACAGATGTAGCCATGACTCTTGATGAGACATCATTAGAGTCCACAGCAGCATGAAACTGAAACCTTAGATGCCTCAATCCCATCTGCAGCCACCACCTCCAGCTCCTTGGCTAGCTGGGGGGAGGCCTGTTTAGCCAGTGCCAGTGCAGTGTCCCACCTGGACTTATGGTACCTGGCTGTATAGGCCATGTAATTCGCCTGCCTGAGTCCCAAAGAAGATGCCATGTACTGCTTCTTTGCCATGGTATCAATCTTCCTGGAGTCCTTGTCAGGGGGGTGTGAAGCCAAGGGAATATTTGCCTTGTCACAGGCAGCAGCAGCCTGCACTACCCCAACCTGGCTGCATTGCTGATATAAGAACTCCGTGTCTGAGTCTGAAAGTGTATACTTCTTGTCCATTCTTCTATCCACAGGAGGTATAGTGTTAGGAGACTAAGATTTTTTTGTGTCTGTTTCCCAAAAGATTTATGGAGGGGAATAGACAGTCTCCTGGACTCTGGGATATCCATCATCGTTACATAATCAGGCTCTTCTTGATCTTCCACAGCCTCCTCCATAGGAAGCTGGAGAGTTTCAGCCACTTTTCTGTAAAACATAAAGTGGGAAGGGGACTCAGAAAGCCTAGGAGGGGAAACACCTGATGGTCTGTCTGGGGAGATGTCCGGTTCCACAGGCACATCCAGACCTTCACTTACATCATAATCCTCAAATTCCCCTTCCTCTTCAAACTCCAGTTCATAAAAATCTTCAAGGGTATACTCGAACCGGGGGAACGAACCAAACTGAACCCCTGCCAGAAGGAGCCAGATCAGTCGGAACCGGACGGAGCGATTCCACAATCTGAATCGCCCTGGCTATCTCTTCAGCAGTCGGAACATGAACCTCTGGATCCGAACCGGTCAATTTATCTTTGCAGTTTCTTTTTGTCGGAACCGATCCCTCAGAATCGGCTGTCCTTTTGCCCGAAGTATCGCCCTGGTCAGAGGGCACTCCTTCTGGTTCGGTCGAAACCGAACCGGGCTGGCCATCCGGGTCAGCGGTCTTCTCAGCCTCCTTTTCCCTCAGTCTACCTAACCTCTTCTCAAGGGTAGATTTGGGAAAATGTTTTACATATTTGGCAGTCTGAATCGAGGTGGTCAAACCCCAGACAATCAACACAGGTGGGGTTGGGATCAGCCTTGGCAAAGACCTCCCCACACTAACTGCAGTGTTGAAACCCAGTGGGCCCCGTTGTTTTTCTTGGGTTTCTCAGACATGGCCAACCTAACCAATCTTACCCTTTATTCGGCAACCGCCAGGCAAGACTCCCTTATCGGTTCCTAACTGTGTCACGGATATTGGAAAAAAATGGTTAAAACATGTTTTATATAAGAAAAATAGCGGGACAAGAGGACACAGCATGATATTAGAGGGAGGCCGATTAAAGGGTAATGTGAGGAAGTTCTTTTTCACAGAAAGGGTTGTGGATGCATGGAACGGTCTACCTCAGGAAGTGGTAGATAGGAATACAGTGCAGGGCTTCAAACAGGCATGCGATAGGCATAAGGGAGCAATACAGATGAGTATGAATAGATAGGCCATTGACAGAGCAAAGGCCAATGGCACATTTATAAAGTAGAAAAAGAAATGGGCAGACTGGATGGGCCTTGCAGACCTTATCTGCATTCAACTTCTATGTTTCTATGTTTTCTAGAAGACCTCAATTTAGGTGGAAACTGAATAGTTCCTTGCTGACAGACCCAGCCATTACAATGCAATTCACAGATTTTCTCAGGGCCAGGCTGTCAGTACTGGAGGCATACCTTTCCTCTCTGCAATGGTGGGAAGATGCAAAGAGTGTTATTAAAGGGACACTGTCAACCCCCTTAGGTCTCAAAGTGTCCCTAGTTTAAAAAACATATTTTATGATTGCCAACATTCTGTAAAGATTGTTGATGTAGCTGGTAGTTTGATTCTGACTCTTATTTTCTTTAAAAAAGTAAAAAACAGACTGCCCAAGATACTGGTGTTATCACACCAAAACAAGTTTGTTTACATTCCTTGAACAACTCCAAATGCATCTTTCCTGGACTTGGGAACACCCACAAAACAGTCTAGCCCATCATGATGCATTGAGAGATTAGGAGGCTACTGCCTCATGAGTGACTGCACTGTTTGTGTGTGTTTCTAATATTCAGGACATATGCAGTAAGAACAGAACCAGGATTTTAAACAAAAACAAGGTTCTTTATAAACAGGGCCCCTGGTGTTCTGCGGCAGAATTTTCTGATTTCTGCGGCAGAGCTCCTTGACTTCTGCGGTAGCATTTTCTGATTCCTGCGGCATGATTTATTCATTTCTCTGGCAGAATGCAGTCCTGTCATTGGCTAAATATGATGTGATGTCATCGATGATATCATATGTTGAGCATAGAGGAGGGGCTTCAAGATAAACGAGGTGGGAAAGAAAGCCTGACACTATGGAAAAACAGTATATGTATAGGAAAATTCACCAAAAACAATGAATTCTGAGGCACTATATATATTCTGTGGCAAATTCCGAAACCGTAGAACCACAGAATTCCGGGGACCTTGTTTATAAATATACATTGCCATGCATTTCAGTTCTACTAAGCAAGGATACAGACAAAACAAACAGCAACATCAGTGAATTTTAGAGTGGAAAAGCACTCATAAAATGTGGGTTTTCAACTAGAAATAATATGATGAAAAACAGGTTGACCGTGTCCCTTTATATCTTTCTTCCTGCGTACTGGCAGGAAGAGGACACTAAGTGCGTATCTTTGATACCATACTCTCAGACAAAAGTTACAACAGGTAATATTTCTTTCTTCCATGCCCCAGACAGACTACTCTCATATCATAAAATCCGTAAAGGAAGAAATGGAACAATTTCAATATAATCGAGCACATTCTTTACGAATGGAGGCTCAACATGGGACACAAGGTTCTAAACCTTCCTTAGATATGTACAAAAGTTGCACTGACTGGGTACATGTAACTCATATAGAGACACTTTGTGATCCTGGCTCTACTACCCCCTATAGTTCTTTATCAGACATAAAGCATACTGCTAACTTATCGGGCCACCATGTTTGGCACCACAGCCCCTGTAAACAGCATTAATAATTTTCTCGCAAGTATTTCCATTCCTTCTCCTTCCCAAGATACATTACAACATTTCCTTAAGCCCATAACATTAGAAGAAACCCAGCAGGCTAAAAAAAAAAAAAATTTACCTTGCTGCAGAATTATACATATAATTTATGATCTTTTTTGCCCCCTTCCTCACGTTAATATATAACACCATTATTAGTGCTAACTCTACCCCTAAAGGATTTTCTCATGCAATCATGATTTTATTATTTAAGAAAGGGAACAGAGGCGACAAACAGAATTGGAGACCATTAAGTCGGCTAAATGTAAACTATAACATTTTCACCTCCATTCTGCTTAATAGGTTGCTCCCTGTTGCTGCCCAAATTACCTCTGAGGTACAGACTTGTGCCTTCCCCGGCAGATCCATATTTTCTAATTTATCTTTCAATCAAGACATTATTTTGAATAGTACCTCCTCCTCTCCTACCCTGTTAATCTCATTGGCTCAAGAGAAAGCTTTTGACCAGGTCAGCCATGTTTATTTATTTCAGGTTCTCGCACACTACCATGTTCCCCAGCAATTCATCTCTTGGCTCAAGCTCTTATATAACACTGCCTGGATACAACCCCATATAAATGGTTCCCCATGGTCCCCTTTTCTAAGTCTTAAAGGAGTGCGACAGGGCTGCCCCTTAAGTCCACTCTTATACATTTTCCAATTGGATCCTTACTTACGAAACCTAGGGCTGCACCCATCCCTACCTAGACTCTCCTCCCCCACTGGAGAACTTCTTCCTCCAATATGTGCATATGCTGATGATCTGTGTATTTGCACTACCCCCTCTCTTCAGGGGGAGTACTTCCCCCTATCTTTAATGCATTTGAGATGGCATCAGGCTCTAAAATAAACATAATGAAGAGCAAAGCACTAGTGGTGCATGTGGCCTTGTACAGCTGGTTCTGACTACTCTATGATTTTTGTAATATAAAATGAGTTATTGAGTGTCTCTCATGAGACATGCTGAGAACAACCTGTGGGATGACCCCGGTTTCAACTACAAGCTGTTAACCTAAAAGCCAGAAGATAATTACAGGCTAGAAGAGACACAAATTAAGGATCTCCTGTTTATCTGGCTTAATTGAAGCTGCCAGCTGCTAGAATGAAAATCATAAACTTATGACGTTTAGAGGAAGAAACCAGGTTATGTCACTTAGGTGCTAAGTCATAAATGCTCCTTTGATGTCTGTGAAGGGCTAAGCGACGCACTAGATCAAAGGGTTATGGTGAAATGAGTTTGTGCTGACGTCACCTTAGTTAATTTACCTTCTGAATGATAAGACATGCTGTTTTGTATAATTTTTATATCGTGACAGGGAGGAGCTAGGTGACCTCATGCAAAGAGGTTGGCCAAGCCAGTTTTAAACAGTATTCTGTTTTGCACTTAGATGCACTCATGTTGGACTCAGAAGAAGAAACATCTACTTTAGATAGACAAGTCTAATTGTCTGGTGGTAGGAATTAATTTGCACTTTTTAAACCTCGTTCTTTTTAAGTGATTGTATGTTTCTGTGATATAGTGCTCTGTATTTATATTTTACATGTTTTTATTTATTTTAAAGTAAACCTCTATTTTAAGAGACTACTTGGTGTGCCTTTGAAATTCTTTCTTTGACAAGTGAAGCATATATTGTTAAAGCTGACATTGTGCATAGCTTACTGGTAATACCAAACTGGGAAAAGGTAAGAGTTTATTTGAAGTCTTTTCATAGAGTTTTAAGGGTTCATTTTGTACACCTGGTTAGGTGCCTGTAGGCGAAATATAGCTGGCATTTGTAAACTGGGTACGCTAGCAAGAGGTTTACAGTCTGAATCCCTCCAGAACTTGAGACCAAAGGTTGATTCAAACCCACAAAACAGACAGGAGGGTTACCCTGTTCTGTTCCTGTTCACAATACTGCTTTCAGAGGTTGGCACTTTGGGAGCAGAGGGCCTGACCTGCTGAGTGGGGTTGTGACAGTGCCAGCATCAGTCAGCACAGATTTACCAATGCATGTTGTAGACATCCCTGTTGCTACAGCCCCAATACAAATTTGGGGATTACATTATGGCACTTCAAACAATGCTAGTTATAACTGGAACATAGTAATACACAGAGCAGCACACTCCCTCACCTTTTGGAAAGGACACTGCATTGCAAAATGGAAAAAGGTGTTTTTATTGAAAACTCTAATACTCCCTCTCTCCTTGCATGTGGCATCAATGTTTCCAGTCCCCTTTACTTTAGAAACACAAGTTTACATTATTTTTTTCCAAGGTTTCTGGGGCAGCCAATTAAACCCCATAAAAAGATCATATACATATATGGACTATTGCCATGATGCGGTAAGGATGCTAAATCCGATTGTTTTCTTCCATAGCTTGTTTCTGAAAACCATGATACCTCACCTACTACAAGATCCACCCCTTTTTTGGCACTTAATCATACACTCCTTCACCACTCGGATATGCCAAATATGGCAACAATAGCCATATGACATCCCTAGGAATTTCAGAAAACTGGGCATCCCCAGTTTTCTATTTCTTTCTTTCCTGAAGGTTTGTCAACGGAAACTCTCCCCTGCACCTATACTGACCAGAACTAGGAGGCAGCTCTATAACTTTATCCTAGACACTCATTTGTCTGATTTACCACAGACAGTTTCCACACAAGGCTCCATTCTGGAATTGGAAACACTTTTCTCCCAATTAACTGACCCCAGGATCCCCAAACAATTCTGGAATGTCTCTTGGCTAGCCTGTCGTGGGAGAGTAGGTGTAAAAAATAACCTAAAACATAAATCAATGGAAGAGCACATATGCCTCCGAGATTCCTGCACAGCAGTACTGTAAACCATGCATCATTTTTTCATTGACTGCATACCCACCTGGTTTGGACACTTCTTTTACACAAATGAAAAGAAAAGTCACTTCCAAATATAACATATGATGTATTGGTGTATGGGATATAACCCCCTGGATTACGTAAATACCATCAAGGGACCTTACGTTTCATTTTTGCATCTTGCCATTATTACTTATGGCAAGCTAGGTGCGCTTTTCTCCTGTAACAGAAAGTGTTTTCTGCAACTCAAATAGTTTCACAGATTGCCTCAAGCCATATGTTAATCCAAAATAAGGAAAAACAGTTTCTGACTCAATCTGTATTTAGCTCATACTGGAATAACTGTGCACGGATTGGATCTGCAGTTTCCTGATGATGTTTTTTGCTTCTCTTCCCTTTTATTAACCAGTATTTGTTTTGAAATCAGATATATTCTTAATGAATTCCTTCTTTTATTTTTCCTTGTTTAATATTTGTTGATAGATTTTCTTCCTTTTTTCCTTACTAATTTTATTTACAGCTACTGCACAATTGAAGCATTTTATTTATATTTATTGAATGTATTGTATCAAGTTTTTCTCTTTCAATAAAACATTCCCCTACTCTTTTTCAGAAATACCATGTGATCTTTAACATCCACCTGAACTACCACCAGAACAGGTAGATGGGTCCTCAATTTAACATCTCATCTGAAAGACGGCACCTCAGGAGTACAGCACCCCCCTCATGCTGCACTACAGTGTCAGTATTGGGATTTAACCCAAGTGCCTGGTGTGGGGCAGGCACATGGTTAAACAATCATCAGACAATTGCTGATAATCCTTACTGAGTGTTCGCCCTACTGACCATTGGCACGGGGTCAATACCGTGCACAGCAGAATGACGTGTGACATAATCTCGTTGCGCGATCCAATATAATCTTTTTTTCTGTGAGGGCGCTCATCCCCCACTCAAGGATTCTAACCGGAGGGGGGTCAACACGGAGAGCACACAGGTCTGGGTTTCAGCAAATGCCGTGCGCTATTAAGTATACGACATTATGCCCCGGTACGCTGACCATTACCTGCAGCCGCTAAAGAAGCTAATGAAAATTGTTTTTTTACTGCAGTTATAGCAAGGTACAAACCATATATGTTCCCACTGGTCCAGGGCTGTTTTACAGTTCTCCTTTAACCTACCCAGTCTCTCCTCCCTGTCATTCCCACCCCCTATACTACGCTCTCCCTCACACTCTCTCCTCCATCTCCCCCTCTCCTGCAGCTCACCTGCCCTCCCGTTACATGCCCTGCCCTCCTGGCCACCCCAACCCTATGTGCTGCTGACAAAGCCTCTGGCCCAAGGCTACTGACTGCCCCCCAGACTCCCCCCCCTCCCCTGGGGAGAAATTCTTCTTGATCATTACTCTGTATTTTGCCCCCTCCTAGAGGGAAGCTCTCTGTACTTCGTACTGTTTTAGCCTCCTCCGACACCTGCTGGAGATCAACTGTTGTAACAATGTTTAATATTTGTAATCCTAATCCTTTATGTATTACTCTTTATTCGTACTGTACTCTTTAACTTTTATATGACGTGGAACATTTGTAAAAGAGCCTAGGCTTAAAGGTTACTTCCGAATCACTAAATAAATAAAAGGAGTGGCATATCAGAATAATGACCAATAGACACAAACCAATGCAGGCTACAGAGATCCACCATCCTAAATTAACCATGCAAGGGGTTCACATTCAGAGTAAAACATGGAAATATCCACCAGTTGTGACCATCATGCAACCAGTATTGATAGGGCTTAAAATACACCCTTTATGGATTATCATGGAAACGCTGTCTCTCGGGTAGAAATGTGATTAAGCCCGCATTTCTATCTGGAAATGCATTTACTATACTTGTCCGTGGTGGCAGCAGTGAGCTCAGCGGAGTGTCTGACAGCAGGTCATGCACTAAAGCGGATGGGAGGAGAATGCACAAATTTTGCTTAGGCAAGTCAGACACAGCAGTGCACAGGACCCAGACAGCAGTTTCTTCCTTACGAACAAGCTTATTATCAAGGCCTGGGGTGGGGGGTCCTGACTGGCAATCGTGAAGGAATCAAAAGGCATGTTCCACACTGTAAGTAACATTGCTTTAAACCACATGTAAGCGTGGTTGCTCCTTTAAAAAAACCTTATAACATGGCTGGGGTAACTGGGGAGAAATGTCCAACCCCATTGGTGGAGTCCCTCTGCGTGGCCATGCATTAAATTCTCTTTTTAATGCATGGTCCTGCAGAGTGACTCTGCGAAAGTCCCGACAGAACTTGTTGCCTTCTGGAGCAAAAGAAAGCAGCATGGCAGCCATTACAGCTTGTAGGGAAGCGATAGAGCCCAGCTGTTAAGACTGTGTGCCATTGTTCACTGTGCTAGTGTTGTCACTCAGCAGTAGCTCTCTCTGTCTTGACTTTGGTATCCAAGTGCACAAGTCAGTGAAGTCCCCAATGTGTGGATTCCCACTCACCCGCCCCGTGGATCTCTACTCAGTCAGCAGCACACTAAACCCACACTGTGTTGCTACCAACTCACCTGCCCCACAGATCTCCAGGGACTGTGCCACACAGTTCAACCCCCACTGTGTTGTTCCCCACACACCTGCCCCCCTCCCCGGATCCAAATGTCCCCCGATATTGTGCCCATCTCTGACTTGCACAGACCCAGTGTCTGTGGTGAGAGGGGGAAGCACGACACTGCGTGCTTCAGAGACAGAGTGACAGAGCAGTGGTGGTATAGAACGATCGTCTCAGTGAGTTATGTCACAGACAGAGACAGAAATGGTTTGCACTGCACCTGTGTCTGACGTGTCCATTGCCGACCTTGTCCTGTCTGTAACGTGTTCAGTCCTTTGTGAGTGTGTGGGGGGTGGGTGGGTGGGGAAAGACACACCCGCTGCTTGCTGTCAGTGCCCACTGTGACCATGTGCATAGTGACAGTGAGGGCCCAAGCACCCAGGTAGCCCGACGATCTCCAGTCCCCATCCTGCGGTCACCAAGATCCGGGCTCACTGTTGACGGCAGTTTCCTGAGTGAGAGAGGGAAAGAGCAGTACATAGTCAGACCAGGATATGGCTGCCCTACTGTCCTGCACTCACAAGATCTGATGGCTCCCAATTGATTTGCAAAAGCAGCATACATCAGTGCCAACTGTCTGCTGATCCCCGCACCACCTGCCTCCTGCTGTACCTCTGTGTGTCTCTAGCTGCTATGTCGCCGTTTTCTGTGTCGGTCACTGACATGAGTGGCTGACTTGGAAGAGCCACAAACAGGACAGCAACCTAAAAGGTGCAGGTAATCAAGATTGTGCCCATAAACCTCAGGACAGCAGCAGCAGCTGTCTGCTACCATGGCTGGTTGCTGTGGACCTGTCTTTTCTATAGTGCAACATAGTGAGTCCCGGGCATCAGGGTTCACTGATTTTTTTTTTTGGGTCAGTGTTGCTGTTTGCAGGGACACTGGGACAGAAAAAGAGCAGCAACAAGTTGGCAGTTAATTGAGAGAGAGAGAGAACGTCACCATCAGACAATGCAGCTCCACATCAAGAAACAGGCTGCTTCTGCAAGTCTGTGTGAGCTGCTCGGTCTGTGGTGTGCAGCAGTGAGAGAGAAAATCAGACAGACATCCAGCAAAACAGCATTGCTTCTCTCTCTGTCTCTCTTTTTGTGTGTGTGCTTCCTGTTGTAGAGAGAGAGAGAGGGGGAGACGGTGAGGATTTGAAGGGTAACATGGATTGGACATCTGTCTGGTGCCTTATTGCCACTGGTGTGCTGTGTCCCTGTGCTTGTTACTGCCAATGCAGAGTCCCACAGAGAGAGAGAGAGATCTGTGTGTCCTGAGATCCCCCCACAGTGTACTGAAGGTGTGTGTCTGAATTCCGGGGGGCAAAGTAAGGGCCGTTTGACGTGTCACACGGCATATTATGCACAAGCAATGTCACAAATCCTGTCAGCAGTGTATCTGTGACATTCTATGTCCATAATACAAGTCAGATATGTATACTTTATTGAGGACTACTTTGCAAGGCAGGATACCGTACCTTTTTTGCTCTTTAAACAGGGGGAAAACCCTTTCTGTGGGGATTTCTTGTGTTTAAACATAACCCATGTTATAAGTGCAATAACCCACTCCAGGGTGTGGGTTTATAGGCATTTAATGCATGCCTGGGGTGCTGTGAGGGCACTCAGCCTGTGGCCTCTTGCCTCACAACGCACCCCAGGCATGCACTAAATGCTTTAAACCCACACCTTGTTGTGGGTTATTGCTGATTTCATGTGCCAGGCTAATTAAAAAAAAATCCCAGGTCAGGTGTCCCTTATCTGCAGAACTGCTGTCAGTCATGTGTAAAACAGCCATCTGGTCTGAAAGAGGAGAAATTCCAGGAGATAATAAATCTAAGGGAAGAAAGCCTTCCCTGGCATAGTGCAGATCATCTCCATCTGCCTTATAAGAAAGCATATGTGCTCCTGCGCTGGTACAATACAGTGCCTTCAGAAAGTATTCACCCCCCTTGGATTTTGTCACATTTTGTTGTGTTACTACCAGAATTTGTAATGCATTGAAATTATTTTTTCCCCACTTGATTCACACAGCATACTCAACAATTTAAAGGGGCAAAAATATTTATATTGTGTAACAAAAATTTATGAAACATTAAACCCCTCCCCCCCCCAAGTCGATACTTTGTAGAAGCGCCTTTGGCAGCAATTACAGCTTTGAGTCTTCTTGGGTATGTCTGTATCAGCTTTGCACATCTGGATTTGGGGATTTAACGCCCATTCTTCCTTGCAGATTTGCTCAAGCTCTGTCAAGTTGGATGGGGAGAGTCGGTGAACCGCAATCTTTAAGTCTTTCCACAGATTCTCAATGGGATTCAAGTCTGAGCTTTGGCTGGGCCACTCAAGGACAGTCACCTTCTTGTTCTGAAGCCACTCCAGTGTTGCTTTGGCTGTATGCTTGGGGTCGTTGTCCTGTTGGAACGTAAATCTTCGCCCCAGTCCAAGGTCTACTGCAGACTGATGCAGGTTCTCCTCAAGGATGTGCCTGTATTTGGCTCCACTCATTGTTCCCTCTATCCTGACAAGTGCCCCAGTCCCTGCTGCTGAAAAGCATCCCCATAACATGATGCTACCATCACGCTTCATGGTAGGGATGGTGTTACATGGGTGATGAGTTGTGTTCGGTTTGCGCCAGGCATAACTCTTTGCATTCAGGCCAAAGAGTTCAATTTTTTGTTTCATCAGACCAGAGAATCTTTTGCCACATGGTCTCAGAGTCTGCCACGTGCCTTCTTGCAAACTCCAGGCATGCTATTATGTGGCCTTTTCTCAGGAGTGGCTTCCGTCTAACCACTCTCCCATAGAGGCTACATCCGTGAAGTGCTGCAGAGATTGTTGTCCTCTGGACAGGTTCTCCCATCTCAGCCATGGAACTCTGTAGTTCTGTCAGGGTGGTCATTGGGTTCTTGGTCACTTGCTGACCAAGGTCCTTCTTGCCGGTTGCTCAGTTTGGGAGGACGGCCTGCTCTAGGAAGAGTCTGGGTGGTTCCATAATCTTTCCATTTCCTAGTGATGGACTTGAATGTGCTCCTGGGAACTTTCAACACCCTAGAAATGTTTTTATACCCCTCCCCAGATCTATGCCTCCTCACAATTCTATCACGGAGTTCTACGGACAGCTCCTTGGTCTTCATGGTAGAGTTTCTGCTCTGACATGCACTGTCAACAGTGGAACCTTATATAGACAGGTGTATTTCCTCTGAAATCATGTCAACCATTTGAAATGACCACAGGTGGACTCCATTCAAGTTTTAGACTGATCTCACAAGGAAATTGGATGCACCTGAGCTCAATTTGGAGTGTCGTAGCAAAGGGAGTGAATACTTATCAAATCAAGACATTTCAGGTTTTTATTTTAAATTACATGTACAAAAAATTCCAGAAGTTTCATTCCACTTTGACATTATAGAGTAATTTGTGTAGATATGTGACAAAAAAAACTCTCATATAAATGTATTTTAATTTGAGTTTGCAACATCACAAAATGTGACAAAATCAAGGGGGGGCGAATACTTTCTGAAGGCACTGTATATGCTGTTAAAAACGCAACACTTCTCAGAATAAAATAATAAAACATTGCCAGACAAAAACTATTCTGACTTTAAAGAACTCTTCCAGGTAATGTTAGCTTTTAGACCACTACTGGAAATTTGATTTGTTCTGTTGACACCTGGAACAGTTTACTTAACAGCACTACTTATTTTCTTAATTCTGTCAAGTTCCTTATCATTTTTATTCGTGTTTAAAGGAACATGCTCCAACTATGGTACTGTTTGAGAAGTACACTGCTAACTTTCTCCTACATACAGATGATAACGTAGTGTGAAGCCAGTGAGGTGAAAAGTGCTAAATGGACTTGTTATCCTAAAAACTGGTCAACTACCTACAGATAAACAGATTGTTTATATATGTTAACCCTTAGGCTGCCGGAAGATTTAGAACGCATAGGTTTTTAGGACAAGATATATTATCGGCGGCATGTAGCCTATGTACCCCAGAGCCACTCATTGCTGTACAAGAGTGGTTTCACGCACATTTGGCTAGAGCAACAACAGCAAAGTGAAGCTGAGTTCAAGTGAAACCACTCTTATACAGCAATGAGTGGCGACAGAGGACATATTAGCACCATCAATAATAAATATATATATATATATATATTTTTTTTTAAACTGTCCTGGAACATGCCCGTTTCCAAGGCATCTGTGCAAGAGACACTCTTCCCAGAATAAGAGTGTCTCATGCACAGAAGAAAGGAGCACTCCATCTATTATAACAAAAATATCTCACTGCCCAGTGTTATTCACACTGAGTCAGCAAGGATTAGATTTAAAAGACAAATGATACTGAGTTGAAAGAAAATATCATCCCACTACTAGTCAAGGAGGAGCTATCTGTGTTTAATGCAGTCATAAAAAAAACATAATTATTGCCAGAGTGCTCTTAGACAGAGAAACGTAACAGTCACTGGGGACCAAAGTGTCGGATAAGTTCCATCCTGTTCGAAAAACAGGCCATCCTGGGAAAGGCTTTTAGACATACAGGGCCCCTGGGGAACAAGTATCTTAATTCCAGGCATTTCCCACTAACAGGGATGAAGTGCCTGCTGCCATCTTCAACTGTATTTTTGTTCGCATGGCTAGACACATCAGCCCTTAGACTGTAAGATTCTTAGCCTAAAAGTCTTCATATGAATAGCGACAATGTCTATACAACTTGAGATTCATGTTGAGTCTAAAATCTTGTTTACTGTGTACCTGTTACTTCCCCATAGGGGTCATTATGCTTAATGTAGCAAGGTTACACATTTTAAGTGGGTTACAAATTGAAGAAATGTCAAATTTATATTTGACCTTGCATGGGAAATTATACTCCTTAGGAGAAGAATGAGATGTATGTAAGGAGCTCTCTTTATCTAACAGCCCCTAAAAAGGGACATATTTGTGTTTTTTTTTGAAATACTGTATGCAATACTCATTGAAATGCCATGTAATATTTTGTCTTGTCTGTAATAGAACTAAGTTTAAAAAAATTAAAACAGATCATTCTATGGCTGTTCGCTGTTAAATCAGTGTTTTAACAGAGAAAGGAAAAGGTTTTGTAAAAACAGAAAATAAGCTGTCAAGCAGTTTCTCCGAGGGATAGAGAGGGAGGTGAAATTGTGTCCCTGAACTCTCTTTAGGTATATATTTTTTTTTAAACTGTAAAATTTCTATAAATGTACCATTTGTCCCAGAAATATAAGATGCACCACAGAAATTTCTGGAGAAAATGTACCACCAAAGTCATTGGGCCCTTTAATACGATCTGCTCTGCAGTGCTGCAAGTGGTACAGAGCAACTAGAATGTTACCTTGCTTGCCATGTAAAGCCAAGCTGCACTGCATCGAAGGGTAGCTTTCACTGTCCTGGCATACCCCTGCTTTCCTGGGTTCAATGCTGCGATTGTCCATTTTGCACCGCATCCTACTGCTGTATAATTAGAAAGCAGTGCTCATATCGATGCAGCCCCACAAGCAAGTCTCAGGCTCTTGGCCAGATGAAAATTTAGCAAAAACGTCCGAAGAGCCATGAGCTGGAGGGCTGCTGGTATAACCAAAATTCAGTGGCATGGACAGAGAGAAGTGAGCGGTTGGAAACCACAGCGCTGCGAGTAAGGGCTCCGTGTAAAAGGGCCTATTAGTTTAAGCTCTGGCTCAGCAGGAATATTCACAAAGAAGCACTTAACTAAAAAACACAACCACGAAGGCTACTAAATGATGACTCCTGCTTTGCTATAATTTCTATTACACCAAACATGCTGCACTTAAACCCTCAAACTCGAGTCTCTCAACCCTAAATATAAAAGGCTAATTTTTAATAAAAACACAACCCCTACAGCTATTAAATGATAACTCCTGCTTTGCTATAAATACAGGTTACTCACCTGTAACGGGAGTTCTAGGAATGGTATATGTTGTTCATCCACACTGTCTGGCAGGTATCCTTGCCGCTTTAAATCTTGCCGGAAGGTCTTCAAGCTGGCTCCTCCCACCCACCCGGGTGGTAAAACTCTCGGCTCCGCCCCATGACGCCAGATCTGGCCCGCTGGAAGCTCAGGTTGTGCGTCGAAGTTGGGGAGGTCGGGTGGGTCGTGTGGATGAACAACATATACCATTCCTAGAACTCCTGTTACAGGTGAGTAACCTGTATTTCTAGGGACATGGATATGTTTTTCATCCACACTGTCTGGCAGACTCCTAGCAGTTCTCCGGGAGGAGGGAGGCAAGGCGCACACCCCCGATACTTACTTGGGAAAGAGACTGGAGAACCGAGGCCCCAAAACCAGCATCCTGACGTGACTCAAGGTCGATGTGGTAATGGGTGATGAAGGTGTGTGCTGACTTCCAGGTAGCAGCCCTGCAGATTTCCTGGATAGGGACATCCCTGGAAGCAGCGACCGATGCAGCAGTATGGCAGGTAGAATGAGCTCTTATCCCTCTGGGAGGCTCCATGCCCAACTTATAGCAGAGATCTATGCAGGAGGTGACCCACCTGCTTATCGTCCGCTTGGCTGCAGGTCTGCCAGGTGCGGCTTCAGCGTAGGTGACAAACAGCTGGCGAACCTCTCCCCGAATTTCAGCCGTGCGTTCCTTATAGTAAGCGAGCGCCCTTCTAGGGTCCAAAGTATGAAGCCTATATTCGGCCTCCGAGGTGTGATTGGGGTAAAACACCGGCAGAGTCAACACCTGGTTAAGGTGAAACTCTGACACCACCTACGGAAGGAATTTCGGGTGGGGGCGAGGACAACCTTGTCCCTGTGGAAGACCAGGTAAGGAGACTCGATGCAGAGCGCCTGGAGCTCTCCCATCCTTCTGGCTGACGTGATAGCCACCAAGAAGGCGGTCTTCCACGACAGGTGAGAGAGTTCACACCTGTGCATTGGTTCGAATGGCTTGCCCATGAGCTTTGCCAGTACCAGCAGTAGATCCCACGGAGGTGGAGGTTCTCGCACCGGCGGGGAAATGTGATCAAGGCCTTTGAAAAAGCGCCAGACCACCTTCTCCTGCGCCACCGACTGCTTCCCGGCCCGCGCCCGGTAAGCAGAGATGGCTGCCAGGTGCACCTTAAGGGTCGTCGACCTAAGCCCTTGCTGAGAAAGGGACCACAGGTAGTCCAATATGCTCGCCAAGGAACAAGAGGAAGGGTCCAGGCCCTTGCTCTGACACCAAATGGAAAACCTTTTCCATTTGAAGGCGTAGCATTTTCTGGTCGACTCCTTACGGGACGCCTCAACTACATTGAGGACCTCGTCGGAAAGACCCAAGGCCTGGAACTCTAGCCGCTCAGGAACCAGGCCATCAGGTGCAGGGATTGAAGGTCCGGATGGAATACCTTCCCCTGATTGACTGAGAGCAGGTCCGGGCGAGCTGGAAGCTGCCTCGGAAGCCTGGAGCTGAGGCTGAGGAGATCTGGGTACCATTACTGGCGGGGCCAGTCTGGGGCTATCAGAATCACCTGCGCCTTGTCCCTCCTTGCTTTGAGCAGCACCTTGTGCATCAAGGGGAACGGGGGAAAGGCGTAGAAGAGGCCCGGGGTCCACGGCCTCGAGAAGGCATCCTGCAGACAGCCCCTGCCGAGGGGCGGGCATGGAACAGCCTCAACCGCATTCTCCTGGAGGCAAACAGGTCCACCTGAGGTGTGCCCCAATGGGAGAATAGATCTCGTACTACCTCCGGCAGGAGAGACCACTCGTGGGAGGCAGCCCCTATCCGGCTTAGGGCATCGGCCAGGGTGTTGGAGGCTCCTGCCACATGAATGGCTAGGAGATCCACCTCCAGGCTACGCACGAGTGACCACATGCGGAGAGCTTCCTTGCATAGGAGCATGGAGCGCGTCCCACCCTGGCGGTTTAGATAGTACATGGTCGTGGTATTGTCCGTCTGGACCCGAACCACTTGATCCCGAAGAAACGGAGCAAAGGCGGTGAGAGCTAGGCGGACCGCTCGGAGCTCCAGCAGGTTGATGTGGCATCGGGATTCCACAGGGACCAGAGGCTGTGCGCTCGGTGTTCCCCCAGATGGGCACCCCAACCCATCAGAGAGGCATCGGTCGATAGAGAGACCGTCGGCTCGGGGCGGACAAACGGGATGCCCTCCTGCAGATGAACTGGAACGGTCCACCACTGGAGAGCGTTCCACATCCCCAGGGTCACCGTCACTAGCTGGTCCAATGGATCACAGCGTTGGGACCACTGGCTGGCCAGCCCCCACTGAAGGGGGCGCATGTTCCAGCGGGCCCAACGGACCACGCTGGTACAGGCCGCCATGAGACCCAGGAGGCGCAGGGAAGTCCGAGCAGGGCGCAGTGCCCAACCAGAAATGATTGGGCAAAAGAGGAAAGAACCTCGGCCCTGTCCGCGGGGAGCCGTGGCCTGCCCCAATGAAAAGAATCACCTGCTTCGCTCGAGTTCCGACTTGGCCTCGTTGATGAGGAGGCCGACCTGAGAGCAAACCTGGAGGGCCAGATCTCTGACCGCCCACCTCCTGTCTGGAGGGGCTGCTATCAGCCAATCGTCCAGGTAAGGGTAAACTGACCCCTCGGCACCATAGGAATGCTGTCACCACTGCAATGCATTTGGTGAAGACCCTGGGAGCTGGAGATAAGCCGAAGGGCATGGCTTGGAACTTCGAAAGACCTTCCGCTCGGCGAAGGAACCTTTGATGGGACGAGACGGATAGGGGCGTGAAAACGGCGTCCCGTGGGTCAGAGAGCAGAACCACACGCCGTGTTCCAAGGATGGGATTATCTGAGCCAGAGTGACCATCCTGAAGGTTCGAGACCTTAGGAACTTGTTCAGGTCGTGTAGGTCGAGAATGGGGCGCCAGCCCCCCGTCCGTTTCGGAACCAGGAAGTACCTGGACACGAACCCCGGGTTTATGGGAGGGTCCGCCACCTCTCTCATCACCTCCTTCTCGAGGAGGAGAGTGATGTCGGCTCAGCGAGCTGACAGCGAGGCTTCGGACCCCGAGGTGCGACGGCTCTGAAGGGTGGGGCCTGCTCGAACTCCAGAGGCAGGCCCTTTCCTACCACCTCCAACACCCACCTGTCTGTGGTAATAGCAGACCAGGCGGAAAGGAAGTACCGGAGCCGTCCCCCCACGGGGGGAACCTGGGGTAAGGTGACGAGGTTGGGGGCAACACCCCTCAACCCGTCACTGTGCAGGCTTGGAGGAGGGACCGGCCGAGGGACTGCCTGGGCCTTTACCTCCCTGCTTCCTGGAGGAGGAAGCCGCAGGCTTGGGTTTGGGACGCCAAGCGCAAGCCTGCTGGCCCTGGTGTTGCTGGGCCGGGCGTGCCGGGGGCGCAGACGGATGAAAGGGCTTGGGTTGAGGTCTGCGGCCCTTGTCCCTCCGAGCGGATGATACCGAGTCCAAGGTGGCATTGGACTTTTCGATCCTCTGGAGGTGGCCTTCCACTCCAGGGCCGAAGAGGTCGGTCCCCAGGAAGGGGACATCCACCAATTTGTGCTGGGTATCCGCTGTGAAGGTGGATATCCTCAGCCATGCCCGACGGCGCATAGCCACTGCAGCCACTACTGACCTGGCGCATGAATCACTGATGTCCAAAGCAGTCTGAAGTTGCTGCTTGGCCACTGCCCTGCCCTGGTCCCGCACCTGCTTAACTGTGGTCTGCAGGTCAGCCGGGAGATGAGGGACCACTACATCCAGGGAGCCCAACAGGGCGTGAGAAAAATGTGCCATCAGTACGGCCGAGCTGGCCTGACGAAGGCCAAGGGAGGACACAGCGTAGACTTTTCGCCCGGCATAGTCCAGTTTCTTGGACTCCTTGTCGGAAGGTTTGTCCACGTCCCTAGCGTTTCCGGCACGCCGGAAAACGCTGTCGGTAACTAACCCCTCGGCCGAGGGATGTTCCGAGAAACCGGACAGGAAACCGGTAGGGACCGCATACTTCCTGGCTGAAGGCGCAGGGCAGGAAGCAGGACGCTGCCAGAGCTCCAAGGTCGGGCCCACAATGGCCTCAGCCACAGGGAAGGCCTCCGTAGGGGAATCATTTTCACTGAGTCTATTCTGCCAGCCAAGGTCAATGGGAGCAGCGACCACCTAGCCATGTCCCTCTGCATATCATTCCATAACCTGTTATAATTTATAGCAAATAACCTGGATAACTTTGTGGTCACCTGTACTCCAAGATAACTGATCTGATTTTGTTTTGCCCATGTGAATGGGAAGGTTCTCTTGAAGTCTGGAGGGCATATTCCACCCAAGGTCAATGCCTCTGATTTGCTATAATTGATTTGGTATCCCGATACTGCTCCAAATGAGTCGAGGACCCGGAGCAGGTGCGGCAGGGAAACTTCTGGGTCTCTCAAAAAGAATATGGAGTCGTCAGCATATAGTGCTATTTTATGTTCTATGGTCCCCGTTAGAACCCCCTCTATATTCTTATTCTGGAGGATCGCTACTGCCAAAGGTTGAAGAAAAATAGCAAACAACACTGGGGAGAGTGGGCAGCCCTGCCTGGTGCCTTTATGAACAGGGAATCTACCGGTGTTTATTCCATTGACTCTAACTTGTGCCTGAGGGTCTCTATATAGACTTTTGATTACTTGTAAGAATTTAGGGCCTAATTGCATTTTTTCTATTGTTTTGTAGAGGAATTCCCAATTCACTCTATCAAACGCCTCTTCCGCGTCCATCGATATTATACATAGATACACAGACAGTGTCGGCAGATAAGGGCCTATGGCCCACCCAGTCTGCCCATTTGAGCTTGTAAGTTCAGTTTGTTTTCCTAGAAGTCTGTTGCCCCTTACCCCTGACCTCCAGAATTCCTTTATGTCTATCCCATGCATTCTTAAATCCCGTGATTGTTTCAGCCCCCACCACTTCCTCTGGCAGGGTGTTCCACTTGTCCACCACCCGTTCTGTGAAGAAATTCTTTCTCATGTTTCCTCTCAATATTGCCAATTGAAATTTGTTTTGGTTTGCTTGAGCCAAAATAATGTTTAATAAACGCCTAATATTATCTGTTAGGAATCTTCCTGTTACAAAACCTGATTGGTTCAGGTGGACCAATTTGGGGGCAACCTTCTGCAGGCTATCTGCCAGAATTCCCGTGAATAATTTAAGGTCTACATTTAACAGAGATATCGAGCGGTATGAGCTGCACTGCTCCGGGTCCTTGCCCTCCTTGTGGATCACTGAGATCTGCGCGTATCTCCATGAGTCAGGTACTTCTCCTCCCTCCTGAATATCACGGAAACAGGCCAACAGGGGGGTCACCAGTTTCTCCTTTAAGGCTTTAGAAAACTCAGAAGGGAGGCCATCTAAACCTGGGGATTTTCCATTTTTTAAATCTGCAATCTTCTGCAGTAGCTCCTGTCTGGTAATTAACGCCTCTAAGCCCTCCCTCTCATCTGTCCCCAAGCTCTTCAAAGGCAGGGGATCCAAAAAATGATCCACTGCTATTTGAAGACCACCCACCTCTGAACTATACAGATCCCTGTAGTATTCAGCAAAAGCCTCCGCTATCTTTATTGGGTCTTCTGTCTTCACATTTCCATGTCCTTGTCTCCTAATACTTCCTATTGTTCTATTTACTATCTGTTTCCTCATTGCTGCTGCTAGCACCTTGCCCGCCCTGTTGCCTTCTACATAGTACTTTTGATTAATTCTACGTAGTATCCCCTTCCCCTGTCTTGCCAAAAGATTTTGAAGCTCCATTTTCTTTTGTAACCAATGATCTTTATCCCTAGGGTCTACAGTAATTTTGTGCCTGAACTCCGCTTCCTGCAATTCCTGCTCCAGGTTTTTCTGGCTTAACTCTCTTTTCTTCTTCTCCCTAGCGCTACAGGATATGATCTGCGCTCTGAGATATGCCTTAAGAGAGTCTCAGACTATCGACGGGGAGGAGGCTCCACATGCATTAGTCTCTAGAAACATCCCCACCTGCCCAGACATGTTCTCTTTGAAATCCTCAGAATTTAAGAGCCCAATGTTCAGTCTCCAGTTCGAATTTCTAACTGTCGGGGCCAATTTTAAAATCATTTGTAGGGGGGCATGGTCCAAACATGTCATAGGTAAAATGTTAGAGGTCTGTACGCATGACAGGTGTTCGCCAGATAATAAGAATATGTCTATGCGGGAGTAGCTTTGATGTCATGGAGAGAAAAAGGTAAAATCTCTTTCTCCCGGGTGTCTGTGCCTCCAAACATCCCTCAGTCCCAACTCATCCATAAGACGCCTAAGACCCTCACCTCCGTTTCTTATCTGTGTACCCTGGCCTCTTTGATCCCACTTGGTGGAGACTACATTATTAAAATCCCCCTCCCCCAGTGTGCAAGACCTTTGGATCATTTAAGGTCTTCAGTAGTTCTTTCCTGAGGAACCTTCCATTTTCCCGGGGTTCGTTTGGGGCGTATATGTTTAATAATACACAGCGCACCCCATATATTGTCTGTAGCTTGACATAGCGGCCCCCAGAGTCAGTTTCCACCCCCAAGATTCTAACTGGGGAGTTTCTTCTAAGCAGTATTGCCGCACCTCTCCTGTGCAGGTTCTATGGCCACGAGGCACTGTAGACCTCTCCTACCCACATTCTATGGAGCTTAGAGTGCTCCAACTCATTAAGGTGTGATTCCTGTATGAAGGCCACGTCAGTCCGGTGTTTCCCCAGTTCCTACTCCTTTTAACTGGGCTGTTACGGCCCTTAACATTATACGAAATAAGTGTTATAGCCATCCTATGCTATTGGTAAAATGGACTATTTGGAACTTGATCTCCCCCACCCAAATCACTCCACCCCTCCAACCGGCCCCCTCTTCTCCCCTCTCATCTTCAATCTGTCTGGGCATTGTATATCTATAACTATAAACCTTTTAACAGTAACGGAACTCAAAGGGGAATGTTACCCAACCATCCCCCTAATTTGTAACAACTTTAATAATTGACTTCCAAATGTGTTCACAGAACCTACCCTTCTTGATGCCACTTAGGTAAGGTGGTGCAGTAACAACGACTACATCCAGCCCACGCCCAACTGGGCTAAGGGAATACAAAATCCCATCAGCACTTGGTTAAACCAATCTTCCTCTTCCATTCGCCCCCATATTTATCTAAACCTTCTGTATACTTTTAGTATAGTAACCTTCTCACCGGTTGTCCTGTTGGACATAGACTCCTTTTAGTGATCCCAGTAGAAAAACTGGGGAACTACTATAAGACAGAAGGAAGAAAATACAGGAGTCGACCTTAATACATCTGTAAGCTCTCACCCATATAGCCCAACTTAATTCCAGGCTCCCTGCCCTTAGGTTTCTGAATCAGGAAGTCGAGAGAGAGAGAGAGAGAGAACAGGTCCCCCCATCCCACTTCATCTGCGCAGGCATGAGATTCTACCTCCATGCAACCACACGCCATTTACAAAAGTCCATGGCTGACTTACAACCCCTACATGACTGTCCCACAAGTTCACAGTTTTTCTTCAAACCACCCCTGCAGGTAAGCTCCGCTGTGCATCTCTCCTTTTCGGCCCTTTATTGCATTTATTGTTTCTATTCGATCATTGGGGAAGGGAGGTAGCCTGCGCAGGGGTCGGAACTATGGCATCCTCAAGTTGCTCGAGAGGTAGATTGTCTATGATGTTCCTTCCAGCCAGCCATGCGGTTTTTCCTCTCAGGTCTACCACTGTATACCAATGCCTCCCCTCCAGCTCTCGAATGGTCTCCGGATCCAGTAAAGAGGTAACCGAGATGTCCCACTGCTTCAAAAACTCTGTGGCATCCGAGATCTTAGAGAAGGAGCGTACCCCTGAATCGGTAGTTATTCTTAAAGTTGCAGAGTAGTCTAAGAGCGCTTCAACTCCTTTAGCCCAACGCAATTTCAATATTGGGAAGAGACGCCTTCTTCTATCCATCGTCGCAGGAGCATAGTCGTGCTCAAAGAATAGCCTTACATCTCCAAACACCACCTCTTTTTTCTCCCAGGCCCGCTTTAAAACTTCAGATTTAGTGTGATAGTCCAAAAATGCAACAATCAACGATCTCGGTCTGGCTTTTGGATCTACAGGTTTGGCTATTAATGATCTGTGTGCCCTTATAATATTCAAGGGAAAGTCCTTTTCCAGGCCCAAAACTTCGCGGAGAAAGCTTTCAGTAAAGAGGTCATCTCACCAGACTCAGTCCCCTCTGGTACTCCATGAATTCAGATATTTACCCTCCGGGACCTATTCTTCAAATCCTCTAACTTTTGCTGCAGCCATATTTCCCGATCATGAAGTTGGAGGATAGCCCCATTATGTAGAGCCACCGATTTAGATAGCTCTGTTGCATTCTGTTCTAAGTCGTTAATTTGCTTTTTTTTGTTCCTTCTGTTCCGATTTTACTTCCGATAGATCGTTTTGAATGCAGGTTAGGGTATCTCCCAATCGATGTAATTCTCTATACAACTTCTTTGAGGTTATTGTAAATGCAGCCTCTTCCTCGGAGCCGTCATTCGAAGCAGGGTCGGAGCTTGAGGCACTCGAGCGCCGTGGTGATCTGCAGCCTTCATCCCACTTGGCAGAATCTTTGTTGCCCTGACCTGTTTTCTCATTTTTAGCTGTAAATTCTTTCAATTGCTTTCGAGTCTTTGCCATCATATCATCAATTTTACGTTGCTTTTCTCTAGAAGCCAGCGTGAGGCACGGATGGGGTTAGCTTTGGGAGCAGTCCCGGGGAGCCACAACAGAATCAGTCTGCCATAGATGCGGACGTCACCGGAAGTCCACACTGTTTTTCTTTGATGAAAAAGCTCAACCTGGACAATCTCATTTTAAGCATTAAACAGGATTTAGACTTGTGGTCTCTCTTATATTTGTCCCTTCAGGCAAGAGTTAGTGTCATCAAAATGAATGTGCTGCCCAGAGTGTTCTACCTGTTAAACACGTTAAACATCCATCTTCCCTTAACCTGGTTTTACAGGATTCATAGTATTATCTCCCAGTTCCTGTGGCAGAACAAACCTCCACGGCAGTCATACAACCGAATCAGGGCTCCAAGAAGTCTAGGTGGTCTTAAATTTCCCAATTTTTACTTTTACTATTTGGCTAGTCACATGGCCAAATATATGGATTGGGCTGTTACCCCCCCAGAGAGCAAGAGATTCATTGTATATTCCAATCTGGCTGCAAGCTGAACAACACCTACTAGCTGTCTCAGGGATTTCCCCTGCCAGTCTTCTGCACATGACACCTCAAAAGCTGCTGGCTTCCTTTTGCAGCTCGGTTATACACACCTCAATAAAAGTCCACAACCAATTATGCAAATCCCTAAAATATGATAACCAACACGACCTCTCACAACTGCTGTTTGGTAACCCTAATTTTCATTTAGGAAGCCAAATGGTCTCTCCTCCGGGCTGGAGCAACATCTTACAGACCTTGGTAAATGATCTTCTTGTGGATAACAAAATAGGAGCCACACCTGAATTACTGGCACATTTAAAATTGTCCAGGAAATACTCCTTCTTCATGTTTCAGATCAGACATATGTTAATTAACTGGTACGGATTTGTGGACTGTGTACCAGTTTGCTCCCTTCCAGGATTTCCTTGACCTTGTTGAGCAACCTCACGCTGTCTCCCGATTGGTCTCGGTCCTTTTTGGAAAACTGAATCCCACTATCTCTGGTTACTCTCACTACTGGTCAAGTACTTTTCCTAATGATAATTACTCCTGGGATAATATCTGGCAAGGAGTCGACTTACATATGGCTAATGTAAGATTGAGGTTGTTGTAATTTCATATCTTGCATAACATATAGTATACTCCTATGAACATGTATGGTATGGGTAGACTCCAAGACCGGGCCTGTTCCAGATATGGCCAAGAACCAGGCTCCCTACTTCATGTACTGTGGGAATGCCCCAAGGTCGCCCCTCTCTGGCATCTCATACAGGATAAAGCTGACTCCCTGTTAGGCCTACAGGGATTTTATTCACACCACAAATATGCATAAATACAGGTTACTCACCTGTAACAGGAGTTCTAGGAATGGTATATGTTGTTCATCCACACTGTCTGGCAGGGTCCTTGCCGCTTTAAATCTTGCCGGAAGGTCTTCAAGCTGGCTCCTCCCACCCACCCGGGTGGTAAAACTCTCGGCTCCGCCCCATGACGCCAGATCTGGCCCGCTGGAAGCTCAGGTTGTGTGTCGAAGCCGGGGAGGTCGGGTGGGTCATGGGGATGAACAACATATACCATTCCTAGAACTCCTGTTACAGGTGAGTAACCTGTATTTCTAGGGACATGGATATGTTGTTCATCCACACTGTCTGGCAGACTCCTAGCAGTTCTCCGGGAGGAGGGAGGCAAGGCGCACACCCCCTACTTAGGGAATAAAGACTGGAGAACCGAGGCCCCAAAACCAGCATCCCGGCGTGACTCAAGGTCGATGTGGTAATGGGTAATGAAGGTGTGTGCTGACTTCCAGGTAGCAGCCCTGCAGATTTCCTGGATAGGGACGCCCTGAAGCACCCACCGATGCAGCAGTATGGCGGGTAGAATGAGCTCTTATCCTCTGGGAGGCTCCATGCCCGCCAACTTGTAGCAGAGATCTATGCAGGAGGTGACCCACCTGCTTATCGTCCGCTTGGCTGACAGGTCTGCCAGGTGTGGCTTCAGTGTAGGTGACAAACAGCTGGCGAACCTCTCCCCGAATTTCAGCCGTGCGCTCCTTATAATAAGCGAGCGCCCTTCTAGGGTCCAAAGTATGGAGCCTGTATTCGGCCTCCGAGGTGTGATTGGGGTAGAACACCGGCAGAGTCAACACCTGGTTAAGGTGAAACTCCGACACCACCTTCGGAAGGAATTTCGGGTGGGGGCGCAGGACAACCTTGTTCCTGTGGAAGACCAGGTAAGGAGACTCGATGCAGAGCACCTGGAGTTCTCCCATCCTTCTGGCTGACATGATAGCCACCAAGAAGGCGGTCTTCCACGACAGGTGAGAGAGTTCACACCTGTGCATTGGTTCGAATGGCTTGCCCATGAGCTTTGCCAGTACCAGCAGTAAATCCCACGGAGGTGGAGGTTCTCGCACCGGAGGGGAAATGTGATCAAGGCCTTTGAAAAAGCGCCAGACCACCTTCTCCTGCGCCACCGACTGCTCCCCGGCCCGCGCCCGGTAAGCAGAGATGGCTGCCAGGTGCACCCTTAGGGTCGTCGACCTGAGCCCTTGACTAGAAAGGGACCATAAATAGTCCAAGATGCTTGCCAAAGGACAAGAGGAAGGGTCCAAGCCCTTGCCCTGACACCAAATGGAAACTCTCTTCCATTTGAAGGCATAGCATTTTCCTGGTTGACTCCTTACGGGACGCCTCAACAACATTGAGGACCTCGTCGGAAAGACCCAAGGCCTGGAACTCTAGCCGCTCAGGAACCAGGCCGTCAGGTGCAGGGATTGAAGGTCCAGATGGAACACCTTCCCCTGATTGACTGAGAGCAGGTTCGGGCGAGCTGGAAGCTGCCTCGGGAGCCTGGAGCTGAGGCTGAGGAGATCTGGGTACCAGAACTGGCGGGGCCAGTCTGGGGCTATCAGGATCACCTGCGCCTTGTCCCTCCTTGCTTGGAGAAGCACCTTGTGAATCAAGGGAAATTGGGGAAAGGCGTAGAAGAGGCCCGGGGTCCACAGCCTCGAGAAGGCATCCCCCTGCAGCGAGCCCTGCTGAGGGGGGCGGGCATGAAACAGCCTCAGCTTCGCGTTCTCCCTGGAGGCAAACAGGTCCACCTGAGGTGTGCCCCAGTGGGAGAACAGATCTTGTACTACCTCCGGCAGGAGAGACCACTCGTGAGATGCAGCCCCTATCCGGCTCAGGGCATCGGCCAGGGTGTTGGAGGCTCCTGCCACATGAATGGCTAGGAGATCCGCCTCCAGGCTGCGCACGAGTGACCAAATGCGGAGAGCTTCCTTGCATAGAAGCATGGAGCGCGTCCCGCCCTGGCGGTTTAGGTAGTACATGGTCGTGGTATTGTCCGTCTGGACTCGGACCACTTGACCCCGGAGAAACGGAGCAAAGGCGGTGAGAGCTAGGCGGACCGCTCGGGCTCCAGCAGGTTGATGTGGCATCGGGACTCCCGCGGGGACCAGAGGCCGTGCGCCCGGTGTTCCCCCAGATGGGCACCCCAACCCATCAGAGAGGCATCGGTCGATAGAGAGACCGTCGGCTCGGGGCGGACAAACGGGATGCCCTCCTGCAGATGAGCTGGAATGGTCCACCACCGGAGAGCGTTCCACATCTCCTGGGTCACCATCACTAGCTGGTCCAATGGATCGCAGCGTTGTGACCACTGGCTGGCCAGTACCACTGAAGGGGGCGCATGTGCCAGCGTGCCCAACGGACCACGCTGGTACAGGCCGCCATGAGACCCAGGAGGCGCAGGAAGTCCTGGGTAGGGCGCGATTGCCCAACCAGAAATGATTGGGCAAAGGAGGTAAGAACCTCGGCCCTGTCCGCCGGGAACCGTGCTCTGGCTCGAAGAGAGTCGAGCTCTGCCCCGATAAACAGAATCATCTGCTTCAGCTCGAGTTCCGACTTGGCCTCGTTGATGAGAAGGCCGATTTGAGAACAAACCTGGAGGGCCAGATCTCTGGACCACTCCACCTCCTGTCTGGAGGGGGCTGCTATCAGCCAATCGTCCAGGTAAGGGTACACCCGGACCCCTCGGCGCCGCAGAAAGCTGTCACCACTGCAATGCATTTGGTGAAGACCCTGGGAGCTGGAGACAGGCGAAGGGCATGGCTCGGAACTCGAAGAGGGATCCCTCCGCTCGAAAGCGAAGGAATCTCCGATGTGACGGACGGATAGGGACGTGAAAGAACGCGTCCTGCAGGTCCAGAGAGCAGAACCACACGCCGTGTTCCAGGGATGGTATTATCTGAGCCAGAGTGACCATCCTGAAGGTTCGAGACCTTAGGAACTTGTTCAGGTCGTGTAGGTCGAGAATGGGGCGCCAGCCCCCCGTCCGTTTCGGAACCAGGAAGTACCTGGACACAAACCCCGGGTCTGAGGGAGGGTCCGCCACCTCCCTGATCACCTCCTTTTGGAGGAGGAGAGCGATGTCGGCCCGACGAGCCGACAGTGAGGCTGCGGACCCCGAGGCCCCCCGAAGTGCGACGGCTCTGAAGGGTGGGGCCTGCTCGAATTCTAGAGGCAGGCCTTTTCCCACCACCTCCAGCATCCACCTGTCCGTGGTAATAACGGACCAGGCGGAAAGGAAGTGCCATGGGGGGAACCTGGGGTGAGATGACGGGGTTGGGGGCGACACCCCTCAGCCCGTCACTGGGCAGGCTTCAAGGAGGGACCGGCCGAGGGACCTCCCGGCCTTACCTCCCTGCTTCCTGTTGGAGGAGCCCAGACTTGGTTTGGGATGTGGCCCGAGCCTGCTGGCCCTGGCGTTGCTGCCGGATCGCCATGGGCGCAGAAGGACGAAAGGGCTTAGGCTGTGGTTTCATGGCCTTTGTCCTTCTGAGCGGAAGAGACCGAGTCCAAGGTAGCACTGAACTTCTCAATCCTCTGCAGGTGACCTTCCACCCCAGGGTCGAAGAGGTCAGTCCCAAAAGGGAACATCCGCCAACTTGTGTTGGGTATCCGAAGTAAAGGTGGATATCCTCAGCCAAGCCCGACGACACATAGCCACTGCGGCCGCCACAGACCTGGCACATGAGTCCCCAAAGTCTAAAGCAGTCTGGAGCTGCTGTTTGGCCACTGCCCTGGTCCCGCACCTGCCTGACCGTGGTCTGCAGATCCGCGGGAAGATGAGGGACGACCTCATCCAGGGAGCCCAACAGGGCATGAGAAAAATGTGCCATGAGGACGGCCAAACTGGCCTGGTGAAGGCCGAGGGAGGACGCAGCATAGACTTTTCGCCCGGCATAGTCCAATTTCTTGGACTCCTTGTCAGGAGGTTTGTCCACATCCCTAGTGTTCCCAGCACGCTGGAAAACGCTGTCGGTAACCAACCCCTCGGCCGAGGGGTGTTCCGAAAAACCGGACAGGGAACCGGTAGGGACCGCATACTTCCTGGCCGAGGGCGCAGGACAGGAAGCAGGGCGCTGCCAGAGCTCCAAGGCCAGACCCACTATGGCCTCGGCCACTGGAAAGGCCTCCGTAGGGGAATTCCCTCGGTCCAGAATCTCCATGAGGGGATACCTGGCCCGCTTAGAAACAGGTTCGAGCTTCATCCCGGTGGACTCCGAGATGAGCCGAAGCAATCCCAGGAAGGACGAAGGGCTATCGTCCACCGACTGTCCTCCTGAGGACTCCAAGTCCATTCGCTTGGAGAAAAGGGAGGAATCGTCTTCGGACTCGGAAGAGTCCTCAAAGAGCTGCCTCGGGCCTGAGCCACCCTCCACCTGCCGAGGTCGATCGGGAGTGAGGGTGACAGACAGCCTATGGGGCAGTCCCTGAGCCGACCGAGAATTTTTGGTCGGAGCCCCAACTAACGGCTGTGGAGGCGGAGGTTCCACCGGAATCGGTGGGGCAGCTGGTTTTGGCCGAACAACCGGCCTGGGCACAGGCTCCTCGGATAAAACGAGGGGTTGTTTCGGCCGCTCCGGTGACAGCCACTTAATGGCCGGGGAAGACGACGGCGTCGGCTTATTCCCAGTCAGAAGGAGCTGTTGCCACATGAGTTCCTCATATCTTCGACACAACTTGCCCCGAAGCCTCCCCTCGTCCGAGGAAGAGGATGAGCAGCGGCACCACTTGCCACGGTGCCGAGACCGCCTATGACGGCGGGATCGGCTGGACCACGAAGACGTCCGAGACTGAGAACCTCGGCTTAGCCGGGGATGGTGCGGGGAGGTGTCACGGGGAACCGGCACTCCCCTCGGTTCGGAAGATTCAACCGAAGGCTCCGGAACCGGAGGCACAGACGAGCCAACGGGATCCTCAACTCCCACCTGGGGAACCGGGGAGAGGGGATTCTCGGCTTCTCCAGCCGACAACCCATCCAACGGGTCGAGAAAAATCTCGACCGCGTCGACGGGAATCTCGGTCAACTGGCCTGACGGGGACACCGTGAGACCAGTGGCCGAAGCCGAGAAGTCGACCTAAGTCGACGGCCGACCACTCGGGGAGAGGGATCTTTCCCACTCCCAAGAGCGTCGACGGTGAGACTTACCCTTGCCTCTCTTTTTGGACCGAGAAAACGGTCCAGAAGAAGTTGTACCCTCACCTTTAGTCAGAGGTCAGACAAAGCTCCTTAAAAGAAGCTGAATAAGAGGCACCGAGAGAGAGCGGGACAAATGCCGCAGCCGAGGTAGAAGCGGCCCGCGCCGCCTCCTCTTCGAGGGCGATCATCTGCTCGAGCTGATCCGCCGAGCCCGCCGCCGCGACACCGCCAACCGGGCCTCTTTTGACTTTACCGGAGGAAATCGCTTCTCGGGACGCCCCAGTTGTAAACGGGCAGCACGGTCTTCGAGGATGTAGGCCGAAAAGGAAGAGCACAGGTCGCAGGCCTGCGGGTCGTGCTCAAGGCCCAAGCAGTAGACGCACGTGGAGTGCGGATCCGTCCGAGACATCTTCTGCCCGCAAGGGCATCTCCGGAAACCGGGAGTCGATTTGTCCATCGCAGCCACGAGGGAGAGAAGACCGAAGTCTTTTTAGCAAAAACTTTTTAATTTCGAAAATTCGAAGAATTAGGAACCAGCCTTATACGCAGAGCGTTACGGAGGGAACCTGAGCTTCCAAGTGGTAAGGAAGATCTGGCGTCATGGGGCGGAGCCGAGAGTTTTACCACCCGGGTGGGTGGGAGGAGCCAGCTTGAAGACCTTCCGGCAAGATTTAAAGCGGCAAGGAACCTGCCAGACAGTGTGGATGAACAACATATCCATGTCCCTAGAATAGGGGATTATTCCTCTATTCCGGTGAGGGAAAGGCGATTTCATACTGCTATCATATCTCTATCAGTTAAAAACTGTTTCTCAGACTCTGGAACGACCAGCAAGTGAGCCCTTACGTAGAATGGGTGAATGAACTTTTTCATAATCTCAGGGTTGAAAAGGCGATTGCCAGCCTTCGTGGGAGGCAATCTTTGTACCCGACTAGATGGGGAAAAACTGTACACCCTGTGGTCTCTTAATACTCTCAAGTAAAAAGGCCTCTCAGCAATCCCGGCTCCCTCGAATAGTCTGAATGTGGCCGAGGGATTCAAGTTGCCATCCAGATCAGTGGGTACTCTTATCATATCAGTCCTGTTTAAGGGGGTTCTTGGGACCCCTTCCTGATGGCTGTTTTCTTCTTCTACCATTTAGAAAGCGTAACAGTTAGTAGTATGCTGGTGTTCACTGGAATAGGCCTGGGGCGGTGGGTTGGGGAGAGGGTGGGGGAAGGGAGTAAGGGTTATGGGGAAAGGGGGGCTTGGGGTGGGAGTTTGTTTCTTTGAAATGTCATCTCCTGTATCGAGTGTACTGTAAGACATGCTCTACATGTATGTTTTCCATTGGCAAATGTACTGTATTTTTTATACTTGTTTTTGAATAAAATATATTAAATTTAAAAGAAAAGCAAAAAGAAATTACATTGTTTTCCACAGTAATTCTGCTGCAGCATGCTGCAAAGTGCTGCAAAAGGCTGCAGAATTGGGTTTCATCCTGGCGAGCTTCACTGTAATTGCACTGGCCTGTTTTTCTCTATTGAATATAATTGTACTGGCCAGTTTTCTCAATTGAATGCATCGACATGGGTGTCGTTACTGTAAATATTGTAAATACCATATATTTAGAAAGACAAAATTACCTTAGTAATCTTGTTTCTTCCAAGGTATTCATCAATTTTCATAACTCTTGCAGTCGGCCTTCACAGTAGAACTGCCCGGAGAATGGAACATACCGTATGTAAATGACGGAACCCATCACTAGCTCATGCCACTATTCAAATACTGCCCTTACTAACTGCTGCGTTCTATGACACCTCAGATTTCATGGAGAGCCTGCAAGGAAAGGCCCATCCTAACAACGCTGCACTTAAGGTCCTATAATCCCTGATAATGAAAATAGTAATAATAACAATTATAACAATAATGTTAACTAACCTCCCAAAAGAGGAAAACCCTTCAAAATGTCAGAATAACCTCTCTATTGCCATTGCTGGAGAGGGTGTAAATGCACACTGGCGGATCTAGGTCATATTTTTTGGTTCTGTCTTAAATTAACACCCTTCTGGTGTACCCTTCAGTGTGAACTGCGGGAATGTCTGTATGTGGAGCTGGAATTGTCAGCCGAAGTAGCTCTCCTCTCGGTTTACCCTCCCCATAGGCCTAGAAGGGATCGTACCCTCCTATCTTTTTACCTTTTAGCAGCCCGGAAAGACATTACTCGAAAACGGATGTCCACCACTATTCCTGCAGTGGGTGATTGGCGACAGATAATCTTGGGAATTTATAATATGGAATATTTTACAGCTAAATTAAAAAACAGGCAAGGCGCTTTTGAAGTCAAATGGCATAAGTGAGTGCTGTACTTGTCTTTAAGAGATCCGGAATTTGTGCCTTGAGGGGGGTAGTCTTGTGGGCTGGGGGAAGGGAGTACATATATGGGCACAGGCCTCCCCAGCTAAATTAACCTGTCGCTGGAAGGGGTCGGGCCGCCTGCCTTATACCTTCCTTATTATAACAGAGAACTGTGGAAAGTTGAAACTATGACAATACTCACTTGAGGTGTGTGTAGCAATTATGAATAGCAATTTATTTTGTTCTGGCTTGATACAAGTATTTATTCTTTGGTTTAAATATCCATGCAAGCTTATAATGTAAATTGCATTAGTTCTTACGATGTTTCAGTCAATAAAAATGAGGTTAAAAAAAAATGCCAGAATAACCTGAAGAAGGGAAACAATGCACAACGGGGCTCAAAAAAAAATCGACTAGGCCAGTGTGTGGCCCTCTTTCATACAGTTATTTAGCTTGAGATGCAGAGGCCACTGGTTCTGGAAGGGGAGGCAGGGTGGGAGAGTCAAATACTGAAGAATATCTTGGAAGAAACAAGATTACTAAGGTGAGTAATTTTTTTCTTCGAAACCCAGGAATTCTTCAATATTCCTAACTCTTGCAGACTACGAAGTAGTATCTTTGGAGGTGGGCACAGAACCTATTTTGGGAATAGACTCTGCAGAACTGCTGTGCCAAACCTGGCATCGCTCCTGGACTGGTTGTCCAGACAGTAATGCTTTGTGAAAGTGTGTACTGTTCTCCATGTAGTTGCTTTAGCAGATTTCCAGTAATGGGACATCTATGGCAGTAGCTGTGCCCCTTGTGGAATGGGCCCTTAGTCCTACTGAGGGCTCTTTTCCATCTTTTGAGTAACAGAAGTGGATGCATTGAGCTATCCAGCAAGAGACAGTTCCTTTGCATGCTGGTTTTCCTTTACCCACATCCCCATAATTCAGGAACAGTTGTTGTCTGTCCTGCCTATGGTCCTTCGTGTGAGTCATGTAATGGCTCAAAGCTTTCTTGACATCAAGGCTATGAAGTCTGCGTTTACCTGAGCTAGAGTGCTCAGTGAAAAAGACCGGTAGAGTAATGGACTGATTCAGGTGGAAATCAGAAACCACTTTGGAAAGGAACTTCTTACTGGTTCTAAGCACTATCTTGTCCCTATGGAATGAAATGTAGTTCTGCTCAATGCACAAGGCCTGACGCTCACTAATCTTTCTGGCTGAAGTGATGGCCACCAAGAACACTGTTTTCCAGGTAACATATTCCAGGTGAGCCAAGACCACTGGCTCAAATGGCAGTCCCATGAACTTGGCAATGCAAACATTAAGGTCTCATGCAGGCACCAGTTCCCTATGGGGTGGGTGCAGATGAGCCAATCCATTTAAAAACTTTTTTAAAAATGGGACTGGAAGCTATGGATACACCCTTGCCAGCTGAGATGTATGTTGAAACAGAAGCCAAATGCACCTTTAGAGTAGTGGGCTGCAAACCCAAAGAATGCAAGTGAATAAGGCAGTCCAGCAAGGCTGGTACCCCTGCCAGTGAGGGTACTACATCATTAGCTGAACACCATATAAAAAATCTCTTCCACTTAGAAGCATAGGTCTTCTTAGTGGAAGGTTTCCCCGTACCCCCTCAGAACATTTAGGACACTTTCAGAGAGATGCAAGCCTGCATACTCTAAATCCTCAAGAGCCAGGCTTTGAGCATGAGGGAATCTGAGGTTCGGACACAGGATCCTCCCCTGGGAGGATGTTAACAGGCTGTGCCTCTAAGGGAGGTGTACTGGTGGGGCCACAGACAGAGAGAGCAGCAGAGTGTACCATGGCTGCCCGGCCCATGCTGGCTGGGATCGGGGTCTGATAAGAACTCTGAGGATCAGGGGAAAAGGAGGGAAGGCATACAGTTGTTTCCCTGACCAATTCAGAGGTATTGTGCCCCTGGCTGGTGGTCTGCAACAGAACTGTGGCAGTTGGTGGTTTTCGTGGGATGCAAAGAGATCTATCTCTGGGGTGCCCCAACTTCTGATCATCTACAGTGCCTGCCTGTTGAGAGTCCATTTGTGATGATCCTCGTTGATTCAACTTAGGGCACCTGCCAGGGTGTTGTCCTTCCCTGGCAGATGAATGGCTACCAGAGAAGCCTGGCGTGAGTAGACTAGGCTCCATACCTTCACTGCCTCTGTGCACAGGGAATTGGACCTTGTTCCTCCTTGTTTGTTAATGTAGTACATTGTGGTGGTGATGTCTGTCCTGACCTGAACTACCGTGCCCTGTATCATGGATGCAAAGGAGTGCAGAGCTAGGAACACTGCTCACAGCTCCAGCAGGTTTATGTACTGGAGTGATTCTGCACTTGACCAGGTACCATGAGTAGTATGGTTCCCCCAGATGGGCCCCCCAACCTAGCAGTGATGCATCTGTTGCGAGAACCACTGATGGAGACTCCTGCTGGAAGGGAACTCCTTCCCTTAGGTTTTCTCTTACCTGCCACCACTGAAGAGCTTGCAGTAATGTCCCTGTTACTGGAACCAACTTAGAGAGTGGCTCTCTCGTTTGCCCCAGTGTGCTCTGAGGTGAAACTGTATGTCTCTCATTTGGAACCTGGAACTTAGGACTGTGCCTGTCACTGCAGCCATATGTCCTAGGAGCTGTAGGAATTGCCTTGCTGGTTTTGGCTGGTTTATTTTGAATGAGCCAGCAATCTGTAGGATGTTGCTTACCCTGTCCTGAGGTAGGTAAGCCCTTTCTCTCAGTGTATCTATTTCTGCTCCTATGAAGTGCAGCACCTGCAGTGGTAGTAGGACGGATTTTTTGAGGTTTATCAGAAACCCTAGAGACTCTAGAAGGTCCAGTGTTGTCTCTAGGTGGTCTTTTACATGTTTTTTTTGCCAGTAAGATTTTATTGTTTTAAAGAGGGTAATACAATACATATAAAACATATATACATTGGTTAATCAATTATATACGCAGATTTCAATGGTACACTTTGGTGAGTTTTCCACTACCAGCCAGTCATCCAGACAGGGAAACACTGACTCCTAACCTTCTTAGGTGGGCCACCACCACTGGCAAGCACTTTGTGAACACTCATGGAGCTGAAATGAGGCCGAATGGTAGTGCTGAGAACTGGTAATGACCTGATAGGAGCAGCAGCGGCTCTAGCCACAAATGGTTACCAGGGCACAGCCGGGGCACAACAGATGGTAGCCAGGGCACTTAAATATTGTTACTATGGGGAATCTCGCACCATATGGGGCACCAACTGGGGCACAGCATTTTTTTTTACTAGGGCAACGCAGTTCTCTGGCCCTGTGTAGAGCTGCCACTGGATAGGAGTTTGAACCTGAGGTATTTTCTGTGAGACTCCCTTATGGGTATGCGGAAATAAGCATCTTTTAAATCCAGGGATGCCAACCAGTCTCCTTTCTGGAGGGTTGACAAAACCTTAGCTAGGGTTACCATTTTGAATTTTGGTTTTGCTAAGTGTCTGTTTAATAACCTTAGGTTTAGAATAGGCCGCCACTCCCCGTTTTTCTTTGCGGTGAGGAAGTATCTTTAGTAAAAACCTTTTCCCCTCTGCTGTGGATGAACTGGTTCCACTGCCCTTGACAACAGTAGATCTGCTAATTCCTCTTCTAGCAGCTTCCTTTCTGAGATTGAAGCTGTTCTGAATACTCATGTTCTTAGTGATGGGAAAGATTTGAAACTGGGGGACAAAACCTGACTCACTACCTCCAGGACCCACTTGTCTGTAGTAATGTTTTTCCAAGCCTGGAAATATTGAGCCAGTCTGCCCCCATTGGAATATGGGAGGCAGCCTTGGCAACCAAGTCAGGGGTTCTGCTTAGACTGGAGTTAGGTCTGACTAGTCTACGACCCACGTCTTGATCCCCTTCTGCCTCTACCCTTGAAGTACCCCGTTTGCTGGGGGTACTGTTGGTATGGCTGAACAGCCTGAGCTTAAAAGAGAGGTCTGCTATAGCCAGACCTACTCTTGCCCCACCTTCCATAGGGCCTGCTGGAAGGTGAGGGTTTTCTCCTTGGCTGAACTGCTCTTGAAGGTGGCTTTATATTCATCCACCTTCTTCGTGTAGACTTCTGTCTTGTCCCCAAACAGAGAGTTATTCTCACAGGGTAAATCCATGGCCATTGTCTGGGCATTTTGTGCGAGACTGGTGGCTCTAAGCCATGCAAATCTCCCGATGGCCACTGTGAGGGCCATCCACCTGGCAGCAGTATCACTGGCATCAGCTGTCATCAGAAATTGGTATTTAGAAGCCTCCATGCCAAACCTAGCAGTTTCAGCCAGGTCGACCAGAGGGAGCCTTATTAGCCATGGCCAACATTGACTGCCACAGAGATTTCTGATACTGGGTAGCAGAGTCCAGATAATTAGCTTGCCTAATGGACAGCGAAGCTGACAGGTAGCCCTTCTTAGCCATGCCGTCAATCTTCCTTGAGTCCTTGTCTGGAGGGTGAGATGCCAAATGTACCCTCCCCCTGTCACAGGCTGCAGTCTGCACACCACCCTGATGGTCAGGATGGCAGAATAAAAATTCAGCCCCTTCCCTGTCCAACTGTTATTTCTTGTCAGCCCTTTTGTCAAAGGGGGCACAGAATTTGGGATTTGCAGTATCTTCAAAATATCCTTTTTGAAGAATTTATAGGAAGCAACAGTTTCTTTGTCGGGGTAACCCCATGAGTTTGAGGTATTCCACCTCCTCCTCCTCCTCATCTTCTATCTCTTCATTAGTGGTGATATCCAGTGCATCCACCATTTTCCTCACAAAAATAAAATGTGAGGAAAAATCCTCAAGTAATCCCAGTGGGGATTCAAATTCTTGGTCCAGGGACACCTCAGGCTCAATGGGTTCCCCCATCTTCCTCATAGTATTCTTCACATTCCTCATACTCCCGAATCTCTGGGAGAGAGGACTGAACCAGAGTTACCAGTTGCTGAACCGAGGATTGAACTGGAAGACTGTCTGTGGAATCGGAACAGGTACAATTCCCTGGAGAGCCTTGATAACCTTAAATGCCTGAGCGATGACTTCAGGTGTAGGCACTGGCTGCCGGTCAGGTGGAGGCTCATCTTCAAAGTGGGTTTACTCACCTTTAAGGCCCTGCATGGATTATGCCCTGGCTATCTGTCAGATCTACTAACGTCGGCCAACCCAGTCTGCCCCCTCCGTTCCTCCTCTAGGGGCCTCCTGGCGATTCCTAGGATGAGATTTAAAACTGCCAGCGACTGGGCATTTAGTGTCGCCAGCCCCGTGCTATGGAATTCGCTACCACCAGTCATCAGGAAGGCCCCTTCAGTTGAGGTTTTTAAGGGCCATGTCAAGACCCATTTATTTTCCTTTGGCCTTCCTGGACACAGACATTTGACCTGGTGCAGTTAATACGAGTGAGCTGAGCTATCTACTGATATTACTATGTTCATTGTTTTATTACTGTATTATGATGGATTTATTCGTGGTTTTGTACTCCCTTACGTGTTTTCCTCTTAAATGTGAGGCACACAGAGCCTTCAGAAATGGGAGCCAAAAAAATAAACTTTGTCTTGCATCTCACTTTTTCCATCAAAGTCCACTTGTGCTTTTCAGCAAGGGGTTCTGTGCATTTAGTTGTCTTTAATTTCTTGGCTGGTACCAGTGTTTTAACCGGTTTGTCGGTTTGCTTATATTTTAAAGATTCACCCTTATCAGGGGTTGTTGGCTTCGGTTCAGCAGTTTCACCCAAATTCTTTGAGGGAGTAGGCTGGTCAGAACAGTTGTCTCCCTAATCTGTTGTCTGAGCCAACTTCTTAAGTCTTTCCAGCCCTTTTTCTACAGTTCTTGCAGGGAAAGACTTACAAATTTCACAATCCGTTGTGAAGTGGGATTCACCAAGACAGACAGCACATTCATCATGTTTGTCTGCCTTGACAACCTCTCCACACTAAGGCCCAGTTTTCGTCTTTGTTTTTTCTGACATTTTAGTTAAATGACAAACCAACAGTAACAGGAATACAAGTTGTTTTTTTTTTGGGGGGCAGTTGTAGCTTGCTTTCGGAACCGCGGTTAATTCCTGTGAGGACTAGGTTTGCTGGAAAAGGCACCTAGCTTCACCTGAGCTCTTTTCTTCTAGGTTGCTTGAAAGGACAGAGCAAAGAACCTTACCAGAGCAAGAAAAAGGATTAAGGCTTCTTTTGGCTAGGCAGATTTACTGTGTGTTATTTTCTTTTGTACTCACAGGGATTGTTACTGTTTGTTGCTAACATTTTATTGCTTTATTTTTCTCTGATTCAAAGTGTTGTTGCTGGGTATACCTTCTGCTGCATTATTACAGGGTGTGGCTACAGGTGTGTGCTTACAGACTACTGCTGTAATCTTCTGATTCAAATTGTCTTTTGCAAGGTACATCTTCTGTTACTGCTTCATCACTCTCTGTAGCAAGTGTTTCTTACAGGGTATTATCTTCTGTGACATTATTACAGGTGGTGCTTTACAGGTTTTACAGTTTTAGCTGTCATTAGGATAAGCTTTCAGGGCTACTGCATTTGTTGCTGGCTGATTGTTTCTGCTCTTACCTCGTTTCTTTCCTCCGTGGTTGTTCTTTTTTGGCAGGGGAAGGGCCCAGCCACCTAACCCCATACTACACTACTTTTATAGGGTAGCACAGCTGTGACATTTCCTGTAGTAAAGCAGGAAGGGGCAGATCAGAGGAGTATTCACACAGTGACCTCATTTTACAGGGGAACAAGTAATTTAACTTGTTATAACAAGTTATACAACAACAAACAAAACACAAAATCAAACTTTTGCTTTCATTTTCCTCCTTCTAATTACTCTGACCAGGTTATAAAGCCAGCAACTTATCTGGAATGGATATTATTAACTGCAGGTACTGCGGGACACTTTTCAAACGGGCAGTTTTACAAGATTTAGGACACCGTCCTACATGCTGGGCCACTGGAGATCTAAGAGCTCAGCTCCAGGCAGCATGGACAGAGATTGCATGCCTTAAATTGCATATTTAGGAGGAAATATATTATAAGAACTGCCCACCATTTCCCCAAAATCCAAACGAAGCACCTCGACCGCAGAGGGTAGTTGGTCCGAGAGGTCGGCAGGAGGTTAGGGGAGGCAAATCGGGTGCCCCATCACTCGGTGTTCTCCAACATACTGTATCACCGCCACAAACCATATAAAAACTACAAACAGGTATCTGTCTCTATCTCTGAAATCAAAGGGGTAGAGGACAATGCAGAGCAGGACACTGCAGCACAGGAGCTAGCACAACAAAACTTGACTAAAACAGGAACCAAAACAAAAAAACCAGAAAGGAAATCCAATAAACTTCTGATCATGGGAGACTCCATGATTCGGGGAGTTGATACCTATCTCCAGCCGGGGTAATGGTCAGATGTTTCCCAGGTACATCAGCGTGGAGAGACACTGACCGCACTGCTAAAATTGTACGGGAAGCAGGAGAAAACACGGACGTCCTGGTACACATAGGGACTAACAATCTCGCCAACCGGTCAGTTGTGGAGACCACAGAACACCTGACCAAGGTAACAAACTATCATCCATTTCATCCAGCATCTCCTTCTCTGAGATCCTGCCACTCTGGGAGAGGAGGGCAGATGGACGGAAGGTCAGAGAAGGGGAGATAGGGGAGCTAAACAGGTGGCTCAAGGGCTGGTGCCAGGAAAAAGGACACAAATTCATAGGGAACTGGCAATAGTTTTGGAAATAAAAGTTCTTTAAATTTGATGGACTGCATCTGACTAAGGAGGGAGTCAGTGCACTGGGGCAGAAGTCTGACATCTTCGCAAAATATTTAAACTAGCAAATGGGAAGAGGGGTGCAGCACCTGATATGTCGAATGGGAAGAACACCTCTCCCCTCTCAGCTAGTGGTCAAACAGGAGTTCAGCATGTTTGTACTTCATTTGTATCACCAGGTACAGAAAAAGGTCTGGCTCCCCATACGAGGCACAGGGAAAATGCCAGACCTCGCACAACAACTAACACACCGAAATCTGGCCAATGGAAAATCAAGTACACAAATGCTCACAGTCTGGAAACAAGATCCCAGACTTGCAGGCAATAATGACAGAGGCTAAACTGGACATAGTAACCACTAGCGAGACATGGTTTACCAGTAACCACTCTTGGGAGACTTCGGTACCTGGCTATGTACTGTTCAGAAGAGACCGAAGTGCAAGAGGGGGGGGGGGTGGAGTGGCCCTTTATGTCAATGAAAATATGAAAGCTACAGAAATTCAGAATACACATAAAGAACTGTGGGTCACCCTGAAAACAAAAAACGGGACAGCCATACAAACTGGGGTTGTCTACAGGCCTCCAGACCAGGGGGAGGACATAGACACATTACTGTCAGAATATATACAAAACATGACAGCTAAAGGGGAGGTTCTGGATTACCTACAGGGGAGGGCCTCACACAACTGGCACAACAACCCACAAGAGACAGGGCTATCTTAGATCTAGTAGTGACTAACGGGGAAAGGCTCACAGATCTCCAGGTAGAAGGTCACCTGGGGCCAGTGACCATCACATGGTATGGTTCAATGTGGCCACTAGAACTAAATCATCCCATTCCAAGGCAAAAATATGAGACTTCAGAGTAGCTGACTTTGATAAGAAGGTGAACAGAGATAAGCTAGCCCTGGCAAAAAGAAATACAGGTGAGAGGGTACAGGCAAAGTGGGCAAGCATTAAGGAAGCAATACTTGAAGAAACATCCCATTGTGTTAGAGAAAAAAGGAAGTGCAAAAGAAGGAGGAAACCACTTTGGTTCTCAAAAACTGTAGCAGAAAAGGTCAGAGCCAAAAGGCTGGTCTTCATGAAATATATGGGAACGCAGCGGGATGAAGATAGGGAGGCATACCAAACTTCCCTAAGGGAAGCAGGGAAGGCAATAAGGCAGGCAAAGGCCCAAACCAAGAAAACACTAGCACAAACAGTAAAAGAAGGTGACAAGACTTTCTACAGATACATTAGTGAAAGGAGAAAGTCCAGAAGGGGTATAGCTAAGATCAAAGGGGATAAGGGGGCGTGTGAGGAGGAGGAGAACCATGTAAAAGCATCTATCCTAAATATATACTTCTGCTCAGTATTTACTAAAGAGAAGGCAGGGCAGGGCCCACAGCTCAGCAACATGGACACGGGGGGAGGGAGGTGTGCAATAGTCCCTTCACAAAAGAAAGGGTCCTACAAGAGCTCGATAAACTCAGGGTGGACAAGGCAATGGGACCTGATGGCATATATCCCAAGGTACTAAAGGAGCTAAGGATGGAACTAGCAGAGTCATTATCAGAACTGTTTAGTGAGTCTCTGAGCACAGGAGAGGTCCCAGAAGACTGGAGAAGGGATCATGTGATCCCGCTCCACAAGAGTGGTAGCAGGGAAGAGGCAGGGAACTACAGACCTGTCAGTCTTACCTCAGTAGTGGGCAAGATTATAGAAGCACTCCTTAAGGAAAGGATAGTGCAACACCTGGAAACAACAGGAGCACAGGATCCAAGACAGCATGGGTTTACAACAGAAAGGTCCTATCAAACTAATCTCAGATTTCTTTGACTGGGTAACCAGAGTGGTGGACCAAGAGGGAGCAGTTCATGTTGCCTACATTAACTTCAGCAAATCTTTCAATACTGTTCCACACAGAAGATTGATTATTAAGCTGGGTGGGTTCAGGATGGGTCAGAAGTTGGTCAACTGAGTGGCAAACTGGTTGACGGACTGAAAACAGAGCGTGGCGGTTAATGGGATACAGTCAGAAGAGATGCAAGTCACAAGTGGAGTACCTCAGGGATCAGTCCTAGGGCCAGTCCTCTTCAATATCTTCATCAGTGATATTGCAGATGGACTGGAGGGTAGGGTTTGACTGTTTGCAGATGACACCAAGCTCTGCAACAGAGTAGATGATCCAGATGGGGTGGGTAGAATGAGAAGAGATCTGGATAAACTGGCAAAATGGTCAGAAGAGTGGCAACTGGAGTTTAACGCAAAGAAGTGCAAGATCATGCACATAGGGAAGAGAAACCCTGAAGCCACCTATATGCTGGGAGGGGAGTTGCTGACAGTCACAAGGGAAGAAAGACTTGGGCATCATCATCATCATCACAGATGACCTGAAATCATCCAAGCAGACCACTGAAGCAGTAGGTAAGGCTATGGGGATGTTGGGGTGCATTAGTAGGGGTATCACAAGTCATAAGAGGGAGGTAATAATCCCTCTTTACAAGACGCTGGTTAGGCCCCATCTGGAGTACTGTATGCAGGGACCCATGTTTACTGTGGCAAAGAGGACCTGCATTCTGCGGCAGGACCTCATATTTTCTTCGGCAGAACAACTGCTGATTCTGAGGCAGATAACTTGTGGTTAAACAGCATATCTTCAAAAGGATTAAGTCTTAGTTAACACTGACTGCCTTTGTGCAACCACTCTGCTACACTGAAAGTGGACCATCAAGCCATTTAACAGTATGTAGTCTCCTTAACACAAATATTAAACTGCAATAACCCCAACCTGGCACAGCCATGGGCATCAGTGTACTCTAATGAATTTTCCCTCCCACCCTGAATTTGAAGACTCATTTGTTCTTTTTCTGGATATTGGTGGCCTTTGCTGTTCTCCTATGTTATAATCAGAGGAGTACATACACACTTGGCTAAAACTACACAGAAGGCAAAACCTGCTTAGATTTCTTCAAGTTTGCATCTGCAGTTAGCAGATACTGTATAAAGAGAGATTCCAACTTGAAAGCCGTTTTTTTCTGATTTTGATTAACGTTCTTTTTAGATTATTATTTTTTAAACCAGGAATACTCCAACTGCCTTGCAACAAACATGTTGAGTGCAGTGTGCAAATCTGCGTGCTGGGGGAGTGGGGGGAACTGTCTTCCTATAACAGTGAAGGAGGGTGTAACTTGCAGTGTCTGTAGGATTTGTTGACTCCAGATTTTTCTTTTGGAGGACACACTAAAAAATACAAGCAAGTTATTCTTATTAAGCTGGAGTATCCCTGGTTAGCATGTTCTCTTCTCCTCACAACTTAGGGGTTCTGGTGTTCTTCAGTCAGTGACCCTCATTTCACTAACGTATAGCAGCAATCAAACTCTCCATTACAATTTTTTTCCATACTTGCTTGCCCCAGTTCTAGTATACCCTGGTCCCCAGTTCTGTTGCAGCTGGGCAACTTGACCCTCCTTAAGAACTGAGCTTGATGCCCCCCACTTAGGCTGCAGGTTATAATCTGCCAAGAAATTGCTCTCACACTTGCAAGTACAGATTTGCGGCCCATAAATCAAAACTGTGATCAATGTCCATTAGTGGGGACCAAGACTTCTGCTCAGTCTGCTGCCAGACCTATGTTTCTACAATCAGCTCTTCCTCCGATACCTGTCACCACACCAAGATCGATTCCACCTCCACAGGCACCACTGAATCCTATCACTTCTTGACTGCTGCTCGCCTTCCAGTTCGTCTTTCCAAATTTATCTTCCAAGGATTCAGCATGCACCATGAGCAGCCTCACAATAAAAAATTAACATGGCTGAGCTAGCCCCACCTACATCTACACAGCAGCTAATCATAACTGCTGTGGACCTAATCAAGCTCTGCTACTCTTGTTGCAGTCGCCCTGCCCCACAATACTGACTGGATGGAGTTATGTAACCGGCCAGCACAAGTCAAGATGCCATGCAGCCATTAGCTTTTCAGCTTTGTAGCAGATGGCATCAGTCTGCTGCCCCTTCAAGTAAGCATGTATGCTATGGCATACTTAACATATCAGTAGCTGTGCCCTTGCCTTGTGTGATCGTATAGCATAGGTAGCATTTCTGCAGTTGTGTGGGTGCTTTTCCTGATTTCTGCAGCCACTGCTGCAACCGCAGAATCGCAGAAAACATGGGGCCCTGACTGAATGCAGTACTGGAGGCCACACCTTCACAAGGACATTACCAAACTGAGGCAGTCCGGAGAAGGGCAACGAAAAAATGGTGCAGGGACTGCATCAGAAAACATATGAGGACAGATTAACGGAGCTCAATATGTATACCCTAGAGCAAAGGAGGGAGAGAGGTGATATGATTGACATTCAAACACCTTAAGGGCATTAAACAAGGTGAAAGAGTCTAACATGTTTCAATATAAGAAAAATAGGACAAGAGGACACAACATGAGATTAGAGGGAGGCTGATTAAGGGGTAATGTGAGGAAGTTCTTTTTCACAGAAAAGGTGGTGGATGCATGGAACGGCCTACCTCAGGAAGTGGTGGATATGAATACAGTGCAGGGCTTCAAACAGGCATGGGATAGGCATAAGGGAGCAATACAGATGAGTATGAATAGATAGGCCATTGGCAGAGCAAAGGCAGATGGCACATTCGTAAGGCAGAAAAAGAAATGAGCAGACTGGATGGTCCTTATTTGCCGTCAGCCTCTATGTTTCTATGTTCAACAGCAATCCAAAAAGAACTGAAAAGTGTTGGTTCAGACAGAAAAACAAGACAAGGGATTGGCTAAACTTAATAATAATAGTGAAAGGCTATTGGAACCGAACGAAAACGTCAGTTCCTCAACAGTTACCAGGAACCAAGAGGAACCACTAAATAAAGACTTTTTAAACTAAATAAACTAGCGCTAACTCTAAAATCAGAAAGTAAAGGCAGCAGATGAAATAAACATAAAGGTTACTTATTTTTTTCTTGAAGTAACAACGAAATAACACAAACTCACGGCTGTGAGGAGAGATCTCCACGGCGTCTTTACTTTGCAGGGGAGAATGAAATCTGAGGCATTACAGAATGCAGCAGTTAGTAAGGGCAGCATTTGAATAGTGGCACGAGCCAATGATGGGTTCCATCATTTACATACATTCCATTCTCTGGGCAGTTCTTGGTATGCACTGGACAGACATAAGGCAATTCTGGTGGGGTGTAGGAGGAAGTAGGCTGTTGGTTAACTAGGATCTGCAGCTTATCCATTAGGTAGGGAATGGGCAGACTGGGTGGGCCAATCGATCCTTATCTGCCGTCAAAGTCTATGATTCTATGTTTCTACTCTGAAGGCTGACTGCAAGAGTTAGGAATATTTAAGAATTCCTGGGGTTAGAACTATTATTTTCTTCTTATCTTGTCAAACTATGTACCCTTGTTACCTTTATCTTGTATTTTGTTCCATGTATTATCCTCTCATCATTCTTGTACAAGGGACCTCCTTGCAAATTAACTTACTCAATGGATCTTATCCCTTCATAATAAACTTGAACTGACAGTAGAGCAACCAAACACAATGATACCACATAAATACAGACAACGATCCAGTACAGACAGTGGTTTCTTGTAATCTATAGTTTTCAGCACTGTATCATCTCTTACAGTTGCCATGCATTCATGAGGGCTACCTTGTAAGGGAAAAGCTGCAAGTCGAACAGTCTGTGGGTGGGTCACTAATCCTCCACTCTCCCCACCTCAGGGGACAAAAGCTTGGTCCCTATTCATCATATATATCAATGCACAAAAAAACAGTGCACTCATCACAAGCCAGCTCCGTAAGCACTATGTGCAGTTATCTATTTAGCAATATAGCCTATAGGTGTCACCTCTGAAAAAGCCCCGCCCAGTTGGGAAGTAACACAAGATCTAGTCACCAGTAATACTGGTGTAACTGCTGCTTGTGGCAGGACTGCCTTCCCTATTTGTATTTTCTCAGTTTGATGTGTCTTGTAATTGTTTTTATAATGTACTGTATGCCACATGAGCCAGAATTGTCAGACAATAAACTGCAAGTACTGCTTGTTTTATGTGGCTTTGTTGTGCTATACTGTTAAACAGATATTGCACATAGTGCTTATGGCGCCAGCTTGTGATGAGTACACTGTTATTTGTGCACTGGTTCTGTTTTAACAGGTGCACCAACACATTAGAAGCCCTGAAATAGTGGAGAACTTTTTTGCTTCATATCATACATATCAATCATCTGTTTCATCTACTGTGGCCCTTCACCTCCTGCTGCCGAAGAGCATAAGAGATTCCAATTTATACGTGCTATTCGACAAGCTTATCCAGTCTTCCATGGTTGAGGCCATGGCTGTGAGCCATCGTTTAGTGGTACGTGTTTTGGCTACTGTAATAAATATTCCCAGTAGATATCTAGTGGCTGGATCTTTAAGACCAGGTGGGTATAGTGCAGAGAGGTAAAGGTGTGTGCGACAGGGCTGAATACAGCCCTGTCCCAGTTGTTCTGGAGAAAGAGTTTAAATGCAAGGATCTGTTATATTCTCCCCTTTTCTGTCTCTTCTCTGTCTGGTTGCGCAACCAGATTTTCTCGTGAGACCTAGGACTTGATCACCCCAATGGTCTTGCAATTCTCTGCCTCTCGCCATCTCTTTATCATCACTTGCTGTTTTGTCTTTTCTTCCCCCTTGCATATTTGCTGGTATAAAAGTATATGTGAATCATTATGTGGAAATTTAACTGATACTGGGATCCCTTTGTTTAGAAATGTATATAGTTTTAGTGTTGAACTTTATATAGTTATACTGTTGAAATGACTGCAAAAACCTGTCTGGAACGCAAGGGGTTAACCTGTTTGCAAACTCTCTAAGAAGCTGTAAGCAACCTGTAAGCAAGGGGTCAGTTCTGGGTCACAATGTTCTTTTTGCTTCACTTGTTGAAACTTACAAGAACACTGTGAGAAGCATGCCATTTTCTTAATGAGCAGGGGTTGCAAAACTTTAAAAACAAGAGCTTAAATTTCTTGCAAGAGAGAAACAGAGATTGAGATTGAAAATTGAGAAGAAACCCAAATGGACTTTCTTTGTTTATACTGCCTTTGTAAACAGTTATACTGAACAATTTTTTTTTATTTTACTGCTATTAATAATAAATCACTTGTTGCGAATTTTACAACTGCTCCTGGTTTTCCTATGCTTCCTGACCTATGCCTCGACAACAGTGTGTCCTGAGATGATCTCTCTCATTGCCCCTTCTATTGTGGAGAAGAGTGGCTTAAGTTGTGGGCACACCCAAAATACTTGAAAATGTTCAGCCTTCTCTTCCCCATGCTCTGGCTAACACCGACTAGTACTAGCCATTGTTTGATGTACCTGTTGGATCAGGGTAAGAAATATATCAAACTTTTCCAACTGAATTCCCACTACACCATGGAGGAAGAAATTCTAGGCGTGTTGGAGCAAACTATTCTTCACTGTTCGAGCGTTAAAGGCTGCCAAAGAATCTGGTTCCATTTACTGGAGGTCAAGGTGCGAAATGAGATGAGGCAGTGAGTCTCCTCCGAGGGCAGAGATCAACGGGATTATAAGGGGGTTGCTTGAGTTCAATGTTGGGCCTCTGTGCCCTGACTTGAAGTACTGAAACATGTCAGTTTTTGTTAGTCCAAGGTTGTCTTTAAATGTTAAGTAATGTGTACCTCCTATCTGTGTCACCTTGCATTTGCACTGTTTATCCTTAGTCATTTCAAACTGCTGCTCAGTTATCTCTAGAGCCTTGATTCTGCCTACTGCACTAGTACCAGTCCTTTGACCAAATGTCACTGCTTACTTAACTGCATACTCCCTATCCGGGTCACCTTGTATCTGTGTTCGCATATCCACAGCCTTTACAAACTATTTCTTAGTTCACCGTGTTCAAGTTCACTAGTCATTGATTCTGCCAACAACACTAGGTCTAGCCTTCTGATTTGCTGCCTTTGCCTAACTACATTTGCGTATTGCCCTAGTTAACAAGGACTAAAAGTGCTCATTCGTCATGTTCACCCTCACTGCTAACACATCTGCCTTCTGTTTTGTCCCCCTCAAATATCTGGTACAGGCCTCTCGGGTCACTTGACACGGATGCTCTCCTAAATTACCTTACTTATTCCGAATGGTCCCCAATCTACTCAGCCCTAGACACTGATATAGCTCTCTCACTCTTCACTGCCATTTTTAACAACACCTGGAATACTCATGCCCCTCTTAGAAAGACCAGGGTTAGATGCTCCCACCACTCCTGGATTACATCTCTCCTTATCAACTTGTGCAAGTTCCAAGAAGTCCTCCCAGTCCTTGTCTGACCTCCTATATTACAGGTCACTCAGGAACTCCTGTACAAAGGTTGTCCACACTACAAAGGCTCACTACTTCAAGCCCAGCCTCCAGTCCAACTGAAACTCTCCATCAAAATTCTGGAAGGTAGGGGAGAGGCGCTTTGAGCAGCCTAGATGGAAGCAACTTAAAACTCGAGCTCCTGAAGGAAAGTTGCTATATAAAGCTTTTATTTACTTAATACTCGCAACTTCTACAACTGAAAGTGAACAGATCAGTCTGTAGATCTAGTGGACTGCTACGATGAGGAAATCCAAAGTAAACAACCCTTCCTCTGCAGAATTTTTCACCCTGAGGCAATCAACCAAAAAGGAGCAGCCTGTGCATAGTGGCACAACCTCAGACCATGTTGAACCAGCAACCGGGGAGGCCTCTCTTGCATCTATACATGCTACGTTGAAAAAATTGGCCCACTCAGTCCAAGAACTTGATAAAAAAATTTAATACCACCGCCTCAGGCTTCGGCCTGGAAACGCGTGGACAATTGTGAGACTACTATACAACATTCGGAGAATTCAGTGCTAAAGACCATGGAGGCTACTACTAAATTAATCAAGGAAAACATGCAACTGCACCAACACCTGCAGAATGTGGAGAACCAGGCATGGGAACGCAATCTCTGTGTAGCTGGCCTACCCGAGGTGGCTGAAGGAGAAGATGCATTGCTGTTCGCCAGGACATTTTGCCATCTCTCTTGGGCATTTCAGAGGAGGATCCCCCATTCTCTTTGGAGAAAGCATACAGATTCACACCACAACAGGCCCTGCTGGACTCTACTACCCCTCAGACATTGATGTTGATATTGATATGTACTGGTGTGGAAGATCGCGCTCTTGCTATAGCCTGAAGGCGTCGATTGCTAAAATATGGGGATGCTGTGTTCGTGCTGTTCCCGATCTGTCATGCAGCACTTGACAACGCAGGAGGGCTTCTGATGGTCTGAGGGGTCTTCTCAGAAAGCTTAAGGTGCAACATCAGCTACTTTTGCCTGCAGAGCTGCGAGTGGTAAAGAATGGGCATCAATTTTTATTCAACGATGTGAGAAACGCCGATAAGCTCATCACCCGCACTGAACAGGAATTGGAGGATCGGGCTAAAGGGGAGAATTCGTCAGATGAGGACTGATATGCACGCTGCCTGTGGGCTAAAGCAGTAAGATTACTAAGGCCTTGTATGACTGTTAATGGCTGGTATCTTTGTGCCAGACCACGCTATATATCACAAGCTAATTTTCTTGTCTTTTTGAATGGGAGGCCAGGGATTGAGACTTCCTACGTAAAGTATACTGTTTTTCAGGACTATTTCTAATGTCATCAGTATTTTGAACTCCTGTTACTCGATCTCCATGCGCTCTAAATAATATTTCTTTTTATAGCTTGGCAGGTAACTTTAGGGTTGTTTTCCCCAGGTTGCTAAATGTTCTATCAGCCTCAGGGCAATTACTGTTAAATGCTGTGCCATAAGTCTCCAGAATATGTTTGTGTAAGCTAAAAGTAGTCATGTGTGGGTACATTGTTAGTGGGTTCCTTCTGGGAGCTGGGGAATTGCATTTTTATTATTCATTAATCTATACATAGTAGGGGGAATCGCTATGACCGTGAGGTCACTTTGTTAATAGGGAATCGACTATGGTTTGCTTTTCATGAATGATTCCCCTGCACTCTTCCACGGCTGCATGCGATTGGGCAATTTATTATGGAACTGTATTTCTATCTTTTCTGTACCTCCCCCCATGATGTACCAAATAAGGAGGTGTCCTACCTAGATCCTTTGTAAGAGGAGATGTGTTTTGTACAATTTGCTATCCCCTATGTGTAACTGATGTGAGTTTTGCTTGCAAAATCATTAAAGATATAATACAAAAAAAAAAATTCTGGAAGGTTATCCACTCCTTATTCGATCCTTCAGCCCAGTCTGTACCCCCCCCAAAATCTTCCTGGTGGATGGCTCACTGGTCTCCGACTCCCCTTTGTTGCTGCTGCTCATTTTAACAAATTCTTCACAACCTGTGCACTACCCTGTCATCCATCTCCTGATCACACTGACTCTCCTACATCCCTCTTACCAGAAGTCTTCGCCTTCCCCCATCTCCCCTGAGGAAGTCTTCCTCATCCTTATGCCAAAGTCCTGCCCTGAAGATTTGTACCTTAAACTCCTACAAATCTCTGTGTCAGTTATTAACCTCCCACTCACATCTTCTGAAACTCTCCTTCTCCCTCAGTGCTGTCTCTCAGGGCTGGAAAGTTGCTAAGGTTCTGCCTCTGCAGAAAGGGGGTGACCACTCCTCACCAGGCAACAAGCCAATTTCAGTTCTTCCCTCTCTTGCCAAGCTTCAACAGTCTATTGTGTACACTAGGCTTGCTAACTCCCTTGACTCCTCAACCTTCCTCTTATCCTACCAGTCTGGTTTTAGGAAGAGCCACTCTACCGTCTCATCTCTGCTGTGCGTAACCGACTCTAATCTCACTGGGATGGATCTGGGACAGATCACCATAACCATATTCATCAATCTAGCCAAAGCTTTTGACTCATGTCCCACCCACTCCTCCTGGATAAGCTGAACTCTGCTGTACTTTCAGCATCCCCTGTGGACTGGTTACATTCATACCTTAGGGGCTTGTCAGCAGTCAGTTCAGGCAGGTGGTGTCCTGCCCCCCCCACCCTTCTAAAAGGGGCCCCACTGCGCTTCATCTTGGGTCTGATCCTATTCTCAATTTTTCTAAATGACCTCCCCCCTCTGTCTGTATCTACTCACATATCCAGATGTATTTAGATGACACAGTCATCTACATTCTGGCTCTTCGATCTCAGCTGTGGAGGTCCCACTCTAGCACGGCTTCAACAATATGTTAAACTGGTTTCATACCAACCAGCTCAGTGTCAATACCAATAAGACTGTCCATGACCTTCAGCATCAGCCAGAAATTGGCAAGGCTCACGGCTTCCCCTGTCTTCTCAATCTTGGATGGTACTCACCTAGAGGTTGTTCCCTGCATTCAGGTACCTTGGTGTATGGCTAGACAGCAAGCTTGACTTCTCTGACCACATTGACACCATCCACGCCAAACTTCACCTCAAGCTTGATGCCTTGTACTTCAATAAGGACTGCCTCTCCCCCCAGGTCCGCCAGAGCTGGTAACCAAAATGATCATCCTGGTCTCTGACTATGTGGATGTGGTCTATGGCACCACTCCTTCCTCTTCCCTTGCCAGACTGGACACACTCTATAATGCTTTCTGTCGCTTCGCTACAAACTCTCCACTCTGTACTCACCATTGCTCCCTCTAGTCCTCCCTTTTCACCCTCCCTCTACCTTTAGGTCCCCAGTTTTACTTTGCCGCCTTCATTGCCAAATACTGGTTTGGATCCCTTCCCTCATACCTCTCCTCCCCCCGCCCTTCCCTCTTCTTACTCTACACTCCAGGGATTCCCGCACCTTCTCTATTCCTCATCCTCACTCATGTACTAGGCAAGCTGCTTTCTCCTACTGTCTCCCCTCCCTCTGGAACCTACTCCCCGTTGTCTTTCCCCTTCTCTACATATCTTTAAAAACTTGCAGAGGCATATTCCTGCTCCCTTCAGTAATGGTCACTCCACCTCTTCAATCTTCCACCTTTAGGGGTGCAGTAGTCCACTGTGTTACAGTTTTGCCAACAGATGACACAGTCAGTCTTGTCAGGCTGCACTATAGAAGCACTTGGAAGATATCAGTTTGGTCCTGATGATACAGCTCTACTACACTGCTGTGTGTCACATCCCACTGCCAGGGGAAGTCAGCAACCTCCATCAAGCCCCTCCCTTGCACAATGTGTTTGATGCAAGGGCCTGGTTGTGGCAGAGCTGGGGACTTTGGGGCCAGGATCGCATCTCTAACAAAATCCAGTGCAGGGTCCCTGGCACACTGAGCTGCGACACAAGCTGATGTTTGTAGCAAATTGTGCTGGTCTAACGGGTCCTTTGAAAATCAAGCCCCAGGTCTGTTCTAGGACATCATCATCTCCACAGGGAAAACACCAGGCTACCCCTGGACTGCACCATCTATATGGAGAAAACACCAAGTCCATCCCATTACAACCATTCCACAGAGAAAAAAACTGGATCTGTCATGGAACCGCACCATTTCCACAGAGAAAATACTGGGTCTGTCACAGGACCACGCCATCTCCACAAACAAAACACTGGGTCTGTCACAGGACTGCACCATCTCCACATAGAAAACACTGGGTCTGTCACATGATCGCACCATCTCCACACAGAAAACACTGGGTCTGCCCCAGGACCACAAAGTCTCCACAGAGAAAACATAGGGCATGTCACAGGACAGCACAGACAAGTCAACAGCAGATCTGAAGGGCCGGCCCGGTGCAGCTGAAGGTTGAAGCACTAGATGCCACACCTCTAATCATGCCAGCAACCCAGGTTCGGGCTGCCGGGGGCCGGCTTGGGGTGGGGGGGTAGAGTGAGGATCGGACTGATGCAGCCATCAGGCAGCTCTCCTCCTCGGAGCTGGATGCAAGGGTTTCCCCAGCGCTTGGCTGCCTCCCAGTGGACGCTAGAAGGCAGTGCCATGCCAGAGGGGAACCTGGTAATAGGCCAGGTGGGTGAAAGGGGCAGTCACCGGTGCTGCAGTGCACATGCGCGCCTCCATGTGCATGGGCAACCGCGTTCTGGGGCCTTGGGTTAGGGGGGAGAAAATGGCAGAAGAATCGGAGGCCACGGTTGGAAGAAGCCCTCAGGCCTGCTATGCTGGTCCGCTGAGGCACGAGACAGAGGGTGCCTTGAACGACCGTGGGGACCGGTACAGTCGGCAGCGACATAGGCCTACCGTGGAACAAAAATACCTGACCGTGGGATCTGTATTCCTTACCTAAATGGCTCTGATTCATGAACATCCAATGCAGCTCTCGTATCCTCCCTCTTTCAGTGCTTGAGACAGTGCCTTCTCGTCCACCAAGCCCCCCCGGGCCGTGTTCACCAGGAATGCCCCTTGGCGCATCTGCAGGAAAAATGACAGCAAGTCATTTCTGTAGAACAGTGTGGGAAACAAAAGGAAAGGGATCATTTAAGTAGGATAGTGGGGAGGGGGGGCAGAAAGCGGTAATTTCTTTTTTCTTTTCCATATTGCTTTTTACCCCGTTGACAGGGGCTAGCAGGCATGCCTTTGGCTCTCCCACACTGAAAGAGCTCAATTCAATCCGGCTGGGCGTCATGGACGTCTGCTAGTGCCCTTTTTCCATTTTGTCCCTTCCCCCCTCCATTGCTGGGGCACGTACATCAACATGCGTACGTGGAGATGTACACACGTTGCAGAGTCCCGCTGCACCCTCCAGTTATTGTCATCCCAGATCCACAGTACCACTAGGCCTCTACCTGGTGGCAGTCACTAGGCTGGCACAAGTCACCCACTCAGGGAGAGGAGAGCAGTCCTCCAGATGCTCAATCCTCTCTCTCCCTGGCCAACCCCAGACTACCAGAGTCCGCTTCCAAACATGGCTTGCCAGCATGTTAGGCTGTAAAGTGCCCAGCGCCTCAGTCCTCCACAGCACCAGGCCACCCATGGAAGGGGTCATTTCTGTAGGATGATGTGGGTAACAAAATGAGAGCAGGTCCATTCTCTGTAGATAGTGTGGGTAACAAAAGGACAACGGGTTCGTTTCTGTAGGATAATGAGGTTAACAAAGGGGATGGGTCCATTTCTCCAGAATAATGACAGTATTACAAGGAAAGTGGTCCATTTCTGTAGATTAATGTGGGTAACAAAGAGAGATTGGGTCCATTTTTACAGGACACAGTGTGTAACAATAGGCGAGGGAGATCCATTTATGTTGGATAATGTGGGTACTTTGTGCAGCACCTGCAGGCTCTGTACTGGAGGACTGATGGGACAGCTGGGATGGAAACCTGAAGACCGTGCTTACCTGTTTGATGGTAAAGTCATTGATGAGATGGTGATTGTGTTCATTCAGACTGCAGTGGAGACTCACGCAATCACTGTGCATTAGCAGATCTTGCAATGTGCTCATTCTCTGCAATCCCAGGGATCTCTCAACACCATCCGGAAGGTATGGATCATAGAAAATCACACTGAAGCCAAAGGCTTTCGCTCGCAGTGCAACTGCCTGGCCAACACGCCCTTCAAAAGAAAAATACAGGGAACCAATTGGAGGAGCTGCACACGATCTGCTGACTCAGAGGAGAGAGGAAACAATTACTCACCATAGTAATGTTGCTTCTTCCAAGGGATCCCTCACTATACGTAAACAAACGCAAATCAGCCTGCTGGTTTGAGCTGCCCCGGAGAGTAGACTTTGATGCAAATTAAAATGAAATTCAAATCTCTGCTGCATGGTCATGCTCCACTCTTCCCTCAAACGTCAGATTTATTTCTGTAGCTAGGGGAGCAGTGACCACTAAACTAGCTAAACCTGGAAAAAAAAAAAAAGGAATGGAACAAAAACAAAAAATAAAAACTCGAGTCCCTGTGGGCTCTTAAACGTGGCAGACCAAAATTTTCCAACTGAATATCAATGGTAAGATAATACAACAAGAAAAAAGAACCGATTCTTGGAGAACCTCTTCCAGGTTCTAGTAGGGGAGTTAGGGTGGGAATTAAGCATAGTGAGGGATCCCTTGAAAGAAGCAACATTACTACAGTGAGTAATATTTTCTTCAAACCCCAGAAATCTTTCACTGTGCTTAACCACTGCAGACCACAAAGCAATACTTTGGGAGGCTGGATACAGAACCTATTTAAGGAAAAGGTTCTGCAAGACAGCAGTGCCAAAGCTGGCATCCCTTCTGGACTGCATGTCCAGACAACAGTGTTTTGAGAAGTTGTGAACTGTTTTCCATGTAGCTGTTTTACAAATTTCCTGCAAGAGGATGTCCCTTGCTGCCGCCACAGAGGCAGAAGTGCCACATGTGGAATGTGCCCTGAGGCCTTGTGGTGGTAGCCTGCCAGCTTTGCTGTAACAGAACTAGATACAAGAGACAATCAAGTGAGCAATTGTTCTCCTGGACACCGGACACCTTTGCCAACTTCATCATATGTGGCAAACAGCAGAGAATGACCTCATTTGTGCAGTCCAGGTAGTGAGTGAGTGCTCTCTTAACATCCAGACTGCAGTCTTTTGCTCCCCAGAGCTGGATTTTGCTGTAAAGAACACTGGAAGGGTAACATACTGGTTCAGGTGAAATTTGTACACCACTTTAAGGAGGAATTTTCTGTCTGTCCTTAAGACTATCTTCCCTGTGGAAGATGATATAATGTGGGTCTCTGCAGAGTGTCTGCAGCTCGCACACCTCTTCTGGCAGAAGTCATGGGCTAGGGATGTAAGTCTGTCATGGCAGTCATACACGTCATTGATTCCATGACGTTTGATCTTTATTCAGGATTTCCATGACTTTCACTAGTGTCATCAGAATGTAGCAATGATGACAGTGCCACAACATTTACTACTGTCTACTAATGATTTCATGAACAAACAATGAGCCATTAAAACCTCATCCATGACAAACTTACATCCCTAGTCATGGCCAGTAAGACTGTTTTCCAAGTGACATATTTTAAATCAGCAGTAGCCACGGGCTCAAAAGCAGGCTCCATGAGCTTAGGAATGCACAGGCTCAAATGCCATCCCTGACAGGGGAATGCAAGTGCAGAGGCCCTTTAAAGAACATTCTGAAAAAAAGTGTGAAGCAACAGTTTTCTCTTTAACTGTTGAAACGTGGAATGAGACTGCTGCCAGATGCACCTTAAGGGTCGAGGGTCTAAAACCCAGGGACTGAAAGTGGAGCATCTAGTCCAGGATCGTGGGCAGGTCTGCTTGCAAGGGACTGAACTGCTCAGGAGAACACCACAGGGGAAACCTTTTCCACTTGGAAGCATCGGTTTTTCTTGTTGCTGGTTTCCTGGAAACTTTAAGGACCTCCAAAACCTGCCCAGACAGGTTAAAGCTCAAGAACTCTAGCTCTTTCAGAACTATGTCTTGAGACAAAAAGTCCTGAGGTTAGGGAAGGCTATCCTGCCCTGAGAAAAAAATCAGCAGATTGCATCTCAGAAGAAGGTGGATGGGATGTTTGGTGGAGAGGGGCAGGAGCAGGGAGTCCCAAACTTCATAGCAAAAGTGGGAAGGGAGGGAAATCATATAGGAACCTCCATGTCCAGTCCAGAGTCGTGGCGTCTGATGGGACCGAACCCACTGCAGATGGCCTGCAACAAAACAGGAAAGCTGGTGATTCTCCCAGGATGCAAACAGGTCTAACTCTGGAATTCCCCACCTCTTGAACATTGTGGCCTACACCTGCTTAATCAGGGTCCATTCGTGAAGTCCCTGGCTGATGCAGCTTAGAAAATCTGCCAAAACACTGTCTCTCCCTGGCAGGGGAACTGCTGATAGTTGCATCCTGGCAACAGCTGTACATCTAGGGAATTGGCCAAATTCCAGATCTTCACTGCTTCTGTACATAGCATTGAGGATCTTGTGCCTCCATTTGTTGATGTAGTCCATAGTGGTAGTGTTGTCTGCCCTGACCTGGACTGAATGATCCCTGATGCGGGAGGTGAAAGCCTACAGAGCTAGGTACACTGCTCTGAGCACCAGCAGGTTTATATGCTCCTGGGACTCCTGGAAGGATCACACCTTGCTTACTGTTACTGCCTGCACCCCAGCCCAAGAGGCAGGCATCTGTAGTTAGCACTACTATGGGCGACTGCTGAAGGAAGGGTACACTCTCCCTGAGGTTGCCCTCTTCGTTCCATCAGATTCTTTGCCACAGACACAAGCCTTGAAAGAGGATCTTGCCTTTGGGATCAATGGGCCCTTAGGTAGTACTGGATATCTCTTATTTGGAACCTGGCCCCAGCCACTACCGCCGTGGACGAGGCCATGTGGCCCAATAGCTGGAGGACGTCTTCTGCAGGTCTGGGCTGGCCTAATCTGAAAGACTTCACCAGATCCACCAGATTTTGCACTCTCTCCTGAGGGAGGAAGTCCCTCCCTCAGAGGGCATCCAACTCTGCATCTATGAAGTCCAGTACTTGCACCGCCTTGTCTGGGACTTCTGAGTGTTTATTACGAAGCCCACTCCCACCTGGCTGCCTGGTGTAACTTCCGTGTGACTAGCCAGTCGTTGAGATAAGGTAAGACCACCTCCCCTTGTCTTCTCAGATGTACTGTCACCACAGTAAACACTCTGGGAGCTGAAGAGAGTCCGAAAGGGAGGGCTGAAAACTGGTAGTGAGCATACCCTACCCTGAACCTCAAGTACTTTCTGTTACAGGGCCTGACTGGAATATGGAAATAGACATTTTTCGGGTCCAAAGACCCTAGCTTATCCCCTTGCTGAAGGGTTGGGATTACTGAAGCCAGGGTTACCATCCTGAACTTTTCCTTTTCAAGTGTTTAAGTATCTGAGGTCTAAAATGGGTCGCCACTCCCCATTTTTCTTGTGGGTCAGGAAGTACCTTGAGTAGAGGTTCTTTCCCCACTGTGATGGGGGGACCTTTTCTGCTGCCTCTGCTTGCAGCTACTTTCTTACCTCCAACAGGAGTTTCTCTGTTGGGGTGGGGGGAGGGTGAAAGGTTTTTGTAAACCTGTAGTCTTGGAAACTTTCTGAACTGCAGGGTGAGCCCCTGGCTCCCTACAACCAGAATCCACTTGTCTGTGGTGATGTTTTTCCACACCTGGAAGAAATGGTCATGTCCGCCACTAAGAACATTCTGTTCTTGTCAACCATCTCCTTTCCTTCTTCAGGATGAGGGGCAGTTTTTTCTTGCAGTCACAGTCTCCGGTTCCTATTCAGAGGCTCCTTTATGCTTGCTGGTTTCAGGGCTCCCCCAATAAGATACCCTGGATTCTGAGCCATCTCTAGCAGACTTGTCCTTCTGCCAACTGTGAAGGGCTGATCTCTCTTCTGAACGTTTTGGTGACATGGAGGCAGCCTCAGAAACCATAAGGTCTTCCAATTTCTTTAGCCCCCCCCCCCCCTTTTTTTCTTTTTGAGTTTTGGAGTAAAACTCTATGCCAAGTTCACAATTAGAGAAATTGTGATCTGGATCCAGGCACCTCCAACACAACTCATGGCAGTCTGCCTTAGCCATCAGGCTGAAACAAGTTTTACCATTTCTAAAACCTATAGGTCCTGTTTTCTCTTCAGGTTTGTCAGAAATGCCAATTGAGACAAACCCAAATTTGGTTCAGTTCCCCAAATGAAAAAATTACTTACCATAGTAATCTTGTTTCTTCCAAGGTATTCTTCAATATTCATAACTCTTGCAGCCAGCCTCCAGAGTAGAACTGCCCGGAGAATGGAACATATGTAAATGATGGAACCCATCACTGTCTCATGCCACTATTCAAATGCTGCCCTTACTAACTGCTGCATTCTATAGCTCCTCAGATTTCAAGAAGAGCCTGCAAGGAAAGGCCCTTCCTAACTATCCTAACAACTAGGAACCTAGGGTCCTATAATCCCTAATAATAATAAATAGTAATAATGACCATTATGACTATAACACCCTATTACTAAACCTCCCAACAGGGGAGAAAAACTCTTCAAATGCCAGAATAACCTGAAAAAGAGAAACAATACCTAACAGGGCTCAAAAACTTGTGACCAGGCCAGTTTATGGCTGTAATACCTACAGTTATTCAGCTTGAGATGCAGAGGCCACAGGTTCTGGAAGGGGAGGCAGGGTGGGAGAGTTATGAATATCGAAGAATACCTTGGAAGAAACAAGATTACTATGGTAAGAAATGTTTTCTTCTCACCCCAGGAATTCTTCAATATTCCTAACTCTTGCAGACTACTAAGCAGGACCTTTGGAGGCGGGCACAGAACCTATTTTAAGAACAGGCTCTGCAGAACTGCTGTGCCAAACCTGGCATCACTCCTGGACTGGGCGATCAAACAGTAATGCTTTGTGAAAGTATGTACTGTTCTCCATGTAGCTGCTTTGCAGATTTCTAGTAGTGGGACATCCCTGGCAGCTGCTATGTTAGCAGGCTGTGCCCCTTGTGGAATGAGCCCTTAGTCCTACTGGGAGCTCCTTTCCAGCTTTTGAGTAACAAAATTGGATACAATGAACAATCCAATGAGAGATGGTTCTTTTAGATGGTGGTTTTCCTTTACCCACATCCCCATAGGCCAGGAAAGTACAGTTACGTAAGAACTTACCGTAACAGTAGATCTTCGAGAGAGGCTCTTGCAGTAGGTAATTACATATAGGACTGATGTCGGCAGGCGGCAGGACCCAACGGAAAAATTTCTAGCTAGCAGTCCCTGGCGTGGGACCTATAACATAAGCCAGGTGACCGCCAGAGATGTATAAAGGCGTCCCGACACCTGCCTTCCAGTTCTTTCCCGCCACAGGCCAAAAAGACCAGACGAGAGGAGCGGATACATCCTCAATGGAAAAGGAGCTGAAAAAGCTTAGGGGATGGAGGGCGGAGTGTATTATCTACTGCAAGAGCCTCTCTCGAAGATCTACTGTTACAGTAAGTTCTTACTTAACTGTACTATCTTACTCGAAGGGCTCTTGCAGGTGAATATATAGGACTGAGTCCCAAGCAGTCTGGAACAATGAGAAGCACACAGGAGGAGGAAATCTACTCCAAGTAGAACCTCTAGCTGTGCAAGTCTTAAGAAAGAAGGCCTTGCAGGACAGCCAACCCAAAGCCTGCTCTACGGCAAGAGGAGATATCCAAACTGTAATGTTTTGTAAAGGTATGGACGGAGGTCCAAGTAGCGGCAGCACAGATGTCTGCCGCTGACACATTCTTGAAACAAGCCACTGAGGCAGCGTCTCCCGTGGTGGAGTGGCTTCTTACTTGACCCGGCAGGGTCTTGTTGTACTTGTCATAACAGAAAGTGATGCAATGAGCCAACCATTTGGATAGGCATTGCTTAGACACAGCACTGCCCTCTCTTTTGGGAGCAAAAGAAACAAACAATTGATCAGTCTTCCCGAGATCTTTTGTCCCGTTAGTGTAGTATCTCAGAATCCGGTGAACGTTCATAGTATGAAGTAAATACTCCCCTTGATTAGAGTACTGCGTAAAGAAGGTGGGTAACTCTATGGACTGGTTCAGAGTAGACTTCGCTACAACCTTAGGGAGAAACTTGGGGTTAGTACGCAGAGCCACACGTTCCTTGTGAAAAATCAAGTATGGAATTTTACACATCAGGGCCTGGAGCTCGGAAATTCTGCGAGCGGAAGTAATGGCCACAAGGAATAGAGTCTTCCATGAAAGGAACTTCAAGTCTGCGGAAGCTGCCGGTTCAAAAGGAGGCAGAGTCAGTTTCTCAAGAAAGAAGTTCAAATCTCAAGGGGGAGCAGGAGTATGTATGGGAGGTCTCAGATGGAGGACCCCTCTAAGGAAAGTCTTAGAGACCTCCAGTTGAGCAAATGCCTTGTCTGCAAAGGGGACATGATAGGCCGAGATGGCCACCATGTGGACCTTCAGAGAAGAATGACAAAGACCCAGGTCAAAAAGATGGTGTAGGTACTCCAGCAGAAGCCCCGTTGAACAGAAAAAGGGTGCCACGTCCTTAGAGGTAGCCCAGATAGTGAACCTTTTTCACTTCACGGCGTAAGCAGATCTAGCAGAGAGTTTTATAGCCTCCACCAAAATCTCCGCCACTTGGGGAGAAACCCCAAAGCGGGACTGAGCTAAGTCTGCAGGAGCCATGCATGCAGCTGAAGAGATCTGAGGCCTGGATGGACCAGGGTCCCCTGATCCTGGGTCAGCAAACCTCGTGATAGAGGAAGAGGATGATCCTCTGAGAATTGTTGTAGAAGACAGAACCAAACTTGCCTGGGCCAGAAAGGAGCAATCAGAATCATTTGTGCTCCTTCTGAAGCTAGTTTCTGTAAGACTCGTGGGATAAGCGGAATTGGGGGAAAGGCGCAGACGAATCTGTCCTTCCAGTCTAGAGACAGAGCGTCTCTCCAGAAAACGTCTCGCTCTGGAATGAGCGAGCAGAAGATGGGAAGCTTTGCGTTTAGAGGAGATGCAAACAGGTCGACCTGTGGTGTTCCCCAGAGTCAGAAGATGCCTTCTAGGACCCCTCGGTCCAGTTCCCACTCGTGAGCCAGAGCGGACAAGCGACTTAACTTGTCTGCCAAGGTGCTGTCAACTCCCGGAATATGAATTGCCGTGAGGTGAAGGTCGAGTTGCCCAATTCCAAACCCTCATTGCTTCCCTGCAAAGAGGGTTGGACCAAGTCCTCCCCTGTTTGTTGATGTACCAAACCACGCACTTATTGTCCATCTGGATGGCTAGATGGCCGGGAAGAATGTACGGGTGAAGGGCTTGGAGAGCGTACAACATTGCCTGAAGCTCGAGCACAATGATGTGGAGTGTCTGTTCGAGATTGGACCAAGAGCCCAGAGTCTGATGGGGACCAAGATAGGCTCCTCAACCTTTGCCCGAGGCGCCTGTGGTTAGAGTCTGGGAGGGAGCAGGATGAAAGAAAGGAACTCCCCGAAGCAGGTTCTCTCAAACCATCCACCACTGCAAGTCTCAAAGCATCGGCGAGAAGACTAGAACTGGGTGATCTAAGTCGTCCACTAACTGATCCCATTGGGAGCGGAGTGTCCACTGAGAAACTCTCATGTGAAGCCGAGCGCGAGGGACTGTCGGGATAGCAGCCGCCATGAGCCCGAGAAGGTGAAGGACTGACCTTGCACTGACCCACCTGTGGCCAGACAACAGACTTATCTGAGTCTGGAGGGTGGACGCCCGGTCCAGTGGCAGGAAGGCCCTGCGAATGGTAGTGTCTAGAATCGCCCCTATAAACTGTAGTCTCTGAGATGGGATCAAGTGAGACTTGGAATGGTTGATGGTAATACCCAGGCAGGCAAAAACCTGCTGGGTAAGAGCGAGGCAGCGCAGGAGTTCCTCCCTGGATGAGGCCGCCAGGAGCCAATCGCCGATGTATGGGAAAACCTGCACCCCCCCCCCCCGAGTACGCAGGTAGACCGCCACCACCGCCAGGCATTTGGTAAATACTCGGGGAGCCGAGGATAGGCCAAACGGAAGTGCCTTGAACTGGTAGTGGTCCCCCTGAAACGCAAAATGAAGATATTTGTCGTGAGACAGGTGAATGGAAATGTGCAGGTAAGCATCCTGCATATCCAGAGCACAGAGCCATTGTTCCGAACGAAGGAGGGGCAGAAGGATCTGCAAAGAGAGCATTCTGAACCTTTTGTATTCCACAAAAAGATTCAGGGAACTGAGATCTAGAATGGGTCTTGGATCTCCTGTCTTCTTTGGGACCAGGAAGAAGTGGGAATAGTAACCCGTCCCTTGAAGATGAAGAGGGACGGGTTCTATTCTTTCTTTCAGTAGCAGAGCTGAAATCTCTTCCTGGACCAAGAGAAGATGTTCCTGTGAATATGACGACTTTGGGGGGAGAGGCGGTTTCTGTGGAAACTCTGTTGAGTGTCCTTCTGCGATCAGCTGAAGCACCCAAGAATCTGATGTTATCCTCTCCCAGCCCGGAAGGTGGAGGGGAACCTCCCTCCTACCGGTTCCTCCGGGGAGTCCGGAGGCCGTGGGAGAGGAGAGAGGTCAGGTGGTGTGGGACAGCGCCGCAGCTGAAGCACCCGCTTTTGGGCGGGGGGCTTAGCAGCTGTGGGGCCCGACATTTTGTGTGCTTTCTCTGGGGTTGCTTGGGCTGATTCCGTCCTGCGAAGGGACGGCGCGGCGGCTGGTGGGGCTGGTACATGGAGTCAACGGACTTTAGTGCCATCCCCTTCTCCTGCAAATTGGTAATGATGTTCTTGACATCACCACCAAAAAGCACCGACCCCCGGAAGGGCGCTTTCTGGATAGCGGACTGCACTTCTGGGACCAACCCTGACACACGGAGCCAAGCGTGACGCCGTAAGCCTACGGCGAAAGCTGAGCTCCGTCCAGCAGTGTCCACTGCATCGTAGGTTGCATGAAGCATGTGTCAACTGGCCGAACATACAGAGCAGACAAGATCAGCCAATTCCTGCTTGACCTGAGAGTCCAGCAGGGAGTCTAATTTGGCTTCCACCTGAGTAAGAATGGCCTTCTGGTAATCCCCCATATGATCGACATAGTTCAAGGCCCTAATCCCCAGCATGGAAGAAGCAAAAATCTTCTTACCATACTGGTCCAGTAGGCGGGATTCTTTGTCAGGTGGCGATGAGCTAAGGTGTTTTGGGTTAGCCGACCGGCCGTGAGAGGCGCTAATCACTACCGAGTCATCACGAGGGTGAGAATCTAAGAAGTCAACACCCTTGGGAGCCTGGTATGGCCTGTTCGACTTCCGCGGAAGTGGGGCTAGAGCCGACGGCTGTTTCCAAATGGTGGTAACAAGGTCGGCATGAGGCTCTATCCAGGGTGGCACCAAAGTGGGAGCTGTCACGGACAGATCCAGATGCTCAGCAAGTTTCAACCGCTGAGGGTCTGGTTCCAAAGATTGCCACTGATGAACCTCCTGGATTTTGCGTAGCAACTCCGTGAAGGAAGGCTCTTCCGGAGGAGACTTCAGAGGAGTCCTTGGCCTGGGCTTCGACGGAGAGCGTTGCTCATTGTCCCTTTCAGAGCAACCATCAGAGGAGTCCGAGGGGGAAGAGGGAGAAGAGGAAGAAGAAGAGGAAAAAGACTCCCTTTCCCGACCCGAGGGAGGAACGGACCCCTTGGGAAGCACCCGGGGAAGCGTATCCTGCCCCTCTCTGGATCCAGAGGGAATAGCCCTGGTGTCCGGAGGTGGTGAGGGAGTGTGCAGCCGTGGATGTACGGGAACCTGGATCGGCACTGTCGTCAGTAGGTGACTCTCCACCTCCCTGGTGAGCTGAGCCTTGGCCACAGCCCACCAGGAGGCCAGAGTCTCCTGCAAGTCCACCGGCGGCTGAGGGGGCAGTGGAGGAGGAGGAGGAGGGGGATAAGGGTATGGGTTATATCCATACGGTGAGTATCCGAAACCTGGCGGTGGAAAACCAGGCATCGGGTATTGCAGCGTCGGGTACTGCGGCGCCAGATGCTCTGGTCCCAGATACGACGGCGTCGGATAGGGCGGAGGGTATCCGGGAGCCGGAGGAGCTGCCAGAGCAGAGGGCCCGGCCAGCGGCCTCACGGGTGGGTCCAGGTTGGAGGGCCCGGCGTCGGGGTGACATCCGGGAGCAGGATGTCAGCCAGAATCGGTAGAACCGGCGTCGGAGGCCTCGGCGTCGGAGCCAATGTCCGGGGAACCGACGTCAGATCCGGCGGACCTAAAGGTGGACGGTCTGATGGAGGAGGAACCCCAGCGTCGCCCAGGGATGGGGAAACCTGGGTCGGGCTTGGGGGACTCAGGGTCCCCGGAGGGCAGCAAAGTCTGTGGGAACCGGGGACGATGGATGTGGGGGGGGGCCATCGGTTCTTTCGCCGACCGGACGGACGAACTGATGTGTGGTTTTACAGCGAGATCCCGGCGGATGCCGGAGGAGCCGGGCGTCCACTTATGGGACCCTCACCAGAGGCAGACCGAGGAGGAGGATCGCCTGGTCCAGCTGGAGGGCTGTGCGCCCGGCGGCCGTGGCGACTTACCGCATTCTCTGTGCGGACGCCGGAGGAGCAGACGTCCGCTACCGGAGTCACCCACGCCAGCAGGCCGCTGAGCTACAGCCGAACTGGGGCGGAGGCCTCAATTGCCTGGAGGTGCCCGAAGGCCCGAAGCGCCAGCCAGAAGCCTCGAGGCGCTATCGAGGAGCAGTCCCCGGCGGGACGTTACCTGAACGCGAACCCCGAAGGAGACGCTGTGGAGGAGCCCTTGTCCCGGCCTCTTGTCTTTCTTCTTCCGATGGCCTCCGGAAGGGATGCCTGCCTCAGTTTTTTGAGCTCGTTCTCCATCAAACTCATCTTTTTCTTCAGGATGTGGGCTTCCAGGGATGGTAGCCACGTTGAAGCTGAGGCAGTGCTGGCACTTCGCGACCGGGTGATCGGGGCCTAGACAGAACAGGCACAGAGAATGGCCGTCCTTGTCTGGGGTGTGCCGCAGGGAGTCGCACTTATTTTTGTGCCTCGAGGTGTAGGGGACTTCCATATACACCGATGGATGTACCTGACGATTGTCGAAAAAGGCAAAAATACCGGAAAACTGATGAAGGAGGCTGACGTATGAAGAACTTTTCCGCTGAAGGCGCTGTAACGAACTAACGGCGGAAAGAACTGAAGGCAGGTGTCAGGGACCGCTTTATACCGACGCCTCCTGGACGCCGGTCACCTGATGTGGGGTGGTCCCTGCCAGGGACCGCTAGCTAGAAACTTTTCCGCGGGGTCCTGCCGCCTGCCGACATCAGTCCTATATGTAATTACCTACAGCAAGAGCCCTCTCGAAGTAAGATCAGTTGTTGTCTGTCCTGCCTAGGGTCCTTAGTATGAGTCATGTAGTAGTTCAAAGCTCTCTTGACATCAAAACAATGAAGTCTGCGTTCACGTGAACCAGAATGTTCAGTGAAAAACACAGGTAGAGTAATAAGACTGGTTAAGGTGGAAATCAGACACCTTAGGTTGGAACTTCCTATTTGTTTTGAGAACTACTTTGTCCCTGTGGTAGGAAATGTAGTCCTGTTCAACACACAAAGCCTGAAGTTCAGTGATCCTTCCGGCTGAAATGACGGCCACCAGGAATACTGTTTTCCATGAAACATATTTCCGATGGGCTGATAACACTGGTTCACATGGTGGTCCCATAAGCTTAGCAATGCAGGCACTGGTTCCCTATGAGGTGGGTGCAGGTGGGCCAAACCTTTAAAGAACTTCCTAAAGATAGGATTGGAAGCTAATGATACATCTTTACCAGTTGAGATATATGCTGAAAAAGAAGCCAAATGCACCTTCAGTGTAGTGGGCTGCAGACCCAGGGAGTGCAAATGGGTAAGGTAATCCAGCATGGCTGGCACCCCGGCCTGTGAGAGAACTACATCATTAGAAGAACATCATAAAGAAAATCAATTCCACTTAGAGGCATAGGTCTTCTTAGTGGAGGGCTTCCTGTATCCTCTCAATACATTTAAAACACTTTCAGAGAGATGCAGGCCTGCATACTCTAAGTTCTCAAGAGCCAAGCCTCGAGTCTGAGGGATTTGAGGTCCGGATACAGGATTCTCACCTGTGAGGAGATCAATAATCAGTGTCAGTGGCTCAGTAGGTAGCACACTCGCCTCTGAGGCCGGGAGATCAGAGGGCTGTGGGTTCAGTTCCCACATCTGGCACTTGGGTTAATATCCCAGTACTGACACTGTAGTGCAGCATGAGAGGGGTGCTGCACTTCTGAGGTGCCGTCTTTCAGATGAGACGTTAAACCGAGGTCCCATCTGCCTGGACTGGTGGTAGTTCAAGTGGATGTTAAAGATCCCATGGCACTTATCGAAAAGAGTAGGGGAAATTCCCCGGTGTCCTGGCCAAATTTCCCTCATTCACTAAAAAAAAAAAAAAATACCACCAACAGCTTAACCTGGTTCAAGGTCAGTTGGCATTCATCTGTATCCCCCTCCCCCGGGTCGTGCCTGAAAATAGGCAGGTTTTGTCTAGTGCACTTACCCGGTCAACAAAAAATAATTAATAAATAAATAGGTTGTACCTCCTTGGGAGGTAAATTGAGAGGGGCCACAGTCATGGAGAGCAGTAAGGAGTATCATGGCTGCCTGGCCCAGTCTGGAACGATCAAGATCATTGATGCTGATTGGGACCTGAGCATGATCAGTACTCTGAGCAATACAGGAAAAGAAGGAAATACATAAAGCTTCATTCCCAGGCAGTCCAGTGACAGGGCATCCAGTAGAACAGTGCCCACCACTGGTGGTCTGCAACAGAATTCTGGCAACCGGCAGTTGTCGTGGGATACAAAGAGATCGATCTCTGGAGGGCCCATCTCCTAAATACTACCTCCAGTACTTGCCTGTTGAAGGACCATTCGTGATGGTCCTAGTTGATTCGACTCAGTGCATCTGCCAGGGCGTTGTCCTTGCCTGGCAGATGGATGGCTATTAGGGAGCCCTGAAGTGAGTAGACCAGAGACCAAACCTTCATTGCCTCAGTGCATAAGGGGCTGGATGTTGTTCCTCCCTGTTTATTTAGTACATGGTGGTGGTATTGTCTGTTCTGACATGTACCACCTTGCCCTGTATAATGGATGCAAAAACCTGCAGGGCCAGAAATATGCTCCGAGTTCCAGCAGATTTATGTGCTGGATTGACTCTGCACTTGACCAAGTGCCGTGAATTGCACGAGACCCCAGGTGTGCCCCCCAACCTAGGAGGGAAGCATCTATGGTGAGGGTTACTGAAGGTAGCTCTTGCTGGAAAGGAACCCTCTCTGACGTTATCCTTTACCTGCCACCACTGGAGTGCCTGTAGCACAGTTTTAGTTACTGGCACCAACTTTCAAGAGAGTCCCTTCTTTGGCACCAGGGTGCCCTGAGGTGGTACTGAATGTCTCTAATTTGGAACCCTGCTCCAAAAACAACTCCTGTTACTGTTGCCATGTGGCCTAGGAACCGACTTGCCGGACTTGACTTGTTTAGTTTGAAATACCCTGCAATTTCTAGGATGCTGCTTGCCCTGTCCCAGGGTAAGAATGCCCTTCCCTTCAGCGTGTCCAACTCTGCTCCAATGAAGTGCAATACTTGCACAGGTTGTAGGACTGATTTCTTTAGGTTTACCAGGAAGCCTAGGGCCTCCAGCAAGTCCTGAGTCGTCTTTACAGACTCTTGCCAACTGCTGTGGGGATTTTTCCCACTACCAGCCAGTCGTCTAAGTAAGATGGTTACCCTTTGCCTTCTTAGATGCACCACTACCACTGCCAGACACCTTGTGAATGCCCTTGGGGTTGAAATGTGGCCAAATGGCATTGCTGAAAATTGGTAGTGACCTGATGGGAGTCTGAATATGAAGTACTTTCTGTGAGACTCCCTTATAGGGGTGTGGAAGTAAGCATCTTTTAGGTCCAGAGACATACCTCTCAACTGTCACACACTATGAGGTACCCCACTCATTTTATCCCTCAGAAACCCTCTGTCCCACATTGAGAAGGTGACATTCCACACTGACCACTGAGACTTTTAAGCAGAACTGTATAAGAATATAAGATGCTAGGCTATCTGCAAACATTATAAATATTAGTGCACTTATTTCCACAGTATTCTGAGCTTGCCATGTTATATTTGATGTGTCACACATTTTGTCCAGTTGTCACACATCTTGTCACACATTTGGGTGATAAAAGGTTGAGCGGTAGGTCCAGGGATGCCAATCGGTCTTTTTTTTGAAGGATTGGAAGAATCATTGCCAAGGTTACCATTTTGAACTTTGGCTTTGCCAGGTGCCTGTTTAGCAGCCTTAGGTCTAGAATAGGCCAACACTGTTGAGGAAGTATCTTGAGTGAAAACCTTTCCCCTTTCGCTGCAGGGGGACAGGTTCCACTGCATTCGCCAACAGTAGGTTTGCCGCTTCCTCTTCTAGCAGCTTCCTTTCTGAGTTTTAAGCCGGACTGAACAATCTTGGTCTTAATATTGGGAAGGATTTGAAACTGAGGGAGAATTCCTGACTCACTACCTCCTGGACCCACTTGTCTCTGGTAATGTTTTTCCAAGCACGGAAGTACTGAGCCAGTCTGCTCACTACTGGAATGTGGAAGGCGGCCTTGGCAAATAAATCAGGGTTCTGTTTATATAGGGGATGGGCCGGCCAGCCTCTGCCCTGATGCTCTTGAAGTACCCTGTCTGCTGAGGGTACTGCTGATACTGCTGTACAGCCTGTGTTTGGAAGAAGGGCCTGGTATAACCAGTCCTACCCTTACTCCCCCCCCCCCTTTCCCTGTGGCCTACCGGAAGGAGAGGGCTTCTCTTTTGCTGAATTGCTTTTATAGGTGGCTTTATATTCATCCCCCTTCTTCATGTAAGCTTCAGTCTTATCCCCAAACGGAGTTGTTTTCCACAGGAAAATCCACGGCCTTTGCCTGGGTATCCTGAGTTAGGTTAGTGGCTCTGAGCCATGCAAATCTTCTGAGAGCCACTGCGAGTGCCATCCACCTGGCAGCAGTATCACTGGCATCTGCTGCCCTCTGAAACTGGTATTTGAATGCCTCTAAACTGAATCTTGCAGTTTCAGCCAGGTCAGCTGATAGCCCAGGAGAGGCCTTATCAACCATAGCCTGAACCCACTGCCATAGTGACTTCTGGCACTGGGCAGTATATAATCAGGTAATTGGCCTGCCTAACAGACAGTAAAGCTGACAGATGGCCCTTTTTGGCCCTGCGGTCACTCTTTCTGGAATCCTTTTCTGGTGGGTGGGATGCCAAAGGCACCCTAGCCTGATAACAGGCTGCAGTCTGAACAACCCCTTGGTGATCAGGGTGGGTAAATAGAAATTCAGCCCCTTCCCCGTCAACATGATACTTCCTGCCCACCCTCTTGTCCAGGGGTGGTACAGTGTTAGGGGTTTGTAACATTTTTGAAATATCTTTCTTAAAGAATTTATTAATGGGGAGCAACAATTTCTTTGTTGGGGTGAGCCCCAGGAGTTCAAGGTACTCAGCCTCTTCCTCATCTGCCACTACTTCACCTATGGCTATATCCAATGCATCCACCATTTTTCTCACAAAAGTAAAACGTGAAGAAAAATCTTCAGAAGTTCTCGATGGGGACTCAAATTCTTGATCTGGGGGAACCTCTGGTTTAATAGGTTCCCCATCATCACGCTCAATTTCCTCATATTCCTCATACTCTGGGAATTCTGAGTGAGAGGAATGAACTGGGGCTACCGGTTGCTGAACCAAAGATTGAACCGGTGCCTGTGGAACCAGAACCGGTAATATCCCTTGGAGTGCCTGAATAACTTTAAAAGGCTGAGCAATAGCCTCAGGTATAGACATCTCACTTTTTTCACTAGAACTCCCCTTATGCATTCCAGCTGGGGGTTCTGTGTGTTTAGACTTTTTCAGTTTTTTGGAAGGAACCGGAGTTTTTAACCGGTTCACCGGGTTCATTTTCCCTGTGAAGAATCATCCGTATCAGGGGTGGTTAACTTCAGTTTAGCTGTTTCAACCGTGACTTTAGACCCTGTCCACACTACACCACTAAGACCTGGTAACGGTTACAAACCGTTACAGCCGGTAAAGTGTGTCCACACTGTGGCAGTGTTAGTTACAGGTCCGTTACCGCAGGTCCACACTGCGTGTGCCGGGTGACCGTTACAGTCGGCAACCGATCCCACAATGCAGCTCGGCTTCACTACGGGCACTACAGCCAGCGGATCCGGTTCCGTAACCATTGCCGAAACCACCTCACGAGTGGTCTCGACAACGGTTACAGAAACGCCTCCTGTAACATTACAGGTGTAAACACAAACCGTTGTGGTAACGGTTTCAACCCCCTGTAATGTTACAGAGGGATGGATTCGGTGTAGTGTGGACAGGACCTTAGAGGGAGTAGGCTGGTCAAAGCAGTTGCCTCCCTGGCCTAATTCTGAAGCCAACTTCTGCTTAAAACTTTCCATCCGCTTTTCTGCGGCTTTAGGTGGAAAAGACTTACAAATTTCACATTCAGCTGCGAAGTGTGATTCACCAAGGCAGACAAGACATTGATTATGTTTGTCTACCTTGGCAAACACCTCTCCACACTGAGAGCAGTTTTTGAAGCCCAGAGGCCTCGTTTTTCTTCTTTGTTTTTTCTGACATTTTAGTTAAAAGAAAAAAAACAAAGGTAACCGCAATACAGTTTTTGGGGGTTTTATTTTGTGGTTTAACTCTGTTCCACATCGCAGTTAAATCCTGTCAGGAACCGTGATCGCAATCCGAAGAACTGAAAATATCGGTTCTGACAAAGAATAAAATTTAACCATAAGGCTAACTAAAAAAAACTAATACAATACTAAAAAAAAAAAAAAAAGAATAAAACTAACGGAATTGGTCCCTCAACGGTTACCAGGAACCGCTAAACTAACACTTATTTAAAGCAGCAGTACAATGTAAAATAAATCTGCGCTTTTTCGACTGGTTATTCCCTGTGCTCTGCTGAGCATGTCCCCGATACTCTTTCCCGCCGGCAATGTATTATCTTTTTTTAAAACTTTCTTTATCTGTAATTTTAGTTCAACAGATCAGGACAGGCAATTATAAACAGATGACAGATATATTATTTTCATGAGCAATTCAATTAACTCATTTCATAACCTTGGCCTATGACATACAATAATCATACGGGTAGCAGCAGGATATCTGAAGGTATTCCCATGTTAAACTACTATATACCACAAATAAGGCAAATTCTATTCTTTAACAAACAAGTTACAAAGAGATAATTACTACATTCATTGTGTTCATAAGCAATTCATTCTACTTATGTCATGTCTGGGACCTGTGGCATACAAGCTCAAAATGGGGGTAGCAACCAGACATCTATTAGATCTCTCCTGCCAGATTGCCCAAATCTACAGTTAGGGCAGTTTTCCATGTATGGCCGCTAATATATGGGAGAGGAGGAGAGAGGGATTGTTATCCATCAACAAATCAGCTGGGAGAAATCAGAAAGATTTCATGTACTATGCAGATTTCTGTTATACTTCATATGACCTAATTTCTAGAGTAATGATCTTGACTTAATGCCTTGTGCACCCATCTCATTAGGGGATGAAGTCAGGTCTCACCTCTGCCTTGTATAGAACCCAACACCTCCACAGAATCTCAAACTGAGGAATCTTTTTATTAATGGAGGCTGTTAATGCCTCCATTCTGTATATGTTGATCATGAGCTCTTGCCACATGTTTAGGGTGATAGGTTTTTGAGATACCAATTATTAATCTTCTGACCCGCTATAAATATTTTCAAGAGCTTAACTGTAAGGGGGTCTCTGTGCTCCTTTGATAATTCCAAAAAGAAGTAACAAGAGGGTGTTAGATTCATGCTAGGGTCTATCATCACCTTTAGGGCCTGATGCAAATCATGAAGGAAGGGGGTCAGCACTAGGCAACTCCACATCATTATGTACTAGTGCTGCTGGAGATTGCCCACAGTTTCTCCAGCAGGTTGAGAAACCACTTCCTGATATTTCATTTGGATTGCTGAGGTCCGGAAGTATCTAACAAAGATCTTCCAAGAGAACTCCTGCCAGCTAATGGCTGATATGCCCCAATTAATCCTTGTTTGGGTCCAGGCCCAAAAATCCTCCAGAATTTGAATCCCCAGATCATGTTCCCAAGCCCTTTTTTATAGAAGAGGAAGTATCCCCTTTCCATGCAAGAAGAGCTTGATACAGACTAGAGATTATGTGTGCTCTGAGAGATGCACCTTCTATTGCCTTCTTAAGGATGACTACAATCTGTGGAGGCGCTGAGTCCCCAATTCCCGGGCTTGTAAGAAGACTTTTAATATAGTTTCTAATTTGAAAGCATCTAAACCCGTCCTGCCGAGGAATTCCATATTCATTAACTAGTGCTTCAAAAGACATAATCTCTCTTCCCTCTAAAAAATGCCATATCAGATATAAACCCCTCTCCTCCCACCTCCTGAATCCCACATCCCACTTGGCTGGGAAGAAGGAATCCAGGTATGGAATAGAGAATAAGAGACCCCTCCATCCAGCAGCCTTCCTATCCCTCAAGGTCCCAAACCATATGCTTAAGGTGGATGCAGTATATGGGTTGTCCTCCTGGCATGTATGTAGTCTCTCCTTCTGTCTAAGAAGTGTGTCCTTCAAATTTGTAAGGGCCCCTTCCCTTAATTCCAAGTTCTTCCACTTGGACAAATACGCTTGGTCTGACCAATACACAATTGTCCGTAACTGTGCTGCCTAATGATATAATTTGAAGTTTGGTAATGATAAGCCTTCTTCTTTCTTCGGAATTTGGAGTGCTGAGAGACGGACTCTAGGTTTTTGTGACCCTCACAGAAAGTGAGAGATCGCCCTATTAAGCGAATTAAAGTAAGAGTCCAGGATACAAATGGGCATTGCTTGGACCAGGTATAAAAACTTCGGTAGGATTACCATTTTTATCGCCTCCACTCTTTGCACCAAGGGGATGGGAACAGGTGCCCACAGCTCTAATTCCAATTTAATGCTTTTTAGAATTGGAGTAAAACTGAGAGAAAATAATTGATCTGCATGAAACCCCATCTGAACTCCCAGGTATTTAATATGGGCTAGATTCCATTTAAACGGGAATCTCTGTTTAATTCGCTCCGATGGTTCATAATGTACTCTTAAGATCTCAGTTTTAGATGTGTTCACCTTATATCCGGCCAGGAGACTAAATTCTACCAGGCGTGCCCACAGGTGATCCAATGACTGTTCTGGATTTTGAAGATAAACCAGCAGATCATCCGAGTATAAGGCTAACTTATGTGCTTCCCCACCAAAATCCCACCCCTGTATTGTCTCAGCACCTGAGCTAAAGGTTCAAGGTACAGGGCAAAAAGAAGGGGGGAAAGGGGACATCCCTGCCTGGTACCACGTTGTAGGGCTATCAGGTAAGAGACTCTACCATTGGTTTTTACATAAGCTTTAAAGCTAGTGTAAATATTATTTATAATTTTAATAAAGGATTCTGAGAAACCAAACCCACGCAGTGCTAGGTCCAGGAATTTCCATGCCACCCGGTGGAAGGCCTTCTCAGCATCCAGGCTTAGTATCATGCAAGGAACCCCCGACCGGGCTGCATGGAACATCATATGTAATGATCTTTTAATATTATCCTGAGTCTGTCTACCCAAAACAAAGCCTGTTTGATCATAGTTAATTAACCTAGGCAGAACCACCTCCAGTCGCTTTGTCAGAATTGAGGCATATAGTTTATAGTCAATGTATCCTTTCCCGGTTTGGGGATACTTGAGATAACTGCGTAATTCCAAGTCTCTGGAAATGCTTCCCCTAGTTGTGACACCTTACAGGCCTTCAACAAAGGACTCAATTTCTTTTATGAAAAACGTGAAAAATTCTGCGGTATACCCGTCGGGCCCCGGGGATTTTTTTGTTTTCAATCTTTTAATCGCGGATGCTAATTCTATATGGGTTATAGGGGTATCTAGGGAATCTCTAACTTCCTGTGTCAGTTTCGGTAATCTTAGCTTAGCTAAGTATGATTCTATTTGTTCTGTGTCTGGTGAATGATCCGACAAATATAGATTTGTATAGAAGTCCCTAAAGCCAGATAACATTTTTTCTGCAGATTTTAAAAAACGACCAGTCCTGGGATCTCGGATCTGTGTGACCGTAGTCCAAGCAGTCTGTTGTCTCAGCCGATGGACTAAGAGGCGGGAAGCCCGAGGTCCGGACTCTTGGTATCTCTGGCATAGGCTTTGTAATGCCTGCTCTGTCTTTACATCAATCAATCTTTGAATCTGTTGTTTAGTAATTTGAATATCCCGCAATACAGAACTGTCTCCCTTAACATGTCTACCCTGTAGGGCATGCAATTGTCTTTGGAGATCTTCTAGTTGTTGGTTTTGTTGCCGTTTGAAACGGGCAGTGTATTCGATACAATCTCCCCTAAATACTGTCTTATTAGTGTCCCATAACACAGTGTCAGAAACCTCAGGGGACTCATTGTCTTGCTGGATTTGAGCCAGTCTAGCGATAGCCATAACTGTAAATTCCTTTAAATTTAGGAAATAGTTATTAAATTTCCAAAGGGACTGGCCCTTCTTGACTTTCCAATTCAACCTCAGTAATAGTTGTGTATGATCCGAGAGAACAGATGGAACATGCCTACATTCCAGCACCTGGTCTTGGTGTTTCTCCAGAGATCAACATGTAGTCATCCCTGGCATAAGAACTGTGGGGAAATGAATAGTGTGTGTATTCTTTATTATTCTTGTTCTGCCTTCTCCAGGTATCTATCCAGAAAGCCCCCTTCAAATGGTCTCTAATTAGTCTGCTAGCCGAGTTCTGACGGAAAGATTTCGTTTTAGAGGTGTCTTTTTGCTCCCAAACATGACTGAAGTCCCCACCTACTATTAACAATCCCTTGTGGTATTCAGTAATTTTGTGTAGTAAAGAACAGATGACTTCCTTTGTAGAGCCCAGGGGCATGGGTGTAGGCAGGCATACTCCAAGCACTCCATGGTGTGCAACTGTATTTAAGGGGGGTAGCAAATAGGCTCTGAACTGCTTCCTTTTTCCATGAAAACTAATAAAATACTGAAACTTTCTGTAATTTTATTCATAGGAGTCAAAACTAGAAGGAATGGTCACTAATACTGTCTTTGCATCGCAAGGACAATACAACTTTACAGGTTGTGGGCTGGTATCTGGGTGTCTTAGGGAACAATGCATGGCATTTGTATTTACCCATGCATGGCAACAACCACTGCGATGAGATACAAAAGTTGTATTTCTTGTGCCACATGAGGCAACAAACACGGTCCTGGTGTGCATTTGTATACTGTCTGGCTACACCCGGGGGGGCTCACTTTAACAAGGGGTTGGGGTAGCAGTGAGTCCACTTGGTGTGCAGATCTGAAATCCCTAGCTACACCCCTGCCCAGGGGTGCATACAAGGAGGCCAATGTGATAGGGGCACCCTCCAAACTGCCTGAAAGTATAGCCAAGTGGCCCTCTGGATCCATGCAGCTGGCTGTTTTTTAGAACTAGGTTCCTCTGGAGACCAGTATAGCAGATCCTCTTCTCGTTCCCTTCCCAAATGAGGCTGCTACCACCTGCTCATAACCAAGTTTCCCCATCTTCTGGTGTTCGGATTTATTAGGATGATTTTTTTTGTATTAAAACAAAAGTGGGGCTCTGTCTTTTTATGGTAGACATAACCTCGTATCGTTTTACCGGATTGTTTAACCCATTAACATTATGGGAGACAATTTTAATAATATTCTTATCCCCCATTTATGAACAGAGAACTGAACTCCCTCAGAAAAAACGGATCAGTCCCTCCGATCCCCAGCCTCTTATCTAGGATTTTCCAGAATACTCTCCCTCTTCCTTCCCCAGTGTTGTTCCAGGTATCCCTAAAAGGTTGTAATAAACTATGCCATCCCCTTTGACGTTCATCTGTCACTTGCCCATGAAGACGTTTGTCTAAAATTTTTTACAAATAACCAAACAACAATATAGACGTAACACAAACTTTAAACCCCTATATGGAGGTGCTAACTGAGCAGTTCTCACCCAGGAGAGAAATTTATTTACAGAGCGACTCCCAAGGTAGAGGAACAAAATATATTGTTCCCTAAATCTTCGAGTAATCAATACTCGAAGGGGAGGAGAAGGGGCCAAAAAGGTGGCTCGTTCCTTCTGGACCCTGAGGCTAATGGGTCCTAGCCAGATGACATAGCTCGTTGTCACCAACACCCTACCTAACAGAAAAAATGATGCAAGTAACAACACATGACTCCACATCATCTGCAGTAATTCTAAGGCTCTGTCCCACCCCCACCAAACTCAATATTTTAGACTGTGACCCTGAATTTCTAAAGTCCGTGTAGACCCAGTAATACTCCATAAGCAGTAGCCTGCCTTCTTGACATTAGTGCAGGGATGGTAATTTTCTAATCCCCCACTAGAAGGCATCTGGTATCAAACATTTGGATTCATAAGCCTTTACCCAGACTATATAGTCAGTAACATTTTGAATCAGAATAGCAATTATAACATTGGCTTGAAAATACAACAGTCTGAAGGTTCTCTCTCAGGGGTGATCCCCAGCTGCAGCTGTTTATAATCACTAAAACACAACCCCACTTCAGTAAGAAATATCATCACGAAAGAACAAAGATAAGGGGTAAAAAAGGAACCTGAGGTCCTCTGCAACTCGCTGTAATTTGGAGTAGAATCCAGTTCGGGGGGGCTTTGTCCCACTATACGGACTGTCTGCCTCGCTGCCATGTTCCTTGTGGAGGCACACAACAACGGAGGGTCTCAGCAGCGTATCCCTCCCTCTCGGGAAAAAGGGGACCTCGACAAACAGAGATCCTCGCCAATGCAGGGGGTGTTATTATTGCTCAATAAGGCTGCCGCATTGCTTTTTGTCGAAAGATCATGGCTCGCATTGGGAAACGCGAAACCTTTCAGTTCTGTGTACATTTTCTAGCATCAGCCTAACATTACGCCCCCTAAACTCAGGGCGGGTGTTGTTACATATAAATTTACGCTGCAAGGAAGTTTATGGTGTATAAGCGGTCCACAGTTGCAACAATAGTCGATACCATGAACAGACATGATTATTCCTCCCAACAAAAGCCCTCCCCACTGCCATGCAGCCTGTGAGTGCATATATCAACTCGGAGCCTCAACAGCACCACCCGCCCACGTAATCCACATCAATGGGATTGAGATCATTAAGGAGACCCCTAAATACTAAGCGACCCTCCCCAATGGGGATCGAGAAGGTTCATAATGTATGAGCGATCCCTCGATGCAACTGCCAGCAATCTCACAGGCATAACCCAAAAATCGCGGAGGGCATCGTCTTGACAAAAGCATATTAAATACCAGAGACCCCTAGCGATCCCTGTGGAGTATTATGCTTAGGCCCAAACTACTATTTCAGAGGGGAACCAACCCTCCATGCGAAGCACCCGCCCCATTGTAAAACTCCCTGCAGATTTTGGCCTCCGAGTGGGGTTTCAACCTTAAAACCTATCTCTTCCATCCACTCCAGCGGAAGTGGGGACCCCAGGAAAACCACCATATACAAGGCATACCGCCAACGTGTGAGGAGGCAGCTCGTCAAGATCTTCCCCCGCCACCCTACCTCCCTACCCAAGCTTTTACCATATATTAGTAGAACACAGTTCATTGTACTCTGCATTCAGCAACATGGGTTCCAATGAGTTAAATAATCAGAGCATGGACCGGTGTTCCCTCGTGAGGAAGGAGATGCAGGAGGAGAGTCCAGCATAACAATCATAGTCACCAACGGTTGGTCTCCTTTTTCATGTGTCGTCCCCACATTTCTGACAGTGTCTCCCCAAAGCTTTGGGAGTGAGTAAGTTTATACAGCATTTTCTTAACGTCCTGGAGTGTGGTGGTGGCTGCTTTCTTCCCTGTTCGATTAAGATTCTAGAGCTTAGCTGAACGCCAGGGATTCTCTGGGATGGAGGGTTGTTCTTTGCGACCGGGTGCTTCTGGAACTTCATGCCCTTCATTTTTTAAAGCCTGGAGTGCCTCTTCAACAGAATGGTACATTTCGGTTCCTGTTTCCCAGTGTACCCCCAGGCGCGAAAGGTAAGGCGTCTTGAATTTAACATTTAATGATTTCAATTTCCTGAGTAATGGAGCACAGGCCAGTCGCTGTTGCTGTATCACAGGGGGATAGTCCTGGTCAAACAGCAGTCGGGCACCATTATATTCTACGTGGCCCTGTTTCCAAGCTGCTCCAAGGATCTTCTTTTCACGGAAGCTCGGGAATTTGGCCACTACTGATCGGGGCCTGGCTGTCGCCGATGTGGGTTTAGGCACCAATGCACGATGCGCTCTTTCAATTCTAAACGAAAAGGCCTGTGACAGGTCGAGCACATGGCGCAGATCTTCTAGGAACTCATTCATGTCTGACTTCAGCTGATTCAGGTACGCCATAGATTCTGAGGTTGTCTCGTCACGATCGGGCTTCTAAACCCAGGCATTTGGCCAACATGTTTTCTTGTTGCTGTACTAAGTATTCATTCACTTTGGAGAGTTGCATAAGGTCATCTTCATCCTTCAGATCCTCCGTAGTGGAAACTCTGGCCTCCAATTTGTTCAGATCTGAATGCAGCCTACTGAATTCAAGCTTTGTCTCCGTCCTGAATTGTTTAATTTCAGACAGCAGCGTCTCAAATCTGGATCGAGACAGAGTATCCATTTCTGTCTCGGTGTCTCCTCCCACTGCGCTCGTATGTGACTCTCTCCCCCACTCGCAGCAGAGCTTACAGGGCTCAATCCGGGCTGATCGCACTTCGATGTTGGGTTTTTTGATTGGGATCTTCTCGCAGGTGTATTTCCACTTTGCATTTTCTGCATATTTGAATATATTGCCGTTGTCTGTGCTGAGTGGAACTGAGTTCTATTGTTGATGAAGGGGAGAGATCCTCAGTTAGGCAGCCATTATGCTGGTGACGTCACCGGAAGTCCCGGCAATGTATTATCACCCTATAATGTGCCCAGCTATCCTTTGTTTATGTTTACATTTCTGCTGCACTCCACTGACTAGATAGCAGTCACCATATTTTCTGAGGCGCTACAATGGCTGTAACGGCTCACTTCCTAGTTGGGTAGTACTACTGCTTTAAACTAAACAAACTAGCGCTAGTTATAAAAAACTATTAATTATAATACAGGCAGCAGATGAAAATAAACTTAAAAATACTTAAATATCTTTTAAGTAACACTTGAGAAGAGTCACGACTGAGAGGAGAGATCTCTAAGGTGTCTTGACTTTGCATGCAGAGACTGAAATCTGAGGAGCTATAGAATGCAGCAGTTAGTAAGGGCATCATTTGAATAGTAGCACGAGACAATGATGAGTTTATTTACTTACTGAAATGTTTCACCAGGAATGCACACTGAGCGACAAGTCGCTCATCTCCCGGTGCAACCTGGGGGGAAGGAGTACATTAGGAATGAGACATTAAACATTCAAGTTATAAGTTCAACATTAACATACAGTTGTAAGGTGGATGTTACAAACAGTGTTACAATAGTGTTGCACATGATAGGTAAAAACAGTGGACAACAGTAAGTGCTGGGTTAATGTGTAACAAGTGCGTATGTGAAATAAAAGGGGGAAAGAGAGGCAGTGATGAGGTGTGTGGGGAGGGGGAAGTGTCCCAGAGAGACCCCTTCAGGATGGTGGGGGAAGGGAGTAGATGAGATACAAGCCCTGTTGGGGGAGTAGGGGAGGGACCCATGGAGACCATTCGGGGCCCCTTATATTCTGTGAGAGATCAAGGGAGGCCAGTAATGGGGGAGTAATTTAGGGAAAGGGGAGGACAGCTAGGTATTTGGGGCGGGTATGCACAAGATAAAATGAAGATGACGGTAGAGGGGTAGGGTTTGTCCAGGGCTTAGAGGAGGGAGTTAGGGAGGGACATGGCAGGAGCAACTAGGGGCAAGGTAATTATTGAGGATAGAGCTGATGGGAGTAGGCAGAGGATAAGTGTCGAATCTGAGGGGGGGAAGGAATTCCAGATTTTTGGGAGGCAGTGAAAGTAACTGGATTGGCCAATTTGGGTGGATCGGCTGGGGATTACCAGGGTGCGAGAGTCGGTTGATCGAAGGGAATGCGAGGGTAGGGGTGGTGTTATAAAGGAGGAGGTGAGGTAGGCAGGGAGCTCACCCAACCAGTGCTTGAAGGTGAATTTAACACAGTGGGAGAGCAGCCTTTTTGCAAGATAAGGGAAAGACAGGGCGCGATAAAGATCACAGTGGTGGGTGCGACGAGGGGCATCCAAGGCAAAGTGGCAGAAGGAATTGAAGAGGGTGTCCAGTCTAGCCAGGGAGGACTTAGGAGCAGCACCATAGTAGTGAAAAATGGCCAGTATCATCTTCTGGACAAGTTCACGCCTAGCAGTAGGAGGAATGCAACTACGGTTCCTGAACAAGGCACCAAGCTTGGGGCGCAGTTTTTTCTGGATGGCATCAATATGTCCAGAGAAGTTTAGGTGTTGGTCCAACCAAACACCTAAGTTATGAAGGAGGATGTGTCCTCAAGTAAAGTCCCATCAAGGGTATGAAAAAATGGGTAGGGAGGGAAGCCTCGAGAGTGTCTGCCTTATGCCAAAGGTCATGGAGACGGTCTTTTTGGCACTGAGGAAAAGTTAATGGTTAGCAAACCAGAGCTGAACCTTGTCAAGGTCTTGCTGTAAGCTGGTTGTAGCCATATCAGGACAGGAGCCATATGCACACAGGACTGCATCATCAGCATACATATGTATAGCAGAGAATGGTGTGCAAAAAGAGGGGGTTCCATCATTTACATATGTTCCATTCTCCGGGCAGTTTTACTCAGAAGGCTGACTGCAAGAGTTAGGAATATTGAAGAATTCCTGGGGTGAGAAGAAATGAACCATTAACAGTTTAAAACTTCAATTTAAAGTGAAAAAGTCCAACAGTGCCTCAGTTCCTATAAAGGAGGGAACCAGGATGAACAGCAACTGCAAAGCAGTAAAAAGACAAGTTATATATATATATATATAAAACTGTTTTTTTCTTCCGGTTCCCAGAGCGGAAAAAAAAAAAAAAGGCCTTTCTCCAGTTCCAGGGAACCAATTGGGAACCAAAGAATAGTGATAAACAAAATAACCTACAACAGACCCCTAACACAGGGATTCAAAAACTAAAGAATACTGCAAAAAAGACAGTGAGGAAACAAAACCGCAAACTGTCTGAAGAGAATGGGAGAGCTCTTTGAGGCGAGTTCTTCCTCAGGCGGAGAAATAAATCTGATGTTAAGAGTGCAGCATGACCACACAGCAGAGATTTGAATTTCATTCTCCAAGAAGATTCTCTAATTTGAATACAATTCTACTTTCCAGAGCAGCTCAAACCAGCAGGCTGATCTGCACTTGTTTAAGCACAGTGAGGGGTTCCTGGGGTTCGAATACGTGCAATAAAACCTTAAAGTGAGGAGATCATTTTTTTTTTTTGGGAGGCTGGTATTTGAATTTTATTTATGTTTTTCCAGGATATGGTCACTACACTAGGCAAGCCTGTTTTTAGGGCCGTCCTTATTAAACATTTCAGTTACAGTAAAATACATACATTCAAGACATATTAGTTTACAAACATACAGCATCAATAAATACCAAATTCCACATTAATGACACCCACATTTAAAATGGCACCAGTTCGTAGCTGCATTCCTAAACCCACTGTAAGTGGGTACATTTATTATTTGAGGAGGAACATAATTTCAGAAGGAGGTAGTCATGTAATTAAAAGTTAGTTTCCCAAATCTTGTCTTTATTCTTTGGACTTTAAATGCTCTCCCTACTACATCTCAAGATCATCTAGGGTATAATTTGGAACTAGTTTTCCATACAAATATGAGGGCACCAGGCCATTTACACACTGGTATAAGAAACCACAGAAACATCATCTGTCCTTATGCTCATGGACAGAGTTCATTCTAGGCCTTGAGATTGCACCAACAGTGCACTCCATAAGCAGCCTGACCAAGTTCTAACACTCTCAATTGGGCAAAAGCCATGCCTGCAAAGCGCCACTCTGGCGTGTGCTACTACAATTTGTCAAGAAAATGCAGTAGCACTCCGGTACTGTCACAGCTGCAGATGTCTTTTGTGAATGTCCTCGGGGTGTGGTGTGCATCCCATGTCTTCAGATAATGAAGGAATGCCCTATGGGGAGTGCCTGACTGATCTCACCGGAACAGCATGAGTGTTAAGCAGAACAGCTAGAAGGGCCGTTACTCTGCTCAGACTCCAACTACAAGACTGTGAGATTCGTGTGGCAAATTGTAAAGTAAACAACATGGTACAGAGCAGTCTTAAGTGTCCGCATGCTTGCACAGACTGTAGTTCAGTGGAGTTGCTCTCGGGAGTGGCAGCATTCTGAAAGCGTGTGGCAAAATGTATAAAATCAGGGACTCGGTGAAAGACCATCAACTTCTGTCAGGGTGAAGGGCACAGAAATCCAACAACAGGCAGCTACAAACGAATAGCTGGAGACGCAAACAGAAACTTGCAAATGTCCCACGAAAGAGCTTGGCTGCCCAGTGACCACAGACTTATACCACTCGTGTGTCGGGTAATAGAAAAAGTTTTATTTACTCAAACTTTTCACCCTGGGGCGCTGCTGAGCAGCCACGAGGGAGGCAGCACATTCTCTCGGCTCCACAACTCTTACTATATTTTTCTATTATTAAACTATTATTTGGAGCCTATTCGCTAGTTTAGTGCCTTTAGAGACGCATCCTGAGTTCAACTGCTGCACTATGGGGAAGACCAAGGGCTCAGTTACAGCCTCAAGAGACTTTTTCCATCCAAGAAGTACCAGGGGAGGTGGGCCTACCCAAAGTGGTGAGCTCAGGACATGTACTGCCAGAGGAAGTATCGCTGGCTTTGGTAAATCAGACACTACGGCAGCTGGTGCGTACGGCCCAGGATCCCGACTAAGTTCAATTCATTAACACCGAGGGTAGCTGCACTTGAAACCAAAGAAGATTTGACTCAGCAGACAGTGGCAAAGCTAGAGGTGAATCTAAATAAAACTATGGATGTGTCCACAAAACTTACTGGGGATACTACGAAACTACATCGACACACAGAACAGTTGGAAAATCAAATCTGAGAGAGGAACATCCGCATATTGGGCCTTCCAGAGGTGGCAGAGGGTGAAGACTCTTTGGAATTCATGAAAACTTTCCTACCTGATATTCTGGGCTTTGGTGAAGATAACCCGCAAATTTCTCTGGAACGGGCCTTTCGTACTACACCTCGTAGAGCGTTTCAATCTCAAAGTGGTCCCAGAACTTTGGTGGTGGTATGTTTGGGTGTGGGAGACCGTGACCGCATATTGGCAGCAGTGAGGAGATGCAGACAGCTTAGATATGGAGATGCGGTGCTCTCGATGTTCCCGGACCTATCATTTGAAACTCGACAAGGTCACCGGTTATTCAACGGGGTTTGGAGCCGCCTACGGTTGTTACAAATCTCCCACCAACTTCTGCATCCTGCCCGGCTGCATGTGAAATGGCAGGATAATACCTATATGTTTAACACCCCTGCGGAGGCAGAAAGGGCGCTGGATAAAATGGACCTGGAGGAATCCCAAGAGAAAGAGACAATGGAGACACCAGGAGAGTGAGCTGTAGAAAGACTATTACGTTCCTGCTTTGTTTATTATAGCTGTTTAAAATGTTATCTTTAAGGTGTGGGGCCCAACAATATTGACTGTGGATGATCTGGATGTCGAGGGTGGAAATGTAGATTTTTTTGCTTAGATTACTTGGGCACTGTTATTTACTTAAAGCACGGCACAGTATTCTGTTATATGTTATGAGTCATAACATATTACTCTCTGCCTTTTTCTTCGTTAATAACATCTAAATGAAGACTGCACTTAATAGGTAATTACTATGTTTTGAAAGCTTTTAACGTGATAATCTATCAAGTATGTTTAGAGTAGCCAATTACCTAAAATATTAATGGAAGTTTGCTTTGTTGTTATGTGGATCTTTTATATAGTTATAATCCCTTGCTGTGTTAGGTGGAGCTGTTTGTCAACTGAATGTGCAATCCTGTAAGGGGACTGTGGGCCTTTGGCTCGCATGCTGCTGGTCCACTGTGATCAGTCAGTGATGTTTCTCCTCCGAGGACCTTCTCTGGCTGTAGGCCTCTGAATTTATTATGTTAATAGATGAATCAGTTGTGGGTAATTCCCCCATATGGGTTATTTATCTGTATGGGATGGGAAAAGTCCTATTGTATAAGGCTTTAATAACTATAGCTCAAATCGTTGTATCACATCTTTGTATTTCTGCTAATTGCAAGAATATCTTGTATAAAGTTAATAAAAAAAGATGCAAACTTTTCACCCTGCATTAGGGCTTTGTCAAGACTGTCTTGACAAAGCCCTAGTGCAGGGTGAAAATGTTTGACTGAATCTGGTGGGGAGCATCTGAATCGCTATGCTGGTTTGATGTTTTTTTAAACCTTTTCTGTTATCCAACACACGAGTGGTGTACATCAATGGTCACTGGGCAGCCAAGCTCTTTTTTGGGACACAGGGTGAAGGGCACAGCTATGTGGACTCATCCGCAGTACACCCAGTCACCTCATGTCATTTTTATTCAGGAGGGCAGATCTAAACAGGCTCTCAACGGAGCTGACAGATCTGTGATGCTAGCTGGGTTATGTGTTAGCTTACTAATGTTGCAGCTAGAATTCAGCTTTTAAAGCTGCAACAGTATGAATGTAAAAGAAGTTTTACAATTTCTGGCAGTTTGTTCTTCTACTTAGGCTGTTGTACTGCAATTGCTAAATCATTCTTGTTAGAAATTAATATTAACTGTAGCAGCAGTTAACTACAGCCACACTTGAATAAATCATTTGAATGGCATTGGCCCCCACTTTTCTTGAACTGACCCACTATTTCGAGGGTCAGTGGGTCAATCGACCCATCAAATTGCATTCCTAGAATAAACACTGCACGGATGTGCAGTTCAGTTCTAAAAACACTGTGCAAAGGTGAAAATTCATTAAAACGCTAGTAGCGCAAAAAAATAGGAGGTGGAACATTTTAGAAGTAGTCCCTTAATTTTAAAATGTTTTTCTTTTTCTATGTTCTCATTCGATGGGTTTCTATCTTACAGTACTGAGTAGTATTGGCTATGATGTGAAAATCAGTGCTTTACCTGGAAGCAGACATATCTAGTCCTGTTCCTCCCACTACATCATCAGCATGTGACCACACCCTTTTTGCATCACAAACCTTGCTGCCCCACTGGTAACGTGTCACAAGAATAAGAATCTATCATCAGATTTGCTCCTCTTGGTTACTAGTGATGTCAAAGTCCAGTCCCAATGCAGATTATGTATATACAGGGAGGAACAGAACTGACAGCCAGCCTTCAGGTAGAGTGCTGTTCCACACATCACACCTAGTACTATTAGGAAGAAAATCTTCCAATCTGCAAAACAGAAAAGAAAAAAATGCTTCTGATGTATGAAGTGATAGTGGAATACTGCTGCAAGTTACTACCAACTCCAGACAGTACACTAGCTCTTTAATGGTCCTGAGACTCACAAAACAAAACTGGCTAAGCAGTTGTATATTCTGTCAAGTTTTCGCTAGTCATTTTTATTGGCCCATCTACATACAGCATTGCCATAATCCATCGTGGGCAGCACTGTAGCAGTTAACAATTTTGCCTCATTTCCCTTGTTAAGGAGCCCTTGTGTCTGCGTAAGGTACCCAACTTTTGGGAGAGCTTAGCACTCATCTTGTCAATGTGAGCTGTAAATTTTAATTCCTCATCAGTCCATAACCCTATATAGTTATATGAACTTTCCTGTACAATTTTTGTCCCTTTTTTTTTTTTTTAATAGATTTCAGATTTTTTAGGCCCTACATCACAATGTGCCTTCTTATGTTTAAAGGCCATTATTTTAGTTTTTTTGATGTTAATGAGAAATTTATTTTTCAATTTTCCAGATTTTGAAAATCCCACAGAGCTTCTGGCTGACCTGGTTCAAATCTGAAGCCGAACTCACTAAAATAGTATCATCAGTGTACATCTTTACTACAGATTGTGTAATATGTTTGGAAGGTTATTGATAAACATAAACATTATTGGTACCAGGAATAAGTTGTGGGACACCCCTCTTACAAGCCATTTTTCAGATAGTACCTCCTGAATTCAATCTTGCTGTTCTCTATCCTGTAAATATGATTTGAACCATAACAGCTACTCCTGGCTCACACCCTTCTCCAGGAGTTTTGTTAAAATTTGGTGGTCCACATAGAAACAGAGACTTTGACAGCAGATAAGGACCGCTTGGCCCACCTAGTCTGCCCATTTCCCTACCTACAGGATAAGCTGCAGATACTAGTTAACCAACAGCCTTTTTCTTCCTACCCCTCACAAGAATTGCCTTATGTCTCTCCCATGCATTGTTGAATTCCCCCACAGTTTTAGACCTCACAACCTCCTCAGGAAGGCTGTTCCATGCGTCCACCACCCCCTCTATGAAAAAAACACCGACCCCCTCCATCTTCAAATTGTGTCCTTTTGTTCTTGCACATCTCTTTTTCTGAAAGATGCTACTAACCTCTTGGACTTTACTGATTCTACTGAGGTACTTAAAAGTTTCTATCACATACACCCTCTCCCTCCTTTCCTCAAGGGTATACATATTAAGCTCCTTTAGTCTTTCCTCATATGACTTCTCTTGCAGACCCTGCACTATTTTTGTTGCCCTCCTCTGGACTGCCTCAATCCTCTCCATGTCCTTGCGGAGATAGTGTCCCACCATGTCAAATGTCTGTCAGGTCCACAAACATCATCCCCACATGATCCTCATATTCCAGGGCATGGAAGACGGTATCAGTTAAGTCCAACAAGGCCACCTGTGTAGAATGTGTACATGACTGAAGACCGACTGTTGTGGAGTAAGGGGCAAGTGTTCTGTTAAGAACCCAAACGACTGTTTTTGAATGTCCTTCTCCAACATTTTAGATATTAGAGGGAGAAGGGCAATTGGACGATAGTTGCTGAATCTCCCCCTTTAAAAATATGGCTTATTTTAGCTTGCCTCCAAGCCTTTGCAAAGACTCCCCCAACATAATCCCATGTTGAAGTTCTCAGCCAAGGGTGTGAGAATAACAACCACTCCCTCTCTCAGCAGCCTTTTTTTTTTCCTACAGATTTTTTTAATCCTCCTTGGCAGGACCAGGCAGCTGTTTCAGCCCTGTCCCCCACCAGCCGCAGCCGTCTTGCATCTTCTCTGGTGTCGGGGATCATTATCCCCGTGAACTGCCCCTGATCCTCTGCCGTGGGGCCAGGAAGGAAGGCCATGCCCCCAACCTGGGACACAATTCAAGACTGTTCCAGGACCAGAGAGATCAAGAAGGCCATGGCCTGACAAACAGGGCTTCATGAAGCCTGTGCCCCATTTTCTCCCCTTGGGCTCATCGGACATGCAGTGAGCACACAGTGCGAGCTCCGCCTCTGTGGAGATGCCCCAGGTGCTCTGAACACTGTCCCTTCCTATCTAAGTGACTCATTCATGCCAACACCTGAATTCCTCCAGGTGGCAGTCAAGCAGCGAGTCACAGAATCCCTCCTCCCCCGAGGCCAATCCCTGAGTGAACCATGTCCATTCCCGAACGTAGTTCGCCGGCGTGGAAATATGTAAGAAGTCCAAAGCATCTCAGCCCTCTTCACCACTGAGCCTGCCCACCCTTAATATACTCTTCTGGTATCCTCTATTGGTTTATTTTCCTCCTGTAGCACTACGGCATCATCCCCCTTATCCTCTGTTACGGGCAGGTTGGTTAAAAAAGGACTATGTTTCAGCCATGACTTTCTCACCAGACAATTCTAGCTCCCCAGGATTCAAGGAGTTTGGCAAGGGTACTTTTACTGGGGACTGCAACTTTTTTTTTTTTTAAACTACTCTCCAAAAATCTCTAGAGCTATTATCAATTTTACATTTATTTTTTATAAAATGCTTCCTTAACTTCTTTAACCAGTTTCTGACATGAACGCCTAGCTGATTTATATTGCTCCTAGCTACTTCCCCAATTCTTTTTCTTTGCCACTTTCCACAATCTGTTTTTAATCCTGATGCTTTTTAAAACTTTACCATTTATCCAAGGCATACTGTTTTTGCTTACATCTGACACTAAACACTGGGGCATGAGTGCCACACACTTTCAAACATTCAGCATTTATAAAAAAGATATAGTGCCAGCCCACCAGCACAGTGGTAGTGCTACCTTTGGCGATGCCAACAACCCAAGTTCGGGGAACCAGCCAGGGGGAGAGGACTGATTATCTGCAGGACTGCTCTCCTCCTTGGTGGGGGGGGGAGATGTTTGCCTGGCCCCTGGCAGAAGCTGGGGAAAAGGCAGCCAAGGTCAGAGGCAGGGCAGAACATCACACCTCCAGGGGGACAAGGAAAATGGACAAAATCCTGGCTGGCAGGATGACCACCATCCACCACAGCCCTGCACATGGCGACTCAGGTACCTCCTGCAATCTGGATCTGGTCCTGGCAGATCAAGAGGACTCCCCACCACCCTGCCAAAGAGGGCAAGCCGTGGGGGACTGCAGAAGAAGGTAAGCCCTAGGGGAAGTCAGGGTGACAGGGCTGGGTGAAGCAGCGTAAAGGAGGGTAGTCGGGGAAGGGTGGATACACAGAATAGCAAAACAAAAAACCCAAAACAAAAAAGATACAGCGTCATCAATGTTTGGGATTAAGTCAAAATGAATCCAGTTTACCTTGGATCTCGCAAGAATATCTGATTATTAAAATGCCTGAATGATTAAAATGTAAAATTTTTTTTTTTTTTTTTTTTTTTTTAAAGCATTTTGATTGACAATTTAGGCAAAGTTCACACTGAATTTCACAATGCCACCCAGTAATGGGGGGTCCTACTGCTTGTTCAAGCAGTTTTAATTTAGAAGTAAAAATAAAATCAATTAGCCGTCTCATGTGCTCTTGATTGCAAACTGGGGTGAGCTAATAAATTATTTGATTCGTATTCTACATGCTAAAGGCATCCATTAAATTTACTCCCTTCATGCCAAATCAGTGTGTGTTTAAACCCCCAAATACTCCTGATGGGACCACTTAGTAGTAGTAAAAAGCATTTGTTTTTATACTGGATACAAAATGACTTCTCATTTTAGCACCGTTAGGATAAAATCCCATTTACAAGGCATTCCTGTCTTAGATGTTAATAAAAGATCAGTTACATACGTCAAGTACATCCAAAATATAGTACATACAATTATACATTTCCATACAACCTTCTATACCTAGTCAAAACAAGTACATCTAACTGCTAGTTCACCTTTCAAGGCAGTATTAAATTCATGCTTAGCTGAACTGTCCAAATACTGTAATTGGCAAGCTCTTAATAAACTGCAGTATTTATGTGCAGGGAGGACAATAAATTGTGCAAATTGTTAAATCCCGGTTTTCAATTCCCCACAAACCCTCAATGCCTTTGACAGGAGAGACACTTTTTTATTACGGCTGCATGGGCAGAGCTCCGCAGACGTTATGCCATTATCTGGAAAAGAGCACGTGACCGGACTGCTGTCTAGTGTGCTTCCACAGTGCTCTGGCAAAAGTCCGGTGCCTTTAGAGCCAGCCCACCAGCGCAGAGGCAGTGCGTCCATCTGCAACACTGACGACCTGGGTTTGGAAATGGACTCAGGACATCAGAGGGTCAGCAGGGGGGAGAAGGACTGAGCGTCCTCGGGACTGCTCTCCTATGGGGGAAGGGGGGTAGTGTGTCCGGCACGTCACGGACCCCTGGCGGAGGCTGGGCGGGGGGTCCACTGTGCCAGCGCCGTTATCTGTGGGGGCAGGGCAGATGCGGGCAGTCATTGCACATCCTCGGCCCCAGGTACAGCTGCACACCAAACCCGGCCCTGCCACCGCCCCTGCTAACAATATTAAGCGGTTAGGGTCCCGCTCCGTGGTCCCACCATGGGGTGCCAGGCACGTTGGCCAAAGACCTTGGGAGGGGAGTACCACCCAGGGGAGTAAGCCTGGACATGGAGGTGGGAGGCTGAGCTCCCTTCTTGGAGTGCGGGAGCCGGGGGGTCAATGCTTCTGTTTATGAGGCCTTTCCTTCCGCAGCTGCATAAACACACCCCCTTAGCGATGCACTACTTTTTCTTCCGCAAGTGCGGAAGTGATGGCCGTAACATGGCAGCAGCAACTCAAAGTGCACATGCACTAGTATCGCACATGCCCAGTTCTGTCGGCGCCATGATTGGTATGGCAGACTCCAGCATTTCAAACAGAAATGGTTAGACCTTTACTTTCACTCACTGGGACACTCATCATGGGTCACGTGGCACAGTTCCTCATGCTGCATCTGTCCCTTGTTCACTCCTTGTTGATCGCTGGACAACAGGCCTTGCACCCAAGCCAAAGGTCAGATCACAGAACTCTCCAAGCGCCGCTCTGCCAATTAGGTGGCTCCATCTGGATGTGGGCGGGGCTAAGAGAAGCCCACGAATTTCTGAAACAGCTCAAGGCTTGGGACAAAACGACTTGTCAGCACCTCCTCACTAGCTGGGACGTTCAGGCATTCCCTCTCATCAGCACTTATAGAGTACATCTTAACAGACCTCAGATAGGAGAGTTGTACAGGTGACTTATGTGGGGCTGTCTTGTCTGAGACTTCTCAAGTCGTCCTTGTTCAGGCACAAGGAATACTGGAGTGGTGTCCCCAAAAAAAAAAAAAACAGTGAGTGAATCACCAGACTGATTCAGAATTAAACAGAATGCAGTCGGAATGTTGACTGTTCAAAAAAACTCATGTAGTAATGGGAACAAGTTGAAACTGCTCAGATAACGAAGCGTCGGTAAAGGAATATCCTAAAAATGAATAAACTGCCTCCCTAGAAATATATACACAGACCTTACAAAAACTTTTCTAGTGCAGTTTGTACTGACATAACATCTTCATGGACAATGTCTTCTTACTTATCTAATACCGTATGTTTTAAGAAAGGGCTTTGCTTCTGTATGAAGGAAAGAAAAGCATTCTGATTTTATACCGCACTTACAAACTATAAAGCATTTTGTAGTCTGGGAGATGGTGGGGAAAGAATGTAAATACAGGTTACTCACCTGTAACAGGAGTTCTAGGAATGGTATATGTTGTTCATCCACACTGTCTGGCAGGTTCCTTGCCGCTTTAAATCTTGCCGGAAGGTCTTCAAGCTGGCTCCTCCCACCTACCCGGGTGGTAAAACTCTCGGCTCCGCCCCATGACGCCAGATCTAGCCCGCTGGAAGCCAGGTTGTGTGTCAAAGCCGGGGAGGCTGGGTGGGTCATGTGGACGAACAACATATACCATTCCTAGAACTCCTGTTACAGGTGAGTAACCTGTATTTCTAGGGACATGGATATGTTGTTCATCCACATTGTCTGGCAGACTCCTAGCAGTTCTCCGTAAGGAGGGAGGCAAGGCGCACACCCCCTACTTAGGGAATAAAGACTGGAGAACTGAGGTCCCAAAACCAGCATCCCGGCGTGACTCAAGGTCGATGTGGTAGTGGGTAATGAAGTTGTGTGCTGACTTCCAGGTAGCAGCCCTGCAGATTTCCTGGATAGGGACGTCCCTGGAAGCAGCAGTATTGCGGGTAGAATGAGCTCTTATCCCTTTGGGAGGCTCCATGCCCGCCACCCTATAGCAGAGATCTATGCAGGAGGTGACCCACCTGCCTATCGTCCACCTGGCTGCAGGTCTGCCAGGTGCGGCTTCAGTGTACGTGACAAACAGCTGGGGAACCTCTCCCCGAACTTCAGCCGTCCACTCCTTATAGTAAGATAGCGCTCTTCTAGGGTCCAAAGTATGGAGCCTATATTCAGCCTCCGAGGTGTGACTGGAGTAGAACACCAGCAGAGTCATCACCTGGTTAAGGTGAAACTCCAACACCACCTTCGGAAGGAATTTCGGGTGGGGGCGCAGGACAACCTTGTCCCTGTGGAAGACCAGATAAGGAGACTCGATATAAAGTGCCTGGAGCTCTCCCATCCTTCTGGCTGATGTGATAGCCACCAAGAAGGCAGTCTTCCACGACAGGTGAGATATGTCACACCTGTGCATCGGTTCGAATGGCTTGCCCATGAGCTTAGCCAGTACCAGCAGTAGATCCCACAGAGGTGGAGGTTCTCGCACCGAAGGGGATATGTGATCAAGGCCTTTGAAAAAGTGCCCGACCACCTTCTCCTGCGCCACCGACTGCTTCCCGGCCCACGCCCGGTAAGCAGAGATGGCTGCCAGGTGCACCTTAAGGGTCTACCGAAGTTCTAGCTGAGAAAGGGACCACAGGTAGTCCAGAATGCTTGCCAAGGAACAGGAGGAAGGGTCCAGCCCCTTTCCCTGACACCAAATGGAGAATCTCTTCCATTTAAAGGCATAGCATTTCCTGGTCGACTCCTTACGGGAAGCCTCAACATCGTTGAGGACCTCGTCAGAAAGACCCAAGGCCTGGAACTCTAGCCGCTCAGGAACCAGGCGGTCAGGTGCAGGGATTGAAGGTCCAGATGGAATACCTTCCCCTGGTTGACTGAGATCAGGTGCGGGCGGGCTGGAAGCCGCCTCGGGAGCCTGGAGCTGAGGCTGAGGAGATCTGGATAACAGAACTGGCGGGGCCAGTCTGGGGCTACTAGAATCACCTGAGCCTTGTCCCTCCTCACCTTGAGAAGCACCTTGTGGATCAAGGGAAATGGGGGAAACATAGAAACATAGAATTTGACGGCAGATAAGGACCGCTTGGCCCACCCAGTCTGCCCATTTCCCTACCTACTGGATAAGCTGCAGATCCTAGTTAACCAGCAGCCTACTTCTTCCTACCCCCAACCCCCAGAACTGCCTTATGACTATCCCATGCATGCTTGAATTCCACCACTGATTTTGACTCCACAACCTCCTTGGAAGGCCGTTCCATGCATCCACAGCCCTCTCTGTAAAAAAATACTTCCTTAAATTACCTCTGAGCGCCCCTCTATTTTCAAATTGTGCCCTCTTGTTCTTGCACACCTCTTTTTTTGAAAGATGCAACCCTCTTTGACTTTGTTGATTCCCTTGAGGTACTTGAACGTTTCTATCATGTCCCCCCTCTCCCTTCTTTCCTCGAGGCTATACATATTAAGCTCCTTAAGTCTCTCTTCATATGTCTTCCGGTGCAGACCCTGCACCATTTTAGTTGCCCTCCTCTGGACAGCTTCCATCCTGTCTATGTCTTTGCGGAGATTGGGTCTCCAGAACTGCACACAATACTCCAGATGGGGTCTCACCAGCTGTCTGTACAGAGGGATAATAACTTCCTGTTTTCTACTGGTGATGCCTCTCGCTATGCATCCCAGTATCCCCCCAGCCCTCCTTGCTGCCCTCTCACATTGCTTGCCCATCTTTAGGTCATCTGATATGACTACCCCCAGGTCCCTTTCCATTTTTGTTGTTGTTAGTATCTCACCCCCCATTGTGTACTCTTCCCCTGGGTTTTTGTTTCCCAGGTGCATTACCTTGCACTTCTTAGCATTGAATCTAAGCTGCCATACATTTGACCATTCCTCTAACCTTGCCAAGTCCCATCTCATCCTTTCCACCCCACCCTGTGCATCAACTCTGTTGCAGATCTTAGTGTCATCTGCAAAGAGACATACTTTTCCTTCCAGTCCTTCTGCAATGTCGCTTATAAAGACATTGAAGAGGACCGGTCCTAATACTGAACCCTGCGGTACCCCACTAGTAACCCTCCTTTCTTCTGAGTGGACTCCATTTACTATTACTCTCTGTGTCCTATTCTCCAGCCAATTCTTTACCCAGGCTGTCATCTTGGAACCCACTCCCAGGCTGGCTAACTTGCATATTAATCTTTGTGTGGACTGTGTCAAATGCCTTGCTAAAGTCTAGGTAGACCATGTCCACAGCCCTCCTGATCTACTACTTTGGTCACCCAGTCAAAGAAATCTATCAGATTTGCCTGGCATGACCTTCCCTGTAGAATCCATGCTGCCTAGGGTCCTGTGCCCTCTGGCCTCTAGATACTCGACAATTCTTTCCTTTAGAAGTGATTCCATCATTTTCCTATCACTGAGGTTAAACTAACAGGTCTATAGTTTCCGCTTCTGCCTTGCTCCCACTTTTGTGAAGGGAATCACATCTGCCCTCCTCCAGTCCTCGGTACCACCCCATCCTCCCATGATTTGTTAAAAGGGTAGTCAGTGGTGTCACTAGTTCTACCCTTAGTTCTTTTAGAATTCTGGGATGAATCCCATCAGGCCCCATTGCTTTGTCCACCTTCAGTTTTAAGAGTTCTTTCAGAACCCTTTGTTCTGTAAATGGGCTGTATCAACTTCTGTATCCAGAGTGTTACTACTGTTTGTTTTATGTACCTCCCTCTTCCTTTGTAAATACTGAGCAAAATATTTGTTTAGTATCTCTGCCTTTTCACAGTCTCCTCTGCCCACCCTCCCTCCCTTTATTAAGCCTCACTATCCCTCCCTTGGTCTTCCTTCGCTCCCTGATGTACCTATAAAAGGTTTTATCCCCTTCTTAACTGAGTTGGCTATCTTTTCCTCGGTTTGGGCCTTTGCTGTTCTGACTGCCTTCCCAGCTTCCTTTTGCTTTAACTGATACAGTTCTCTGTCCTGCTCCTTCTCGATTCCTTGTACTTCCCTGAATGCTTTCTTTTTCTCTTGAACCTTCACTGCCACTTCCTTTGAGAACCATAGTGGTTTCTTACATCGTCTTGTTTTGTTTATTTGCTTCACATAAAGGCTCGTTACCTCTGTGATGGCAGTTTTTATTATTCCCCATTGTTCTTCCACCCCTCCTCCGGCATAGAAGAGGCCCAGGGTCCATGGCCTCGAGAAGGCATCCCCCTGTAGTGAGCCCTGTTGAGGGGGGCGGGCATGAAACAACCTCAGCTTCGCATTCTCCGTGGAGGCAAACAGGTCCACCTGAGGCATGCCCCAGTGGGAGAACAGATCTTGTACTACCTCCGGCAGGGGAGACCACTTGTGGGAAGCAGCTCCTATCCGGCGTAGGGCATCGGCCAGAATGTTGGAGGCTCCTGCCACATGGATGGCAAGGAGCTCCGCCTCCAGGCTGCACACGAGGGACCAAGTGCGGAGAGCTTCCCTGCACAGAGGCATGGAGCGCGTCCCGCCCTGGCAGTTTAGGTAGTACATGGTCGTGGTATTGTCCATCTGGACCTGGACCACTTGACCCCGTACAAACGGAGCAAAGGCGGTGAGGGCTAGACGAACTGCTCGAAGCTCCAGCAGGTTGATGTGGCATCGGGACTCCCGAGGGGACGAGACGCCATGCGTTCTGTGCTCCCCCAGATGGGCACCCCAACCCATCAGAGAGGCGTCGGTCGATAGGGAGACCGTCAGCTCTGGGCGGACAAACGGGATGCCCCCCTGCAGATGAGCTGGAATGATCCACTACTGTAGAGCGTTCCACATCTCCTTGGTCACTGTCACTGGCTGATCCAAAGGACCAGAGCGCTGTGACCACTGGCAGACCAGTCCCCATTGTAGGGGACGCATGTGCCAACGGGTCCAACGGACCACGCTGGTGCAGGCCGCCATGAGGCCCAGAAGGTGCAGGAAGTCCCGGGCAGGGTGCAATTGCCCAACCTGCAATGATTGGGCAAAGGAGGAAAGAACCTCGGCCCTGTCTGCTGGAAGCCGTGCTCTGGCTCGCAGAGATTCGAGCTCTGCCCCGATGAATTGGACACCTGCTTTGGCATGAGTTCCAACTTGGCCTCGTTGATGAGAAGGCCAACTTGAGAGCAAACCTGTAAGGCCAGATCCCTGGACCACTACCTCCGGTCTGGAGGAGGCCGCAATCAGCCAATCGTCCAGGTAGGGGTACAGCCGGAACCTTTGGTGCCACAGGAATGCTGTCACCACTGCCATGCATTTGGTGAAGACCCTGAGAGCTAGAGAAAGGCTGAAGGGCATGGCATGGAACTCGTAGAGGGACCCCACTGCTTTAAAGCGGAGGAATCCTTGGTGTGACAGACAGATTGGGACGTGAAGAAAAAATTACTCACCTTAGTAATGTTGTTTCTTCTAATGGAGTCTTGCTATATTATGACAGTAGCAGTTTGTCCCACCACTAGAACTGCTCCGGAGGTGAAATGGTTAATACCATTCCAAAACAGAACTTTGAGCACGAGCTCTAAGAAGCAGCTCTATCTGTGTAATTTCAAACCTGAACTGTCAGATCTTTACGAGCCAAAACTCACTAAGGTCTGTGTGGGAAGCTGTAACTCACACTAGCCAAATGGCTACCTAAATATTAACAACCTTGCTGGTCCCAACACCCAAGACTCAAGTCAGGGGACCAGAACTACTAGCACAATTCTAACAACATGAGAATAAAACAACAGTATAATAAAAACACACACCCCAAACTCCCAAAAGGGAGAAAGCGCTAAAAGGGCATAAATAGTGCCCACACTAAGTTGCCCGCACCCACCCAAGTAGAAGTTCTGAGAGGGCAGGCTGGAGGGAGAGTCATAATATAGCAAGACTCCATTAGAAGAAACAACATTACTAAGGTGAGTAATTTTTTCTTCAAACAACATTTGCTATACTATGAACGATAACAGACTACACAGAAGTACTTCCATGGAGGAGGGCAGAACCTACTTAGGAATAGGCTCTGAAGAACAGCTGTGCCAAACCGAGCATCTCTCCTGGCCTGGACATCCAGGGAGTAATGCTTGGTAAAAGTGTGTACCGCTTTTCCAAGTAGCAGCCTGGCATATCTCTAATATAGGGATGTCTCTGGCAGCAGCTAGAGACGTAGCTGTACCCTGGTAGAATGAGCCCTCAAGCCAGAGAGGGGATCTCTGCCCAGTTTCTGATAACAAAATTGGATACAAGAGACAATCCACCTGGCAATTGATCTCTTAGTGGCAGGTTTGCCTTTCCCAACTTCACCATAGGTAAGGAAAAGTTGGAGGGATTCGAACCTGTGACCATTGGTACGCTCTATATAGTAACTAAGAGCTCTCTTAACATCCAGGCTATACAACCTCCTCTCCCCAGAAGAGGAGTGATCAGTGAAAAATACTGGAAGGGAGATAGATTGGTTAAGATGGAAATCTGAAACCACCTTAGGTAAAAACTTCCTATTAGTCCTAAGGACTACCTTATCCCTGTGGAAAGAAATAAAGTCAGTTTCCACTGACAAGGCTTGCAACTCACTTATGCGTCTAGCAGAAGTGATAGCCACCAGAAAAAGAGTTTTCCAAGTTAGATACTTAAGCTCTGCAGAAAACAGAGGTTCAAAAGGGGGTTGCATTAACTGGGCAATACAAACATTAAGGTCCCAGGCTGGGGCCGGTTCCCAAAGGTGGATTAGTATGGAGTAATCCCTTAAAAAACTTGGAAAACACAGGGTGAGTGGAAAGAGGGATGACTTTCCTGCTGACACAAAAGCAGATACAGCTGCCAAATGGACTCTCAGGGTAGCTGGTCTGAGACCAAGGAATTAAGATGGACCATGTAATCTAATACAATGGGCAAATCAGCAGATTCTGGGGAAATATTTTTCCCAGCACACCAAATGGAAAACCTTTTCCATTTAGAACTATAAGTAGCTCTTAGTGGAAGGCTTCCTGGAAGCCTTTAGATTTCAAGAACACCTTGAGAGAGGTGTAAATCAGCAACTCTAACTCCTCAAGAGCTAGGCCTTGAGGTTGAGGGATTGAGGTCCAATACCAAACCCTTCCCTGGGCACAAGTTAACAGGTTGTGAATCCTGGGAGGCAAAGGGAAGATGGATTGTCAGTGACAGAAGGAGGGGTACCAGGCTGCCTGGCCCAGTCCGGGGCAATCAGAATCACCCTGCAAGGCTAAGATCTGATTTTGACTAATACTTTGAATAGGAGAGGAAGGGAGGAAAGCATAAAGAAACTTCCCTCCCAATCCAGGAGAAGGGCATCCAGGGGACTGAGCCCAACACTGGAGGCCTGCAACAGAACAGAGGAAGTTTGTGATTGTCTGGGGCTGCAAAAGATCTATCTGAGGGTGCCCCATCTGGCAAAAGACTATCCCAGCACTTGAGGATCCAGGGACCATTCGTGATGGCCCTGGGAAATCCTGCTGAGAGCATCCGCTAGGACATTGTCCTCCCTGGAAGATGAACTGCTATGAGGGAAGTGTTCGGGAATAGGCCAGAGACCACAACTTCATTGCCTCGATGCACAAGGTCAAGACCGAGTGCCCCCTGTTGTTGATGTACCACATTGTTGTGGTGTTGTCTGTTCTGACTTGTATCACCTTGTTGTGGACAGATGCAGAAAATGCTTGAAGAGCTAAAAAGACAGCTCTGAGTTCCAGCAAATTGATGTGGAGCAGAGATTCCCGGGGGGACCACACTCCCTGAGTGGAAAGGTTGCCCATGTGGGCTCCCCAACCCAGAAGGGAAGCATCTGTAGTGAGAGTCAAATTGTGAGCAGGGGGAATGAAGGGGACCCCCAATCTTAAATTGCTCTGATCCTGCCACCACTGGAGGGCCTGGATCAAGGTTCAGTCACTGGGACCAACTTGGAAAGGGTCTCTTCTCTGAGACCAATAGGTTCTCAAGTGAAACTGAATGTCTCTCATCTGAATCTTGCTCCTGCACAACTGCTGTGGATGCAGCCATGTGTCCCAGGAGCTGCAGAAAGTGTCTTGCTGGTCGAGAGACCTGCAGGGTGAAGGAGGAGGCCAGAGTCACTAAATTCGTCACCCTTTTAAGGAAGAAAAGCTCTGGCTAGCTTTGTGTCCAACTCTGCCCCTATAAAGGTGAGTACTGGACTGGTTCCAGAACCGACTTTGGTAGATTTATAGAAAGCCCAGGGAGGTGAGAAGCTGCTGGGTAACTTGCAGGTGAGATTTTACCTATTCTGGGACTGGCCTACAATGAGCCAACGTCTAGATAGGGAAAACAGCAATCCTTGCCTCCTTAAGTGAGCCACTGCCACTGCTAGACACTGTGAATACCCTTGGGGCAGAGGTAGGCCAAGGGCATTGCTCTGAACTGGTAATGACCTGAGGGTAGTTCGAATCTGAGGACTTTGATGGGAGCTTCTGATTAGGACGTGGAAATAGGCATCCTTGAGGTCCAGGAGGTTAACCAGTCCCTGGCCTTAGGGAGGGTAAAATCATTGCCAGAGTTACCATTTTGAACTTTGGTTTCAAAGATGCTTGTTCAGATATCTGAGGTCTAATATGGGCCGCCATTCTCCTGTCTTTTGGGGTAAGGAAGTATCTGAATACAGACCTCTGCCCTGGTGCAGGGAGGAACCTTTCCACTGCTCTGAGAGAGTCAACAGGGTTGAGACCTCTGCTTCCAGGAGCAAAGGTCTCTGAAGCACTTGCAGGTAGAAAAGTCTGGTTCTCAACTTGGGAAACTTTTGAAGCTGAGAACCAGACCCTGGCTTACCACTTCCAGAACCCACTTGTCTGAGGTTAAAGAAGCCCAGTTCTGACTGAAGTAAGCCAGCCTGCCCCTACCGGTAAGGAGAATCGGCCCTGGGCACCCCATCAGGGTGCCTGCTTAGCAGGAGCTTTTAGGCTGAGGGGTGGAGCAGGCCTGCCCACCCCTCGCCTGCCTCTGCCTGAAGAAGCCCCTCTGAGCATAGGCAGAGGAGGCCTGAGTCTGGTAAAAGGCCTGTGAAAAGCCTACCCCTACCCCTGGGGTATGCCTCTGAGGAGTGGCTTGCCGCCTTAGCTTGGGCACTTTTGTAAGTAGTCCTATATTCATCCATCTTTTTCATGTAATTCTCTGTCTGCTCCCAAACAGAGAATTTCCCACCACAGGAAAATCCATAGCCTTAGTCTGGGTATCCTGTGACAGACTAGTACACCTGGAGCCAGGCCAACCTACTTAAAAGCTACAGATGTGGCCATGACCCCAGAGGAAACATCATTAACATCCACAGCAGCATGAAACTGTACCTTAGAAGCCTCAATGCCATCAGCAGCCACCTGTGCTAGTTCGCTAGCCAGCTGGCCATGGGCTTGCTTGGCTAATTCCATAACAGTATCCCATCTAGATTTCTGATACCTAGCTACATAAGCCATATAATTTGCTTGCCTGAGTCCCAGAGAGGCTGCCATATACTGTTTTTTCGCCATGGCATCAATCTTCCTGGAATCCTTGTCAGGAGGATGTGAAGCCAGGGGATATTACTTATCACAGGCTGCAGCCTGAACTACCCAACATGACTGCATTGCTGAGAAAGGAATTCTGTATCAGGACCTGACAATGTGTACCTTCTGTCCATCTTTTTATCTACAGGAGGCACAGAATTAGGAGCTTTTAAAATTTTTATTGTTTGCTTCCTAAAAGACTTATGCAAAGGAATAGACAATCTCCTAGACTCTGAATATCCATCATTTCTACAAAATCAGGCTCCTCTTGCTCATCCACAGCTTCTTCCAAGGGAAGCTGAGGGTTTCAGCAACTTTTGCAAAACATAAAATGAGATGGGGACTCAGATAGCATAGGGGAGATTCTAGAGGTCTGTCTGGGGAAATGTCCGTTCAAGGGGCACACCCAGACCTTCCCAGCCACATTCATACTGTTCATAATCATCCTCCCCCTCCTCTGGTTCATAAAATTCCTCAACATCATATTCCTGAACCACTGGAACCGGACGAACCGACCTTTTGCCAGATAGTGGCGGTTCGGACGGAACCTGAGACAGTGACTGGACAATCTGTATGGCTTTTGCTATCTCTGCAGCAGTTGGAGAAGGGGTTTTGGACTCCAAACCTGCTGACTTTCTTGTTTTCTTTACTGGAATTGGTTCCTCAGAACCAGCTTTTCTTTTGCCCGAGGAAGTCTCGCCCTGGTCAGAGGGCACTCCCTCCTGTTCGGTTGGCACCGAACCGGGCTGGCCATCCGGTCGCGGACTTTTTGTTTCCTGCCCCTGAGCCTGCCCAATCTCTTTCCAGGGTGGCTGCAGGAAATTTACATATCTGGCAGTCTGACTGGAGGTGGTCAAACCCAGACAATAGACACATGTGGTGTGTGGGTCAGCCTTGGCAAAGACTTCCCACAGACATCACAGTGTTGAAACCCAGTGGGCCGGTTTTTTTTGGGTTTCTCAGACATAATGCCAGCCTAACCAGAAAAACTTGCCCTTTAAGCGGCGGTGCCAGGCAAGACACCCTTATCAGTTCTAACCGTGTCACGGGTATTGGAAAAAGCGTAATAAAATCCGTTTTTTAGAACCGATAAGAACCGGAACCGCACTCTAAAATGTTAAAATTTAAGTTAATAAGTTTTAACCCAGCTGATCGGTTCAAAACGAACCGATAAACTTACAAGTTCCACACAGACAAAACCTTTAATTTACTTACGATTACCAAGACAGAGCTTGAACCGAACGGTTTTGGCGGTTAAAATAAAACTATTCTCGGTTGAATCGAACCGAGAAAACACTGTTTAAACCGAGAAATGAACCTAGCAGTAGGAGAAATCTCCGGAGCGACTGTTCACTGAGGCGGAGTAAAGAATCTGACAGTTCAGGTTTGAAATTACACAGATAGAGCTGCTTCTTAGAGCTCGTGCTCAAAGTTCTATTTTGGAATGGTATTAACCATTTCACCTCTGGAGCAGTTCTAGTGGTGGGACAAACTGCTACTGTCATAATATAGCAAGACTTCATGTTGTTTGAAAGAACACATCCTGGAGGTCCAGAGAACAGAACCATACGCCTCATTCCAAGGATGGAATGATCTGAGCCAGAGTGACCATCCTGAAGGTTCAAGACCTTAGGAACATGTTCAGGTCATGCAGGTCTAGAACAGGACGTCAGCACCCCATCCGTTTCGGGACCAGGAAGTACCTGGACACAAACCCTGGGTCTGGTGGAGGATCCGCCACCTTCCTGATCACCTCCTTCTGGAGGAGCAGGGCAATGTTGGCTCGACGGGCCGACAGAGAGGCTGCGGACCCCGTAACACACCGTGGGGTGACGGCTCAGAAGGGCGGGGCCTACTCGAACTCCGGAGGCAGAACCTTTCCTACCACCTCCAGCACCCAACAGTCCGTGGTGATAGCGGACCAGGTGGAAAGAAAGTGGCGGAGCCGTCCCCCCATGGGGGGAACCCAGGGGGAAGAGACATGGCTAGGGGCGACACCCCTCAACACGTCACTGGGCAGGCTTGGAGGAAGGACCGGCCGAGGGACCTCCTGGACCTTTTCCTCCCGGCTTCCTGCTGGAGGAAACTGCAGGTTTGGCTTTGGGGTGCCAAGTGCGAGCCTGCTGGCCCTGATGCTGGTGTTGCTGGGCTGGACGTGCCGCAGGGGCAGAAGGGCAAAAGGACTTATGCTGCTGTCGGTGGCCTTTGTCCTTCTGGGCAGACATGACAGAGTCCAAGGTGGCAGTGGACTTCTCAATTCTCTGGAGGTGGCCTTCCACCCCAGGCCCGAACAAGTCGGTACCCAGGAAGGGGACGTCTGCCAACTTGTGCTGGGTATCCGCCGTGAAGGTGGAGATCCGCAGCCAAGCTCTGCAGTCGCTACTGACCGGGCACAGGAGTCTCCAATATCGAGAGCCGTCTGGAGCTGCTGTTTCGCCACTGCCCTTCCCTGATCCTGCACCTGCTTGACTGTAGTCTGCAGGTCAGCCGGGGAGATGAGGGATCACCTCATCCAGGGAGCCCATAAGGATGTGGGAGAAGTGCACCATCAGTACGGCTGAACTGGCCTGACGGGGGCCGAGGGAGGACGCAGCATACACTTTACGCCCGGCATAGTCCAGCTTTTTGGACTCTTTGTCGCGGGGCTTGTCCACGTCCCTGGCGTTCCCGGAACGCCGGAAAACACTGTCAGTAACCAACCCCTCCGCAGAGGGGTGCTCGGAGAAACCGGACAGTGACCCGGTAGGGACTGCGTACTTCCTGGCCATCCTGGCTGAAGGAGCAGGAAAAGAAGCCGGCCGCTGCCATAACTCCAAGGCTGGGCCAACAATGGCTTCAGCCACCAGAAAGGCCTCCGTGGGAGAATCCCCTCAGTCCAGTATCTCCATGAGGGGATACTTGGCCCGCTTGGATACGGGCTCGAGCTGCATCCCAGTGGACTGCGAGTTGAGCTGAAGCAGACCCATGAACGAGGATGGGCTCTCGTCCATCGACTGTCCCCAGAGGACTCCAGGTCAAGGGGCCTGGAGAACAGGGAAGAGTCGTCGTCAGACTCCGAGGAGTCTGCGAACAGCTGCCTAGGGCCTGAGCCACCCTCCACCTGCCGAGAACGGTCGGGAGTGAGGGTGACCGACAATCTGTGGGGCATCCCTGACCCAACCGAGAATCCTTGGTCGGAGCCCCCGATTTCGGTTTTGGAGGCGGGGTTCCACCACAATCGGTGGGGCAGCTGGTTTTGGCTGAACAACCGGCACCAGTTTGGGCACCTCGACCACCACGAGGGGTTGTTTCGGCCTTTCGGGTGACAGCCACTTAATGGCCTGGGAAGGCGACTGTGTCGGCTTGTTTCCAGTCAGAAGGAGCTGCCTGCCACATTAAGTCCTCGTAGCGTCGACGCAATTTGCGCCGAAGCCTCTCCAAGGAGGAGGAGGAAGATGAGGACGAGTGGCACCGCCGCTTTTCTTGGTGCCGAGACCGCCGGTGCCGGCTGGACCGAGAAGAGGTCCAAGACCGTTGGTGTTTCCAAGGGTGGGTCTGGGAGGGAGCGAGGGAAACCCGTTCCTCCCTCGGCTCGGGAGCCTTAACTGGGGACTCTGGCACAGGAGGCGCAGGCAAGTCCTCAGTTTCCACCGGGGGAACCGGTGAAGAAGGGTTGTCTGCTTCTCCAGTCGACAGCCCATCTGACGGGTCGAGACAAATCTCGACCGCGTCGACAGGGGTCTCAGCTGGATGACCTGACGGGGACACCGTGAAGCCAGCGGCCTTAACCGCAACCTCGATCGAAGTCGAGTGTACGCGGAAGGGGACCTCTCCCGCTCCCACGAACGTCGACGGTGGGACTTACCCTCCGAGTACCTCTTCTTGGACCGAGAGGAGTGTCCCGATGGCCCCTCACCTTTCGCGGAGAGGGACTGGCAAAGCTCCTTAAAAGAAGCTGTATAGGAGGATCCCAAGGAGAGCGGGATAAATGCCGCGACCGAGGATGACGAAGATGCAGCCTGGGCCGCCTCCTCCTCGAGGGCGATCATCTGTTCAAGTTGCTCAGCTGAGCCAACCGCCCAACGGGCCTCCTTGGAGTTCACCAGCGGATAACATTTCTCGGGGCACCTAAGTTGGAGCAAAGCAGCACGGTCTTCAAGGACATTTGCCGAAAAGGACTTGCACAACTCACAGGCCTGCGGATCGTGGTCAAGCCCGAGGCAGTAGACGCACGTAGAGTGCGGGTCGGTCCTAGACATCTTCTGCCTGCATAGGCACCGCTGAAAACTGGGAGTCGATTTGTCCATCACAGCCGCGAAGGAAGAAGCAGACCAAAGTCTAGAAAACCTTAAAATTATTTTCGGGTGAACCGAAGAGTTTGGATCTAGTCTAAACGCAGAGCGCTAAGGAGGGAACCTGAGCTTCCAAGCGGTAAGGAAGATCTGGTGTCATGGGGCGGAGCCGAGAGTTTTACCACCCGGGTGGGTGGGAGGAGCCAGCTTGAAGACCTTACAGCAAGATTTAAAGCAGCAAGGAACCTGCCAGACAGTGTGGATGAACAACATATCCATGTCCCTAGAACTGCTGTTTCAAGAGCACAGGGAGGCTTAAATAGCTTAGAGAAATTACTCTTTGGCCAAGACGAGTATGAATAAATTAAACATTTTGTTGTTTTGTTGTGTTATTTACCACCAGAAATTTGTACTGTTACCATCTGAATACACTCACAGTATAAATTCAGTAGCAAAGTCATAAGTAAAAGGGAAGAGATTTTTACAGCCGCATGGGTGGAGCTCCACAGACGTTATGCCATTATATGATCTTTGTGGAAGCACGTGACCAGACCGATGTCCGGTGTGCTTTGACACCTCTGCGGGCCACATAAACACACCAAGAGGTAAATAACAACCAGCACTCCAGACATTTGTTGAAGTAGAAAGTTTTTTTAATAGTGGAATAAAAAAAAAATAGTGTTACTCACTTTAGGCAATATGCAAATACAAAATCTTTGTGCAGGAAAACTTTCTAGTCTGGGCAGTAAACAGATGCTTTTTTCCATGGTAACATACAACATTGGCAGCACCCTCACAGCACAAACAGACCAGCCCAGCACTTCAAGGATTTACTCCTCCTTGTCAGGGGTGCATAAACACACACCCTTCCCGGTGCACTACTTCTTCTTCTGCAAACGCAGAAGTAACGGCCGATGTGCACAACATGGCGGCGTTGACTCAAACAACGCATGTGCGAGTATCGCGCATGTGCAGTTATGTCATTGCCGCCAACTTGCACACGGTTGACTAAGTTCTGTTATCACCGCAATCTTACATATAGCCGACTATGGTGTCGCGAGAGCACTGCATATTCTTTTTATAGCTTTCACCACTTTGAACAGCCGTATCGGCTCTGACCAGAATTTGTTATTAAAGAGGTTAGTTCTTCCCTGACAAATATTAAAACACAGTCACCTCTTCTATTTTGATCATTTCTATATAAGCTATACCCCTGTAAGGCTATTTCACCATGCTGTATTATTTATTAAGCCATGTCTCCCTTAAACCTAAAAAGGTAGGCTTCTCCCTGCACCATACTCGTAATTCTTCTATTTTATGGCAACAGACTACTAGCATTTTTGTGATCATTTGTACCTACTCCTCCATGTTGAGCACTGCAAATCCCTCTATGACATCATTTAAACATCTATGCTTTTTTTAAAGTACAAAATATGTTCCATCGCTTATACAAGAGCTGCTGACGCCTCAAAGAAAACTTTGAAAAACATGATATTTAGGTACAATTCGGCTTGCATTCCATATATAGTCTATGGATTTCTCCTCTCCATTATTTATTGCTGAGAAAATTTGCATGAATACATAATCTTTATCCCTTTGAGTCCACCTGCCTCTATAGCTTACTCCCTACTTCAAGTCATAATCCTCTGTTGTGACATCACAATCTGTTGCTTTGGGAGTAACTGTGATACCACAAGCAGTGCTCTATGACTTCAGGCAGGGAGAAAGCAGCAGGAATGAATCAACTCTTCAGGAGCAAAGATCCTGTTTTCATATAAATGAACTCAGTAATAAATAATGGAAAGGAGGAATACAGCACTAATAGGAAATGCAAGGTGGACTATGTCTAAATATTAGGTTTTGTTTAAGTTCTCCTGAAGGCATCGGCTGCTCTTTAAACCCTTGGGATGAGACGCTTTAAAAAAAAGGTTGATGGTGGGGATGATGATGATGATCACCATCATCATGTCATCTAGGGAGACCAGGACGAACTTTGAATCGACAGTAGGCACAACACAGCCGACCAAAAGGAGAGGCTAATGAAACTACTGCTTACTAACTGGGCTTTTCCTTCTTCATGGTACATGAAATCAGTGCGTAAAAAAATCACCCTGCTCCATTCGATGGTGATGAATCTGAACCCAACCACCATACGTCAGGTTGAGATATAACTCGCTAGGTCAGACTCATTACGCTGACAACCCCCCACCCGAATGGGTGGAGTGTAAACCCCATCTCCACAGGTCAGGGTGACAAAACTTGGATTATCAGTACACACCCCACCCCCTTCCAACAACAAAAGAGGAGAAGGTCCTGGATTTCAGGAAGGTAGATTTTATAAAAATGGGTGAATGCCTCAGGGATGGCCTGGCAGGGTGGGAGTGGAGATGGCCGTGGTAGGGAGGAGGAACAGTGGGTGAAGCTAAAAGGGAGGCACAGAGAAGGCAACAAACCTCTGCATCATACAAATGAGTAAACATAAGAGGAAAAAGAGACTGCCAAGTTTCTCAAAAGAGGTGGCTAAAAAAATAAAGGCTGAAAAGGTAGCATTCAGAAGATATAAGGAGACGCAAAGGGAGGAGGATAGGGAGGTGTATCAGGTGAGACAGAAGGAAGCAGGGAAAGCAGTAATGCACACAAAGGTGTAAACTGAAGACAAAACAGCCCAGAAGGTAACAAAAGGGGATAAAACATTTTTAAGGTATGTAAGTGAAAGGAGGGAGCCAGGGATGGGATTGTAAAGTTAAAAATTAATGGTGGGGGATAGTGCAGATAGGGACCTGGAAAAGGCAGACATCCTGAACAAATAGTTCTGGTCAGAGTTCACAGTGGAAAGGGAGGGGGGCCAAAACAGTAACAGGAGTTCTGAAGGGAGGGAGGTGGACACTAGTCCTTTTTCAGAGGAGAGAGCCCTAAAGGGACTCCCTAATCTGAAAGTAAACAAAACAATGGGATCAGACAGGGTACATCTCTAGGTATTGAGGCAGTTCAGGGAGGTACCAGCTGCATCTCTGATGGTTGTTTAACAGCTCACTTGAAAGAGGAATGGTCCAGAGGAGGGCAGATGCAGTCCCACTTCCCAAAAGTGGTAACATGCAGAAGGCTGCCAATTATGGACTAGTCAGCCTTACATTAGTGGTGGTAAAGTTAATGGCATCACTTCTGAAGGAGAGGATAGTAAAATTTTGAATTTGATGTGTTACAAGACCAGAGACAGCATATATTCACAGGTAGGAGGTCATGTCAAACTAATATGATAGATTTCTTTGACAGGGTAGTCAAGGAATTAGATCAGAGTGTAGCAGTGGATGTGGCCTATCTAGACTTCGGTAAGGCATTCAACACTGTTCTAAATAGCTGACTATTAAACAAGCTGGGAAGCTTAGGAGTGGGGTCAAAAGGTGGTAAATGGGGTAACAAATTGGATAGGGGACAGGCAACAGATGGTGGTGGTAAACAGAGTTCACTCAGAGGAAAAGAGGGTGACCAGTGGTGTACTCCTCCAGGATCAGTGCTGGGACAAGTCCTCTTTAACGTCTTTATAAGTGACACTAGAGAGGAGCTGGAGGAGAAGATCCATCTCTCTGTGGATTACACCAAAATCTGCAATAGGGTGGTTTACTCCAGGGAGTTGGAAAGGATAATCAGAGACCTGAGAAAACTCAAGGAGTGGTTAGAGGTGCGGCAACTGGGTTTCAAAGCAAAAAAGTGCAAAATAATGCACTTGGGCACGGAAACCCAGGGGAAGAGTACAAAGGGGGGGGCTATTATTGACAACAATATAATACTACAACAGTTCATAATTTAATGTATAGGATGGAAGTATTTTCAGGAAAAAAGGTGCACAAGAACAACAGGACATGTTATGAAGTGGAAGGGGGTAGACTCAGAAGAGATGTGTGGAAGTACTTCTTCACAGAAATAGTGGTGGATTCCTGGAAGAGCCTGTCAGCTGAGATGGTGTCAGTAAAAACATCGGTGGGGTTCAAGAATGCAGAGGACAGCAAGGCATAAAATAAGTGGGTTAGCATCACAATTTGCGACCCAAGATCAGAGAAAATTGAGTCAACTTGTGGAATGATTAGAAGTCATTGCTAATCATTCTGAACTGGCCCTGGGTCCTTAAAAATTCTCTTTTTTGGCATTTTGGGCCATGTTTCTCTAAAAAAAAAAAATGATGTTCCATTTTTTTTCCATCCCCAACCCCGCCGCTTTGCCCCATCTCTCCTGATTGTCCAGCGATGTTCCTGCCCCCAGTCTCTGTGCGGGTGAAACGTTACAGTGTCCTCTTGCAGTGTGACCCCAGGAGAGCAAGCAGGTCCAGAAGCTCCAGCCGGTGCAAAAAGTTAAGTTCCAGTTTCCTTTTTAAATATTTTTATCTAGATGGCGGTGTCTGGTAATTTTTTTGGTTGTGGAGAAGCTGCGACTGAGCGGCAGGGGAGCCCAGGAGGCCAAGACGGCGAAAGAGGGGACTGGGACCCAGAGAGCCACGCAAAACATTGTGGCGGGGCGAGCAGGCGTGATGCAGATTCCACCGAGCAACAGGAGTAGTGGAGCAGTGTGTAGCTGAGCAGACAATCAGGAGTCTCTACAAAAAAAAGACAAGTACAAACTTTTCAATTAACTATCCGGGGAGCCTGGAGGAGTGAACTCAATGGGAGGGCACGTGGCAGGGCAGTGGCATGCGGGGGGGGGGGGGCTCAGGCAAGGCAGGCACCTTGTGGGATTGGCCTGAACTGGTGGGCAAAACAGAGAGGAATAAGGGAGAGGAAACAACAAGAAAAGTAAATGTGTGAACTAAGTAATGGTACAGCTGGCTTGGCAGAGATGAGAGGGACAACAGAGTGGTTAAAAAAAGTATTTATTTTGTGCCCAGCCGACTTATTTGCCAGCGACTGCTCTGATGGGAAAAATATCAAACTGTGGTCTTGCGCGCCGGCCTGCCAGCACAGCGGTTGGTTTTCCGCTTGCGACGCCAGCGACCCGGGTTCGGAAACGGACTCAGGTAGCTGGAGGGCCGGCTGGGGGAGGAGGATTGAGCGCCCAGCGGCTGCTCTCCTCTACTCTTCCGGGATGCAAATCCCGCTGCAACACCGCCACCTGGGTGACCACAGGTGGAGGTGCAGCGAGACTGCACATAGTAGGGAGGGAGGACGTCTGCCGGGAGCCGGAGCATCAGGCACGTCATGACGTGCCCCGCCCCTAGGCTTCCCCAGTGTGCGGACGTCCGGAGGGCAGGGAAGAAAACCAGGAAAAAGGACACCGTTGGACTTCCAGTAGACGGAGCTCCTGGCCACGATTCCCAATGCCCCTACCAGAGCTGGGCTCAGCATCCCCATCTAAATTAAGTCACGCTGGGTAAGCGTCTCACCCCGCATCCCGCCTGGGGTACAGCCAAGGCTCCATGGGGGGGGATGGACTGCGCTGGTCGCCAGATAGCAGGAGCGGGGACAAATCAGGCAGTCGGAGACTCCTGAAGGAGTGGAAGTCCGGCCGTGAGGAGGGGGTATATGAAGAAAATATAAAAAAAAAAAAAAAAAATTAAAAACCTGTGGTCTTGCACACATTTTGGGACCAGAAAACAAAGAAGAATTGTGAGCTGGTTTTTCCAGAGAGTTCTGGGGGGAGATGAAACAAAGGGAAAAGTAACTTGTGTTTTGGCAGAGATGAAGGAACAACAGTGGTTAAACAGTTTTGTGCCCCAGCTTTATACTGTGCCCAGTCCTTACTGCAGCAGTGATGATGGGGGATTAAGCTAACACACTTTGTCTTGACTTGCAAGTAGCAGAACATTTTTGGGAATAGAAAACAGACTAAGAATTGAGCCCTGGTTTACTCCAAAGAGTTCTACGAAGGGGAGGAAACAGAAAAACTTCTTTGTGTGACATTAAGTAATGAACTCTGCTTTTGGCAGAGATGAAGGGGACAACAGTGGTCATGCCCGCAGTGCTTTATTTTGTGCCCTTTTTGCAGCAGTGATGATGATGATGATAAGAATTGTGCCCTGCTTTTCCCAGAGTTCTCATGGGAGAGGAAACAAAGAAAAGTAAAACAACTGTGTACAACTATGTGCCCTGCTTTGGCAGGATGAACGGGACAACTAAAACAAAAATATACCTGCTTGCTCTGCTGCTACAGCACTGGAGAAGTTATAACTATGAAAGTTAAGTGTGCCCTGCCCATGGTATATTCTGAGGGGACAAGTAATATTTAAGACACTATGCCATGCTGCCAGCTAGAGCTCTGCTGAAGCAGTGAACTTTGGGGAACTGTTCTGTTCACAACTCTGACACTTTCAGGTACTGTGCCCTGCCTATGGCAGAGATGGGGCCAAGTAATATAAAACTATGCCCTGCTGCCAGCTTTGCTGCAGCAGTGAACTTTGGGGAAGTGTTCGGTTCACAACTCTAAAACTTTCAAGCGTGTGCCCTGCCTTTGGCAGCGATGGAGACAAGTAACCTAAGACTATAAATATGCCCTGTCACCAGCTTTGCTGCAACAGTGAACCTCCACTGGGTTCTTTTCACAACTCTGAAACCTGGGGCGGCCTCAGGGTGTCACAAGCAAATCTGCAGCTGCCATTTATCTTTTTTTCAGTGCACAGAGTTAGCCAGATCACACAGTAACTTAATGTGTTAATTTTAAGTGCACAGCTTGACAGTCTTGTTTTGCTAACTTCAAACTTTTTAATAGTTGCAGTCCAACATGGCTGGTGGAGTAAAATTAGCAACTGCAGAAGGATGGCACAAAAAATATGATCCAGACAAAAACTGGCTACAGATAAGCAGGGAGGGAGACAGTGCAGTGTGTGCTAGTTTCAAATTGTGCTGTCAGTATAAAGATGAGTTATGTGGGTTGAGGAACTGCAGTGAGGCATTAATTGCAGGGATACCAGGCCCCCCAGCTAAAAGATTACATAATCCAGCAACATCTTCAGACAGAGCAGCATAAGAAAGCACTTAACATTTTGAAATATGGTAAAACATGGTCACCACTTGAAATATATTGCCATACCACAATTGCTAAGTTTAGAGTAATTTTTTTTTTTGGGGGGAGAGTATTGGACCCACAGCTAAAATAATTTAAATTTATTTGCAGGGAGAGCTTTCAGTAATGCAGAGGAACAGCACAGAACAGTTCTAGGCAGGTTGATGGAGATGCTGTATATGATGGCCAAAGAGGACATCCCTACTAAAAAATCTGAAGCGACAGCAGAACAAGAGAAGCGCCATGGAGTTCATTTGGGCAATAAATACATCAATGTTGTTAGTGAGAAAGAACTGAAAGTGTATTGGTATGAACCTAAAGGAAAACCTGCTGTCAACTGTAAAAAAAGCTAATTATTTTTCGGTTCTTATGGATGGTAGTACTGATAGTGGTGTAATTGAAAAGGAACTTGCCGTACTTAGACCTTTAACCCTAAACCTACTTTACCCTTTGCTAACCTACCCCTCCCTCCCTACCCTGCTCACCCCATTGTCTCCTCCTTCTAGTTCTTCACCACTTTTTGATTATCTATTGCATCAATACTGCGAAAAAGTATTTAACCTCACCTGATATTGACTGTCCCATATTTGTACATATATCTGTAACCTTTTATCTCACTATGTATTACCTGATTTCAGCCTTGTTTGCACTCTGTAAATTTAGTTATCAAGGTGCTGTACTGTATAATGTGCCAATGTATGTGTATTACCCTCAGGACCTCCTTGTGAATGAGCTTGCTCAATGGAGTCTTCCTGCAATAAACCTGAACTGGTTTACGTAATTTATGTTAATCCCACCAATGATCACGTGGAGAATAAATTTTTACAAATGAAAGCAGTATCAGATGGCATAAGTGAGGGACTCAAAAATCTCCTCTTAGACATTCTTGCAGAGAGTGGCCTTAATATTTATTTTTTTTATTTAGTTTTTGTTTACTTTGTGGGTGCGCTAGCCAAGAAGAAAAAATTACTCACCTTAGTAATGTTGTTACTTCTAATGGAGTCTTGCTGTATTCTGACTATTGCAGTGATCATCAACCTTTGAACTGCCCCGGAGAACAAAGAGTTAACTTTCCATGCAGGGCAGGAACGCGGAGCTCGAGCTCGGTTGTAGCCTCTGTCTGCTGTTGTTTAAACTCCAACCGTCAGATCTTTATGAGCTATACTCACTAGGCGTTCTGTGTGGAAACTGTAAAACTCACACTAGCCAACTGGCAACTAAGTTTGTTTAAAAAAAAAAAAAGGGTTTTTTGCGTTCAAAGCAAAGACTCAAGTCAGGAAACCCAAAAAAAACAAAACACAACACACACCCAAAATAAAGGAGGGTGAGAAAGTGGTACCTCTAGGTGCCAACACTGCACCTGCCCACATCCTAAAAAACAGGTTCTGAGAGGGGAGGCAGGGGGGGAGGTCAGAATACAGCAAGACTCCATTAGAAGAAACAACATTACTAAGGTGAGTAATTTCTTCTTCAAACAACATGAAGTCTAGCTGTATTCTGACTACTGCAGACTACCAAGCAGTACCTCCATGGAGGAGGGACAGAACCTACTTTGGGAAAAGGCTCTGAAGTACTGCTGTGTTAAACCGAGCATCACCCTAGCCTGGATATCCAGAGAGTAATGCTTGGTGAATGTATGGACCGCTTTTCCAGGTGGCTGCTTGACAAATTTCTAAGATAGGAATATCCCTGGCAGTAGCCAGGGAAGCAGCTGTACCTCTAGTAGAGTGAGCCCTCGGGCCTGAGGGTGGGGTTCTACCCAATTTTTCATAGCAGAATTGTATACAAGAGACAATCCACCTGGCAAGAGATCTCTTAGTGGCAGGTTTGCCCTTACCAACCTCTCCATAAGTGAGGGACTCAAACCTGTGACCCTTGGTGTGCTCTATGTAGTAGCTAAGGGCCCTTTTTACATCCAGGCTGTGCAACCTCCTCTCTCCAGAGGAGGAATGGTCAGTGAAGAAAACAGGGAGAGACATAGATTGATTAAGGTGGAAATCTGAAACCACCTTAGGCAAAACTTCCTGTTAGTTCTTAGGACCACTTTATCTCTATGGAAAGAGATGAAATCAGGCTCCACTGACAGGGCTTGCAATTCACTGATGCGCCTGGCAGAGGTAATGGCTACCAAAAACACAGTTTTCCAAGTCAAGTACTTAAGCTCTGCAGAGGACAAAGGCTCAAAGGGGGGTTGCATAAGCTGAGCAATGCAAACATTAAGGTCCCAAGCAGGAGCAGGGTCCCTGAAGGGAGGATTGGTGTGCAGCAATCCCTTGAAGAATTTACAAAATACAGGATGGTTTGATAGAGGAGAGGGCTTGCCTACTGACAAGAAGGCAGAAACAGCTGCCAGATGCATTTTAAGTGTAGCTGGTCTAAGTCCGAAGCCATTAAGGTAAACCATATAGTCCAGGACTGTAGGCAACCCAGCAGATTCTGGAGAAATATGCTTATTAGAACACCAAATAGTGAACCGTTTCCATTTGGAGTTGTAAGTCTTTCTGATGGAAGGCTTTCGAGGAGCCTTAAGAATATCCAGAACACCTTGAGAGAGGTGCAGATCAGCAAACTAACTCTTCAAGAGCCAGGCCTTGAGATTGAGAGATTTGAGATTCGGATACCAAATCCTTCCCTGAGAGGATGTCAACAGGTTGTAATTCCTGGGAAGAGACAGGGAAGGTGGACTGCTAAGAACAGCAGCGGTGGATACCAGGGCTGTCTGGCCCAGTCTGGAGCGATCAGAATCACTTTGCATGGTTGAGACCTGATCTTGACTAGCACCTTGAACAGGAGAGGGAAGAGGGGGGAAGCATACAGGAACTTCCCTTCCCAATTCAGAACCAGAGCATCCAGGGGGACTGAGCCCAAGACTGGGGGTCTGCAACAGAAGAGAGGAAGTTGGTGATTGTCTGGGGCTGCAAAAAGATCTATCTGTGGAGTGCCCCATCTGGAGAAAATCACTTTCAAAATTAGGGGATCTAGGGACCATTCATGGTGGCCCTGAGATATCCTGCTGAGAGCATCTGCTAGAACATTGTCCCTTCCCGGGAGGTGAACCGCTATCAGAGAGGTCTGCAGGGAATAGGCCAGAGACCACAACTTCACTGCTTCTATGCACAATGCCGTAGACCAAGTGCCCCCTTGCTTGCTGATGTACCACATTGTGGTGGTATTGTCTGTTCTGATCTGGACCACCTTGTTCTGTACAGATTTGGAAAAAGCTTGCAGTGCCAGAAACACTGCTCTGAATTCCAAGAGACTGATGTGAAGCAGAGATTATTGAGGTGACCACAGCCCTTGGGTGGTAAGATCCCCTAAGTGGGCTCCCCAGCCCAAGAGGGAGGCGTCTCTGGTGAGGATTAGTGAATGAGACTGAGTGACAAAAGGAACTCCACGTCTTAAACTGTCCTGATCCTGCCACCTCTGCAAAGCCTGGATCAGGGTTCGAGTTACTGGGACTAGTTTGGTAAGGGAATCCTTTCTTTGGGACCAGAAGGCTCTTAAGTGGAAATGAATGTCCCTCATCTGGAATCTTGCCCCCTGGACCACTGCTGTAGAGGCTGCCATGTGGCCCATGAGCTGCAAGAAGTGCCTTCCTGGTCAAGACACCTGAAGGGTAAAAGAAGAGGCCACTTCTATAAGGGTCCTTGTCCTGTCCAGGGGAAGGAAGGCTTCTGCTCTTATTGTATCCAGCTCTGCCCCTATAAAGGTGAGGAGCTGTATTGGCTCGAGAACTGACTTTGGAAGGTTTAGGAGGAATCCTAAGGAAGTGAGCAGTTGCTGAGTTATCTGAAGATGTGACTTGACTTGGTCTGGAGACTGACCCACTATGAGCCAGTCGTCCAAGTATGGAAAGATGGAGGTCTTTTTTCTCCTTAGGAAAGCAACCACTACTGCCAGGCACTTTGTGAACACCCTTGGGGATGATGTTAGGCCAAAGGGGCATTGCTCTGAATTGACAGTGGCCTGAGGGCAACTTGAACCTGAGGTGCTTTCTGTGGGAGCACCTGATGGGAATGTGAATATAGGCATCTTTGAGGTCCAGGGAGGCTAGCCAGTCCCCTGGCCTTAGAGAGGGCAGAATTATTCCCAGAGTCACCATTTTGAATTTTGGCTTTAAAAGGTGCTTGTTTAGATATCTCAGATCCAGGATGGGCTGCCATTCTCCTGTCTTTTTGGGGGTTAGGAAGTACCTGGAGTACAATCCTTTGCCCCTGTGTAGGGTAGGAACCCTTTCTATGGCTCTGAGAGCCAAGAGAGAAGAAACCTCTGCTTCTAGGGCAAGGGTCTCCGATGGATTTTCAGGTGGAAAGGATCTGGTTCTCATCTTGGGAAATTTTTTGAAGCTGAGAACCAGTCCCTGGCTTACTACTTCTAGGACCCACTTGTCTGATGTTAAAGACTTCCAGTCCTGGACAAAGTAAGCCAGCCTGCCCCCTACAGGTACTGGAGAATCGTCCCGGGCAGACCCATCAGGGTGTCTGCTTGGCAGGGGCTTTAGGCTGAGGGGTGGAAGCAGGCCTGCTCATACCCAGTCTGCCTCTAAAGAACCCCCTCTAAGCATAAGCAGAAGAGGAGGCCTGGGCTTGGTAAAAAGGCCTCTAAAAGGGCCTGCCCCTGCCCCTGGAATGCTGCCTCTGAGGAGTGGCTTGCCTTTCTTTGGCCTGAGCACTCCTGTAGGTGGTCCTGTACTCGTCCGTCTTCTTCATGTAGTTCTCTGTCTGCTCCCCAAACAGAGAATTACCAATGACAGGAAAATCCATGGCCTTAGCCTGGGTATCCTGTGATAGACTAGTACATCTGAGCCAAGCCATCCTCCGAAGGGCCACAGATGTAGCCATGACTCTAGATGAAACATCACTGGAGTCCACAGCAGCATGAAATTGCACCTTGGATGCCTCAATCCCATCTGCAGCCACCTGCTCCAGCTCCTTGGCAAGCTGGTCAGGGGCCTGTTTAGCTAGAGTCAGCACAGTGTCCCACCTGGACTTCTGGTATCTAGCTGTGTAGGCCATATAGTTAGCCTGCCTGAGTCCCAAAGATGCTGCCATGTACTGTTTCTTTGCCATGGCATCAATCCTACTGGAGTCCTTTTCTGGGGGGTGTGAAGCCAAGGGAATATTTGCCTTATCACAGGCAGCAGCCTGCACTACCCAAACATGGCTGCATTGTTGGGAAAGGAACTCCGTGTCCGGGCCTGAAAGGGTATACCTCTTGTCCATTCTTCTGTCCACAGGAGGTATGGAATTAGGAGTTTTTAGAATTTTAAATGTCTGTTTCCCAAAAGATTTATGGAGGGGAATAGACAATCTCCTGGACTCTGGGATGTCCATCATCTCAACAAAATCAGGCTCCTCCTGATCCTCTACTGCTTCTTCCATAGGAAGCTGGAGGGTTTCAGCCACTTTCTTGTAAAACATAAAGTGGGAAGGGGCTCAGAAAGCCTAGGAGGAGAAACACCTGAAGGTCTGTCTGGGGAGATGTTCGGGTCAATAGGCACATCCAGACTTTCTTCATCATCATCATCTTCATACTCTCCCTCCTCCGGTTCATAAAATTCTTCTAAAGTATAATCCGGAACCACGGGAACCGACCAAACCGAGCCCCTGACAGATGGTGCCGGTTTGGCCGGAACCGAAGTTAGTGACTGAACTATCCTTATCGCTTTGGCTATTTCATCAGCGGTCGGAGAAAGAACTTGTGGATCCGAACCGGATGATTTTTCCCTCTTTTTTTTTTAACCGGAACCGACTCCTCAGAATCGGTTCTCCTTTTGCCCGAAGAAGTTTCGCCCTGGTCAGAGGGCACTCCTTCTGGTTCGGTCGGGACCAAACCGGGCTGGCCATCCGGGTCAGCGGACTTCTCGGCCCCCTTTCCACAGTCTACCTACTCTTATCCAGGGTAGCTTTGGGAAAACTTTTACAAATTTGGCAGTGAATTGAGGTGGTCAAACCCAGACAATAAACACAGGTGGTGTGGGGATCAGCCTTAGCAAAGGCTTCCCCACACACACTACAGTGTTGAAACCCAGTGGGCCCATTTTTTCTTGGGTTTCTCAGACATGGCCAATCCTAAACACAACTTACCCTTTTTGGCAATCCGCAGGCAAGACACCCCTATCGGTTCCTGACCGTGTTACGGGTCTTGGAAAAAAACGTAATCAAATCTGTTTTTTTTAGAACCGATACAGACCGGTTACCACACTCTAATAAAGACAGAAGTTTTTTAACACAAACCTGATCGGTTCAAACCGAACCGATCCAATGTTTACAAGTTCCACACAGAAAACTAATACAAAACCTATCTAGTACTCCGTACCACAGACAGAGACTTAAACCGACAGGTTCAGTAGCAGAATTCGACAGAAACCGAGCGAAAAAACGACACTTTAACCGACTTTTTCTGAACCGAGCAAAGGAGAAATCTTCGGAGCGACTGCTCAGTGAGACAGAGTAAAGAATCCGACGGTTGGAGTTTAAACAACAGCAGACAGAGGCTTCAACCGAGCTCGAGCTCAGTGTTCCATGCCCTGCATGGAAAGTTAACTCTTTGTTCTCCGGGGCAGTTCAAAGGTTGGTGATCACTGCAATAGTCAGAATAAAGCAAGACTTCATGTTGTTTGAAATGACTATTTTCAAGCACGACCCGGGAGACTACAAGGTCAAATACAGCATAACAAAAATAACGGTGACAGGGCAAGAGAATCAATTGAAAACAGTTACACAGATGGATGGTATATACAAGTGCAAGGACTTTTCAACATAGTGAGTGACCAGTAATAAACATGGACCAGAGACTTAAACCGACAGGTTCAGTAGCAGAATTCGACAGAAACCGAGCGAAAAAACGACACTTTAACCGACTTTTTCTGAACCGAGCAAAGGAGAAATCTCCGGAGCGACTGCTCAGTGAGACAGAGTAAAGAATCTGACGGTTGGAGTTTAAACAACAGCAGACAGAGGCTTCAACCGAGCTCGAGCTCAGTGTTCCATGCCCTGCATGGAAAGTTAACTCTTTGTTCTCCGGGGCAGTTCAAAGGTTGGTGATCACTGCAATAGTCAGAATAAAGCAAGACTTCATGTTGTTTGAAATGACTATTTTCAAGCACGACCCGGGAGACTACAAGGTCAAATACAGCATAACAAAAATAACGGTGACAGGGCAAGAGAATCAATTGAAAACAGTTACACAGATGGATGGTATATACAAGTGCAAGGACTTTTCAACATAGTGAGTGACCAGTAATAAACATGGACCATGACTAAACTATACAAAAAACAATCAACTACAATGTGTTTTGAGAGAGTACACATATTTGAGTAAACATTTTAACAAAAAAACACAAATTGTCAGCAGGAAAGAATATCAGTAACACAATTCAGATGTAAGTCTGTGGCACACTAAGAGGCCTAGGTATTAGTGAGAGGGGTAAGATAGCTCAGAGTGAAGGACTATAAAAAAGGGGTTGGTTGCTGTTGTTTCTCACACAGATTACAACTGGCCATGAAAGATGCTTTGGATAATACCTATTTCAATGATGTTTCAAACTTTCTGACCCAGCAGTTTTATCTCTATCAGAAAAGTCCTAATCAACTTAGAGAGTTGCAGTCTCTTGCCCAGGCCAAGGAGATGTCAGTTGAAATGCCCAAGAAGGCCCCTGGCACACGTTAGGTGCAGCATAAACTTCTTGCTGTTGCTTGCTTGCTTGGGTTGTTACCAAATCATTCCCCGTAATCACTGCCCATTTAGAATCTATGGCCACAGACCCAACTCATGATCAGGCCAAAGCCAAGGGAGTGTTGCAAATTTTGACTAAATTCCAAATGGTTGCACACCTTTTGTGTTTTGAACAGTTGCTTCAGCCACTTGCCAGGTTCTCACTAGTACTTCAAAAAGAAGTTGTTGAAATGCCAGAGCTACATAGCACTGTTGAAACTTTGAGAATCACGCTTGACCATGCTAAGCAGAGTGGCCCCATAGGTGGCACCGAACTTGACATTCTCTTAAAAAATGGGTCTGACGTTCTTTCAGGATTATGCCCTGAAGTCACTTACAAGGGTATAAAATTAACACATCTTAGTGCTCAATCTATTAAAAGTTTTAAACAGCAATGTAAGAAATACATTACAAATATTGAGAACTGCTGTGAACAATGGTTCGGTCTGAATGATGAAAGTAGTATCTATAACCGTGCAAAAGTGTCAGATACAGTACCAGACTTTGGCCAGCAGACCGAAAGGAACTGAAGCTGTATGGTAACAGTGACATCACTCTGAAGTAGCTGACCATTTTTCAGCTCTTTTGCAGCCTGACTGTGACACCAATGAAGTACTTGCAGAATGGCAAGAGTTTAAGATTTTTCCTCAAACCAATTTCATCAATAATATGTCTGCCGCCCAGTGGCACAGAGGGTTGAGGCACTGGATGCCACACCTCGCACCACACCAGCAACCTGGGTTCGGGAACAAGCTCGGGTCGGCAGGGGGAAAGGAGGATTAAGCTTCCCAACGGACATTCTCTGCCTTCAGGGGTGGGATACCAGGGGTGCTCTGCACACCAGACACCTCTGTGGGTCGGTAGGTGTACAAACGTTCGGGGCAATGGTGGCTCCATGGTACTGGAGCCGGAGATGCTGTTAGGCACTTGGCAGGCATAGTGCCTAAGCACATAACCTGCCCGAGCCGGTGTCCTCAGGGGGATGGAAGGGGACCACAACAGAAAATGGAAAAACAACCCTTTGCGGTCCTAGATGACGACCGCTCCAGGTCATTCAGGCACAGATCTATGGGCAGACCCCACTGTGCAGGCGCTCCACGGAGGAAGAGAGAAGGAAGGTAGAAGTTGTCAGGGGCACTCTAGGGGCAGACTCTGCATCTGTGGCATGGGGGACATGAGCAGCCTGAAGGAGTGGAACAAAGAGAGCAGATTAGGAAGGGATAAAAAGAAAGTAAAAAAAATAAATAATATGTCTGCCTCTGCTACCTGGTCAAAGCTGGCATGTGATTTCCAAAATTCTTATCCAAATCTGTTGAAGCTTGTCAATGTGTTGAGAATATTTCCAGTGTCTAATGCAACAGTAGAAAGGTGTTTTTCGACTATGAACAAAGGTGAAACTGACTGGAGAGAAAGTCTGGCAGAGGATCCTGACGAAACACTGATTCGCATTAAAAAGCGGCCCCCCCCCCCCCAAAAAAAGCTGAATTCAACCCAGACAGGGCTATAGACACATTTTTAGTGCTAAACCAAGATGTCCTGGTGATTTGGCAGCTGTGGATGGTGGATCACCCCTGGTCCCTCCCCCCCAAAACAGGCCAGAATAACTGGCTACATGCCTGGTGGAGAAGAGTAGCAACCCAGTCCTTGTTGGAAGTTCATGGTCAATCACTGTCCCAGGTGGAGCAGTTTTTATTTGGGGGGGGGGTGGCAATTTAAATTTATATTTGTCATGACTCATGATCACGTCACGATTTCACGGTCTGCTTTAGCAGACATCATCCTTCACGGTTCTTAAAATGTATTTGTGCTGCTGCACAATTGCTGTATTCAGACTCTGAATGGCTAAATAAAACAGTATCAGTCTCAGAAACGTGTGTACAATGTGTATTTTATCAATACAGAGAAAGATGAGTAGATTTTATGGGGTTTTGAGCAAAAATATCAATGTCTGGTAATTGCTAATCATTTTTTACTTTGATTAGTGAAGGCCGCTAATCAAATCTCCAACATTAATTTATGCCTTGGGACAGGTATAAGAGAATCTTAGTGGAAAGGAATAGGGAAGGAAGAAAGGGACAGAGATCAAGGAGAGACTACGGTGGGTGATACTGCAGGTAGGGAAAAATGGGCAGCCTAGGTAAGCCTAGGGGGTCCTAATCTGCTGACAAAGTCTAAGCACCTGACAGTGGGGACTGTTTTTATTTTTATTTTTTTTATTTATTCTTTGGTAATTAGGTAAGGCAGACTAGGCACAAGTTCCTGTTTTCAGGGATGACCCGGAAGCACTGTGGAGGTTAAGTGACTTGCTCACAGTCACACTGTATGCAAGTGAAGATTTGTGGGCATCCAACCCATGTCTTCTGGATGTACAAAGCTCTTTCACAGCTCATTACTCTAACCTCTAGGCTATACTGCCAGCACCCCAGCACCACAGATCAGGGTGATATAAAACTCAGAGTATCGCCGGCCTGGTGGCACTGAGGGTTGAGGCGCTGGACGCCACACCTTGTGCCACGCCAGAGACCCGGGTTTGGGAACGAGCCCGAGTCATCGGGGGTCAGCAGGGGAAGGAGAGGATTGAGCGTCTGGAGGACAACTCTCCTCTCCCAGGAGGGAGGGGGGCTCCTGCTCGACGCTTGGTTAGCCTCTGGTGGAAGCCGGAGGCATAGCAAGCGTCGGAGCGTAGAGAAGGGTTAGGAGTGGCAGACGTCAGTGAAACACCTTGACATCGGGGCGCTGGCCACTCCCCTAAAGAACAGGGAAATACCTTCCAGCTCCAATGGAGACAGAGCACTGGAGCTTGCCCTCGATTTGCAGCCACCTTCCTGGCACCCCTCAACCGACGAAACTAGATGTTCAAGGTGTTTGAGCCCCATTTTGTCCCCACCCGGGGGATAATCTGAGGCTCCATGGGTGACTGTGGCACATCAGGTAAGGCGGCTTGCAGAGGGATGACTCCTAGGTGCTCCCGAAAGGATATCTGAGCTGGTGCGAGGGAAGCCAAGAAAATAGAAAGTATAAAAAAAAAAACATTCAAGATTATCAGTACACACTCCTCAACCGTCCATCTGACGGTGGTTAGTGTAAACCACAGCACCACAGGTCAGGGCGATGTATAACGCGGACTATCACTACACGCCCCCCACCCTTTCATCTGACAGTGGTGAGTTCAAACCTTAGCACTGCAGGTCAGGTAGTGATAAACATGGTGTGTTAGTGTACTGACGAGCCCCCCTGTACACACAGACACACACACGCGCGCAACACACACACACACACACACACACACACACACACACACCCCTGATGGTTATGAGTTTGAACCTCAGCTCCGCAGTTCAGGTTGGGCTAAAACATGGAATATCAGTAGGATGTTAGTCACCAGCTCCTTACCTAGCCCGATTATGCCCAGAGTCTCCCCTCGGATTCGTGCTGCCCCACTGGCAACCTCTCTGATCTGTTCAACACTGGCGGCACGGGTGCCCTCCCGCATGGCCTGGTGCAGCCACGTGACACGGCGATAGAGGTTCAGGATGTGACACAGTGTAGAGTCTGCAGTCTCCTCCACGGATGAGGAGGGAATGTTGCAAACAGCAATGCCTGAAGGACAGGAACAGAATGTAGGAACCAACATCAAAGAGACACTTCAGAATGAATTCAGCTCAGGTCCCACCCACAGTTTAAAATGATACAATAAATCCAGATTCAAGTAACAACTAGCCAGAGCACAGACTGGAACTTGCAGCCCACAGTGTCAAAAATAAAAGTTCGCTTCAATGTACAGATTACATCCACAGCAGGACTGGGGCTCATACCGAACGCCGACACTGCAATGCAGTACTTGGGGAGGGGTTCCCACAGCAAACTGGGTACATACCAACGACACTGCAATGCAGTACTAGAGGGTTCTACAGCTGGACCGGGCTCATACCAAATGCTGACACTTCACTGAAGTAATGGGGTGGTGGTTCACATAGCAGGACTGGGGATCATATTGAAAACTGACACAGCAGTACAGTATTGGGGGATTTCCATAGCAGAAATGAGGTTCCTACCCGTTGACACTGCAGTGCAGTACTCGGGGGGGGGGGGTCCCCATAGCAGGGCTGGGGTCCATACTCAACGTTGATACTGCAGTGCAGTATTGGGGTGGTTCCCCTAGCAGGATTGAAGTTCATACCCAACGTTGACACTACAGTGCAGTACTTGGGAGGGGGGTCCTATAGCAGGAGTGGGGTTCATACCCAACATTGACACTGCAGTGCAGTACGGGGGTAACCCATAGCGTGACTGGGTTCACACCCAATGATGACAATGCAGTGCAGTACTGGGAGTCCCACAGCAGAACTGGGGTCCATACCTAACGCTGACACTGCAGTGCAGAACTGGGGGAGAGTGCCATAGCAGGACTGGGGTCATACTCAATGTTGACAGTGCAGTACAGGGGTTCCCATAGCAGGACTGGGTTTCATACCTACGCTGACACTGCAGTGCAGTACCGGGGAGGGGGGCATAGCAGGACTGGAGTTCATACCAATGCTGACACTGCACTGCAGTACTGGGGGTTCCCATAGCAGAACTGGGGTCCATACTCAACGCTGATACTGCAGTGCAGTATTGGGGTGCTTCCCATAGCAGGATTGAGGTTCATACCCAACGATGACACTGCAGTGCAGTACTGGGGGTCCTATAGCACTACTGGGGTTCATACCCAACGCTGACACTGCAGTGCAGTATGGGGGGTATCCCATAGTAGGACTGGCGTTCATAACCAACGTTGATACTGCAGTGCAGTGCGGGGTGGTGTCCAAAGCAGGAGTGGGGGGGGGGTTCCCACAGCAGGACTGGGGCTCACACCCAATGCTGACACTGCAGTGCAGTATTGGGGGGGGGGTTGTTCCCACAGCAGGACTGGGGTTCATATCCAATGCGGACACTGCAGTGCAGTACTTTGAGGAGCTCCCACAGCAGGACTGAACTCATACCCAATGCGGATACTGCAGTCCAGTACTAGGTGGTTCCCACTGCAGGACTATGGCCCATACCCAACGGTAACACTGCATTGCAGTACTGGTGGGCTCCCACAGCAGGACTGGAGCTCATATCCAATGATGACGACACTGTACTGCAGTACTGGGGGGTTCCCAGAGCAGGACTGAAACTCATACCCAATGCTGACACTGCAGTCCAGTATTAGGTGGTCCCCACAGCAGGACTATGGCTCATACCCAATCGTAACACTGCACTGCAGTACTGGGGGGTTCCCACTGTAGGACTGGGGTTCCTCCTATGCAGATACTGCAGTACAAGACGAGAAAATTCCCACACCGGGACTGTGGTTCCTACCATGCTGCAGTGTGCCCATACTAATACACACATTATAGAGATGAAAACCAACCACTGGCCCATTTTTTCCCACCAACTCAGTGTGATTTTGACTTTCCCTATTACACAACATGGACACTGCAGTGCAGTACGGGATGCCACACTGAGATCCAGCGGCTCATAGCTACCACAAACACTGCAGCACAGTATGGGTGGTGGGATGCCACACTGAGGACCCAGGGCTCATACCCAGCACTCATAATGCACTGCAGCATGGGAGGGGGTGCCACACTAAGATCCAGGGTCTCACACGCAACACTGACATGGCAGTGTAGTACGGCGGAGAGGGAGGCACACTGAGGACCAGGGGCTCCTACCCAACATGGACACTGAAGTGCAGTACAGTACAGGGGGATGCCACATTGAGAACCGGGGGTCAAACCCAACACTGATACTACACCAGAATGTGCCCCAAAATACAAAAACCATACCTGTCTTCTCTCTTGCGCTAGTGGGGGTAGAGTTTATGAATCACATACCTAAGTCTGCCGCAGATTTGAAGTCGATGTTGTCGTAGCCACTGCCGACCCGGACAATAATCCGAAGCGCTTTGAACTTCTCCAGGTCCTCCCGGGAAAGTGTGATGGTGTGGTACATCAGCGCACCAACGGCTTCATTCAGCACCTACAATAAAAACAGAAAATGGATGCACAGTGCACCAGGGACTGCAGCTATACTTAAGCACATCACAGTAAAAACAGTAACCAACATAGATCACACAGTGCACCTGGGGCTACAGCTATACACAAGGATATCACAGTAAAAATAGTAACCCAACGTTGATCGCACAGTACATCAGGGGCTACAGCTAGACACGAGGATCTCACAGTAAAAACTGTAACCCAATGTTGAATACATAGTGCACCATGGGCTACAGGTATACATGAGGACATCACAGTAAAAACAGTAATCCAACATTGATCTCGCATAGTGCACCAGGGGCTACAGCTATACACGAGGTCATCAAAGCAATAACAGTAACCTAGCATCGATCGCACAATGCACCAGATATGCAGCTATACCCAAGTACATCACAGTAAAAACAGTAACCAAACGCAGATCGTACCGTGCACCAGGTGCTACAAGTATACATGAGGACATCACATTAAAAACAGTAACCCAATGTCAATTGCACAGTGCACCAGGGGTTACAGCTACACAAGAGGATATCACAGTAAAAACAGCACCCCAACGTGGCTCGCACAGTGCACCAGGGACTGCAGCTATACACGAGCACATCACAGCAAAAACAGTACCCAACGTGGATAGCGCAGTGCATCGGGGCTACAGGTATACACAAGGGCATCACAATAAAAACTGTAACTCACTGTCAAATCGCACAGTGCACCGGGGCTAAAGCTATAAACGAGCAAATCACAGCAAAAACAGTAGCCCAACATTAATCACACAGAGTACCAGTGGTTGCAGCTATACACGAGCACGTCACAGCAAAAACAGTACCCAATGTGGATCGCGCAGTGCATCGGGGCTACAGGTATACACAAGGGCATCTCAGTAAAAACAGTAACCCAATGTCAATCGCACAGTGCACCAGGGGCTACAGCTACACAAGAGGACATCACCGTAAAACCAGTAACTCAATGTGGCTGGCACAGTGCACTGGGGACTGCAGCAATACATGAGCACATCACAGCAAAAACAGTATACAACGTGGATAGCGCAGTGCACCGGGGCTACAATTATACACAAGGGCATCACAGTAAAAACAGTAACTCTCTGTCACTCGCACAGTGCACCAGGGGCTAAAGCTATAATCAAGCAAATCACAGCAAAAACAGTAGCCCAACATTAATCGCACAGAATACCAGTGGTTGCAGCTATACATGAGCACATCACAATAAAAACAGTAACCCAATATCGACTGCACAATGCACCAGGGGCTGCAACTATACATTAGCACATCACAGTAAAAACAGTGACCCAATGTTGATTGCACAGTGCACCAGGGGCTACATCTATACACGAGCATATCACAGTAAAAACAGTAACCCAACGTCGATCGCAAAGTGCACTAGGGGCTACAGCTATACATTAGGATATCACAGTAAAAACAGTAACCCAACATCGATCGCGAAGTGCACTAGGGGCTACAGCTGTACATGAGGATATCACAGAAAAAAAACAAAACGTTGACTGCACAGTACACCAGGGGTTACAGGTATACATGAGGACATCACAGTAAAAACAGTAACCCAACACTGATCGCACAGTGCACCAGGGGCTACAGCTTTACATGAGGACATCACAGCAAAAACAGTAACCCAACATCGATCGCACAGTGAACCAGGGGTTGCAGCAATACACAAGCATATCACAGTAAAACAGTGCCTAACGTGGCTCGCGCAGTGCACCGGGGCTACAGGTATACACAAGGGCATCACAGTAAAAACAGTAACCCAACGTCAATCGCACAGTGCATCAGGGTCTACAGCTATACACAAGGACATCACAACAAAAACAGTAACCCAACATCGATCGCACAGTACACCAAGGGCTACAACTACACGAGCATATCGCAGTGAAAACAGTAACCCAACATCGATCACACAGTAAAAACAGTAACCCATCATCGATCGCACAGTACACTAGACAGGGCTCTCGGGGACGTGGGCACCCGCGTCCTTTATCCACATTTAGCGTTTTAGGACACTCGCCCCTTCAGCCCAGAGTCTCCCCGACACTCTCGAGCAGTACAGGCCCGGGAGTCCTGAGCGGGCCATGTACTGTCATGCGCGAAATGTGTAATTTTGTTATTTTTTTCCCCTTCCCTTCCCTGTGCCGCCTGGTGGTTTCGGCACCTCGGAGAGTGGCACACACCACCAGGAGGAAAGGATGTATTCGTGTGTGTGTGGGGGGTCAGTTCCCCCTTGGTGCATCTGGGGGACAAGAGCCAGAGGACCGATAGAGAGGTGTTGAAACAACATACAAGTTGACGGCAGATAAGGACCGCAAGGACCATCCAGTCTGCCCATTTCTTTTTCTACCTTAAAAATGTGCCATCAGCCTTTGCTCTGTCAATGGCCTATCTATTCATACTCATCTGTATTGCTCCCTTATGCCTATCCCATGCCTGTTTGAAGCCCTGCACTGTATTCATATCCACCACTTCCTGAAGTAGGCCATTCAATGCATCCACCACCCTTTCTGAGAAAAAGAACTTCCTCACATTACCCCTTAATCGGTCTCCCTTTAATCTCATGCTGTGTCTTCTTGTCCTGCTATTTTTCTTATATTGAAACATGTTAGACTCTTTCACCTTGTTGATGCCCTTAAGGTGTTTGAATGTTTCGATCATATCACCTCTCGCCCTCCTTTGCTCTAGGTTATAAAAATTGAGCTCCGTTAATCTGTCCTCATATTATTTTCTGATGCAGTCCCTGCACCATTTTGGTTGCCCTTCTCTGGACTGCCTCAGTTTGGTTAATGTCCTTGTGAAGGTGTGGCCTCCAGTACTGCACGCAGTACTCCAGATGGGGCCTAACCAGCGTCTTGTAAAGAGAGAGATTATTACCTCCCTCTTCTGACTTGTGATACCCCTACTAATACACCCTAACATCCCCCTAGCCTTACCTACTGCTTTAGTGGTCTGCTTGGATGATTTCAGGACATCGGTGATGATGATGCCCAAGTCTCTTTCTTCCCGTGTGACTGCCAGCAACTCCCCTCCCAGCCTATAGGTGGCTTCAGGGTTTCTCTTCCCTATGTGCATGTTTTGCACTTCTTTGCATTAAGCCCCAGTTGCCACTCTTCCGACCATTTTGCTAGTTTCGTCTCACATCCATCATGGATCATCTACTCTGTTGCAGATCTTGGTGTCATCTGCAAACAGACAAACCTTCCCTTCAGTCCATCTGCAATGTCACTGATGAGGATATTGAAGAGGACTGGCCCCAGGACTGATCCCTGAGGTACCCCACTTGTGACTTGCATCTCTTCTGACTGTATACCATTTACCACCATTCTCTGTTTTCTGCCCGACAACCAGTTTGCCACCCAGTTGAACAACTTCTGACCCATCCCACGCCTACCCAGCTTATTAATTAATCTTCTATGTGGAACAGTATCGAAAGCTTTGCTGAAGTCAAGGTAGGCAACATCAACTGCTCCCCCCACTCTGGTTACCCAGTCAAAGAAATCTATGAGATTAGTTTGACAGGACCTTCCTTTTGTAAACCCATCCTGTCTTGGATCCTGTGCTTCTATGGATTCCAGGTGCTGCACTATCCTTTCCTTAAGGAGTGCCTCCATAATCTTGCCCACTACTGAGGTAAGACTGACAGGTCTGTAGTTCCCTGCCTCCTCTCTGCTACCACTCTTGTGGAGCGGGATCACATGAGCCCTTCTCCAGTCTTCTGGGACCTCTCCTGTGCTCAGAGACTCACTAAACAGTTCTGATAATGGCTCTGCTAGTCCCAACCTTAGCTCCTTTAGTATCCTGGGATGTATGCCATCATGTCCCATTGCCTTGTCCACCATGAGCTTATCGAGCTCTTCTAGGATCCTTTCTTTTGTGAAGGGACTAGTGCTCACCTCCCTCCCCCCGTGTCCATGGTGCTGAGCTGTGCGCCCTGCCCTACCTTCTCTTCAGTAAATACTGAGCAGAAATATATATTTAGGATATATGCTTTAACATGGTCCTCCTCCTCACATGCCCCCTTATCTCCTTTGATCTTAGCAATACCCCCTCTGGACTTTCTCCTTTCACTAATATATCTATAGAAAGTCTTGTCACCTTCTTTAACTGTCTGTGCTAGTGTTTCCTCGGTTTGGGCCTTTGCCTGCCTTCCTTGCTTCCCTTAGGGAAGTTTGGTATGCCTCTCTATCTTCATTCTGCTGAATTCCCTTATATTTACTGAAGGCCAGCCTTTTGGCTCTGACATTTTCTGATACTATTTTTGAGAACCAAAGTGGTTTCCTTCTTCTTTTGCACTTCCTTTTCTCTCTAACACAATGGGATGTTGCTTCAACTATTGCATCCTTAATGCTTGCCAACTCTGCCTGTACCCCCTCACCTGTATTTCTTTTTGCCAAGGCTAGCTTAACTCTGTTGGCCATCTTATCAAAGTCAGCTCCTCTAAAGTCCCATATTTTTGCCTTGGAATGGGATGATTTAGTTGTAGTGGCCAAACTGAACCATACCATGTGATGGTCACTGGCCCCCAGGTGACCTTCTACCTGGAGATCTGTGATCCTTTCCTTTTTTAGTCAGTACTAGATCTAGGATAGCCCTGTCTCTTGTGGGTTGTTGTACCAGTTGTTTGAGGCCCTCCCCCTACAGGAAATCCACCATGTGTCTAGTTCTGGCGAATGTTCCTGCTGGTATTGACCAATCTGTGTCTGGCATATTGAAGTCTCCCATTATCAGAACCTCCCCTTTAGCTGTCATGTTTTGTACATATTCTGACAGTAATGTGTCTATGTCCTCTCCCTGGTCTGGGGGCCTGTAGACAACCCCAGTTCTTATGGTTGTCCCATTTCCTGTTTCCCGGGTGACCCACAGTTCTTCTGGCTCCTTATGTGTATTCTGAATTTCTGTAGCTTTGATATTTTCATTGACATACAGGGCCACTGCACCCCCTTTTTGCATCTCAGTCTCTTCTGAAAGTACATAGCCAGGTACTGAAGTGTCCCAAGTGTGGTTACTGGTAAACCACGTCTCGCTAATTGTTACTATGTCCAGTTTAGCCTCTTTCATTATTGCCTGCAGGTCTGGTGTATTTGTGCGGCCAGCAGGCTGCATACATTCGTGGGAGGCACGAGTGTTCTTATCATGGAAACAAGGGTAATTTTTCAAATTACAATTATTTTAGGCAGTTAGGTCATCGCGACTATTTCTGGCCAACGGTTTAGTGAGTTTAGGGTTTACTGTTTCTTTCTATGCTTTTGTGCAGGGCCAAGTCAGTGCAGCGCATTGCAGCCAGGAGGAGGAGGAGACTGAAGAAGCTGGGTGGGGGAAGCCTCATGAGCGGCACACAGCATGTCTCAACAAAGCCTTACTGTTTATTTTGGTGGAGGAGAATCCTCCACACCAAAGGATAAGGAACAAACAACATCATCATCATCCTCGGAGTGTGACTTACACTGCCTTCAGAAAGTATTCACCCCCCTTGGATTTTGTCACATTTTGTGATGTTGCAAACTCAAATTAAAATACATTTATATGGGATTTTTTTGTCATGTATCTACACAAATTACTCTATAATGTCAAAGTGGAATGAAACTTCTGGAATTTTTTGTACATGTAATTTAAAATAAAAACCTGAAATGTCTTGATTTGGTAAGTATTCACCCCCTTTGCTATGACACTCCAAATTGAGCTCAGGTGCATCCAATTTCCTTGTGAGATCACTCTAAAACTTGAATCAAGTCCACCTGTGGTCAGTTCAAATGGCTGACATGATTTCAGAGGAAATACACCTGTCTATACAAGGTCCCACTGTTGACAGTGCATGTCAGAGCAGAAACTCTACCATGAAGATCAAGGAGCGGTCCGTAGAACTCCATGATAGAATTGTGAGGAGGCATAGATCTGGGGAGGGGTATAAAAACATTTCTAGGGTGTTGAAAGTTCCCAGGAGCACAGTCAAGTCCATCATTAGGAAATGGAAAGATTACGGAACCACCCAGACTCTTCCTAGAGCAGGCCGTCCTCCCAAACTGAGCAACTGGCAAGAAGGACCTTGGTCAGGGAAGTGACCAAGAACCCAATGACCACCCTGACAGAACTACAGAGTTCCATGGCTGAGATGGGAGAACCTGTCCAGAGGACAACAATCTCTGCAGCACTTCACAGATGTAGCCTCTTTGGGAGAGTGGCTAGACAGAAGCCACTCCTGAGAAAAGGCCACATAATAGCATGCCTGGAGTTTGCAAGAAGGCACGTGGCAGACTCTGAGACCATGTGGCAAAAGATTCTCTGGTCTGACGAAACAAAAATTGAACTCTTTGGCCTGAATGCAAAGCACTATGCCTGGCGCAAACCGAACACAGCTCATCACCCGTGTAACACCATCCCTACCATGAAGCATGGTGGTGGCAGCATCATGTTATGGGGATGCTTTTCAGCGGCAGGGACTGGGGCACTTGTCAGGATAGAGGGAACAATGAATGGAGCCAAATACAGGCACATCCTTGAGGAGAACCTGCATCAGTCTGCAACAGACCTTGGACTGGGACAAAGATTTACGTTCCAACAGGACAATGACCCCAAGCATACAGCCAAAGCAACACTGGAGTGGCTTCAGAACAAGAAGGTGAATGTCCTTGAGTGGCCCCGCCAAAGCCCAGACTTGAATCCCATTGAGAATCTGTGGAAAGACTTAAAGACTGCGGTTCACCGACGCTCCCCATCCAACTTGACAGAGCTTGAGCAAATCTGCAAGGAAGAATGAGCGAAAATCCCCAAATCCAGATGTGCAAAGCTGATACAGACATACCCAAGAAGACTCAAAGCTGTAATTGCTGCCAAAGGCGCTTCTAAAAGGTACTGACTCAGGGGGGTGAATACTTAAACAAGATATTTCAGTTTTTAATGTTTCATAAAGTTTTGTTACACAATAAAAATATTTTTACCCCTTTAAATTGTTCAGTATGCTGTGTGAATCAAGGGGGAAAAATCATTTCAATGCATTAAAAATTCTGGTAGTAACATAACAAAATGTGACAAAATCCAAAGGGGGGTGAATTCTTTCTGAAGGCACTGTAAGCACATCTCAGGATATACGGTTGACATTGTGAATGTTGAAACTGAAAATGATCACTCTGAACAGACTGCATCTGCTAAAAGCAGCAAGGAATTAAAGTTGTGGAAGGACTGCTGGGCAAAGTTATTTCCATGGCTCGAAAAGGAGGAAGTAGAGGGGAATACTGTTGGGAAGTGCAGTTGGTGTAAAAAAGGTGGCAAAAACAATCCATTTGCCGCAACTGGCACAACCAATCTGCAAGTGTCTGCTTTCTACAGACATGAAAGAAACAGAGAACATTTGCTGGTGCATACTGGAAAGAAAACAGCAGAAAAACTGTCTATGCCAGTGGTATTTGAGAAGCAGGTCTCGGGTCCAGAGGCAAAGGGTGACAGTAAAGTTGCCCAGTTAATGACAATACCAAACAAGGGCAATCACTCAACCAGTTTAAAACACTGATAGCTCTACAGGTGAGGAATGGAATCTTTTGGGCCGGGGCACAGGGTGGCTGTTGCTTGTGGACTGACACGAATGGTAGTGTTTTACATCCACAGAAACAAAATGGCTGTCCAGCCTTGCAAGACAGTAGCACAATCTACACTGGTTGAGATGCAACACATGACATCCCTAAACGAAGTCCTACAGGAAGAAACCAAAGCTCACTTAGCAGGTTCTTAGTTTCTTGGGGTAATAGTGGATGAAACCACTGATGTAACCATTCACAAAATGCTGAACATTTATGTAAAGTGCATACACAATGCACAGGCCAAAATTCATTTCATTGACTGTATTGTAATACCTGATGGGAGGGCAGGCACAACTGTGGAAGAACTGGTAAGCATGTGTTCTGCTAATGCAGTTGACCCTAACAGGGATCATCACACTAGCAACTAACAGTGCCAGCGTCATGACTGGAATGTACAATGGGGTGGGTGCAAAGTTAAGACCGCAAGTTACCCCAAGGCTGATTCAGATCCATTGTGTTGCCCACAGACTGGCACTGGCAGTGTGTCAAGCATGTCAGGACAACCACGTATTCAATGAATACCAAGTAACCATCAAAAATGTGTACAGATACTACAGCAACTCTGCAGTACAGTACAATGCCTTGCGTTTCATCCAGGAAACACTCAATGATGACAATATCAGATGTCTGTCCCTAAAAGAACCTGCAAGTTTTCGGTGGCTATCACTGCAAGCTGCAGTTCAAGCAATTCACAGATCATACCCTGCACTTTTCCAAGCCCTAGAGCATGATGCTGCAGCAAAAGGTGCAGCAGAAGCAAAGGGCCTTCACACAAAACTGAAATCAGTCTGCTTTATCTTATGCACTTCTTTTGTCATGGATGTCTTGGGTGTGGTGAATAAACTGTCTTTAGTCACGCAACAGGACAGTGCTGACATTTCAGTGGCCAGTAGCATGATAGAAGCCACAGTTACTAGACTGCAACAGTTAAAAGAACAGAATGGGGTAGAGCTACAGAAGACATTTCAGGAATCTGACCAATGTCCTGGCATGTGGCAGGATCAAAAAATGAATGACAAGCCAGCACTGTGAATGCAGTTCCAGACAGCATCTCAGGAATATCTGACTCAACTCACTGAAAAAATTCACACAATATTCAAGACAACTTCAATGCAGCTGCTGCATAACTTAAATGTTCTTCTAAATCCAAAGTGTTTCCCAGATGACTCCCCATAATGGACCATGGACTACAGAAACTCAAGGATGTTTGCACTTTTTTCCAAGAAATAACCTACAAAGAAGAAACACTGCCAGCACTTATTGACAAAGACAGGGCTGAGAAAGATTATGGACAATTCAAACTTGTTCTGAAATCTAAAAAAGAACTGACTTTGCTCTGTAGTGTCTGCCAAGGCTTAATGGAGGTGTATTCAGATGTATTCCCAGATTTTGTCACAATGGCCAACATTTTACTCGTGTCACCTGTTACTTCAGTGGCATGTGAAAGAGAGTTTTCTCTACAAAACAAAATAAAAACAAAAGGTAGATGTTCCCTAAAGGATGACAATGTGAGCAAACTCATGCGAATTGCCCAAGGGAAGTTGAACCTGAAGACTATGACTCTCATCCAGCACTTAAGAAATGTAAGGCCATAAGACTGCACAGAAAATAATTATTTTAAATTTTAAAAAGTTTTAATAATTGTCTGTGTGTTTTTTTTTTTTTTTTTTTTTTTAGTTTCGGACAATTCTCAGATGACCGACAATGACCCAGAGACAGGACGATGGAGGAACTTGGGCACAGGAGTAGAATAAAAGACACATTAAAATGCTTTGTTCCAACAAGGGTGGGGGGGATACAATTTTCAACCCCAACTTAAGGCCAATGCTACTTTTGGTGGGGGTCCCGTCCGGGGGAATGGAGCAAGATTTCAATTTCCCAGGGGTTGGGGGTGGTGGGTGGCCATTAATATGTTTTGTTTTTGGTGGAGGAGGATCACAGTCTAACAAGTTCAGATGATTAGGTGAGGTGTGTGTAAACTATAAATATGGCCCCAATGTAGTCCCTGTGTTTGTTTGTTTTTTTTTTTAAAGTGGAGGGGCGGTCGAGATTATCGTCAATGCAGTTACCTAACCCAGTTTGCTCTTTCCACAGTCTGTCTGCAACAGTGGCTTCTACTGTCATCAACAGTACACACATAAAACAGTTAAGAAATGTGCAGGAGGGAGAGCATGGAGATCAAGTTATGGAAGAAGTTATGGGCAGGAGGGTATTAGGAGAAAATACTGCCACAGAAAACATGGCATGCCATGAAAAAAGAAGTTCAAACAGAAAAAGCAGACTGGTAGTGGTGGTACAGATAATTCATGCCAAGGCCGCACCAAATTGTGCCACACACCAGATAGATTTGGGAGACCTGCTGAGCCAAAGCAAGTTGTGGGTGTGGTGGGGGGGAATGGGGGCTTTTTAGTTACCCCACTGTGCTATCCAGTCATGAACACTGGCACTAGTTCTCTTTTAGCTGCCACACACAATTAAAAAATGTGCAGGAGGGTGTTTAGGAGAAGTTATGGGCAGGAGGTGTTAGGAAATTGCCACATGAAAAAATGGCAATCAAATGGCATGAAAAAAGAAGTTCACTAGAAAAGTAGACTGTGCAAATTTAATGCCACCAACCACATTAGATTGTGCCACTGTCTTATACCGGACAGATTTAGGAGACCTGCTGAGCCAAGGTGGGTTGTGTGTGGGGTGGGTAAGAAATGTGCAGGAGGAGAGTCTGAGAAGTTATGGGCAGAAGAGTTGTGTTAGGAGTAGTTAATAGGCAGGAGGGATGTTAGGAGAAACTGCCAGCATAGAAGTATGCCATGAGAAGTACACATAGAAAGCAGACACATTGCAGACTGAGTTGTTCCATATCCACCAGATTGTGACACAGTCTTCTTAACAGAAGACCGTGACAGCTGTCAAGCCTAAAAAGGGTGTGGGTGGGAGGCTTTTTACAGTCAAATCCATGTCTCTGGTACAGCCAGGTATTCTTACAATTTAAGATTTTGTGCAGAAGAGTAGCAGGGAGAAGTTTTGGGCAGGAGGATGTTTGGGAGAAGTTGTGGGTAGGAAGGTCGGGGTGTTATAAGTTGTGGGCAGGAGGGTGTAGGAGAAGCAATAATCACTTTTATGCCAGATCAAGACACAAAACAGAAATTATTTGCCACACAGATGGTACGCACCACCACCAGATTGTGCTAGGAATGGATGTAACAAGTTTGAGCAGGAGGTGATGTAAGGAGCCAGTCTGGTTTAGCCAGGTTAAAAAGACAACTTAAGCAAATTGCACTAAAGGGGCACAGCAACCACACAATCATGTTACATTGTGTCATCTTTCTAAACCTGAGTCATCATTTATGGGTGGGAGCTAGGAGGGCAGTTTCTGCAATGTTTTATTAGAGTTGGGTGGTGGTTGGACACTGGGAGTCTGAAACAGAGGGGCTGTTAGATTATAACTGCAACTAAAATGTTAATGTGCTGGAGAGAACGGAGAAGTATTTTGCAGTGTCAGTGGCACAGTAGGTAGCACACTCACCTCTGAGGCCGGGAGATGAGAGGGCTGTGGGTTCAGTTCCCACATCTGGCACTTGGGTTAATATCCCAGTACTGACACTGTAGTGCAGCATGAGAGGGGTGCTGCACTTCTGAGGTGCCGTCTTTCGGATGAGACATTAAACCGAGGTCCCATCTGCCTGGATTGGTGGTAGTTCAGGTGAATCTAAAGATCCCATGGCACTTATCGAAAAGAGTAGAGGAATTTCCCCGGTGTTCTGGCCAAATTTCCCTCATTCACTAAAAATACCACCAACAGCTTAATCTGGTTCAAGGTCAGTTGGCATTCATCTGTATCCCCCTCCTCCGGGTTGTGCCTGAAAATAGGCAGGATTTGTCTAGCGCACTTACCCAGTCAACAAAAACTAAATAAATAAAAATAAAATAAAACTTTGGACAGGAGGTGACTGGGAGACATAGGCGACTGTTAACAATGACTATTAGTCATAAAAAATGTTTACATCTAAATGACTGTACCTAATCTAATGGCAAGCTTTGTTTGTAGCAGTTTGGCAAATAAATAAATCGGGCCACTGCACTCAACTGCAGCAGCAGAATTCCCAATCCAATCAATGTACCAGAACTGCAAAACTGTAAGTACATTTTTCTCATAATTGTTAAATTGTGACAGTGAACAAATGAATGACCAACAGTCAAAAGTCATCACAGGTGAATTCTTTATTTGTAATTATGTGCTCATTCACTGCTGTGGTTTTTTTAGCCATCTGGTATCTTTGTAAAAGGACTGCAAAACAACACTTAAAAAAAAAAAAAAAAAAAAAAAAAAAACTTTTGCATTATTAGAGAAATAATGACACAGGAATATGAAAATTAGATGGGTATATTAATAAACAACACTGAAATTCACTTTCCAGACTCATTCCATTCATTTCAATGGGGACCCCCAAAACTTTCACAAGGACTCCCGGATTTTTGTCCGGACCCCATTCCCTCCCCCAAGACAGTCCGAACTCAACAAAAATCCTACCAAGAGCCCAGCACTAGGGGCTGCAGCTATACACAAGCCCATTAGTGAAAACAGTAAGACAACAACAACCGCACAGTGCACCAGGGGCTGCAGGTACACACAAGAACATCACAGTAACCCTACATCAATCGCACACAGTACCACGTGCTACAGCTATACACGAGTACATCACAGTAAAAACAGTAACCCAACATCGATTGCACAGTCCCCCAAGGACTACAGCTATACATGAGCACATCACAGTAAAAACAGTAACCCAACGTCAATTGCACAGTGCACAGGGTCTGCAGCTACACTCGAACACATCACAGCAAAAACAGTAACCCAATATCGATCACACAGTGTACCGGTGCTGAAGCTATGCAGGAGCACATCACAGTGAAAACAGTAACCCAACATCGATCACACAGTACACCAGGGGCTGCAGCTATACACGAGAAGATCACAGTAAAAGTAGTAACCCAACATCGATCGCACAGTGCACCAGGGGCTAGAGTTATGCACGAGCATATCACAGCAGAAGCAGTAATCCAACATGGATCGCACAGTGCACCACAGGCTGCAGTAATACACAAGCACATCACACTACAAACAGGAACCCAATGTTGATTGCACAGCGCATCAAGGGTTGCAGCTATATTTTTTTATTTCAGTTTGGGATTAATACCTTTGAGCCAATGACTCGTTTACAAAGCTCCCAAGTCAGACACAGTACAAAACAGATAAACCAACAGCAGCAACATATACAAAGAAAATACACTGGCGTACAAAAGATTACTTTGGCTTCAAGGTTCACAAGTTACATGAAAAACTATTGTGCTTATTTTGCTAGTTACACTTTTGTTACAATTTGTCTAGAACTTCGCAATGAAATTGCACAGTCAATTCAACATACAGACAAGTGGTACCATTCTGTTCTAAGGCGTAAGCTGCCCTATGCTGAGTGCATAGGTCAGCAGGAGGATTTCAGGATCACGTGCTTGGGTAATGTAAGGCAGCCAGAAAGAAGGCTTTGTTCAAGATGTGCATGAGTGACAGCCTGAGAAGGCTCTGTCATGGGAGGTGGGGGGTCAGTGGTGAGAGACAGGGATGGGAAATATTGGGAGGGGTGGTCGAGGGGTTAGGTGAAGGGGGAGTAGCACAGATGGGGAGGAAATGAAATTAGGAGAGGTGAAGGGTCAGTAGTAAAGGGTGGAGAGTAGAAAAGGAGAGGCAGTATGGAGGTGGGGTAGGAGAGGGTGAGGAAGTAGCAGAGGATGGCAACAAGGGGGAGGAACGGGTGGGAGGGGGATAAACCTATAGTAATGTTACAGTGGGAGGTTGGAGCGGGCGTTCAGAGACTCTCCAAGTGTTTGTAGTAGAGCGTTCAGGGGACTCTCAAGTGTTTGTATTAGGGTAAGGTTATGTTGGGGCATTCACAGACACAAGCGAGAGCTAGGTGTGTTCGGAGACCAGCTTTAAATTTGCTGACCTTATTACATTCAATAAGGTCAGGGGGAGAACACTTACCCACTTGGGTCCTCTAAAGGAGAGAGATCTCTGGGCTATCAAAGTGCACTTAAAAGGCACCACCAGCCCACTCTTCAATGAACTTCATGTACTGATAGTTGGTCGATCTAATCTAAACAGACAAGAGGTGGCTTCAGGAGCTAGCCAGAGCATGGCTTTCTTTGCCAGTAGGCAGGCCTGGTATTGAGCCCTGAGGTGAAGGGGGAGCCATCCAGTCACTTTACAGAGGTCACATGTGTGTGTCCAGCAATCTGCCACCAGGACCAGCCAACACTTCACTGAGAAGGGTTTTTACCCTTTTCAGGGCTGTGTCAGGTCCTGCGCCATTGATTAGAAGGCCGTAGTCTATGGTAGATAGAACTGAGCAGCTTGTGACCAGCTTTAAAGCATCAGAGGGCATGTAGTGACGGTGTCGATAGAGAACACCTAGTTTGCATTGGCAGTTTTGATTACATTTTTTACGTGTGATGTGCATGAGAGGGCGTTATCAATGTGTACCCCGAGATATTTAAAGGTGTCGAAGTGCTCCAGTATATCCCCTTTGCAACTCTGTACCTGCAGTTTCCCGAATTCCTTTCTGTTCTGTGGTACCGTAAAAAGCATACTGTTAATTTTATTTGTAGTTGAGCAGCAGTTTATCATTAGAGAACCACGCCTCAAGCCTGTGAAAATTTGCTTCCAGTTCATAGGTGATAAAAGGGTAGATTTTTTCCACTTACGGAGACGACCGCATCATCAGCGTACAGCATGATGTGCACTGGGCAAACTGAGGGCAAGGGGTATATGAAGAGGTTGAAAAGAAGCGGCCCTAGTATTGAGCCTTATGGGACTCAAAGAGTCACCTCTCTTGACTCAGATAGAATGCCTTTGACTTTGACGCACTGAGTCCTGCATGAGAGGTAGCTCTTGAACCAGGTAACCGTGTGTGTGGACAGGCCTACTGAGAGTAGATATTACAGGAGGAGCTGATGGTTGATAATACACGAGCACATCACAGTAAAAACAGTAACCCAGCATCGATCGCACAGTACACTAGCGGCTGCAGCTATATACGAGCCCATCAGTGAAAACAGTAAGACAACGTTGATCACACAGTGCACCAGGGGCTGCAGGTACACATGATCACATCACAGTAACAACAGTAACCCAATGTCGATCGCACACTGCATCACATGCTACAGCTATACCCAAACACATTACAGTAAAAATGGTAACCCAACATCAATCACACAGTCCTCCAGGGGCTACAGCTATGCATGAGCACATCACAGTAAAAACAGTAACTCAACGTTGATTGCACAGTGCACCAGGGGCTGCAGCTACATTCGCACACATCACAGCAAAAACAGTAATCCAATGTCGATCACACAGTGCACCAGGGCCTGAAGCAATCAGACATCACTGCAAAAACAGTAGCCCAATGTCGATCGCACAGTACACCAGGGGCTGCAGCTATACAGGAGCACATCACAGTGAAAACAGTAACCCAACATTGACTGCAGCTATACACGAGCACATCACAGTAAACACAAGAAGCCAACATAGATCACACAGTGCACCAGGGGCTGCAGCTATACATGAGCACATCACAGTACAAACAGTAACTCAACGTGGATCGCACAGTGCACCAGGGGCTGCATCTATACACAAGCACATCACACTACAAAGAGGAACCCAACGTTGATCGCACAGTGCACCAGGGACTATAGCTATACATGAGCACATCACAGTAAAAACAGTAACCCAGTGTCGATCACACAGTGCACCAGGGGCTGCAGGTATACACGAGGATATCACAGCAAAAACAGTAACCCAACATCAATCACACAGTGCACCAAGGGCTACAGCTATACACAAGAATATCACAATAAAAACAATAACCCAATGTCAATCATGTAGTGCACCAGGGGCTACAGCTATACACGAGCACATCACAGTGAAAACTGCAGGGTTTTATTTAACTCTAAAAATTGATTAGCGTTTTGCTCATAAAAGTGCTAAAACTTTGTGAAAATGAATAGCTTTTGCCTCACTGTGTTTAACAAACACAGCACTTCTAGAAAATCTATATAAATACTTTCTGTACAGTTAGTATCATCGCAAGAAAAAAACTGCTAATCAATTATTTAAAACCCTGAAACTGTAACCCAACATCTGTAGCACAGTGCACCAGGGGCTGCAGCTACACACAAGCACATCACAGTAAAAACAGTAACCCAACCTGATCACATAACACAGCCAGCCAGCCACATGTAGTCTTGTTATCAGACAAAGAACCTTTGTGCGCAAGAACTGAGGCAATGGTTACCCCAAAGGGTATTGGCCGGAAAGCCAAGTTTCAAAGAAATACAAAATCACACATGCCCCCATAATGCAAAGCATCATGGGCTGCATATGCAAATCACCACAGAATATTATGCTGGTTCAACTTTAAGCAGAAATGCATGGTGCCAAAAGGCCTCTCACACAGTTTGCAAAGGGTGCCAACAGAAGACACAGACACGCGTTTCGTCCTACCAGGACTCATCAGTATGTCTCATCTGTTTGACACCCCAGTGGAATGGACCAGCTACCCTAAGATGGTCTATCTGGGTTATGTTGTGGTGAACCAAATTAAAACAAAAAAACAAGCAAAAAGACAAAGAACCTCTGTGCGCACATACACTGTGCAACTGCGACCGTGGGCAAGATCTTCGACAATCCAAGTAAGTATGCAATCTCATGTGCATGTAGGACTACGTGTGTGTGTGTGTATATATACATGTGTGTCAGTGTCTATATCTGTGTTTTATGTACATCTTCGCTCATGTATGTGTGCATCAGGGCTCAAAACATAGCCTTTCCGGATTTCCAAGGAAAAGCAGATTTATTTATTTATTGAATAATCAGCATTACAACCTTTGAGCTAAAAGTTCTTTTACAAAGAGCCTACAAGCCTATAAAGCTGCTAGAAACAACTGCACGAGGGAGACTCACCAGGCAAAAGACAAGTACCATAGGGAGATGCTTACCAACTCCCCGGGGTGATAGCAGAAAGTTCTGGTCTAATATAAATGACGTCACTGGCAAAAAACCTAAAGTATCCCTTACAATGCTAAACATAAATGAGACTCCAACCGCTGACCCTCTGGAAATTGCTAATGCCTTTAACAATGCTTTCACCAATTTGAGCTGTGTTCTCCCATCTGACTTTTTCAATGATGCTGCCCGCTCCACAAGCCACAGTGCTGAACATAGTCCTGAGCATCCCTCTTTTTATTTTAAAAGGGTATCATGAGGGCTAGAACATTTTTTGTAGATGGCTGTCTATGGGACAGGTGCAGTATTCATTTTGACTGTCCCACAGAATCTGTACCTGTCCTGTTGATTTTTGTTGACTAATTTTATATTTGTTTCCCAATATGGGCTGATAATTAAGTGTGCCCCTGGCTAAGAGCTTAATAAAGTACAGTTATGTAAGAACTTACCGTAACAGTAGATCTTCCGAGAATAGCTCTTGCAGCAGGTCACACCATTAGGACTGAAGCCGGCAGGCGTCAGGACCCCACGGAAAAATTCTAGCTAGCTATCTTCAGCGGGACCGCCTGATTAGTCCCATCTGACGCTGTATGAATATAAGGGGGCGGTCCCGCCAGACTCCCAGTTCTCCCACCGGAGACTTCCGGGCCGAGGATGACATCAGAATGGGAGACCGAGGATCCACCGTCAGAAGACAATAAGGGAATAAATCCCTGTTAGAAAAGGCTTAAGCCATGCCTCCTCCAAGGGGGAAGGTGGGAGGGAAGTTACCTGCTGCAAGAGCTGTTCTCAAAGATCTACTGTTACGGTAAGTTCTTACGTAACTGTACTATCTTGCTTCAAGATACAGCTCTTGCAGCAGGTTACACCATTAGGACTGATTCCCAAGCAATAGCGCTTGTAAACGCTCAGGGAGGAGGAAATTCAAAAGAACATTCCAGGCCTCAAATCTAGGACAGGAGACCCTGCAGCACTGACAGGCCGAAGCCTGCTCTTCGCCTTGAAGCGATGTCCAGGCTATAATGCCTGATAAAGGTATGAACAGAACTCCAAGTGGCAGCAGCACAAATAGCAGAGGTGGAGACATTCCGAAGAGCTGCAAAGGAAGTGGCCACACCCCTAGTGGAATGTCCCCGGACTGCTCCAGGGAGGGGCTTTCTTTTGATATCATAACAGTATGAGATGCACTGGACAAGCCAGCGAGACAGGGACTGTTTGGAAACTGGATGGCCCATCATCCTTTCAGAAAAGGAAGCGAGAGTTGCTCAAGAACGAGCTGCTTAGTTCTGCTCAGGTAGTATCTTAAGTTGCGTGAACCATCCAGGGTGAAGCATCGCCTCCTCTGTTGGAATAATTAGGAAAATAAACCGGTAGGTCAATATCCTGATTGAGAGGAGGTGGAAACCACCTTAGCAAGAATTTGGGATTCGTCCTCAGGGAAACTCTGTCCCTGTGGAAAACTAAATAAGGCTCTTTGCACATGAGAGCCTGAAGCTCAGAAACTCTTCTCGCTGACGTGACAGCAACTAAAATAACGTTTTCCGCGAGGAAAGCGCGGCTCTAGAGCAATCAGGCAGGTTCAAAGTGGGGAGCGTAGAGTTGCTCCAGGATAAAGAGCAAATCCCATGGAGGCACTGGGTCCTTAATGGGCGGCCTAAGGTGCAACACCCCTCTCAAAAATTCACGACAGGCGTCTAGCTGTGCCACTGTGCGCTGACCTACTGGGAGGTGAAAGGCTGAAATGGCACAGAGGTGCACTTTAATAGAGGAGTAGGCGAGGCCCGAACGAAAAAGGGAAAGCAGGTAGTCTAACACCTCTTTTACTGGACAACCTAAAGGGGAAAAGCCGCGTGCTTGCGACCATAAACAGAAGCGGCGCCATTTCATGGCATACGTTGCATGCGTTGCCGGCTTTCTGGCTGCAGCAAGAACATCTGCAACCTCTTGCGAGACCTCGTGACGCAGGATGGCTATGTCTCTAGGGCCATGCATGCAGGTTCAGAGAGCGTAGTCCGATGGACCAACGAACCTTTCTCCTGAGACAATAGGTGGGAGGTGAATGGCAATGGGAGCGGAGGTTCCCGGACAGCTGAATTAGCAAGGAACCAGATCCGCCTGGGCCAGAACGGGCCACTAGGATCATTGATGGCTCCTCGCAGTTTGAGAAGAACTCTCTGGATCAACGGGAAGGGAGGGAAGACGTAGAGGAATCTGTCCGCCCAGGAGAGGGACAACGCGTCTCGCCATAAAACACCAGGCCCTGGATCTAGCGAACAAAAATTGGGCAGTTTTTCGTTGGATGGGGAGGCGAACAAGTCCAAATCTGGAGTTCCCCATCGAAGAAACAGATCCTCTGCTACCTCTTGAAGAAGTTCCCACTGGGACTCTGGCCTGGGAGCGACTCAGGCCGCTCTGCAATTGGGCGCTTGTCCACCCCGGGAACACATGTACTGTGATCAGATTCGCTGTCTGATTACCCAATCCCACACTCTCATGGCTTCCTGCAAAGGGATAAGAGTGTGCCTCCTTGTTTGTTGAGGTAATACATCACGCCCGTGTTGTCCGCCTGAAGCAGGAAAGTGCTCGGCGGGATCTCTGACTGAAACACCTGCAGGGCATAAAGGACCGCCTCATCTCTAGGATGTTGATATGAAGATGGGCCTCCAAAGGCGCCCACGCACTTCTGGAGACTTCACCCCGTCCAGGTGTGCACCCCACCCTAGACCTGAGGCGTCTGTAGTGAGGATTACCTCCGGGGACGGCGCTACGAACGAGACACCCACAGAGAGTGTCCCTGGGTCTAGCCACCACCGCCAGTCTCGAATCACGGTGTTCGTGATTCTGACTGGATGCTGCAAGTGGTCTTGCCTTTGGTCCCATTGCACCTTGAGCATCCACTGAGTTACCCGCATGTGGAGCCTTGCAAAGGGACAGTAGGAATGGCCGCAGCCATGTGTCCGAGCAGTCGAAGGACCGACCTGGCTGGGGCAGTCTTGATCGACGAAAGCTCCCTGATGAGGGATCTGATGCGCTCCGCTCTGTCGCCTGGAAGAAATGCTCTTCCCTGAACAGTGTCCAGTACTGCTCCTATGAACTGCAGCTTCTGCGACGGTACCAGAAGGGACTTCTCGTGGTTGATCAGGATACCTAGAGAGAGAAACAGGTCCTGTGTGTCCTGGATCACCCGTAATAACACCTCTCTGGAGGCGGCCATGAGAAGCCAATCGTCCAGGTACGGGAACACATAATGGCCCTGTCTCCTCAGAGACGCAGCCACGACTGCCATGCATTTGGTAAAGACCCTGGGTGCCGATGACAGCCCGAAAGGAAGAGCTCGGAACTGAAAGTGATGGCCGAGGAACTCGAAGCGCAGGAACCTCTTGTGTGCTTGAGCTATGGGGATGTGCAGGTAAGCATCCTGCATATCTAAAGACGCTAAAAAGGCATCCTGTTTCAGCATGGGGATAAGACCTGGAAGGGTCACCATGCGAAATCTTTTGTAGACGATAGACAAATTGAGGTCGCTGAGGTCCAAAATCGGATGGAGGTCCCCTGTTTTCTTTGGAACCAGGAAGAAGTGAGAATAATACCCGTGTCCTCTCTGGTTCTCTGGGACGTACTCTATCGCTCCCTTTTTGCAGGAGCGTGAGTACTTCTTGTCTAATCAATAACTTGTGCTGACCCAAGTACTGGGAGAGCAAAGAAGGCCTCGAGGGTGGCTTTCCCGTGAATTCTATAAAGTGGCCTCTTGCGACCAACTGTAGAACCCACCTGTCTGTGGATACAGTCTGCCATCCTGGCAGGAAATTCACAATGCGACCCCCGACCATGACGTCCCGTTGATCCTGAGGGGCGGGGGCCGGGAAGGAGTCAGGCTGTGGCAGCTGAGGGTCCCGCTGGCTGGACCAGCTTAGGAGTGCGCTGGCCTCGGCCTGCAGGTTGTTTCTGGCTCTGCGAAACTAGAGCCCCTCTGTTGTGGAACGGAGCGGACTGCTGTCTCTGCGTCCGTCCACGGTCTGCTTTGGTTCCACGAAAGGAACTAAGCTTGGGTCGTATATGGCCTGGACCGACCTCACCGCCTTCCCGGCCTCTTGGAGTCTGGTAATGATCTTCTCAGAGGGTTTACCCAACAGAACTTCTCCCTCGAATGGAGCGTCCAGGATGTTTTTCTGGACGTCCGGGGTAAAACCGGAGACACAGAGCCAAGAGTGTCTCCGGAGGCACACGCCTGAAGCTGCTGCTCTGGCCGAGGAGTCTGCAGAGTCGTATGCGGCTCGTAATACCTGGGTTCCCACGTCCGAACCCGTACGGAGGAGCTGAAGCATCTCCTCCTTCTGCTCACCTTCCGGCAGTTTCTCAGCCACTTCCAGACCCTGTTCCCACAGGGCATTTTGGAATTGCACCATGTGGGTTAGATAATTCAAGGATCTGATGGCGCATGTAGCGGAAGCATACGTGCACCGACCCATGGCGTCCAACTGCTTGGACTCTGGGTCAGGTGGCAGGATGCTCAGATGTTGCGGTCTCTGGGACCGGTCATGAGAGGCTGTGATGACCAGAGAATCGGCCTGAGGGTGCTGAGCCAAGTACTGGTCTTCTCTTGGAGCCTTGTACAGGCGGTCAGCCTTCTTCGGCATCGGCGGGAGCGAATGTGGACGCTTCCACGCTGCCTTGGTGACATCCACGAACGTGTCCACCAAGGGTGGCACCACCACAGGCTTGGGGTCCTTCTGCCGAAGATACTTTGCGAGGCGCAGCCTTTCCGGGTCTAACTCTTCCGCATCCCATCCCATCCCATGTTCTCCTGGATGTGTCTCATAATATCCGAGAACGAAGGGTCATCCGGAGGAGACCTCGGTAGCTCACGTGGGTCCGGTGAAGGGATGGAGAGGGGATTTAGGGATCTCGATGACGAGAAGTCCGATCCCGTGTCCTCAGTCGAAGGCGAGCGTCGTCGTCGTCTGGGTCTCTTGGGACTAGGTGACCCAGAAGAGGATCTGGACGGAGGTCTCCTTCTTTCTGATCTCCCCCTTGGAGGGGTCCTAGGCTCCCGGGGAGGAGGTAACCGGCCTGCAGACCCAGATGGAGAAGGGGGCGCAGGAACCGGAAGGACAACCGGTGTAGGAGGAGTAGGAAGAAGCGGAGGTGGCATGGGAACCATGTCCTTTTTGACGGTATCCCACCAGAAAGTAAACAGCTCCTTCACCTCTGAAAAGGAAAATCCCGACGACGGCCCAGGCGCTGGTGGACGGTCGTCGGGTCCCGGTGTCGGCTCTGCAGGGGGCCCGGGTGTAGGCGAAGGTGCCCTGGGAGTCTCAACAGGACCGGGGTCGCCCGTCTGGTCCTCGGGCTGAGTAAACTTCTCCTCGGTGATGGTCTCCTGACCGACATCGGTCGGAGGCGTCGGGGTCCTCTTCTCAGTAGGAGCGGGCGCCGGTTCCCCTACCGGCGTCCGATGATGAGAGTGCCTAGCCGGCGACGGTCCCTTGGCTGACGGCGGCTCTGGGGATCTATGGCGAGAGGCCGACGACGGATGAACCGGTGTCGGGTCCCGCGGCTTTTTGAGCGAGGTAAGCTCCTTAGTCTTCCTGTGGCTCGGCGGAAGGGAGGCAGACCTGACGTTGGGTTCAGGATGGCGGGAACCCGACCTATGGTGATGGTGGAGATCCCCCAACTTAGCCAGGGCCTTGGAGGACGAAGAAGGCCTGGGAGTCTTGGCCTGAGAAGAGGCAGAAGATTTGCTCACCGCAGCGGGGGGAGGCTGAGAGCTGGCCTGGGAAGGAGAGCGGTTGGACCTGGAGCCAGAGCTGCGGGAATCAGAGGCCCTAGACGGGGACCTGGAAGGGGCCTTCTCCTGGTGCTTCTCAGTATGCTTACGGGCCTTCTGCGACGAATCCCCCTTAGAAGCCATGGTCTTAAGGCGCTCTTCTAACAAAAAAGCCTGGAGGGCCTTCTGGCATCGGATCCGGGTTCTGCTATTGAAGCCCTGGCAAAAGGAGCAGGACCGGGTGTCGTGGTCTGGGCCCGGACACAGGCCGAGTGCGGATCCTTGAATGGGATCTGCTTCCCACAGGCGCACTTAGAGGAGTGACCGGAGGTCGGAGAGGACATCAGAAAAGAATGATCCAAAAAACGAAATTTACCGTAGGAAAACACTTTACCACGCGTTGCGCGCTAGAAAACGAATCAAGGGTCGACTTGCAAGTCGACGACGGAAAGAACAGGAATCTGGCGGACCGCCCCCTTATGTACTACGCCTGACGTCGGAAGCGGGACTGACGTCGGGGGCGGTCCCCGCTGAAGATAGCTAGCTAGAATTTTTCCGTGGGGTCCTGACGCCTGCCGGCTTCAGTCCTAATGGTGTAACCTGCTGCAAGAGCTACATCTCGAAGTAAGATCTGATGGTGCCCCTTATAACGTGCCCTAAAAAGGGTTACTGAATATTACCCACTGGCTGGTACATGGTCCAGAAAAGACCAAGCTTACTGCCCTAAGGGCTTTTAATTTACTTCAGCACGCTGCTCAGTAGTAGCCCTGACCAGGGCCCTTAATTCCCTTCTGCTCTGCCCTGACAAGTCAGTCAGCTTTCTCTGCTCCTGTGTACAGCTCAAACAATAAAAGTCTACCCCTACTTTGTAACCCTGACAAGGGCTTTTAACCAGCCTCCCCATGTCCTGTCTTTGGAGCCCTTGCTGCCCTGATGGGGTTTTAAGTGGTTGTCTCAGCCCTCTTATTTCTCTCCTAATCTCTAAATACAGAGTCTTCCCCCTCTTTCTGCCTGGACTACCTACCCTAAAAAGGAAATTCAAATACTGTTTTCTAGCACTTAAAATGGCTCTTTATTGGACTTACCCAGGCGCTTGTAGTTAGCAGATAGCCCTGAATAGTGCTTTTAATTTGCGTCCCCAAAACTCTGCTGCCTGTGAACAAGAGCTAGTCTTGGGCTGCTACTGCAACCACAGCACACAGAAAAATGAGGTGTGCAGAAAGTAAAAGGAAGACTGGCAACTGCACATGCACAGTGACAACACTTGCACAGTCTAGTCTTACCATGGCACTGTTTCCATTTCTGCAGCTTCACAAAACCTCTGACTGCACCGGAAGAGCCCATCACAGAAGATTAGGTTGAATGAACATCTCTTAACGACAGTTGGGTCATCCATAGCCTAACCAAATAGGTGGCAGCATCTCCTGGGTCTTAGTGCCTGCTAATGCTTTTCACTTGGTGCCTGTCCCAGGGACGGGCAGGGAAATTAAACCAGCTGTCCCTAGGAATAACTGGGTGTCTGCGACAGGCAGACAGGTGGTTATTTCGACCCCTGGGTATCATGCAACCTGGTTAAAAAACTACTAGCTAAGGTCCTAAGAAACGCAAGACACAGTAGTGACAGACTAGACCTTAAGCTCATCACCCTAACCCTAGATGAAGTTCTCCTACCTATAACTAAGTTTCTAAACCCTTCTCTTACACTGGGACAATTTCCTGATGCCTGGAAAATGGCCATCGTAACTCCGGTGCATAAAACTGGTGATCGTTCCTTACAGGGTAACTATACGCCTATATCCATTCTCCCTCCACTCTCCAAGGTGCTCGAGCGAATTGTTACCAACCAGCTTGGTGCTTATCTGGACACATACTCCATCCAGTGCCCAGAACAACATGCCTTTAGAAAGGGGCACAGCACTACCACAGCATTATTAGAATTCACAAGCTTCATATAACAGGCAATTGATCAAGACAACATTGTAGGTGCAGCCTTTGTTGACTTAACAAAAGCCTTTGACACAGTGAATCACACACTGTTGCTTGGCCAACTCTCTAAAACTGGTGTTTCCCCAAACACCCTGAAATGGTTCGGAAGCTACCTCAGTGATTGACTGCAGAGGGTGAGGATATCAAATGTAGTTTTGGAGCAGACAGCTGTCCGATCAGGGGTACCTCAAGGCTCAATCCTGGGTCCCTTATTGTTCAGTATTTTCCTGAACAACCTTCCAGCTGTCTGAAACCAGCGTACTCTCCTCTACGCAGATGACGCGGTTATCTTTACTAGCCACCTGGATCCCAAAGCTCTTAAAAACAGTCTTCAACAAGGCTACACAGAAACAGAGAGATGGTTTAATGTTCACAAACTAGTGCTAAACTACGAAAAACTGAAGTCCAGCTGTTTTCGTCCTCTCGGAATAAGTTTAAGGCCCATCAATTCACTATCACCAACAACCACGGAGGCGCTCTTGAACAAACTCAGCTTTTCAAATACCTAGGTCTAACCCTGGATAGTCACCTTACGTTTGTGCCACACACTGAAAATGTTGCCAGAGATGTTAATACCAGAATTGGGCTCCTCTTCAGACACAGACGAAGTCTTATCCAAGAAGCCCTTAAGGCTGCAGTTCGCAGCTTGGTCCTGTCGATCATTGATTATGGTCTAATCATATACTGCGCTGCAACCTCTACATCTCTTAAATGACTCACAGTGGCCCTGAACAAAGCCTGTAGGTTAGTTACAGGTGCTGTGCGCCTCACTCATACCTGTGAGTTATATGCTCAATCTGGCTGGCTCCAACGAAATAACAGAATCAAATATGAAACCTGCCTCCTGTCCAAAAAAGCTCTACTTGGATTACTACCCCCGAGCATTGGTTGCCTGCTAAACAAATCCCCTAAGACCCAACACACACGTACCTCAGTTTCTGACCTCTTCTAGTACCCCACTGTCAGACTGCTCAATACCAGCGATCCTTTCAATACAGAGCCCCCCTGTGGTTTAATAATCTAAGCAACCAACTGAGCAGTCTTTCTAGTCTGTCCCAATTTAAACTTATGCTTCGTCAGCATCTTGTAACCAAAAGCATCTGTGACTGTTACACCTAGTTTCCCACTTCTGCAGACACCCTTATACCACTTTTTTCACTCTCTGAGGCTCTTACTTGGCTTCCTGTTTTGTTTCACCTCTCCTGATAGAACAATTTCCCCTTTCCCCCTGCCACCTCCTCCTTCACCTCACCCCCTCCTTGCTCTTATCCCACTGACCCCCCTCTTCCTTGACCTGTCCAGACCCTCTGGTCCCCACTCTCCCTTATCTTCTTCCCTTTCATCCGCCCTCCTTTTCCCCTCTTTTAACCCTTCTCCCACCTTAGACTCCCCTTCCTCTCACCTTACGACAAGGCCTCTGGCTGCCATATTTTCTTTTCCTTCTCTATCTGGACTCTGCCCTTTCATCTCCCCTACCCCTTCCTTACTCTTCTCCTTTCCCCCACCTCTGATTAGCAATGTTGCTTCAAATGTACCTTATGGTTTTCTATGCTTGCTTGTAATCTTGAGTGTGCAGCACTGTTCCCACTTAGTTACCAGTTGATTTGCTGTGCTCCGATGATACCATGAATGTTGTCTATACCTCCGTTGATACCATGAATGTTGTCTATAACTCCCAACCTTATTGTAACCCTTTCCTTTGACATGCAACCTTTGAAAATGAGCTGCCCCTAGCCCAAAGGTATTTGTAATCCGAGATTTAAATAAATAAATAAAACAAAGGATCCTCATCAGACAAGAGAGAGGAAATCAACACATTAGTAGGAGAGACAGTAAGCCAGCCTGGTGGCACTGAGGGTTAAGGCGCTGGATGCCATATCTCGCGCCATGTTGGCGACCTGGGTTCAGGAATGGATCCGGGCCGCCAGGGGAGGGAAGGGATCGAGCATCTGGAGGACTGCTCTCCCTTCCTGGGGAGGGATTCGGGGATAGCGCTGCACTCGTGCGGACCCTGATGGTAGCTGGGGGGCAGCACTGGAACATGTGTGCGCTAGCGGATGCTGGAGGCGGAGTGCGGAGTGTCGGCGGATGTCAGTATCAGTGCCACAGACACCAATGCACATCCACGCTCTGAGGGGCGCAACACTAGGAAGGAAAAGCCCTAGAGGACCGGGGGGCAACAAGGGGCCCAGGGTGTGACCCCACATCCTCGACATTGGACCCTCCTCGATGGTCCCAGGCACCACCCACAAGATGCACCTCTAATACCAGATAGAGCCGCCAGGTAAGTGAGGCAGGTGCCTCCCCGGGGTGATCCAGGAGGAGGCTGGGAAGTCCTGTGGGAGGGACCTAGTGGAGGGTCTCGGGTGAGGAGTAGAGAACAGACCAAAAGGGCACCTCTAAGAGATGCCCTGTCCGAAGAAGATAAAATAAAAGTTTAAAAAAAAAAATTTAGGGGAGACAGGAGCAACCAATAGGCTTTGTCAAAAATCATCAGTTAAGAACAAACAGTACTCAATAAATACAGGTTACTCACCTGTAACAGGAGTTCTAGGAGTGGTATATGTTGTTCATCCACACTTATTGGCAGGTTCCTTGCCGCTTTAAATCTTGCCAGAAGGTCTTCAAGCTGGCTCCTCCCACCCACCCAGGTGTTAAAACTCTCAGCTCCGCCCCATGACGGCAGATCTAGCCCGCTGGAAGCCAGGTTGCGCGTCGAAGCCGGGGAGGTGGGCTGGGTTGTGTGGATGAACAACATATACCACTCCTAGAACTCCTGTTACAGGTGAGTAACCTGCAGAAGGCGCCCTGGGCTGAAATGGAACCCAGACTGAATTTAGTGGGCAGATAGGCCGGACAGCCTCCGAGGTTCGTCCAACTCGGGCAGTGTTATGCAATGCCAAGTCTGTTAGGAATAAGACCGCCATTATTGCCAATCTTGTTAGCTCGGCTGACCTGGCTTGCATCACCGAGACCTGGCTGGATGAAAATTCAGGCCCCATATTGGAGGCCATGACTCTGGCCAGGTACTCGGTGATACACCGCCCGACACTGGACCACAGGGGAAGGGGGATGCAGTCTGTTTTAAGAATGAATTGGGCCTCACAAATGTAGTAGTAGGTGAAGCGGAGTCTTTTGAGTGCACAGTTGTAGCAGGTGTAGGCATTCAAATCGTTCTCATGTACCGTCCACCCGGTGATGGGAAACGCTTCTTACAGGAAGTAGCAGACTTCCTTGTCAATATGTCGTTTGAGGCGCCCAGATTGATGGTTCTGGGTGACTTTAACGCCTGGGTCGACGATGAACTCTCACAATTTGGTAACCACTTCCTCCAATTTATGTCTTCTTTGGGCCTTAAACAGGTAGTTTCCACTCTACACATAAATCTGGGCACTCTCTGGATTTAGTCTTCCTCTTAGGGATTGATTCATCCGACGTGGAGGTGGAACCAGTCACCTGGTCTGACCACTACACCATGAGACTCAATTTTTGCACCCCCCTGAGAAGGCCTTCCTCTGTGGAGATGATCAGGTACTGCCCATTACGGAATATTACTTCACAAGGCCTTGCGGCGGTCCTTGACCTATCATCCCCCGTGTTGGCAAGCAGTAATCCAGAGGCACTGGTGTCGGCCTATAACATGGCCATTAAGGCGGCCCAGGATCTTACTGCTCCTGTTTGAGAGCACCCCCATCCCTTCACCCCAGGTTCCCTTGGTTTGATGGGACACTGAGGGAGTTGAGGAGACGGGGGAGAAGGTTAGAGCGTTGTTGGCACAGGTCCGCCCTTGATGCCGACCACCTTAGATTGATGGAACATTATTCTACCTATCTATCTGCAATCACCCATAAGAATGCAGAATTCCTGACCAGGGAGATTGCAGTTGCTCGGAATCGACAGGCTCAGCTGTTTCGGACTGTAGACAGACTGTGCAACCCAGCCTGTCTGCAAGTTCGAAAAGCTTTTTCGCAGTTAGAGTGCGAGGAGCTCGCTCGTTACTTTGCAACTAAAGTGGCCCACATCAGGGCGGACTTGTGTCTGGCAATCTCTAAGGGTGACGTCGTACAACAGTGGGAGTTCACAATACCGTAATTCTCTTGGAGTTCCTTTTGCCGACCTGAGTTCGTGGATATTATGAGGATCATCCATAGTGTGCGTCCCACAAGCTGTGGTTTGGATCCTGGACAGACTTCCCTAATTTTGGGTTGTTCCGAGATCATCGGTCCAGTCCTGGTGCAAATAGTCTGGTCCTCCTTAGAGTCAGGTGAGTTTCCTAACTCCCTGAAAGAGGCGGTGGTGACACCTCTCTTGAAGAAAGCTACCTTGGACCCAGACTGTTTCTCAAACTACAGACCTATCTCTAACCACCCCTTTATCGGGAAGGTCATTGAGAAGGCAGTGGCAGCCCAATGGGAAGACCATTTAACCATCCATAATATCTACGAATCTTTCCAATCTGATTTTCGTAAAAGACACAGCACCGAGACTGCGCTGGTTTGGGTGCTTAATGATCTTCTGAGAGCGAGGGATCAGAAGAGACACTCCATTCTGGTTCTCCTTGATCTCTCGTCAGCTTCTGACACTGTGGATCACCTGGTAGTGTTAGCACGCCTGAGGCTAATTTGTGGAATGTTGGGAACTGTTCTACAATGGTTCACTTCATTCCTCACTGGGCGATCACAAAGAGTTGTGTCGTGGGTCTATTCCTCCGGACCAACTTCTTTGTTGTGTGGGGTGCCTCAGGGTTCTGTGCTGTCACCCATGTTATTCGCAGTGTACATGCTACACCTCGGAGACATTATAAGATGGTATGGGCTGAGGTTTCACTGCTATACAGATGATACCCAGCTATACCTGTCTTTTGCACCCGACCAGGATGGAGCTCTCTTGGTGTTTAATAACTGTCTGGAAGAAATCCAAGGTTGAATGGATTCTAGTTGGTTAAAGTTGAACTCAGAGAAGACAAGATGTTTTGGTGGTGGACCCGGGTGGTCAGATAGAGAGGTTGCATGATGGCTCGCCCTCTGGAATCTTTCTTGGCGGCGTGTCACTTCCGACCTATGAACGGGTGCGTAGCCTTGGTATTGTCTTAGACAACAGACTGACCCTACAACCTCAAGTGTCGGCCGTTGTCAAGACTTCCTTTTACCATCTTAGGAATATTGCCAGGGTGAGGCACCTTGTTCCATCTGACTCTTTGCCAACGTTGGTCCATGCCTTTATGTCCTCGCGCTTGGACTACTGCAACGCCCTTCACTTTGGGCTTTCTGGGGTTGAAATCCGTCGCCTACAGCTGGTGCAGAACACTGCAGCCCGGGTTTTGACTGGGACAAGGAGGTCCTGTCATATTACCCCGGTGCTGTGCGAACTGCACTGGCTTCCTATACGATGGCGGATCACCTTTAAAGTCATTTTAATGACTTTCAAAGCCCTTCACAATCAGGGTCCGACCTATCTGAAAGAACTTCTGGTGCCTTACTGCCCCGGCCAACGAGGGGTTATCAGAGATTCCAAGAGTGAGTTTAAAATCCTCCGGCAGCACAGCATTTTCTTATGCTGCACCCATTCTTTGGAATTTTCTACCACACTGCTTAAAGGAGTGCACCTCCGTGGAGGTATTTAAGAAGAATTTAAAAACGTACCTGTGGCAAATGGCCTTCTTGGAGAATTAGGTAATTTGAACTGAAACACTGTGATATGATGCTATGGAATATTTCATTTTCTGATTTTAAGATTTGATGTTGTTATGAAATGATTTTATTTATGTGTTTTATTAATTGACATTTGATGTTCTGGTTTTAATATGTTCAGCGCCTTGATACACTGAAAGGCGCTTTATAAATAAAATTATTATTATTATTATTTCTAGGGACGTGGATATGTTGTTCAATCCACACTTATTGGCAGACTCCTAGCAGTTCTCCGGGAGGAGGGAGGCAAGGCGAGCAATTACTTGGGAAATAAGGACTGGAGAAACGAGGTCCCAAAACCAGCATCCCGGCGTGACTCAAGGTCGATGTGGTAGTGGGTAATGAAGGTGTGCGCCAACTTCCAGGTAGCAGCCCTGCAGATTTCCTGGATAGGGACGTCCCTGGAAGCAGCCACCGAAGCAGCGGTATGGCGGGTAGAATGAGCTCTTATCCCTTTGGGAGGCTCCATGCCCGCCAACCTGTAGCAGAGATCTATGCATGAGGTGACCCACCTGCCTATCGTCTGCTTGGCTGCAGGTCTGCCAGATGCGGCTTCAGCGTAGGTGACAAACAGCTGGTGAACCTCTCCCCGAACTTCAGCCATCCGCTCCTTGTAATAAGAGCGCGCTCTTCTAGGGTCCAAAGTATGGAGCCTATATTCGGCCTCTGAGGTGTGACTGGGGTAGAACACCAGCAGAGTCAACACCTGGTTAAGGTGAAACTCCGACATCACCTTCGGAAGGAATTTCGGGTGGGGGCGCAGGACAACCTTGTCCCTGTGGAAGACCAGATAAGGAGACTCGATGGAAAGCGCCTGGAGCTCTCCCATCCTTCTGGCTGACGTGATAGCCACCAAGAAGCAGGTCTTCCACGACAGGTGGGAGATATTGCACCTGTGGATCAGTTCAAATGGCTTGCCCATGAGCTTTACCAATACCAGCAGTAGATCCCACAGAGGTGGAGGTTCTCGCACCGGAGGGAATATGTGATCAAGGCCTTTGAAAAAGCGCCAGACCACCTTTTCCTGTGCCACCGACTGCTTTCCGACCCGCGCCCGGTAAGCAGAGATGGCTGCCAGGTGCACCTTAAGGGCCGTCGACCGAAGCCCTAGCTGAGAAAGGGATCATAGGTAGTCCAGAATGCTGGCCAAGGAACAGGAGGAAGGGTCCAACCCCTTATCCTGACTTGAAATGGAGAATCTCTTCGATTTGAAGGCATAGCATTTTCTGGTCGACTCCTTACAGGATGCCTCAACAACGCTGAGGACCTCGTCGGAAAGACCCAAGGCCTGGAACTCTAACAGCTCAGGAACCAGGCCATCAGGTGCAGGGATTGAAGGTCCGGGTGGAGTATCTTCCCCCGGTTGACAGAGATCAGGTCCGGGCGGGCTGGAAGCCGCCTCGGGAGCCTAGAGCTGAGGAGATCTGGATACCAGAACTGGCGAGGTCAGTCTGGGGCTACCAGAATCACCTGCGTCTTGTCCCTCCTCACCTTGAGAAGCACCTTGTGGATTAAGGGAAATGGGGGAAAGGTGTAGAAGAGGCCCGGGGTCCACGGCCTCGAGAAGGCATCCCAATGCAGTGAGCCCAGCTGAGAGGGCAACATGAAACAGCCTCAGCTTCGCATTCTCCCTGGAGGCAAACAGGTCCACCTGAGGTGTGCCCCAGTGGGAGAACAGATCCTGTACTACCACCAGCAGGAGAGACCACTCGTGAGATGCAGCACCTATCCGGCTTAGGGCATGGGCCAGAGTGTTGGAGGCTCCTGCCACATGGATGGCTAGGAGATCTGCCTCCAATCTGCTCACGAGAGACCAAGTGCGGAGAGCCTCCTTGCACAGAGGCAAGGAGTGCATCCCGCCCTGGCGGTTTAGGTAGTACATAGTCGTGATGTTGTCCGTCTGGACCTGGACCACTTGATCCCGTACAAACGGAGCGAAGGCGGTGAGGGTTAGTCGGACCGCTCGAAGCTCCAACAGGTTGATGTAGCATTGAGACTCCTGAGCGGACCAGAGGCCGTGCGCTCTGAGCTCCCCCAGATGGGCACCCCAACCCATCAGAGAGGCGTCGTTGTTAGAGTGACTGTCGGCTCTGGGCAGACAAACAGGATTCCCTCCTGCTGATGAGCTGGAACGATCCACCACTGGAGAGCGTTCCCCATCTCCTGGGTCACTATCACTGGCTAGTCCAGAGGACTGGAGTGGAGTGACCATTGGCCGGCCAGCCCCCACTGCTGGGGACGCATATGCCAGCGGGCCCAACGGACCACGCTGGTGCAGGCCGCCATGAGGCCCAGGAGCTGCAGGAAGTCCCAGGCAGGGTGCAATTGCCCAACCAGAAATGACTGGGCAAAGGAGGAAAGAACCTTGGCCCTGTCCGCCAGGAGCCATGCTCTGACTCGAAGAGAGTCGCGCTCTGCCCCGATGAACTGAATCACCTGCGTTGGCACGAGTTCCGATTTGGCCTCGTTGATGAGGAGGCCAATCTGAGAGCAGACCTGGAAGGCCAGATCCCTGGACCGCTCCACCTCCAGCCTGAGGGGCTGCAATCAGCCAGTCGCCCAGGTAAGTGGCACTGACCCTTCAGCGCCAAGAGGAATGCTGTCACCACTGCCATGCATTTGGTGAAGACCCTGGGAGCTGGAGAGAGGCCGAAGGGCATGGCCCGGAACTCGTAAAGGGATCCCTCTGCCCTGAAGCGGAGGAATCGCTGGTGAGACGGATGGATTGGGACATGACAGAACACGTCCTGGAGGTCCAGAGAGCAGAACCACATGCCTCGTTCCAAGGATGGAATGATCTGAGCCAGAGTGACCATCCTGAAGGTACGAGACCTTAGGAACTTGTTCAGGTCGTGTAGGTCTAGAATGGGGCACCAGCTCCCCATTCGTTTTGGGACCAGGAAGTACCTGGACACAAACCCTGGGTCTGGCGGAGGATACGCCACCTCTCTGATCACCTCCTTCTGGAGGAGCAGAGCAATGTCAGCTCGATGAGCCGACAGAGAGGCTGCGGACCCTGTAACCCCCCCGGAGGGTGACGGCTCGATAGGGTGGGGACAGCTTGAATTCCAGAGGCAGACCCTTTCCTACCACTTCTAGCACCCAGCAGTCCGTGGTGATATCGGACCAGGCGGAAAGGAAGTGGCAGAGCCATCCCCCCACGAGGGGAACCCGGGGAGGAGTGACAAGGTTGGGGGCGACACCCCTCAACCAGTCACTGGGCAAGCTTGGAGGAAGGGCCGGCCGAGGAGCCTCCTGGACCTTTTCCTGCTGGAGGAAGCAGCAGGCTTGGCTTTGGGGTACCAAGTGCGAGCCTGCTGGCCATGATGCTGGTGTTGTTGGGCCGGACGTGCCGCAGAGGCTGAAGGCCGAAAGGGCTTACGCTGCTCCTGGCAGCCTTTGTCCTTCTGGGCAGACGTGACCGAGTCCAAGGTGGCATTGGACTTCTCGATCCTTTGCAGATGACCCTCCACCCCAGGACTGATCAAGTCGGTACCCAAGAAGGGAACATCTGCCAGCTTGTGCTGGGTATCCGCTGTAAAAGTGGAGATCCGCAGCCAAGCTCTGCGGCGCATGGCCACTGCGGCTGCTACTGACCGGGCACACGAGTCAGCTATGCCCAAGGAAGTTTGGAGTTGCTGTTTGGCCACCGCCCCTCCCTGATCCCGCACCTGCTTGACCGTTGTCTGGAGGTCAGCCGGGAGATGAGGAATCACCTCATCCAGGGAGCCCAAATGGGCGGCGAAAAGTGTGCCATCAGAACGGCCGAGCTGGCCTGACGAAGGCCTAGGGAGGAAGCATCATAGACTTTCCGCCCGGAGTAGTCCAGTTTCTTGGACTCTATCGGGTGGCTTGTCCACATCCTGAGCATTTCTGGAGCACCGGAAAACGCTGTCGGTCACTAGCTCCTCCGCGGAGGGGTGCTCTGAGAAACCGGAGAGTGAACCAGTGGGAACAGCATACTTTCGAGCCATCCTGGCCGAAGGTGCTGGACAAGAAGCTGGCCGCTGCCACAGCTCCAGGGCCGGGCCAACAATGGCTTCAGCCACCGGGAAGGCCTCCGTGGGGGAATCCCCTCGGTCCAGTATCTCCGTGAGGGGATACTTGGTCCGCTTTGAAATGGGTTCGAGCTTCATCCCAGTAGACTCTGAGATGAGCCAAAGCATTCCAAGGAACGAGGATGGGCTCTTGTCCACCGACTGATCCCCAGTCTACTCTAGGTTGAGGGGCCCGGAGAACAGGGAAGAGTCATTGTCAGACTCCGAGGAGTCTGCAAACAGCTGCCGAGGGCCTGAGCCACCCTCCACCTGCTGAAGCCGATTGGGAGTGAGGGTGACCGACAACCAATGGGGCAAGCCCTGATCTGACAGAGAATCCTTGGTCGGGGCCCCAATTTTAGGTTGTGGAGGCGAGGGTTCCACCACAATGGTTGGCGCAGCCAGTTTCGGCCAGAAGGCGACGGGGTGGGCTTATTCCCGGTCAAAAGGAGCTGCTGCCACATTAGATCCTCATAGCACTGACACAATTTGCGCCGGAGTCTATATTCCGAAGAGGATGAAGACGAGGATGAGCGGCACCGCCGCTTTCCACAGTGCCAAAACCGTCAACGTCGGCGGGATCGGCTGGACCGGGAAGAGGTCAGAGACCGAGACCTTCGGTGTTTCCGAGGGTGGGTCTGAGACGGGGTTGGGGAAACCTGCTCCTCCCTCAGTTCAGGGACCTTAACCGGGGACTCCGGCACAGGAGGCACAGGCAAGTCCTCGGTTTCCACCGGGGAACTCAGTGAAGAAGGGTTGTCGGCTTCTCAGTCGACAGCCCTCCGATGGTCGAGAAAATCTCGACCTGCCGACAGGTACCGCCAGCTGACTTAACGGGACACCGTGAAGCCAGCGGCCCTTAACTGCAACCTCAACCAAAGTAGAGAGTCGACTATCCGGGAAGGGACCTCCGCTCCCACGAACGGAGTGTGGGATTCTACCCTTGGAGTCCTTCTTCTTGACTGAAAGGAATCCAAGGCCCTCCCTTGGGGGAGAGGGACTGACAAAGCTCCTTGAATGAAGCAGTGTAGGAGGAGCCCAAAGAGAGCGGGCATAAATGCCGCGACCGAAGATGATGATGCGGCCTGGGCCACTTCCTCCTCGAGGGCAATCATCTGTTCGAGCTGTTCAGCCGAGCCCGCAGCCACAGCCCAATGGCCTCCTTCGACTTGATTGGAGGATAACGTTTCTCGAGGTGCCCAAGTTGCAATCTGGCAGCGCGATCCTTTAAGACCGTGGCCCGAAAAGGACTTGCACAAGTCGCAGGCCTGCGGAACGAGTTCAAGTCCCAGGCAGTAAACGCACGTGGAGTGCGGATCGGTCCGGGACATCTTCTGCCCACAGGGCACCGACGAAATCTGGGAGTCGATTTGTCTATCACAGCCGTGAGGGAAGATAAAGACCGAAGTCTTGTAAATTTTAAGATTAGTTTTGGGTTAACCGAAGAGTTTGGATCCAGGCCTAAAACGCAGAGCACAAAGGAGGGAACCCGAGCTTCCAAGTGGTAAGGAAGATCTGACGTCATGGGGCGGAGCCGAGAGTTTTACCACCCAGGTGGGTGGTAGAAGCCAGCTTGAAGACCTTCCGGCAAGATTTAAAGGAGCAAGGAACCTGCCAATAAGTGTGGACTGAACAACATATCCACATCCCTAGAAAGGAATAACATAGGCAGAACATAACATAAAACATGACACAGGTACAGGGTACATGGGGATACAGTTCCCTCAGTGGTGTAAATACTAAGGTGCACCAGTCCAAATAAGTGCAATCATGGATGATCAGAGTGGTAGCTATACAACTTTGTCAATATCCTAACAGGTGCAAAATGAAGAATCATCTAGCGTAGTCAGTACAGCCAAAGGGGGAAGTGGGTTCAGGCTAGGAGGCAAGGGGAAAGAGTCAGAATAGGTGACAGAGCTAGAGGCAAGAGGGAGAGGCAGATGGGGCGCATTTGGGGGGGGGTGAGAAGGGGAGAGGCCATAAGGAAGGCAGGTGAGGGCTCATCAGGGGGAGGTGGTGGGAGCGCGGGTGTACAAGGTAGGTAAGCAGGGCAGGTGGAGAGAAGTGAACTGCAGGGACCAACAGAACAGTAGGCGGTGATCCTGAGCATTGCCTAGGGATACAAGTAGGTTAATTACAACTGGGTTAGATGTGACAGAAGCAGCATTCCGGAGGGGAGACAGAATTCCTGAGCTCAGACTTAAACGTGACCAAGGTGTGGAGGCTTGTGTTGGGTGTGGAAGCTCATTTATCCAAGTGGGGGTCCTTACCCCAAAGACTCGCTTCCCCGGGGAAGTTCTACTGAACAGCACTGCAGGACATTTCTAATAGCATGTTCGGTAGGGGCAGGGCGGAACAGGGCTTGTAGAGAGGGAGGTGCAAGTCCTAGAAGGGCCTTCTTCCCTAGAAGACAGGAGTGTAGCTTAATGCGATCCATAAGAGGAAGCCATTTTGTTCTAATGTATAAGTTGCACATATGTGTTAGGTGATCGGCACCAAAAACAAATCTGCAAGCTTTATTGAGGGTCGTGTGGACTCTGGGCAGGCTCGTTTCAGAGGCTGCACCATAGACCACGTTTCCATAGTCCAGGATGGGTAGTACTGTACACCTCTGACCGACAGAAGCCTGGCATCGGGTGTGAGGCAGAACTTGAGCCTGCAAAGGGCCCTAGTTTCCTGTTGACTGCAGTGGTGATATTGCATATGTGATCAACAAACGAGAAGAACTCGTCCACTGCAATTCCTCGATACAGGAATGAAGACACCTGCTGCAAGGTGGAGTTAGAGTTACAGGCAATGGATAGGGTCTCTTTTGCCGTCCGGCAAAGAGCACTGTCTTGTTTTCTTGCTGTTAAGCACTAGCAAGCTATCTCTGAACCAGTCTTGGAGGAGGTTAAAGTTGTACTGCAGATTCCTTGTGAGAGTTTCTTGGCAGGAGTTACAAGAGAATACTACCGTATCGTCTACATAGAGCAGGATCTTAGAAGTGGGGCATGCATCAGGGAGGTTGTTCACAAAGAGGCTGAAAAGAGTAGGCCGAATATAGACCCCTAAGGGACCCTATTGTGACTTAGCAGGTATCAGAGATCGCACTGCTGATTTTTACTTTCTGAGACTGCCTGGACAGGTAGCTGGAAAACCAACTAACCATGTCAGGGGACAGCCCTAGGTGTCAATCTGTGGAGCAGCAGCGGACAGCCCACAAAGTTGAAAGCCTTGGTCAGATCTATGAAGACTGCCCCGACCATGTGGCCTTGGTCAAAAACCTCATGCACATAGCTAGTGAAGTCAATCAGTGCAGTATTAGTGCTATAAAGCTTGCGGAAGCTGTGTTGTTGGAGGCAAAGTAGGTTATATTTATGCAGATGATCCGTAAGTTGATCGCCAATGATTCTTTTCAGTGCTTTAGAAAGCAGGGATAATATTGAAATGGGTCTCTTGTATCCAAATACATATATGTATCCATATACAAAGAAATTATATTGGCGTACTAAAAATTACTTTGGCTTCGAAGTAATCTTTTGTCTGCCAATGTATTTTCTTTGTATATGAATACATATATGTAATTGGATACAACAGACCGGTTGCCTCCTTTGAGCACCGGCATAACCAGAGCGGTTTTCCAGGTAGAAGGAAAGGTGGACAGAAAAGTTGAACAGCTTGGTGATGAGGACGATGATCTCAGGAAGGGCAATAGCATACCATTGCCTCCCAGCCTTGTTTTCCCCAGGACTCTTGCAAGGTATTTTCTTGTTTCCTTAATGGTTACCCGTCTGAAGTGAAAGGCTGGGCAGGTCCTAGTGCTGGAAGGAGGGCAAGTGGTCTGTGGAAGGTATTCCACCAAGGTAAGTAGCCAGTCTGGGGGGGGCAGACTGCGCTGTAGTCCGTGAATGCCTTGTTAAAGATATTAGCCATTGTGGCTTCATCGAGGATGACCTCGTCGCTGTGGTGTAGCACAGCGGGGAAGGGGGAACCTGTCCCTGGATCCGAGGAGGTATTTAATTGAGGCCCAGAATTTCTTCCCATCACCCCAACAATGAGACTGCCGGATCTTGTGGTACATAGCCTAGGTCTGCCGCATTGACCAACTGCACCTGTTTCGAGCCTCTGTGTAATTCTGGACATCAAAGTCCCTGTTGCCCTGGCTCAGTGCCAGAGGAGATCCCGTTGTCGCATCATTCCGAGAAGCTGAGGGGTGACCCAGTCCACGCTGCCTCCTTTAATCATCTTCTTGCAGAATGGGGTGAACTTGTCCGCTGCCATGTTGAAGTGATTGAGGAAAAGCTGCAGGGCAGTGTCAACCGAGGGGCACGAGTCAAGAAAGTTCCAGTCTATCCCTTTAAGGTGATTCCTAAAGTCGCCCATAGCACTATTTTTGATTGCTCTGTTCCTCACCATTCTTGGGGCAGGTTTGGCCTGTTTAGCTGACCACTCACACTGAATAGGTGAGTGGTTGCTGATGGTGTCAGGGAGTACCTTGACATCAGTTAGTCGTTCCGGGTGTGTAGCTAGCACCCAATCAATCAGAGTGCTTGTGCCCATACGGTAGTTTGTTCAGGTGCAGCTCTTGACCATCTGCGATACGTAGAGTCCTGATACTAGGTCTGTACAATGCTGTAGCTGGCAAGCCAGTTAGAGTTAACATCTCCTAGAACGATAGTTTCCTTGTTCTGGCTTGCCTAGGTGTAGTAGTTAACGAAGGCTTCTAGCCCCACCTGCTGCTCTCCTGGCAGGATGTAGACAGCCATAACAATCAGGCCTTTGTGCCCCTTGTCTATCAGGATTTTTTTTTTTTTTTTAAACTAATTTTTATTTTGCATTCAGTTAATACAATGAGAGATACAATCGGTGACATTACAGTTGCAGTATGACATATCATACAGTCAGTGTAAGGTTGAATCCTGGTAATACACCACTGTTCCCCACACTTTTATCAAGCAAAGTTTAACCAAAATACGCTTATAAATAATCAACATAAACAGTATGGTGTGCAGTCATAATAATCAGGGCCCCGAGTTTTCCGTGATTCCGCGGGTGCGGCAAACAGCAGAAATATACTTGGAATTTGCGGTCGGCCGCTGAACAACGTCCTTTGCCCGACGGGTGCCCAACTCCCTGATTTCACTGCCTAACAGCTCAGGCGGAAGCACGCTGGGAGCCCACCCCAGCGTGGCAAAGGCTTCTCTGCCGATGGGGGTGCCCAATCCCGCCACCTCACTGTCCCCCAAACTGCCTGGTGCCACACTGGGAGCCCACCCCAGTGTGGCAAAATCCCTTGCTTAGTCTAAAAAAAAAAAAAACCTTCCTCGTTGATTCTTTGTTCCCGCACTCACCCTCTGCGTACCCACCTCACCCCCACCTCAACCCATACTCACCTCCGGAGCCCAACGCGACGATCTTCGGTGGACCGGGAACTCGTCTACACTCTTCAATGCTGACTGCGAACTGAAGAAATGCTAGTAAGCTGTATAATGGCATAAATGGATTTTTCTTCAACTTTAGTGCATATCTCAGCCATTTCTAGGAAATTTTTCACCAAATTTTCAACATGGGTTTTTGGGGCCCCACCTCATGAACTGTGATACTGTTATTTCGTTAAATCGGTCCCGAAAGGCTGTTCCGCAGTCACTGCGCAGAACCACCTTTCAGGAATGATTAACGAAATGACAGTGTCACAGTTCATGAGGTAGGCTCCCAAAAACCCTATGTTGAAAATTTGGTGACAATATTCCCCAAAATGACTGTTTTATCGAAGGCATATTGTCTAGTTCCTACGCGGACGCCTCAGAATCGAAAGCATTTTTGATTCTCACCCAGATTTCAGTATTGCCATTTTACCATTCTTCCTTATGAACAGTACAACTGTCATTTTTCACATCTCACCCGAAATGTGTTTTCGCACATGCAGCGCACAATGGCGTGGTCAGTGTGTGAGTGCGAAATCAATGTTCGGGACAGATTAAGAAAATCACAGTGATACTGTTCATGAGCAGAGGTCTTAAACTGGCTATGTTGAAAATTTGGTGACAAACGCCCATAAAATGACTGTGTTATGAGCATGCATTGTGTCAGATATGGCAAAAAAAAAAAAAAATTAAGGGTAAGAGGGTGCCGCAAAAATTAGTGTTGAGTGCCACAAAACTTTGCTCCGGATGCCGCAGAAAAATCGGGGGCCCTGCTAATAATACAAACAATGCAGCCCAGGGGAAAACAATGGGGGGGGGAGATATCTCCGATTGCCATGCGTCACCAACCCTGGCCAAGTCTGCCTGAAGTATCACCCTGCCCCAAACTAACAATAACAGAGAGGCAGACTTAAACTCTCCCCCATAAAAACTAAGATACTGTGGAAGGGGGGGGAAGGATCAGACTCAAGTTCATCTTGACCTACACTTCCATCTGATGCCAAGGGTACCAGATCTTCAAAGACTTATCAGTCTGCAGCAGTAGGGTAGCCGAAATTCTCTCCATGGACTCCATCTCTGAGACCTTACCCTTCCATTGAGTGATAGAGGGCAATTGTCGTGACAGCCAAATTTAATGTGATGCATTTCAAGGCAGCCACACGTATAATCCGAAACAATTTATTCACAGGTCAGGATCTTATGCCATCTGGTAGACCCAAACATCCAAGTATCAAACTGGTAAAGGTAAAAGGCAGGCATAGGCCAAATAATGTCTACAAGCAGACATGTACTTGCTGCCACAATGCTTTTAAGCAGGGACAATCCTCCAAAATATGGTAGTGAGAACCTATTAATCCGCATCCCCGCCAACAAGGTCTGAATGTGTCGGGTGGAAATGTGTAATTGTGGGGGTACAGAAATACTGCATTATTATTTTCCAACTGTATTCTCACCAAGTGGGTGACGCTCTGACCGCCCAACCCCTCTGGAGCCTATACCACCAGCTGACCAAGGGGATACGGGTACGGGACTCCTGTTTTCATTTGAGACAGATGGTGTCAGCTAGCAGGGGGCCAGATCTGTCAGGAATTTATATAGGGTCAACATCGGTCTGACCTTCATCTTTAGTTTAGCCCACCAGAAAAAGATATCTTCCAGTGCTATTTGGGGTCACTGTAGTTGTGCAAGATTAGGTTGGTTAAATATAAAATGCCTAACTTGGAGAAACTGGAAATTATCCTCTCTCCGAAGGCCATATTTCCATTGGAGTTGCTGAAAGGACATGCACGTACCTGCCTGAAGGAGATGAGTAAATCGGGTAGGGCCATGGTCCTCCCAGTACCGATATCCCATGTTAAAGGTCGGGGGTGTAAACTTCTCGTGATATCTAATAAGGGAGAGAGGCCCCAAACTATTGGGTGGTCCAGCCAAATTCCGTAACTTAAGTAACATTTTGATAGTATGCCTGGTCCAGGGGTTAATCACACAGCAAAGTGTCTGCTGAGAGATCATACTGGTAGGGAGGGTTCAGATGGGGTGATTAGGAAAGCCGTGAAGCTCCAGATCAAACCATCCCACCTCCTTTCTCTGCTTAAGCCAGGCAAAAATCTAGGCACCCTGAGCCGCCATATAATACTTTTGCATGTCATGGCTGGCAAATACGTAAAGAATCTTTGGGACTTTTACATATGGGCAATTGCCCAGGACTTTCCCATTTCCTACTGTAACAGAATAAATGGCTAACAGTTAATTGTATATCAAATGTTTTGGTGTACTTGTGTACAATTTATATCTGTTTTTATTCCCATGTATGAGAAACCGTGGATGTTTATTTATCTGCTTATTCAGAAAATTAATAAACAAAGTTAAAAAAAAAAAAAAAAAGAAAACAACATATACAGTCCTGCAATAATCTGCCCTGTATGAATCCGGAGTTGATTGGGATGTATTAGAGATTGTTTGACGCCCTGTAGTCTACTGGACAGAATACCGGTAAAAATCTTTAAATCAGTGTTTAACAAAGATATTAGGCAATACGAACTACAATCTGTTGGGTCTTTCCTGGGCTTCAAGAGTACAGTAATCTGGGCTTGGTTCCAGGAGGGGTGTGTGGCCTCACCATTCCTTAGGATAGAATCAGAAGTCTGAAATAAAAAGGGGGTACATTCCACGTGGAAAATGTTATACAACTCAGCCAGATATCCATCCAGTCCCAGGGCCTTGAAATCTTTTAAGACTTTAATTTGTTGGAGCATCTCCTGTGTCGTTATGGGGGCACAGAGAGGGGCGGAAACTAAATCTTTAAGAAAGGGCAGGGGGAGAGAGTCCAAGTAGGTATGTACTGCCCGGACATGGTTGAGGGTTCTTTCCACACCATAGAAATGACTATAAAATGCAACAAACTGTTGGGACATCTCTTTAAGTGCAGTAAGCGTGATCCCTGTTGATCTGTGCTATAGCTTTAATACTGCTCTGGAAGCTGCCTCTCTGCGAAGTTGTGCTGCTAATAGCTTCCCAGCTCTGTTACCCTGATCACAGAATCACTGCCTTGCATACCTTGAAGTTGCCTCTATCCTATATTCTAAAATCTGAGATAAGGCCTTCCTAGTTTCCAGCAGCTGCTTCTTAGTCTGTTCATCCATGGTGGCTTTATGTTTGGTCTCCAGGTCGGAAATAAGTTTTTCAAGCTCCTGTTGTTGCTGAATTTCTTTTTTAACATCACGGAGGCAACAAGCCTTTGTGTGAAGCAAATAAACAAAACAAAACGATGTAAGAAACCACTATGGTTCTCAAAGTAGGTGGTAGGGAAGGTTCAAGAGAAAAAGAAAGCATTCAGGAAGTACAAGGAATCACAGAAGGAGCAGGACAGAGAATTGTATCAGTTAAAGCAAAAGGAAGCTGGGAAGGCAGACAGAATGGCAAAGGCCCAAACCGAGGAAAAGATACCCAACTCAGTTAAGAAGGGGGATAAAACCTTTTATATGTACATCAGGGGCGAAGGAAGGCCAAGGAGGGTAGTGAGGCTTAATAAGGGGGGGGGGGCAGAGGGTGACTGTGAAAAGGCAGATACACTAAATGAATATTTTTGCTCAGTATTCACAAATGAAGAGGGGGAGGTACCTAAACCAAACCAAACAGAATCACTCTGGATATAGGAGTTGATACCAGTCCATTTACAGAAGAAAGGGTTCTGAAATAACTCTTAAAACTGAAGGTGGACAAAGCAATGGGGCCTGATGGAATTCATCCCAGAATTCTAAAAGAACTAAGGGTAGAACTAGTGACACCACTGACTATCCTCTTTAACATATCATGGGAGGATGGGGTGGTACACGAGGACTGGAGGAGGGCAGATGTGGTTCCACTTCACAAAAGTGGGAGAAGGGCAGAAGCAGGGAACTACAGACCTGTTACTTTAACCTCAGTGATAGGGAAAATGATGGAATCACTTCTGAAGGAAAGAACTGTCGAGTACCTAGAGGCCTGAGGGACACAGCACCCAAGACAGCATGGATTCACAGCAGGAAGGTCATGTCAGACAAATCTAATAGATTTCTTTGACTGGGTGACCAAAGTAGTAGATCAGGGAGGGGCTGTGGACATGGCCTACCTTGACTTTAGCAAGGCATTTGACACAGTCCCACGCAAAAGATTAATATACAAGTTAGCCAACCTGGGAGTGGGTCCCAAGATGGTAGGCTGGGTAAAGAATTGGCTGGAGAACAGGACACAGAAGGTAACAGTAAACGGAGTCAACTCTGAAGAAAGGAGGGTTATTAGTGGGGTAGCGCAGGGTTCAGTACTAGGACTGGTCCTCTTCAAAGTCTTTATAAGCGACTTTGCAGAGGGACTGGAAGGAAAAGTATGTCTCTTTGCAGACGACGTAAAGATCTGCAACAGAGCTGATACATAAGGTGAGGTGGAAAGGATGAGAAGGGACTTGGCAAGGTTGGAGAAATGGTCACATGTATGGTAGCTTAGATTCAGTGCTAAGAAGTGCAAGGTAATGCACCTGGGAAACAAAAACCCAAGAGAAGAGTACAAAATGGGGGTGAGATACTAACAACAACAAAAATGTAAAGGGACCTGGGGCAGTCATATCAGATGACCTAAAGGTGGGCAAGCAATGTGAGAGGGCAGTAAGGAGGGCTGGGGGGATACTGGGATGCATAGGGAGAGGCATCACCAGTAGAAAACAGGAAGTTGTTATCCCGCTGTACAAACAGCTGGTGAGACCCCATCTGGAGTACTGCGTGCAGTTCTGGAGACCCAATCTCTGCAAAGACATAAGCAGGATGGAGGCAGTCCAGAGGAGGGCAACTAAAATGGTGCAGGGTCTGCACCAGAAGACATATGAAGGGAGACTTAAGGAGCTTAATATGTATAGCCTCGAGGAAAGGAGGGAGAGGGGGGACATGATAGAAACTTTCAAGTACCTCAAGAGAATCAACAAACTTCAAGAGGGTATCATCTTTCAGAAAAAGAGGTGTCCAAGAACAAGGGGGCACAATCTGAAGATTGGGGGGGGGGGCACAGCTCAGAGGTAATGTAAGGAAGCTTTTTGTCACAGAGAGGGTTGTGGATGCATGGAATGGCCTTCCGGAGGAGGTTGTGAGTCAGAAACAGTGGCGGAATTCAAGAATGCATGGGACGGTCATAAGCCAATTCTAGGGGGTAGGGGTAGGAAGAAGTAGGCTTTTGGATATCTATGATCTGCAGCTTATCCACTAGGTAGGGAAATGGGCAGACTGGGTGGGTCAAGCGGTCCTCATCTGCCGTCAAATTCTATGTTTCTATGAGAGGCATAGGAAATTATGTTACCCCTTGGATACCCCTTAAGGGCATCCCAATACATAGGAGCAGATGAGGCCTTAGCGGGACTGAGCTACTGGAAGGATTGTATCTCCTCATTTACAAAGATTTTAAACTCATCCTTGATAAGGAGACCAACATTCAGCCGCCAGGATTCATTAGTACAGGGAGTGTCAAAAAACAGTTTCATACAAACTGGTGCATGGTCCGAAAGGGTAGTTTGGCCAATCCAGGAGGATTCTATAACATGGACATGGGTAGATGGCATTAAAAAGTAGTCGATTCATGAGTACTGGTTATGTCTGGGAGAGTAATGAGAGTAATCTCTCACTTTGGGGTGGAGGAATCTCCAGACATCTGTCAAGGCGTACTCATGTGCAAGTCGGGTAATTACTGTAGCAGCCCGAGACCTTCCCCCTGTGGAAATTGCTGACCTGTCCAGGGATGGGGAAAGGGCCATATTAAAGTCTCCCCCCATGATCAAGAGACTCTGGGTGTCTACAGTAAAAACTGTAAAAATCTTGGGGAAAAAGGGGATCCTAAGTTGTACCTCTTTCGAAGCATAAATATTGAGAATACTATAAGCCTGGCCCCCATAATGTCCCTTAATAAATAAAAACCTACCTTCCGGGTTCAGTCTGGGTTTGGGAAATGTTTAATGGAACATTCTTCCAGATCAATATGGCCACTCCTCTTTTATGTGGGTGAGCCTCAAATTGAGACGAATACACCTCCCCCAACCAGGAACGTTTTAATTTTTTATGTTCCATCATGGTCAGGTGAGTCTCCTGCAGCAGGACCATGTCTGCCCACACCCGCTGATGTTCGTGGAGGAGTCTGTCCCTTTTAATTGGGTTATTCAAACCCCTCACATTATAAGAGACTATATTTAATTCCGTCACCATGGGGGTTCAAAAAAAACAATTGTCCAAGCTGATCCCTCCAGGCCTATCGGGGATTTTTATTGCTAGGCATTCACAGTCCTTACTGGTATTTACCAGCTGAACTGCATGACACTGCAGGTAGTTTGGGCATAGATTAAACACTCGCCACCTCTTTTCCCGGCGCGGTCCAACCTGTATAAGTTGTAGCCGGGTAATGAGACTACCGAGTCACAGGTATGCGCAGTGAGCCAAGTCTCAGTCAAAGCAATGACATCTGGCTGATTAAGTGCCACCCATACCTCAAACTGAGTTAGCTTGGCTAGGAGGCTACCAATGTTCAAGGCAACAATCTTCAGTTGCCCAGAGGGTGCAGGGGTCTGGGTATGGGTTGTCTGGGGGCCTGGGTTAGGAAGGATGTTTCCCTGATATCAGCAGTAGGATGAGGGTGAGTTTTCTGCATATTTTTGGGAAGTGGAGTTGTACTTTTGACCTCTGCAGGTTCTGAGAGAAGCAGGGGGTTCCAATCACAATGTGAAGGCCTCAAAATAACAAAACGGCTGGGACAGAGGTCCCCATGTTATGAGGGGGCCATGAGGGTTGTTGCATGGAGCAAGTGGGGGGTGCTGTGCTGCAGGTCTCCCACTGAGCTGGCTTTCCGATGAGCATGATACGATAGTCAAGGCAGTGGGTGAGGGCCGAGTGTTTTTGTACCAGGACACCCACCAAGAGTAGGAGCAATTGTAATGGGATACCTCTAGGTACAAGATATATGTTCACTTTGGGGTCCATTTTATAGAGTATTGTATAACAGCCTTCTGTCACACTCCTTTACACTTGAACCTCCTAGCTGTATGCAATGGAAGAGAGCAGGGTATACTACCAACTAAAAGAGAGCACTAGCAATTGTGCCTGGAACTATACAGGGTGGTAAGCAGTGAAAATCTATAAAACAGGAGGACACACACACCTTTCGATCTTGTTCTCCTAATTGTATGCACAGGGAGAGCAGTGTAGCCCACTGATATGAGAGAGCACCAGAAAGTGTGGCTACCACTTTAAGGGGTGGTCGGCAGGTGAGGAGTCAGTAGGCAAGAGGAAGGGATATGTAGGCAGTACCAGATTGGGATAAAAAAAAAAAAAAAGAGAGTATTTAATAGAGGCCGGGGCAGGGCTGGGTGAGTGGGAGACAAAATTAGAGAAACAGTGCCAGGTTACAGAAAAATCAGAGCCTTAGTTTTAAAATAAGCCCCCGTTTGAAAATGGCGCCTAGGTAATCAGCAGTAAAGAGAGGAGTTAGTCAGCCAATGGGAGCTGCTTCACAGCTTTACAAGCCAATAGAAACAGTGGCTTTCAAGCTGAGCTCCTCCAGGATTTCTCACCGTACCAGAGTTCAGGGTGGGCAGACTTGCGGTGTAGAGCTCACGGCCAGCTGTGTTCTGAGCCAGTGCGCCAAGCCGCAGGTCACCTGGTCAGGGCAAAGGCAGGATCTGGAAAGGAAGGGGAGAGAGCAAGAGGTCAGGGATAAGTCATTAAGCACAAAGCCTGGCTAAATCCGTGGGAGTGTCTTGCAGTAAAGGACACTAGTTTGGGAAGTGAGTGTGAGAAGTAGGAGCGAGTGGAAAGGCAGAGGACAGAGAGCAGCAGGGGGGCGTCAGGCTTTTAGCACCAGGGGTAGGCAAAGGCGTGGGGAGACAATTTATATCCAGCAGGTCCAAGTACTGGAAGGAAGGACAGAGTTACGAGGGTCGGGGATAGCGAAATTCAGAGAGTCTCAGGTGGGTGAGCGAGGGAAATAACAGCACAGCAAGCCGAGTAAGAGGGCAGGACAGGAAAAGTTTCAGGGGCAAGGGATCGTAGAGGAGTACAAGGCAGAGTGAATAGGATAGAGATCGGAAGAGAGAAAAGAAAAGGAAAGCCTCAAGAGTGAGTGAGCAAAGGGGAGAACAGCTAGAGTTAGCAAACAAATTCACCTGTGTTAGTGGATGCAGCAAATTGTTTTATCTGGCACTGATAACAATTTTAGCCTCTAAGCTGTATAGTACATTACCCTGGCTAGGCTAAATTTAAACAGTACAGTAGTAAATTAAGCAGACTGAGCAACTGTAGAACAGTATTAAAATTAAGCAGATTGTGGGCAATTAGTTTTAACTAAGTCAACAGACAATCAAGCAAGTAAACAGTAGATAACTGTTAAAAACAGCAGACCAGATTAACAATCTGTGAAAAATTAGAGAAACAGTGCCAGGTTACAGAAAAATCAGAGCCCTGGTTTTAAAATAAGCCCCAGTTTGAAAATGGCACCTAGGAATCAGCAGTAAAGAGAGGAGTTAGCCAACAGAAGCCGCTTCACAGCTTTGCAAGTCAATAGAAATAGTGGCTTTCAAGCCGAGCTCCTCCAGGATTTCTCGCCGTACCCGAGTTCTGGGTGGGCAGGCTTGCGGTGTAGAGCTCGCAGCCGGCTATGTTCCGAGCCAGTGTGCCGAGCCGCAGGTGGCCCCATCAGGGTGAAGACAGGATCTGAGTTCTGAGAAGGCAGGCTTGCAATGTAGAGCTCGTGGCCGGCCGTGTTCCAAGCCGGTGCGACAAGCCGCAGGTCACCCAGTCAGGGAGAAGACAGCATCCGAGTTCTGGGCGGGCTTGCGGTGTAGAGTTCACGGCTGGCTGTTTTCCGAGCCAGTGTGCCGAGCTGCGGGTCGCCCGGTCAGGCAAAGATAGGATCCGAGTTCTGGGGGGCAGGCTTGTGGCGTACAGCTCGCTGCCGGTTGTGTTCCGAGTCGGTGCGCCGAGCCAAGGGTCGCCCGGTCAGGGCGAAGACAGGATCTGGAAAAAGCACAGATTCTGTACTGGAAGTGTGTTTTTGAATCCTGCATTTCTGCCTGGAAATGCATTTGCCGTGTTTGGCCACGGGGGCAGTAGTGCGAGACAGTGTGTTCAGGCGGGCGTCGTGTGTTGAAGCAAGGGGGCCAGCAGGGGAAAAACATATTTTCAGGCATTTTACAATCAGGCTTAACATAGCCTGCTCCAGGGTCCTGACTGGCATCGGAGAGACAACATCAGTGACAGTTTTTCATACTGCAAGTTGAAACAGTGATTCTTTGTAGCTGTGAAATCCTGCACTACCTTCAGTGATTGGCCAACGCATTCCTATGCTACTGCTGCAGTCTCAGTGCCGGTCGTGTGGCAGAATGAGAGCAGTACAGAAGGGGAGTATCCATTTGGGCCTACGTTATCCGGCTCAGCTGTACGCACAAAAAGAGAACATTTAAATCACACTCAAGTTGCTGATCTCGGTGGCTAATTTAAATTATTAAAAAGCTAAACTGGCTATCTGAGCCATCTGGTTTGAAACAGAGGGTATAACAGACACTCAGGAAAATTAAGGAGAAGGCACTTAAATGCTGGCACATTATATGCAGTTAATAAAAGATAGCAAAACAGAATTTTTTTTAAAGTATTATTTATTTTAGCTACTAAAGACAGAAGAGAAGCAAGATGTCCGCTGGGCTGAACGTGCTGCTGTTTGTGAGGTTTTGAGTTTATAGTTATTTTATTTCTATCTCATTTTTATTTTGGCACTTTTTCAGCGTTTTTTGCCGTAATTAGTGGATTGGTGGAGTCCTTTTTACTTTGTGGAGCCCAGGACGAAGGGAAGTGTTCGGATTTGGTGTCCTAGCGATTTGTGCTCTGTCACCCGAATTGGATCTTGAACGGGTGTGGAGTGGACTGAGGGGTTTTCGGCCCTGTGATTGAGATTTTGCAGGATGCCGCTCGCTACAGGATCCATCGGGACGAAGGGAGTGTTTGAGCTCTGTGTCCTGGCAATTTGTGCTCTGCTGCTCAAACTGGATGTTGAATGGGCATGGAGTTTTCGGCCCTGCGAGTGAGACACACCGGGACGCCGCTCACTAACGGATCCTTCGGGTCGTGGGGTTTATGTGTGGCTTCCTTTGCTCTGGCTTTGACTGGGGTGTTCAGGATTTGTACTTCGTATCACTTTTTCGTCATATCGTCTGATTGGGATTTTAATCTGGCGGGGAGCAAATTGGAGCGATTACCCCAGTTTCATCGTTGAGTTGGGTGGCGATGGAAACTAGAAGAAGGGTCGCCTGACGAAGAGAACTTGAGGCAAAAACTGAGACCCTGGAAGTAGGAGTGAGGGGATTTATCTAATTTATTTCGGATCCCTTGGTGTATATAAGGCCTTTTTGAACTGGTCTGAGGCACGACCTCCTACTGGGACCCCCCCCCCCGCTTGATTTGTGGTCTGAAGGGGGTTTTAGGATTTCTCAGTCAAGGAGCTGACTGAGGTTCTGTGCCCCCCTAGGCTCCCAGGATGAGCTACTAACGTGGCTTGCCCTGGGCATTTCATTGGACCACATTATTTCCTGTGGTGGTTGCCCAGCTGGAAGTGAGGGGCCTTATTTTACTGTGGATATGGTATGGATCTGATTGACTTGGGCCCTGGATCCTGATTCTTGTGGAGAACTGGTTTGTCTGTGTTTTCTCTCTGACTGATGGATTTTGACTTTCCATAAACCTGCGAAAAAAACTGACTCTGTGCCTGGCAGATTGAGGACTTCCTACTTTTCCTAATTTGTCGTAAGTTTATCTGGACAACGAGGTGGAGAGGGGACCTTGTGTCCATTTATTTTCATTTAAGTGCTTCCCTCCACTCCCTGGTCATGAGAGGATTGGGGGGGTGCTATTTGTTTTGTTTTAAGTTTGAAATGTTTTTTTTATGATTTGTTTGACGGATACACCTGTACTTTTGCAGTGAGAGTGCCAAAGTATTTTTCCCTCCTTTGGCTGTGAGAGAGCTGGGGGGTAAATCATTTTATTTAATTTTATTTTTTGATTTAAGTTGGGGTGGTGAGAGTACCATTATATTTATTTTACTTGAGGAGTCCTCTCGCTTAGTCCAGACTTGATTTTTCTTTGGGGTGGGGTTGGTTTTTATTTATTTATTCTGATTAAGTTTAGGAATTATTGTTTGATTTGATCTATGTTGGGGTGGGATATTTATTTTATTTTTGCAGAGTTTAATTATTTTGATGTTTTTGGTGGGTTTGTTGCTTTGGTTTTAATTGTTTAGTAGCGGCATGTGTCGGCCCTCAGCCCACACGGTGGTGCGCTATTCATTCTCCTCCGCCCTTTTTACTCTCTCCCTCTCCAATTTGATACATATCAGAGCTGTAGAGTGCTGGGAATTGTTTGTAGGAGAGAGAGGAGGGTAGAGGGCTGCGAACAAAGGAGGATGGATGGGGGGGGGCACCATGTTGGGGTAGTTAGATCCAGAAGGCGCCCTGGGGCAAAATGGAATCCAGATCGTGGTTTACCATGTCTAGTGCCCATACCCAAGGGCACTACTGAATTCAGTAGGCAGATGGGCCTGACAGCCTCCGAGGTTCATCCAACTCGGGTGGTGTTATGCAGTGCTAGGTCCATCAGGAATAAGACTGGCATTATTGCTGATCTTGTTGGCTCGGTAGACTTGGCTTGCATCACTGAGACCTGGCTAGATGAAAATCCAAGCCCCATGTTGGAGGCCATGACTACGGCCGGGTACTCGGTGATGCACCGCCCAAGAGTGCACCGCAGTCTGTTTCAAGACTGAACTGGGCCTTGCGAATGTGGTAGTAGGAGAGACTGAGTCCTTTGAGTGTACAGAGGTAGCGGGTGTAGGTGTTAGAATCGTACTCGTCTACCGTCCACCCAGAGATGGGAAACGTTTCTTACAGGAAGTAGCAGACTACATCATCGACATATCGTTTGAGTCGCCCAGAGTGATGGTTCTGGGCGACTTTAACACCTGGGTCGACGATGAACTCTCGCAATTTGGTAATCACTTCCTCCAATTAATAACTTCTTTGGACCTTACACAGGGGGTTTCCACTGCTACCCATAAATCTGGACACTCTCTGGACTTGGTCTTTCTCCTAGGGATTGATACATTCGATTTGGGGGTGGAACCAGTTGCATGGACAGACCACTACACCGTGAGGTTCAGTTTTTGCACCCCCGTGAGAAGGTCTACCCCTGTGGAGATGGTTAGGTACCGCCCTTTGTGGGATATTACCCCTCAAGGCCTTGCGGCGGTTCTTGACCTCTCGGCCCCCGTGTTGGCGAGCGATAGTCCAGAGACCCTGGTGTCAGCCTATAATACAGCTGTTACAAAGGCTCTGGATTCTATTGCTCCTGTCCGTGTGCGCACCCTATCCCTTCGCCCCAAGTACCTCTGGTTTGATGGGACGTTGAGGGAGATGCGCAGGTCCGCCCTTGAAGCCGACCACCTTAGACTGAGAGACCGTTATTCTATCAATCTGCAATCACCCGTAAGAAGGCAGAATTCCTGTCCAGGGAGATTGCAGTTGCTCGGAATCAACCGGCTCAGCTTTTTTGAACTGTAGACAGTCTGTGCAACCCAGCCTGTCTGCAAGTTCGGAAAGCCTTTCGCAATTGGAGTGCGAGGAGCTTGCTCGTTTCTTTGCAACTAAGGTAGCCGACATCAGGGCGGATCTGCGTCCAGCAATCTCTATGGGGGATGCTGTTGAACAGTGTGAGTTCACAGTACCTCAGTTTTCTTGGAGTTCCTTTAGTCGACCTGATTTCATGGATGTCATGAGGATTATCCATAGTGTGCGCCATACAAGCTGTAGTTTGGATCCTGGACCGACCTCCCTAATTTTGGGTTGTGGTGGTATCATCGGTCCAGTCCTTGTGCGAATAGTTTGGTGCTCGCTGGAGTCGGGTGAGTTCCCTAGCTCCCTGAAAGAAGCGGTGGTGACACCTCTCTTGAAGAAAGCTACCTTGGACCAAGATTGTTGCACAAACTACAGACCTATCTCAAACCTACCCTTTATTGGGAAGGTGATTGAGAAGGTAGTGGCAGCCCAATTGAAAGACCATTTAACCATCCATGACATATACGAATCCTTCCAATCCGGTTTTCTTAAAAGACATATCACTGAGACTGCACTAGTTCGGGTGCTTAATGATCTTCTGAGGGCGAGAGATCAGAAGAGACGTCCCATCTTGGTTCTCCTTGATCTCTCGTCAGCCTCTGACACTGTGGATCACTTGGTGTTGATAGCTTGAGGCAGATTTGTGGAATATCGGGAATCGTCCTCCGATGGTTCGCCTCATTCCTCACTGGAAGATCACAAAGAGTTGTGTCTGGGTTTTTTTCCTCAAGACCAACTTCTCTGTTGTGTGGGATGCCTCAGGGTTCAATGCTGTCTCCCATGTTATTCGCAGGGTAAATGCTGCCCCACGGAGACATTATAAGACTGTATGAGCTGAGGTTTCACTGCTATGCAGATGATACCCAGCTATACTTGTCTTTCGCACCCGACCAGGATGGAGCTCTCTCTGTGTTTAACTACTGTCTGAAAGAAATCCAGGATTGGATGGATTTTAGTTGGTTGAAGCTGAACTCAGAAAGGACAGATGTTTTGGTTGTGGACCCGGGTCGTCAGATAGAGGGGTCATTTGTTGGTTCGCTCTCAGGAATTTTTCTTGGCGACGTTTCACTCCCGACCTCTGAACGGATGCGTAACCTGGGGGTTATCTTGGATGACAGGCTGACACTGCAGTCACAAGTGTCAGCAGTCTTCAAGGCTTCCTTTTACCATCTCAGAAATATCACCAGAGTTGGGCACCTTGTTCAGTCTGATGCTTTACCAACACTGGTCCACGCCTGTGTGTCCTCACGTCTGGACTACTGCAACTCCCTGTACTTTGGGCTTTCTGGGGTTGAAATCCGCTGCCTACAGCTACTGCAGAACGCAGCAGCCCAGGTTTCGACTAGGACAAGTAGGTCCTGTCATAGTACCCCAGTGCTGCGCGAACTGCACTGGCTACCTATATGGTGGCAGATCGCCTTCAAAGTCAGTTTACTGACTTTTAAGCCCTACATGGTCAGGGTCCGGCCTATCTGAAAGAACTTCTTTTTCCCTACTGCCCCGGCTGATCGCTCCGCTCAGCCAACGAGGGGTTGCTAGAGATTCCAAGAGTGAGTCTTAAATCATCAGGTTGTAGAGCATTCCCTTATGCTCCACCCACTCTTTAGAATTCTCTACCCACCAGTTACGGGGGTGCACCTCCGTGGAAGAATTTAAGAGGGGCTTGAAAACCCACTTTTGGCAAATGGCCTTCTTGGAAAGTTGATTGTACTAAGTCGTTGATTATGTTGTGGTTTTTATCTGTGTTTAATATCGATTTTAATGCCTGTTTTGTAATGTTTTAACTTGTACAGCGCCTTGAAAAATGAAAGGCACTTTATAAATAAAATTATTATTATTAAATGAATTGGGTCAAAACAGATAATTTCAGTAGTTTAAACATTTTTTTTTCTGTGCTGCTTTATGTAATTGCTAGTCTGGTCCAAAGAGAGTAAGAAAGTGACTTAGTGATGTGAAAATCTGTCCCTGTAAAACAGACATTTCAGTCCTGGTTTCTGTGACCAAAAAAAAAAAAAGTCACTGCCTGCTGTTCAGTAGGTAGTAAAAAGCTTATTTAATAAAAATGATCTGACTTGCTAGAGTTTCAGTCTGCAGCCGGGTCACATAAATCTCTAAATCTGTGCTGCTATTCAGTGAGGAGGACCCATCAGTAAGTGCCCTTAAGGACAGCAGTCGAGTGGAAAGTAAGGGGGTAAAATTGTGATGCCTATGTGGAAATGTAACATTTGCTCCAGAAATGTATGCTACACCACCTACATTTCCGGAGGAAATGTTCCACCAAGGTCATTATTTATTTATTTACTTTTTACTTATATAAAGTCTCGGAATTACAACCTTTTGAGTCAGGGACTCATTTACAAAGGCTCGATGTCATACATTGAATGTGAACAAATACGGAATATAATAAGTACAGTGACAAAATGGATAATACATATACAGAGCAAACACCAAACGTGTGTAACTGTGAATCATAAATTAGAATCAGAGTAAATGTAGCAATGAAACTTAGCGATTGCTAGAGGAGTTTATCTGCAATCACAGTTAGAGCTGGACATAATGTGGGTACGCAGCTCAGACTTAAAAGGCCCCAGTCTGGGAATAGACAGGGCAGTATTAGGGAGGGAGTTCATACAGAGTGGTGCCCTGTAGCAAAAGGACCTTTGGCTGGCAGTGGTCCTTGCAAAAGGGATGCGAAAGGCAGTGGCGATAGTGTCTCCTATGGCCCTCGCTGGCAAGCACGTCTGGAGGAGCGAGAGACAGCCAGGGTGAGCTTGCCCTAGTTGAATTTTTTTGGCCAGTAAGCAGGTCTGATAGAGTAGGCGCCCCTGAAAGTTTAGCCATGATAACCATTGGTAGAGGTCACAGGTATGGTGAAGCGATCACAGCCTATGGCCAGTCGGCACGCTTTGTTAAGGGCGCACATAATACTGGTCAGGGCAGTGTCGGAGGCGGCGTTATATATGACTATGCCATAATCCACCCCATGGAAAGGATGGAGCTAGAGATGGCTAAACGGAGGGCATCAGGAGGAAGACAGGGCATATATTTATACAGGAGACCGATTCTAATGTTTATTGCAGAGCAAGTCGATGCTATATGCTCACGGAAGGTAAGGGTAGAGTCTAGGGTGACCCCTAGATATTTAAAACTGGCAACTGATTCTAGCTTGATACCCTGGGAATTCAGTATGGATAGTGTGGTCGTAATGTGTTTATGTTAAGGGAGGACGAATAGTATGACCTTCATTTTTTTGTAGTTGAGGACAAATTTGTGGGAGAAGAACCATGATTCTATTTCTGTAAAGGAGCCCTGCAAGGACTGTTGAACCTGAGTAGGGTCTGGGTGCCTGCTAAAGATCACAACATCGTCGGCATAAAGGAGCAGGCGCCCAGAGGTGGCCAGAGAGAGGGAGTTTAGGTACAGGGAGAAAAGGAGCGGGCCAAGGATGGACCCTTGTGGGACACCCAACCGGACTGGGAGGCTAGTAGAAAGGGTACTATTTATTTTTTCAGTATTTCTTGCCTGTGTATGAAGGTAGGTACGTATATACATATACACACATGTGTGTATTAGGCTTCCAACCCTAAGACCCCACCCCCACCCTGCATGCAGGAATAGGTGTGACGGGTGTGCCCTGGCGTTTTGAACCCTAATGTTCACCGCATTCTAAGACTAAGTAAGCTAAAATGGGTACAGAATTAGAGATTATGGTTCGAAACGCCAAGGCATATCCATCACACCTGTGCCTGCATGCAGGGTGGAGGTGGGGTCTTATGGTTGGAAGCCTAAGTTCCCCTCATGCCTGTTCCTGCATGCACAGTGGGAGTGGGATGCTAGGCTTGGGAACCCTAAGGATGTATTTCCCTACTTCTGACGGCTTCAACCCTAATGGTGCATTATCAAAGTTTTTGCAATGAATATATATATATATATATATATATATATATATATATATATACATATACATACACACACACACACACATATATATACACACACACACACATATATGGGCGGCCGGTGGCGCTGAGGGTTGAGGCGCGACACCGCACCACCTGGCGACCCGGGTTCAGGAGCGAGCTCGGGACGCCGGGGTGGGCCGGGGAGAGAGGATGGAGCGCCTGGTGACAGCTCACCTTCTCCGGGGTGGGGGCTTCTGCCGGTGAGCGTGACTCCTGGCGGAGACTGGGGGAAGTGACGGCAAGCCAGTGTTCCTGGGGTATGACTGGTTGCAGGTGTAGGTCGGCAGCCAATCAGCCTCGGGGCTGCTCCTTCAAGGAAGGGGGGGCGCTACAGTTGCCAGCAGATGCCTTGGCCCTTGCATGCGTAGCATCCTATGGGGAACATGGGGAAAAGTCCCTCGGGCCGTAGATGAAGGAATGCCAAGCCGGGCACCGAGCAAAGGCTGCCTGCCTGCACTCGGGACCCTGACAAGATTAAAGATCTGGGGTTCCCTGACCCCACCCCATCTGGGGTTTCTGTGGCACGATGGAGGGACCAGAGGTTGCAGGTGGGTGCTGGCAGGGGCAGGCTTAATGGGTGTTTCTGAGGGATAAGGCTCTGTGAGGCAGGAAGGAGGAAAAAGAGAAGTATCAAAACAAATATATATATATATATATATATATATACATACATAACACACACACACACACACACACATATACATACGTGGTGTGTATATATATATATATATATATATATATAAATTTTAGTGGCACAGTAGTGCCACTATAGTTAGGGCAGTCATTTAAGGTTAAATGGTGACATTTTGCACCTTAATAACTGCCACTGCTCAATGGATTTGCCAGAAATTGGCAGGCACCGAGCAGTAGCATAGATCGTGGGATCTGCCAAGATTCATACCGGTCGGATATACGGTGGGAGAGTTATTAGTACATTCCACAGCGCATTTACGCTTTTTACGATTCTTTTGCTCGCACCCAGGTCGCATAGTTTGCGCGACCGGTCTGAAAACTTCAGGGAACATGCGTCCCCAATGTGCTTTTTGAAGATTTCGTGAAAAAATATTGAACGGTTCAAAAGTTACTCAAAAAACAAGTTTCCCATTATAGCCAACGGGAAAAGTTAACAAAAAGTTCGACAGTGTCACAAATGCGGATTTTAGTTTCGCAAATACACCATTTTGTTTTCAGTTAGTGATCACAGAAATGCTTGGCATTTAAAATTGGGACCCGCCAGGCACACAATTCTTTTTGTGTTTACCTAGTAGTAACCTGAGGATGCTAGGCATGTCTTTATCTTGGGGTCAATCACCCCAGAAATAAGTTTTTGAAATTTTTGGGAACAGTAGTGTCGCACCTGCAACACTTTCGTGATTTTTTTTGTGAAGGTGTCGTGATTTGTGACACTACGGGGAAAATAACAGGGATTCTTTGCCACCTTGCTGCAAAATAACGGTTTGGCCTTTTGGGCTGCAATTTGGAGGGAAAATGGCCAACATGCCAAAGATGTGCCTTTTGGTGGTTTGGTGAAAAAATATTAGATGACTGCAAAGTTACGGCACTCAGAAGTTGACGCTTTTTCCCATAGACTAACATTACGGCGTCCGCCGCATTACAGGAATTATTTGCCACCCTGCTGCAAAATACTGGTTTGGCCTTTTGGGCTGCAATTTGGAAGGAAAATGGCCAACATGCCACAGATGTGCTTTTTGGTGGTTTGGTGAAAAAATATTACAGGGTGGCAAAGTTACGGCACTCCGAAGTTCACATTACTTCCCATAGGATAACATTACGGCGTCCACCGTGCCTTTCGGGGCACATATCTCAGAAACGGTGCAAGATACAAACTTTTCATCGGAAAAATGCTTAGCCCCCCCCAAATGGGAGCTAAGTGCAAAACTAGCAAGGAAATTCACACGAAATTTTTATTTTTTTCCTGCGTCGTACGTTCCGGAGATAGAAGTAATTTAGTATTCCAACACCTCATTTTCTGCTCAGAGCCCCATTATTATACATACATTCTTTGTACTCACTGTGTTTCTCTATGCAGCTGTTGGAGAAAACCAGGGTGTGCACTTCCGTTACTGTTACCCTTACCGTTTCCACTTGCGTTTCCGTACCCGTTTGCATTACTGTTCCCATGTACGCCACCGTGTGCGTTACCCTTTGCGTTTGCGTTACTGTTACCATTTGCATTTCCACTTCTGTTTGTGTTTGCATTTACATTTGCGTCACCACGCACATTTTCATTTGCGTCTGCGGTCACCCTTCCGTTTGCATTTGTCTTTCGTTTTTGGCATCATCATTGCTCTTTTCGCTACCATTTGCATTTCCAATTGCATTGCCTTGACCGTGTGCGTTACAGTTTGCGTTTCTGTACATGGTTACGTTTGCGTTACTGTTTAATTTGGTGTTATTGTTGCAGTTACCGTTACCATTTGCGTTTCCAATTGGGTTACCGTGACCATGCGCGTTACGGTTTGCGTTTCCGCATGCGCTTGTTTGCTTTGCCATTATTGTTGCTGTTACCGCTACCATTTATGCTTCCAACTGCGGTAATCGCGGACTGCATGAAGTTACCAGTTGCATTTCCGCATGAACTAGCATTTGTATCTCTGTTTGCGTAACTTTTTGCTTTGGCGTCAGTTTGCGCTTGCATTTCTATTACCGTTTGCGTTACCATATAGCTTGCATTACCATTTCTGATTGTGTTTGTGTTTCAGTTGTCATTACTATGTGACAAAAAAATCACGTGGTGGAAGCACGGGGCCAGAAGGGCCCGCGCTCCCATTTCGGTCCCCCGCTCCCACCACCACATTCCATTAACTATTTATAGTCCTCATTCTCAAAAAGAAGGGAAATTCATTGCAAAAAAACCTCCATTCAATGCATCAGCTAGAGTTGTTCCACAGCGACAAAAGTAAGAAAATTTTATGTCAGGTTGAACCCTCGAACCGCGTCGGGGCATGCGCTGGACAATCAGTCTAACCTCACCCCATTCTCCTGTACTTCACCATCTCAGCTTCTTTACACATGGGATGGGGTTTGAGTTAGGAATGACGACCCCAACGCACACCCAGACACTGGTTGGGGGGTGGTAGGGCAAGGGGGGTTTTCAACCCTAACATCAAATTTCCTTACTTTTGTCGCTGTGGAACAACCCTAACTGATGCATTAAATGGAGTTTTTTTGCCATGAATACACACACACACACACAGGTATGTGTATACATATTCATGGCAAAAAAAATTCAGTTTAATGCATCAGTTAGGGTTGTTCCACAGCGACAAAAGTGAGGAAATTTGATGTTAGGGTTCCCACCCTCCATTGTTACTTACCCCACCAGCAGGCTGCGCGGTGGGGTCGTCGGGTCCTCTCACCCCATCCCATGTGTAAACAAGCTGAGGTGGTGCAGTATAGGAGAATGGGGTGAGAGTTAGATCGATGACCCCACCGCACACCCAGATGCTTGTTGGTGGGGCAGGTGGGGTTAGTGCGGCTGGTGAACCCTAACATCGAATCTCCTCGCTTTTGTCACTGTGGAACAACCCTAACTGATGCATTAAACGGAGTTTTTTGCCATAAGTTTGCCTTTTTATTTTTTGAGAATGTGCACTATAAATAGTGAAGTAATGGCAACGTAAACGCTAACGCACATGGTGACGGAAACGTAAACGATAACGCAAATGGTACTAGAAACGCAAGCACAAACGTTAATGAAAACAGAAACACAAATGCAAGCATGTACGGAAATGTAAACCATAATGCGCATGGTCACGGTAACGCAATTGGAAACGCAGACACTTATGGTAACAGCAACGATGACACCAAAGGAAACACACAGAAACGCAAACGTAAACGTGTACAGAAACGCAAATGGAAATGCACATGGTGAGGCAAAAGGAAACACAAACAAAACAGTAATGGAAACGCAAATGTTAACAGTAACGCAAACGAAAAGGGTAACGCACAAGGTGGCGTAGATGGGAACGCTAATGCAAACGGTAATGGAAACACTAACTGTAACAGTAACGAAAACGCACAGCTTTTTCCCCCCCCAAAAGCTGCATTAAGAAACACAGTGAATACAAAGAATGTATGCATAATAATGGCTCTCAGAGCAGAAAATGAACACTTGGAATACTAAATTGCTTATATCTCAGGACCCATACGGCAGAGAAAAAATAAAAATGCCATATGATTTATTACTTTCCTGGCTAGTTTTGCACTTAGTCCCCTAGCGGGGTGACTAAGCATTTTTCCGACGAAAAGTCCGTATCTCGAAGCGTTTGAGGTACAGGCTCCGAAAGGCACGGTGGATGCCATAATGTTAGTCTATGGGAAAAATAGTCAACTTCCGAGTGCCGTAACTTTGCAGCCCTGTAATATTTTGTCACCAAACCACCAAAAGGCACATCTGTGGGATGTTGGTTTTCTTCCCTCCAAATTTCAGCCCAAAAGACCAAACCGTGCTTTTGCAGCAGGGTGGCAAAGAATTCCTGTTATTTTGGGCATAGTGTCGCAAACTAGTGTCGCAAATCACGACACTTTCACACCAAAAAAAATCACAAAAGTGTCGAATGTGCGACACTTTTTCAAAAAAATTTCAGAAACATATTTCTGGGGTGTTTAACCCCCCCAAAAAAGACATGGCTAGTTCAAGTTCAAGTTTATTGCAGGAAAATACTCCACTGAGCAAGCCCATTCACAAGGAAGTCCTGGTACATAGACATAAGGACAATACATACAGGTATCATTTCAATAAGAATATAAGTCAATTACTTACAAAATACAGTGAAAGTCACAGAGCAACCATTTAAGACAGAAATAGGGACTAACATTAACAACATGTTCAGCTAAACAAATTCATTCAAATAGTTTAGTAGTTACAAGTCTTATGTACAAAGGTCACACGTAGGGCCTAAATGTAAACAGTACATAATATCAGGCACTAACCTACAGGTGAGTGAGGCATTAGTAGCAGCTACAGAAATCTTAATTTGGATAAGGATAAAGTTTTGAAGAGCTTAAGTGATACGGTGCTGGTTAGCTTAAGTGTAGATTGGAGTTGGTTCCATATGGTAGGGAGGGAGTATGAGATGGCTCAGTAACCAAATGTAGTACGAGTTCGTGGGACGTCAAGTAGGATATAATTTGATTTCCTGAGAGAATAGGCACTGCAGGAGATGTGGATGAGAGATGTTATGTAGCTAGGCAGTTTGTGAAGAAGTATCTTAAGGGTCCAGGACCCGGCATGAAGTAAGTGTCTAGTGGCAACTGACGTCCAGCCAATAGTTGAATACAGGTCGCAATGGTGGGTTCTGAAGGGGGAGCTGGTGATGAATCGTAGAGCACGATGATAAAGGACGTCCAGTTTCTTTAGGCTAGAAGTCGCTGCGGAGGCGTAAAGGAAATCACCATAATCGAGTAGGGGAAGGAATGTGGCCAATACGAGTCTGGTAAGAGTATCAAGAGGGAAGAGGGATCTGTTTCTAAAGAAGAACCCTAACCATATTTTTAGCCTCCTGGATAGGTCCTTGATGTGGTTGTAGAAGGAGTGCTTATTATCAATCCAGAAGCCGAAGTATTTAAATTTAGTAACCACTTCTAGTGGTTCGCCTAGTGAGGCGACTATAAAATTCTTTGGGTTTGAGGGGTGGGTGCTGATTGTTGGGCTACTAGAGAAAACCATTGCCTTGGTTTTCTTGGCGTTTAGGAGGAGCTTTGCTTCGATAAGATTAATTTCAAGTTGAGCAAAGTCAGCTTGCAGAACATCCCTAACTTCCAACAGAGTAGTACCAGAGGTGTATAACACAGTGTCGTCAGCGAAGTGAAGAGCTGATTTTGTTATAAGTGAGTCAAGGTCATTGATATATATAGAGAATAGTATCGGTCCTAAGATAGAGCCTTGGGGGACTCCCCTATCAATTGGAAGGAGGGCAGAGAGGAGACCATCTGCTTTGACTTTCTGTATCCTACCAGAAAGGTAACTGGTGAACCATTTCACTGTAGATGGATTAGCACCTAGCTTAGTGAAGCCCTGAACTAGAAGAAGATGGTCAACAGCGTCAAATGCTTTACTCAGGTCAAGGAACACCGCACCGGTGGTCTTCTTGGAATCCACCGCTGAAATCCAGTCATTAGTAACCTTAGCCAATGCAGTGACAGTGCTATGATTGGACCTGAACCCCGATTGGGCAGAGTTTAACAGAGAGTGGGATTCGATGTGTTGTTTTAATTGATTATGGACTAGCTTCTCAAGAATTTTAGACAGGATAGGCAGGATGGAGAAGGCCTATAATTGTTTAGATCACAAGGATCTCCCGATTTGAAAAGGGGGAGAATGTGGGCTACTTTCCAACAAGATGGGGCAGTGGCAGAAGTAATGGATAAAGTAAAGATATGCAGGATAGGGGCAGCAAGGTAAGCAGCACCTAGTCTAAGGAAATATGGTTCAAGACCATTATTGCCAGCACTCTTTCTAGTATCTAGGTTAAGGAGAGCATCTTCAACTTCTTTAAATGCGAAAATGCTTAGTTGAAAGGTATGGGCTGGAGTGCCGGTAGCAGTGGTAGAGCTAGCATGATTTTTAACATGATTAGCATAGAGAGAGGAGTCGAAAGCAAGTCCAGCAGTGACAAAGTGCGAGTTAAGTTCCTCAAGAATTTGGGGCTTATTTTCGACCAGCCTCCCATTGGTGATATCTTAGATGGAATGGATGGGGCTGAGGGCCGGCCTTCAATAGATTTAATAGTCCTCCAAATTTTTTGAGAGTTTCCTTTAGCATGCTCCAGAGTGGAGATGTAGAATTGAGCTTTTGCAGTACGGATGCTTTTACACATGTATTCCTGGCAGCTCTGAATGACTGCCAGTTGGCAGAGCTCTTTGAATGCCTTGCCTTAGCCCAAAGTTTGTCTCTGCTAGTGAGTGCAGCTTTAAAATCTGGGGTAAACCAGGGCTGGGAAAGATTACGCATCATTACTTTGATGAAAGGGCCGTGTTTGTCTACCAAGGTGTTACAGTTAACATTAAGAACGGAGTCGGCTTCATCAACGGTTTTAGCAAGGAATAGATCTTGCCATCTGACCCTGCTTAAGTCAAGCAGGAAGCTTGCACTGTTAAACTTGCGCAGGGACCGTTTAGTTCTAAGCTTAGGTTGTTGGCTGGTTTTGGCTTGCAGTCTTGTGCATACCACCATACTGTGATCACTCGTGTCGTTATGAAATACAGCTGTGTGGGAGATTTTATGAGGGTGTGTAGTTAGTATGACATCTAGGATGGAGCTATTGTGAGGATTAGAAATACTGATCCTTGTAGGTTCGGTTACTAGCTGCACAAGTCCAAGCTCATCGCAGAAGGTTTTAAGGCTGCAGAATTCTGCAGACAGCCAGTCCATATTGAAGTCGCCCATAATTGTTTCAGTGTTGGCTGCTATGGTTAGGGATTTCAGGGTGTCAAGGAATTTGGTGCCACCAGTTGGGGGCCTGTAGCCACCTATAATGGTAATGCATGGCTAGCATCCTCAGGGCTCGACTAGGTGAACACAAAAAGAACTGTGTCCCTAGAGGGTCCCAAATTTAAATGGCAAGCATTTCTGTGACCAGTAACTGAAAACAAAATGGCGTATTTGAGACACCACAGGGGTCAATTGAGACACTAAAAACTGCATTTGCGACACTGTCGAACTTTTTGTTAACTTTTCCCATTGACAATAATGGGTAACTTGTTTTATTGAATAACTTTTGAACTGTTTAATGTTTTTTCACGAAATCTTCTAAAGGCACATCGGGAGCACCAGCCACATGTTCCCTGAAGTTTTCGGATGGTCGCGCAAACCATGTAACCTGTAGGTGCAAGCAAAGAATGCGCAAAAGCGCGTAAATATGACTTTATGTTGCGCTTTCTAGCTCCGCACCCGTATATCTAATCGTTACAAAACTTGGCAGATCTACGGTACCGCTCCGTGCCTGCCAAATTTCAGGCAAATCTGTTACAGTGGCAAAGTTATTAAGCTGCAAAATTTCACACTTTAACCTTAAATGGGTTAACTATAATGGCACTACCATGCCAGTACAATGTACGTATGCGCGTATGCATCCACGTGCATATACACGTAGTTATAAAATGGTTAGAGGCGTGGCCAGCAGACTTGAGGGTTAGGAACAGCCGGAGAAGAAGGGGGCATAAATACAGGTTACTCACCTGTAACAGGAGTTCTAGGAATGGTATATGTTGTTCATCCACACTTATTGGCAGGTTCCTTGCCACTTTAAAACTTGCCGGAAGGTCTTCAAGCTGGCTCCTCCCACCCACTCGGGTGGTAAAACTCTCGGCTCCGCCCCATGACGCCAGATCTGGCCCGCTGGAAGCTCAGGTTGTGCGTCGAAGCTGGGAGGTCGGGGTAGTGGATGAACAACATATACCATTCCTAGAACTCCTGTTACAGGTGAGTAACCTGTATTTCTAGGACATGGATATGTTGTTCATCCACACTTATTGGCAGACTCTAGCAGTTCTCCGGGAGGAGGAGGCAAGGCTACATCTCTATTTAGGGAATAAAGACTGGAGAACCGAGGCCCCAAAACCAGCATCCCGGCGTGACTCAAGGTCGATGTGGTAATGGGTAATAAAGGTGTGTGCTGACTTCCAGGTAGCAGCCCTGCAGATTTCCTGGATAGGGACGTCCCTGGAAGCAGCCACCGATGCAGCAGTATGACGGGTAGAATGAGCTCTTATCCCTCTGGGTGGCTCCATGCCTGCCAACTTATAGCAGAGATCTATGCAGGAGGTGACCCACCTGCCTATCATCCACTTGGCTGCAGGTCTGCCAGGTGCGGCTTCAGTGTAGGTGACAAACAGCTGGCGAACCTCTCCCCGAATTTCAGCTGTGCGCTCCTTATAATAAGCGAGCGCCCTTCTAGGGTCCAAAGTATGGAGCCTGTATTCGGCCTCCGAGGTGTGATTGGGGTAGAACACCGGCAGAGTCAACACCTGGTTAAGGTGAAACTCCGACACCACCTTCGGAAGGAATTTCGGGTGGGGGCGCAGGACAACCTTGTCCCTGTGGAAGACCAGGTAAGGAGACTCGATGCAGAGCACCTGGAGCTCTCCCATCTTTCTGGCTGACGTGATAGCCACCAAGAAGGCGGTTCTCCACACAGGTGAGAGAGTTCACACCTGTGCATTGGTTCAATGGCTTGCCCATGAGCTTTGCCAGTACTAGCCGTAAATCCTACTGAGGTGGAGGTTCTCGCACCAGAGGGGAAATGTGATCAAGGCCTTTGGAAAAGCGCCAGACCACCTTCTCCTGCGCCACCGACTGCTCCCCGGCCCGCACCGGCAAGCACAGATGGCTGCCAGGTGCCCCTTTAGGGTCGTCGACCTAAGCCCTTGACTAGAAAGGGACCATAAATAGTCCAAAATGCTTGCCAAAGAACAGGAGGAAGGGTCCAAGCCCTTGCCCTGACACCAAATGGAAAATCTCTTCCATTTGAAGGCATAGCATTTCTGGTCGACTTCACGGGACGCCTCAACAACATTGAGGACCTCGTCGGAAAGACCCAAGGCCTGAAACTCTAGCCGCTCAGGAACCAGGCCGTCAGGTGCAGGGATTGAAGGTCCAGATGGAACACCTTCCCCTGATTGACTCAGAGCAGGTCCGGGCGAGCTGGAAGCTGCCTCGGGAGCCTGGAGCTGAGGCTGAGGAGATCTGGGTACCAGAACTGGCGGGGCCAGTCTGGGGCTATCAGAATCACCTGCGCCTTGTCCCTCCTTGCCTTGAGAAGCACCTTGTGAATCAAGGGAAATTGGGGAAAGGCGTAAAAGAGGCCCGGGGTCCAGAGCTCGAGAAGCATCCCCTGCAGCGAGCCCCTGCTGAGGGGCGCCATAAACAGCCTCAGCTTCATGCTCGCCCTGGAGGCAAACAGGTCCACCTGAGGTGTGCCCCAGTGGGAGAACAGATCTTGTACTACCTCCGCAGGAGAGACCACTGTGAGATGCAGCCCTATCCGACTCAGGGCATCGGCCAGGTGTTGGAGGCTCCTGCCACATGAATGGCTAGGAGATCCGCCTCCAGGCTGCACACAAGTGACCAAATGCGGAGAGCTTCCTTGCATAGAAGCATGGAACGCGTCCCGCCCTGGCGGTTTAGGTAGTACATGGTCGTGGTATTGTCCGTCTGGACTCGGACCACTTGACCCCGGAGAAACGGAGCAAAGGCGGTGAGAGCTAGGCGGACCGCTCGGAGCTCCAGCAGGTTGATGTGGCATCGACTCCCGGGGACCAGAGGCCGTGCGCTCGGTGTTCCCCCAGATGGGCACCCCAACCCATCAGAGAGGCATCGGTCGACGGAGAGACCGTCGGCTCGGGGCGGACAAACGGGATACCCTCATGCAGATGAGATGGAACGGTCCACCACCGGAGAGCTTTCCACATCTCCTGGGTCACCACCACTAGCTGGTCCAATGGATCGCAGCGTTGTGACCACTGGCTGGCCAGTCCCCACTAAAGGGGGTGCATGCGCCAGCGTGCCCAATGGACCACGCTGGTACAGGCCGCCATGAGACCCAGGAGACGCAGGAAGTCCCAGGCAGGGCGCGATTGCCCAACCAGAAATGATTGGGCAAAGGAGGTAAGAACCTCGGCCCTGTCCGCCGGGAGCCGTGCTCTGGCTCGAAGAGAGTCGAGCTCTGCCCCGATAAACAGAATCGCCTGCTTCAGCTCGAGTTCCGACTTGGCCTCGTTGATGAGAAGGCCGACTTGAGAGCAAACCTGGAGGGCCAGATCTCTGGACCGCTCCACCTCCTGTCTGGAGGGGGCTGCTATCAGCCAATCGCCCAGGTAAGGTGCACACCGACCCTCGGGCGCCAAGAGGAAAGCTGTCACCACTGCAATGCATTTGGTGAAGACCCTGGGAGCTGAAGACAGGCCGAAGGGCATGGCTCAGAACCTCAAGAGGGATCCTCCACTGAAAGCGAAGGAATCTCCGATGTGACGGACGGATAGGGATGTGAAAGAACGATCCTGCAGGTCCAGAGAGCAGAACCACCGCCTGTTCCAGAGATGGTATTATCTGCGCCGAGTGACCATCCTGAAGGTTCGAGACCTTAGGAACTTGTTCAGGTCGTGGGTCAAGAATGGGCGCCAGCCCGTCTGCTTCGAACCAGGAAGTACCTGACACAAACCCCGGGTCTGAGGGGGTCCGCTACTCCTGATCACCTCCTTTAGGAGGAGAGTGATGTCAACCCAACGAGCCGACAGTGAGGCTGCGGACCCCGAGGCCCCCGAGGTGCGACGGCTCTGAAGGGCGGGGCCTGCTCGAATTCTAGAGGCAGGCCTTTTCCCACCACCTCCAGTACCCACCTGTCCGTGGTAATAACGGACCAGGCAGAAAGGAAGTGTCGGAGCCGTCCCCCCACGGGTGGAACCTGTGGTGAGGTGATGGGGTTGGGGGCGACACCCCTCAGCCCGTCACTGGGCAGGCTTAGAGGAGGGACCGGCCAGGGACCTCCTGCGCCTACCTCCTCAAGCTTCCTGTTGGAGGAAGCCACGGCTTGGGTTTGGGATGCTGCCCGAGCCTGCTGGCCCTGGATTGCCGGGCAAGGCACCGGGGTGCAGGAGGAAGAAAGGGCTTAGGCTGTGGCTTGCAGCCTTTGTCCTTCTGAGCAGAAGAGACAGAGTCCAAGGTAGCGTTGGACTCTCGATCCTCTGCAGGTGACCTTCCACCCCAGGGTCAAGAGGTCAGTCCCCAAAAGGGAACATCCGCCAACTTGTGCTGGGTATCCGGTAAAGGTGGATATCCTCAGCTAAGCCCGACGACGATGTGGCCACCGCGGCCGCCACAGACCTGGCACATGAGTCCCCAATGTCTAAAGCAGTCTGAGCTGCTGTTTGGCCACTGCTCCTGCCCTGGTCCCGCACCTGCCTGACCGTAGTCTGCAGATCCGCGGGAAGATGAGGGACGACCTCATCCAGGAGCCCAACAGGGCATGAGAAAATGTGCCATGAGGACGGCCGAACTGGCCTGGACATAAGGCCGAGAGGACGCAGCATAGACTTTTCGCCCGCATAATCCCATTTCTTGGATTCCTTGTCGGAGGTTTGTCCATCATCCCTGGCGCTCCCTCGCGCGCCGAAAACGCTTGTCGGTAACCAACCCCTCAGCAGAGGGTGTTCAAAACCGACAGGGAACCGTAGGGACCGTGATACTTCCTGGCCATCCTGGCCGGGCGCAGGGAAGCAGGGCGCTGCAAAGCTCCAAGGCCGACCCACTATGGCCTCGGCCACCGGAAAGGCCTCTATAGGAATCCCTCGTCCAGAATTCCATGAGGGATACCTGGCCTGTTTAGAAACGGGTTCGAGCTTCATCTCGGTGGACTCCGAGATGAGCCGAAGCAATCCTAGGAAGGACGAAGGGCTATCGTCCACTGACTGTCCTCCTGAGGACTCCAAGTCCATTCGCTTGGAGAAAAGGGAGGATACATCCTCGGACTCGGAAGAGTCCTCAAAGAGCTGCCTCAGGCCTAAGCCACCCTCCACCTGCCGAGGTCTATCGGGAGTGAGGGTGACAGACAGCCTATGGGGCAGTCTCTGAGCCGACCGAGAATTTCTGGTCGGAGCCCCAAATAACGGCTGTGGAGGCGGAGGTTCCACCGGAATCAGTGAGGCAGCTGAAATTGGCCGAACAACCGGCCTGGGGACAGGCTCCTCGGCTACAACGAGGGGTTGTCTCGGCCGCTCCGGTGACAGCCACTTAATGGCAGGGGAAGATGACGGCGTCGGCTTATTCCCGGTCAGAAGGAGCTGTTGCCACATGAGTTCCTCATACCTCCGACGCAACTTGCGCTGAAGCCTCCCTCCGAGGAGGAGGAAGAGGAAGAGCGGCGGCGCATTCAGCCGCTGGAGCCGACCGCCTATGACGGGCGGATCGGCTGGACCGCGAAGACATCTGAGATTGAGAACTCGGCTAGGCCGAGGACGGTGCGGGAGGTGTCGGAATCGCACCTCGTTCGGACGATTCCACCAAGGCTCCGGAACCGGAGGCACAGGCGAGCCGACGGGATCCTCAACCTCACCGGGAACCGGGAGAGGGATTCTCAGCTTCTCCAGCTTTATAACTCGTCCAACGGTCGAGAAAAATCTCGATCAGCCGACGGGAGTCTCGGTCAAACTAGCCTGACGGGACACCATGAAGCCAGTGGTCGAAGCGAGGGGTTTGACTGAAACGACTGTCGACAACTAGGGAGGGGATCTTTCCCGCTCCCAAGAGTGTCGATGGTGAGACTTACTTTTGTCTCTCTTTTTGGACCGAGAAAAAGGTCCAGAAGAAGTCGGACCCTCACCTTTCATCGAGAGGGGCAGACAAAGCTCCTTAAAAGAAGCCGAATACGAGGCACCGAGAGAGAGTGGGACAAATGCCGCAGCCGAGGTAGAAGCGGCCCGCGCCGCCTCCTCTTCGAGGGCGATCATCTGCTCGAGCTGATCCGCCGAGCCCGCCGCCGCGGACACCGCCGACCGGGCCTCTTTAGACTTAACCGGAGGAAATCTTTTCTCGGGACGCCCCAGCTGTAAACGGGCAGCACGGTCTTCGAGGACGTAGGCCGAAAAAGAAGAGCACAGGTCGCAAGCCTGCGGGTCGTGCTCAAGGCCTAAGCAGTAGACGCACGTGGAGTGCGGATCCGTCCGAGACATCTTCTGCCCGGAAGGGCATCTCCCGAAACCGAGTCGATTTGTCCATCGCAGCCTGAGGGAGAGAAGACCCAAGTCTTTTTAGCAAAAACTTTTATTTCGAAAATTCGAAGAATTAGGAACCAGTCTTATACGCAGAGCATTAAGGAGGGAACCTGAGCTTCCAAGCGGTAAGGAAGATCTGGCGTCATGGGGCGGAGCCGAGAGTTTTACCACCCGGGTGGGTGGGAGGAGCCAGCTTGAAGACCTTCCGGCAAGATTTAAAGCGGCAAGGAACCTGCCAATAAGTGTGGATGAACAACATATCCATGTCCCTAGAAACAGAAATTTACACACACACACAAAAACTAAGAATAAAATCTAATAATTTAACTGGCCAAGAGACAGCACCTGACCATACATTAAATCTCTTTAAACACACAGTCAGTGCCAAATCCAGTTTTCCTCACCAGAAAGCCTACTTACTTAAACATACCCCTGCACATGAAAGTAAAAAAAAAAAAAAACATTTTCAGAAGCCTCCATGTTGACATTCATATACTTTACAACACTGACACTTAAAAATCATTACCATTAACTTGAAATAATATTTTCAAAAACATTAACTGCACTACACACTTACAGCACAATGAAAAACATATTACACAAATTAAATATACCAGTTAATCTATTTACTTAAATTTAAGTGTTTGGCCTATACACAAAAATACACAGACTTCGGTCATTCCACCACTAAGCAAATACAGCCCACCCCAACATGCACAGGAAAAATAAAAAAATAAATCCTGTCCTCTCCCACAAACCACAATTATTTTTTCTTATAGCGGCTGCTCTTTACCTCTTCATTTCTGCTGCCTGTGGTGGATGATGCTGTGTGGGACAATGCCGCAGAACTTTGAGACGTGATATAGAAACCTGCAGGGAGAGCCGGGCTGGTGGTACTCAGGGTTGAGGCGCTGGACGCCACACCTCACACCATGCCGACGATCCAGGTTCGGGAACAAGCCAGGGAGGGCGGGGGTAGGGAGGGAGGGAGGGAGGCATGAAGCAGGATTGAGCAGCCAAAGGCAGCTCTCCTCTCCTCTCCCGGGGAGGGATCTGGAGTTTTCCCTGCCCCTTGGCTGCCACCCAGTGGAGGATGGATGGCAGTTCGGGCTACAGGAGAGCTCAGCACTTGCCAGGGGAGGGGTAGAAGGAGCTGAGCCAGCGCCACAGAATGTGTGCACGCCTCCACACTCACGTACGTCCATGTGCTGGGGCCCTGGGTGTACGGGGAGACAAAAGCAAAAAAAAAACAGTATGTATCCCCATCGCCAAGTAAGCAGGAGGTGGCGATGGGCAGCAAAAGACTATACTACAAAAAAAAACAAAAACCTGCAGGTAGGTGGGGGTGGGCACTCCAAGTCTTGATACGGTTCCGACCACAAGTTAATAAGACCAAATCAGCCTCTGGCACTTTAATAGTTATTTTGTGCCATTTGTTCCCCACATAGATTCTGCTTACATGTTACATGCATGTAAATTCCAGAATGACTCTTAAAAAAATCGTATTTATATGCAGCCTACTTTCAGTCTCAAGCGCTCCTGCCAGCCTTTCCAGCGATCACCATGTCACATTCCTGAGTTCCTGATGTGGCGGAACCGGCATGACACGGGTGCAGGATGCTGACTGCTGCTCTTTAGCTCCCCAGCCCAATATCTACAGTTCATGCTGCCGGGAGAGCAACTCCCTGTTACTCCTGCTGCTAAAGAGTCAGAAAAGTCCAAGTTAAGATGCAGATTCAGGGCTCCTACTACTACCGCTAATCCTGTCCTCCCCAGCCCCATTTCTACATATTGTGGGAGCTGGAATAGCAAGTCACAGAGCGGTTGTGCCGCAACTGAGAATGTCCCAGCATGACAGCCAGAATGATCAGCGGCTGACTCACGAGCTAGTCCTTCAAACGTACTGCCAATTACAGACCATCATTGTGCAGCTCTATACTGTTCCCTCCGCACATCAGAAAAGGACCACTGAAGCCACTAGTGACAGTAACGAACCAATCATTTCTCACACCTCCTTCCCCACATGCATCTTATTCTCTCTGCAGCCAAAACGGACACCGGGCGTTCCCGTCACATTTAAAAAGGAGCATAATGAATACTACTCGGCAATAAGATTGGGGGGGGGGGCCGTGTCTACAAAGAAAGGGGCAAGATTACTAATTAAAGATGAATCTCAAAACCAGAAAACCGCAGCACAACACACCATAAAGAAAGTATTAAACTCGCCACACAGTGCCACCTGCTAGACATTTGTTTGGACTATTTTCTTACATTACAGGTTTGTATATAAAGTTAGTTTTTGTTGACCATGAAAGGAGAACTAGACAATTCTGCCTATTTTCAGCATTGTCCCAGGGGAAGGGGATACATATGGATGGCAACTGACATTTAACCAAATTAAACTGTTGGTGGTATTTTTTAGTCAATGGCGGAAATTTGGCCAGGACACCGGGGAAATTCCCCTACTCTGAGGTAGATGGTGCTGTGACTGGTACTGCTATGGGCAGTTTGCCTGTGACTTCTTGGAGGACGAATGTGCAAGGGGCTGGGGAACAGGCCTATTCCCCGGTCTCAGACTCCTGTCAGGCCGATTCTGCTGCTGATTTAATGGATGTCAATCAAACAATCAATCAAAAATTTCACATCTTTATTTATCCAGGTGATCACCATTGAGCAAGCTCATTTACAAGGTGGACCTGCTGTTGGCAGGGAAAATTGTACAGTTACATGTAACCCCTTGTTACCCGGGGTTACTAGAATCCCAGTAAGACCTAGTGGTAGGCAGGGAAGGCAGCCTGTGAAACTCCAGTTAAATGGGTTTCACACTGTCTCACTCTGTTCTCAGTCTCAGCTGAGACTGAGGGATGACATCACCAATAGAACTTTCGCAGCTGCATAAGCCACATTGGAATCTGCAGCAGAGGGAGTTAGATAGAACGTTGGGAGTTTTCAAAGGTTAGTAGGGAGTCTGCAGTTTGGTTTTGAAGAAGTGAAGGTGTGCTCAAGTGGTGGAGACCGCTGTTCGGGTCTCAGGGCCCCCTCCCTCCGGGGGGGGGGTCAAGATCCCCATGCAGATTCCTGGGGCAATCCGCTTAATTCTGCCAGGAGGAAGAAAAAGCTGCCTATTCAGTTCAGCCTTAGTTTTGGAAAGTTGGAAGATTTGTGATTCGCCTGTGGGGCACCTGCAACTAAAGGGTGAGTGTTTGCTCTAACATGAGAGGGCAAAAATGTTTTCTTCAACCTGGGACATGTGAGGAAATCTAGGAATTGAGCTACAATTTGGGAAGCCTACAGGACTAGGCCAAACAAGTGGAGTAGTGTCAAATGCTAGAGTGTTGTGTGATTTCAAGTTAATTGTAGAGGGGATGCGACAGTTCATCTACCATTTAATCTACATTCAGAAGTTTCAGTTTTTCCAGAGAAATGGCCGGGTATGGGCTGTGGGAGCTGGAGGTGGGCAAACCCACCATCTTTAGTAACCAGGTCCACCTCTACAGATTTCTGCTGTGGTTGCTACTTTGCCTCATCCACTTGGCCAGTGATGGGGGAAGTACCCAGACGTGGGGTTGCAAAAGGGAAAATCTCTCTAGGAGTCACAGACTCTAAGTGGTGTGGGGAGCCACAAGTGTAAAGAAGGATTCTCTTTGTGAGATGGGGAGTCATAAGAAGTAAGGAGGAAATCTCTCTAGGAGTCGCAGACTCTAAGTGGTGTGGGGAGCCACGACAGGATAATTGGTTCATTCTTCCAATGGACCGTGGATTAAGTGGCCGGCAGGGGAGCCGGGCCAGTCGGGCTGTGTACCCAAAGCGCGTGCAAGTCCGGGCTGTGTGCCTGGTGGGTCCAGAGCCTGAAAATAGTATAACTGGTTCATTCTTCCAGTGGACCGCGTTGTAGTCTCTAATCTGCATTACCAGTAAATGTAGCCCCATGGGGGTCCGTCTATGCTTTGTTGTGTTCAACTAGTTTGTGAATAAAAGCCACACTGTAGAATCCCATTCCTGGTTCTGGACATTACAGTTATTGCTTCCTGTGTTCGGATTTACTTGGGTGCCCCTGTGCAGAGTAGCCAAACCTAGGTCCCCCTGTGCCAAGTAACCTCATCCTCCCCGAACCCAGGTCCCCACCAGGTACTGCTGTCAGCTTCAACAGCATGCCATCTGTCGTTTTGGCAAAAAGCCAGGGGAGAGGGGTTACACACATATAAATATACATAATACAAAAGGAACATGTTTACAATACTGATAGGAGCAGAGTATTTACATTCCAAGTCACATGTACAAGAAAGACATACATGTATCTTCCCTACCTGGCTTGTATCTTTCTCATGAGGCTGTCAGTGGTGAACATGCAACAGCATCGGAGGAGGATATCCGTCAGCTGATTGCTACCGAGGAACGTAAGTTTGCTGCCTGGAGACGGGAACTAGAGGCTCTGCTGGGTGAGCGTGCCGAGCCGGGTTTGGCGTCGGACGTTTGTAACCGTGCTGCTTTGGAGGTTACACCTATGGACAAGGATTCAGTCCTGACTGCTGTGATTATCGAACGACCTCCTGATGTGGTACCGAACTCTGTGACCGTTTCTCCGAAGAATCAGGAACTGGACTGTGCGACTAGTATGTATGGTGTAACTGGGGTTGGGGGGGCCAACTGCAAAGCGAGCCTGTTCTTCTTGCCGGTGGTCATACTTTAGACTCCCAACATTGTTGCTCTCTCCCTGTGTCCAATACTGCTGCCAAGACCAGAGGGTCCCTCCCTCTGTCAGATTCTACTCCTCTGCAGGTGGGTGATTCCGCGCAAGGGGTCCTCTAACACCTGTTTCTGCTACAGACCTGCCGTTGCAAACTGAACACGGTCCGGTAGCGGGGGATGAGGTTGCTTGAGCGCCACAGTCCATTGCTATGAGGGGACTCCATCCTTCCACGCCACCAGCGGCCTGGGTTGTGCAATCCTAGGAAGCAGCGAGGTAGGTATGAAAGCCAGATGGTTCTGGCTGGGATGCCAATGGCCCTGTTTTTGATACGGTTAATGCTTCTCCTGAGCCCCCAAACATATTTCCTGGTGTGGGCGTTGGGGCATCTACTTCTCAGCTAACCCCAGGTCAGAAACAGTTTGCACAGGGGGGCATGGCCAGCAGCCGAGCTGTGAGCAGCTTTTTTCCACAGCTCCACATCCAGACCTGTATCAGCATTCAAAACAACATATTTTAATCAGAAATTTGATATTATTTGGGTCTTGGAGGATAGAAGACATTAAGAGTTGTATTTTGATGTAAATATTTTTGATGAGAGACCTCCAATTGTCTAAAAATGAGCCGAACGAATAGAACGGGAGCCCCCGTGGATGGAACCCGCCTGAAGGAGCCCACAGCAACTACTAGCAAACACAACCAGCCTGAGAAGACAGAGCAAGAAGGGCCTCAGCCTGCTAATGCCACACTTCTGAGGGCGATCCAGGGTTTGGACCGCAAAATTGAAGACATAGGAGCCGACCTTAAACAACTGAGCTCTAAAGTCGAAGTAGTGGAAGGAGATGTAAAGGGAGCATCCCATAAAACCAACAGGGCCTTAGTTGTGTCAACAGGGCTCACGTAGGAGAATGGACTGCTCCAGAAGAGGCTAGAAAATTTAGAAAATGCTGTGCAGGCCTCTCATGTACGACTTCTTGGACTCCCAGAGCAATCTGAAGGGGAATATCTGCTGGCATTTCTACAGACTTGGCTGAAGGAATTGCTACAGACCGACCAGCCATTTCAGGTTCTCAAGGCCTACCGAATAATGCCATGCGGCAACCTACGGAAGGAAGCAACTGGAGTGGCCGTTCCTCGTACACTAATATTCAAACTCTGTACTACCACCAAGAGGGACATGATTCTACACCAGGCTAAACATCTTAGCCCCCTTACCTGGAATGAGCACAGAATTCATTTGTTTCCAGACTTAAGTTATGCAACCAGGACATGTTGGAGAAGTTTCGATGGTATATGGGAAAGACTGAGGGCCTTGGGAGTTCACCATGTTCTTTTGATGCCTGCACGTCTCCGGATTGTGTACGGTGGTAAGACAAATCAGTTCTCAGAGTCTTCAGAAGCCTTCCAGTTACTTGAAAAAATAGAATTGCAATTTTCAGCACGAGAGGAAGCTTCTGACTCTGATGAGGAATGAGACACTTGAAAAATATTTTTCAGTAAAATTAAAGTAATAGCTGCATTGGGGAGGGCTGTCGAGGGGGAAAAATTCAGACAAATCTTGTTTTTAGGACAGGTTTTACGTACAAATACTTGCCTTTCTTTACAATATTTTTGGAAAACATGATCTGGACATTATGATCTTTAGAGAAGGAAAAAGAAGTATGGCAGGAGATAATCTGTTCGGAGTTATACACATAAGAAGGTCCACTCCTCTTCATATGCATGTACCTTGATTATGCTCTGAAATGTTCAATACTCGTTAAAAGTTGCTGTATATAACTGATTCACAGGATGTAAGCTGGATGGGGTGGTGTTGTTGGGAAGAATACTGCATAATTATTTGTATCCTAGTAAAACCGATGTTAGTTGGGGCTTTTTACCCTTTTTTTGGGAGCACGATAAGGTTAGCCTTGATTTGGTGCCCTGCTCATGGCTGTTAAAGCCTTTCTTACAAATAATAGTTGTTCCTTTTTTCACTTATGATGTGCTTTAGACACAGATGTGTGCCTTTAGCACAGATTTTTTCCTTGGATGTTAACTAAAGTGATTCTATAGGATAACCCCCCACAGGTAGTAACGATACACAGGGGCATTAACCTTTTAGTTACTGTAAAACTGTGTATTTTATATCAATTCAATGTATGCCTGCCTTTATGTGATATAATGTATTGTTGTTCGTTACATACAAAACAATAAAATATAAGTTCAAAAAAAAGAAACAGTTTGGACAGGGGACACCTACCACAGTTGGGCAAGGGGACCTCTTGTCTGATATTAAAAGACTGGAAGGGGAGGAGGACATATGTGTTTCGAATCATGATATTCCCCCCACCACCACCCCTTGTTCCCTTGCCTCCCCAAGTACAGACCCCTGTTAAGTAGCCAGTACAATTAGATTCCTCTGTGTCTAAAGATTTGGGATTTACTGGGGATTCTGCTGATACGCCATCTGTTGTCCCTAATGTTTGACATGCTGGGATATGGGACAAACCTTTTCCCTCTGCTTGAAATTTCTCTGAGCCAGCTATGAGGTGAAATGCGGTTCGTTTGAAATTCAAGGTAATGCTTCGGATGCGCCTGACAGGTTGTTTGTGGGGAGGGCTTTGCTCAAAAACAGCATGAAGTTTTATGCTTATGAGATTTATACTCTCATTCATACAAACGTACGAAATTTGCCAGCAGATAAAGGCCTAGAGGTCTATCAAGTCTGCTCGAATGTGCACCTAGCACCCCTTATTCTGCAGCTGCCCCTCCCTTCCACCATTCCCCTTCATTGATCCTCCCCCTTGTCCTGTCCCATCCCCTTTTGAAGCAGTCCACTGTTCTACTGGACACCACTTCTGCAAGTAACGCACTGTAACCTGGGGACACCATCTATCATATCAGTTTCAAGCATCCTAACGGACTTGAGTGGTTTTGTAAACAGTATAATTTTCTAAAGTCCGGGCCTATGTGGCGGCCATTTCTAGCTATACCCTTGTCTAAACCTCTGTCCAAAACTATCACTGTACTCTTTTGGAATGAGGGAGTGAATGTGGCTGATATCACATATTAGTTGAAACGACACTGTTCAGTGACTGGCTATCCTGACCCTATTTTGGATGAAGAACATTTATGGACTGGGGGTTGGAAGTATAAGGTTACGCTTAAGCAAGAACAGGGTAATATACAGCATTTACCCAATTGTTTCTTTTTGGGGAGGGACCGGGGTGTAATATTTTATCCGGGTCAGCCATGGGCCTGCTATAAATGTGGGAAACTTGGACATTTAAGTAATTTCTGTGAGAAACAGAAATGTGGCCTTTGTGGTGATCTTGGGCACACAGGTGCACACTGCAGGCAACCCCTGAAAGATAATCTCTGTGACAAAAAAGGTCACAATTTTCAAAACTGTTCCTGGGCGTCTCATAAACATGTAGATCATTCCATTAGGGCTGAACATGATGTTTATGTTGCCACGGCGCAAAAAGAAAAAATGAAGGCCAGTAATTTAATGACCCGAATGGATGGGGCAGCTCTGGTCCCTGCTGCAGACCCTACTTTGGATCCACAGTCTGATTCTGTTTTGGTAACAAAGGAACTTCAGGATACTGTTCAAGAACTTTCGATGCCCGTGCAAGATGGTTTTCAGGCTGCAGTAGAGGGTGAAGTCCTCCAGGATTTGGGTCATTCCTCTACTGGTCATGATTTGGATAACATAGCTTTACAGGAAGACACTCTTGATCCTAACTCTGTTTGGTTAAGGACAAGCTAGCAATGGAGATGCCCCCGCCTCTAAGTGGGGAGGACTTACCCTTTCAGAGGGTTACTCGGTCTAAGGCAACACATAAAGGGACTCCTAATGTAGATGAACTCGTAGTACAGAATCCTTTTGATGTTCTTATGGATGTGCCTGGAGGGGAGTGGGGTGGTGAGTCTGATAACCGCTCAGTGACATCTTCATTACCTGAGGCCCCTGTTGGGCCAGGGTTAGTTGAAAAACCTAAGCCCAAAAAGCGGAAAAAAAGGAAATGATGTGGGGATATTTGGTTTTGTTTTCTGCCACTTTTATTTCTCTTTTCATGCTGTCTTCTATGCTTATCTCTACTGTGAATGTCAATAGTATTCATAATTTCCAGAAGTGTTCTATTACCTTTGCAAGTATACATCATACTTTGAGTCATGTTACTTTTGTGCAGGATACCAGACTGCATACTATATCTGACATGGATCAGACAAAGAAAGATTGGAGGTGGGGGCCTTCTTTATGGTCAGTGGGTGACATACCATGCTCTGGCGTGGGTATTTTGCTTTGTGATTTGCCTATACGAATTCTGAAAGTATTGTACCTTTCACCAGGTAGGGTTCTGCTTGTGGATGTGGTTATTAGTGGTTTAGCGTATCACTTGATCAATATTTATGCACCTCAAACTAAGGCAGACAGGGTGGCCTTATTTCATCTCACAGAGCTTTTTCTCTTCATTACTAAGTTGATATTGTGGAGGGGTGATTTTAATTGTGGTTTGTCGCCTCGAGATTAGGGACGTCAGATACAGAAAATTTATAGTGATGCCAATGCATTGCGTGCAATTTTAACTGCTACAGGCTTACGTGATGTTTATGATCTTGTATACCAATCACCTGCTCACACCTTTTTTAAAGGTAAGCTCTCTACTAGTATTGATTTTTGGTTTGTTTCTGATCAGTTGCCTAGTACTGCTGTTACCATTATTCCTTTAGAAACCTCTGATCAGGTACAGGTACAGGCTATAATTGGTTTAGAGCATAAGGTTTCTTTTGGTAGAAGTTATTGGAAATTGAATGCTTCTATACTACAGCAGGTAGAAGTACAAGGGGTAAGGGATATTTTGACGGTTCGGCAGGATGTTTTCTTTTTATATGATACTTGGGTAGCATGGTGGGAGGCTACAAAGAGGGATTTCAGAGACTTCTTGAAGAAGACATCAGGTTTTTTTTGCTAACTCAAGATATTTGCATTACTTACATTTAAGAGCGAAATACTTAAAACTTTTATCGCAGGCTTGGGATGCAGGTGATGATAACCTGGTAAAACTGCAGGTACTTAAAGACCAAATATGTGACTTTCATAAACAGAGGAAGGGAGAGGCCACCAAGTGTCGGCAATTTGTTACGCAAGGACGGAAGGAGTTGGTTATCCCTTATGAAGTGGAATTACAGGGTGTTCAGAGATTAACCATGAGGTCTTTGGTTGGTCATAATGGGATAGTGCGAGATACCCAGTCTGGTATGCATCAGGTAATGTCGGAACATTTATATAGTACATATCAGAACCCTAGGAGTACACAGAGGTCTGTCCCTTTGAATGTTGGCTCATTACCTAAGATCCCTGTTGCTGAAGCTAACGCTTTAATGCGACCAATTACAGACGAGGAAGTTCAGGTAGCGATAGCTTGTTTATCAGCCAGTACTGCCCCTGGATTGGATGGGATTTCTAATGAATTTTAAAAAAAAATTCAAAGTGAATTAGTAGCTGTCTTAAGGACAGTGTTTCAGGAGATACTGGATGGAGGGAGATTGCCCTCCAGTATGCAAGATGGTGTTATGACTTCTTTATACAAAAAGGGTGACCCACAAATTCCTCTGAATTGGAGACCTTTAAGTCTGTTAAATTCAGATTATAAGATTTTTACTAAAATTCTGACTTCTCGATTGGCACAAGTGGCACATTATGTTATTATGCCACATCAGACTTGTGCAGTACCAAAACAGAAAATTCAACAGAATTTGATTTTCATTAGAGAGATTATTGAACAAGGTTTAAATATGCAATTGGAAGGATTTGTGCTGTCCTTGGATCAGGAAACTGCTTTTGATGCAGTGCACCATGGTCATTTATGGGACACTCTTTTATTGTATGGGGTGTCACGTGATTTAGTTCATGTCCTCCAGTGTTTATATGAACGGGCATTGATGATCCCACTACTGAATGGTCATTTGGGATTTCCTGTTCAGCTACAAAATGGTGTGAGGCAGAGTTGTCCATTAAAGCGATTTACCAAGTTTTGATATATGAATGCATATACTGCAAGGTGACTGCACGTAGAACCGATTCACGATGTATTTTGATAGATGCATAGCCTATTTTAGCAAATTAAATCAGGGTTTCACCCTCACAAACCAGGAAGTGTCATTTTGTGTACTGGAGCCTGTATTTGGTGACCTTTGACACTCATTACCTTTGCAATGTCACCACAGGGAGATCTGTGCTCTGCAATTAAAATTAGTTCTTGGACATAGCAATTCTGTCTTGAAAACAGAGCTGTTGGTCGCAGCATGCATCACGACAATAGCAATGTCAAACAGTTCATTTTCAGGGTCCGATGATGAAAGCATTATGTTGTCCTGCACTAACAGTGATCTTTCAGACACTGACATAGTACCACTATTTGACAGCCACTGCATAGTAGATCCCCATAGGGATGATCCTATGACAGCAGCGAGAATGATGTGGGCAGTAGCTCAGGCAGTCACAGTAGTAGTCCTGATCCATTCCAGTACAGCAGTGAGAGCAGACTTAGCAACACGGACTGTTAATATTATATTTGCTACTTAGTGCTACGGTTTAGTTCCTGCTCATTGCTGTCATTTTACTGTGCAAAATTGAGGTATGGTGTGTGTTCTGTTATTCCCAGCATCAATAGCCCACATAAATGCTAGTGATAGTACCCTAGGTTTTATATCTCTTTTGGGGATTGCTTTCCATGCTAACGAGTTGTTGGTCACCCAGCTGACACTGAGAGCAACGGCTCGATCTGGTGGCACTGTTTGAGCAGGATAAATGGCTCACAATTTGTCCAAATTCCTCACCTGGTACTAGTTAGTAGTGACCTCACGCCAATTGATTTATCAGTCACTCACTCTGATGGAGTACAGGGTGGAAATTACAAGCAGGCACCTTGTACCCCAACCACTCCAAACCCCCCCCAGCTGCACACATACACTTAGAAAAATGCTGCAGCACAGAAATTTTATTATCTGTAAATTATTTATACTGTTTGGGTCTGTCTTTGCCCTAGTGTCAACTGGTCTACGCTATAGCTTTCTTCTCTGTGTGTGTGTGTGGGTGTGGGGGGCCTGCTTGTACTTTCCCCTTTTGAGGTATCAGTGATTGAGTAACGTGTTGATGTCACCAGTTCCCCTGTTAATGGCATGTTATAAATTTAAACTACAAATTATTGCACCAGCTTTGTGTTACCTCTAAGCTTACTAGGAACTATACAGACTGCAGCTGTCATTAGTGTCTGCGTACATCTGTAATACCATCCTGGCATTGGCTTATTGCTGCTACATGTGTGCCTCCAGTGCATATGAATTGAGCAAAAATACACAGTACAGTCGGTGATTGTCCCCACCTTCAAGGTTAAAATGACACTGCCAATACCTTTCTCATAGAGAAAGAGACCGCATTTATGTTTAGATAGCCCAAGTACTGCTTGATTGGTTCACTACAAAAGGACATATTCTTCATGTAGGTACTCAAGTGTTAGACTGTATTTGACCCACTCTTCCTCACTTATGTCACCATACTTCATTACCACTCAGTCTGTGTCACCGCTTGTGTTTTCCTATTTTTCCATTACAGGATCTCTGATGCACATGCGTAAGTGTACAGCAAATACAACAGATGCTGCACTATACTGTCTCCCATGCCTCACCGATGTCATGGTGCATTGTGTAGACTCTGCATTCATTACTGTGTAGCCTATATTTTGGTTCAGACATTATTCCCTAAGTATGCCAAACTGACTAGCACACTTTGCAATATAACACCGTAGAAGCCGTACATTGGTACCACAGTGTCGGGAGAGGATGGCAACTGTGGTCTCTTCTTTTGCTGATGCTCTGGAGCACATACAATGATGCTATAATCCTAATTATAAATAAAGATTGTATGCTAAAATGTTAAAAAACCTTTTAATTTTAAGATACACTGTAAACTATGTACTGTGTATAACTGATTTTATTGCATTCATTTATAAACTTAGCGAGGAGCTGGCAAGCTGGAGAAACAATTCAGTGCACCATGTCCCTTTATTCATGCACATCTAAGCATACTTTGGTGAGCAGTGTAATGGTGCTTGCATGAGAACACCACACGAGCACAAGAAAAAATATAAACTGTCTATAATGATGGTGACAATCAGAAATGCAATAGCAAAGGCAGTTTACTGAAGCAATCACACTGGAAGCAGCACTTGCCAAAAATATACAGTTTATTGCACTGTTCTCCTGGGATTGGACTGTGCTGCTCAGTGCTTATACTCTTGCTGCACATTACAGTTCTGAACTGTTGAGAAAGTCATCCATTTAACACAGACCTCTATGTACCAATACTGAAAAGCTTACTTCAATTTATAGATCTGCCCAGTTCAAAAGTCGTCCTTTTGTGTCCCAATACGCTACAGAATACAGCTCTACTGAGTTAAAAAATGTGTTTTTTTTTTTATACAGACTTCTTGTTATAATTATGTACTTGCAGCACTTATTAAAACTGTAACACTGTACTCAAGCAATGTAGATTGCAATGTTCCTAGAACCGATGGACCTAGGAGACAGAGCTTAGTCAGATGAGTAAAACTGAAAATCAGGAGAAATCACCACTTCTGCAATCCCAAAAGCAAGTATAACAGCTGCCAATATAACAAACCGTTTCAGTCATCAGTGCTGTCATTTTTGCCAGTTCAGTTTTGGATCTGCACTCACTGAGGCTAGGTCCAGGAAAGATGAATGAACGAGCAGTGAGAAAGGTGCAGTGGGAACACCTTCCCTGTGCTGATGTCACTTATGCATGAGGATGCACTGCTCATGTGCGAACTTCAAACAAAGAAAAAAACATGCAGAGACAACTGTGGCACAAAAATGTTAAAAAAAAAAAAACTAAGCATCTGAATATATTTAATACTTAACTTCAGGGCAGCGGAGCTTTGCATCACTCAATGAAGGGAAGGTGATCTGCAAACATGACATCGGGGAAGTTGGTAAATCACTTTAAGCCCTCTGTTGTATGTCTTTGTTATTGATCCTCTGTTACGGCTTATGAAAACTGCTACTGAGATACGACCTGTTTGTGATAGGCTTGGAAGAACATATCCCAAGGTATCTGCTTATGCTGATGATTGCACGGTTATTGTTCAGGATCTTGAATCAGGGCAAAAAGTGCTTGAAGTTTTGGCAGATATGCATGCTCTTACGGGATTTACACTCAATCTATCTAAAAGTAGATTACTGCCTTGGGGGGGGAGGATTTCCATTCCAAACCATTTTCCTATTCAGACTGAACATCAGGAACTTAAGTTGTTGGGTTTATGGTTTGGCACTAGGCGGGCTGAACAGATGAATTGGGATGTGGCATATGATGAGGCTCACAGGAAAGTTGTTTCTTGGAAATCCTGGAAAATGACAAGAAAAAAAAGGATCTATCTGTTGAAAGCGTATATATTACTTTTTTTTGTTTGTTTTTTTTTTATATGTCTCGCATATTTATCCTGTTCCTTTTCATATGCATGCTAAGATAATGGGACCTTTCTTTTTGTTTTTATGGGGTAGTCTCTTAAATCCTGTGATGCGAGCTCACACTTACAGGGCAAGGAAAGAAGGTGAACTAGACATGATACAGCCATTGGTATATCTCTTTAGTAATTTTTTTTACAGTACTATCCGTCAACTGTTGTTGGGGAATACCGGTTTCGGTTTTGATAGTATGAAATATTGGGAGACCCCTTTTTTGGAAGCTTGGGGGAAGGGCAAGGGGCATGTTTTGGATAAATGTTTGCCCACTTATGTACAGACCTCTTTAAAATATGTGAGAACGTGGAAAATAGTGCTCAATTGGTTTGTGGACGCTGACAGAAAAAAGTTTTATAAAACAATTCTTGCACATAGTTATCTGGAAGACCCAGTATTTCATATTTCAGCCCAATCCGATTGTCGGCTGTTATTGGATAGCTTTATTGAACCGAGAATTCCTTTAAAAATGCAGGATATGGTTTGGTTATGTGGTCATCAACGCTTAAATGTTAAAGGAAATCAGAAGCAAAAAACATTGACAGACCGTGTCTGTTTAGTAGGGGCATGTACAAGTCATGTAGAAACAATGAAGAATTTATTTTTTGACTGTGCCTGTATACAAGGCTTTTGGTCCTCTTTGGCTGCATTATGGAGTGAACCTCTATTTGCAAAGACGACATGCGAGGTTTTGACATTGGGCCAATTGGGGGTGGAGTGGCAGAAGAGTACAGTTTGGGTAATTTTTTGCATGTCTGAAGTGATTGATCTGGCATGCTCGTTGTCTTAAGAGTGTTGCAACAAAAAGAAGTGACTGTTTGGGATAAGTTATGCCAAGTACAACTGGAATTGGATAAAATCTATCAATATGAATTACGTACACTGAGGGAGACAAACAGTCTGCATTTATGGCAAGGAGTAGATTGGGTTGAGTAACGGCTCATCATTATGGGACCCCTGGCTGTATGTAGTGCAGAAATTTTGTGGGGAATTCCTTTTTTTTGATAAATGTGCTGGGTGGTCATTTTTTTCTGTTTGCTACTATGGTACCTTACTGATTGTTTCTCACCGTTTTATTTTTCCTTTGATTTGAGTTGTTGGTATCTATTACTGTATGCTACAGACGATTTTGTTTACTTATGCTGTATCCATTTTTGTGTCTTAATAAAAATTTCCCCTACTCTTTTCGAGAAGTGCCATGGGATCTTTAACATCCACCTGAACTACCACCTTAACAGGCAGATGGGACCTCGGTTTACATCTCATCCGGAAGTAAAGGTGTGACTTACTTTTTACATGCTTTTGGCTTCACAGCCTACTAGCCTGGGGCTACAGTAGCCCCTCTGTATTAAAATTTAAAATTTTAATGCCCTGGTGTATCGAAGGGAAGGGACTGTAACAGTGGCCAATCCGCCAGCCGTGAGATCCCTTCCACTTCACGGTTCAGAAGCCGCTCGCTGGCTTCCCATTATTATTGTAACGGTAGCCCAGGGAGCGCAGGACACCTCCATGTAACCTATGGGGCTCACTTTCATTATTAACTTTATAGTTTTGCAATATAATGCCACTCGCTCAACCAATAGGGTCCCTATTAGTTGAGCAGTGGATTTCATTTATATCGAAAGGCTACTTAAAGTTCTGTACAAACAGTCTGAAAATGAGCCCCACAGACTCGTATGACACGTTCCCGCACTCTCCCTGGACACACATCACAAAACTTGGGAGCGCGTGGGTGGAGCAGGTGGACCAAAAAGTGGAAAGGGATCTCCTGGCTGGCAGTTCAGCCACTGTTATGATCCCTTCCTTTCTATACACCAGGCAATTAAAATTTAAAATAGATGGTTATTGCCGCTTCAGGCTAACGGGCTGTGATGCCCTATACCAAAAATCACACATTTACTTTAAGTTTGTATTTAAAAAAACAAAAACAAAAAACAAATGTATTTTCACAACGAACACTTTTTTTTATTTTTTTTTTTTATACATTTTAAATCGGGACAAGGCATTTTTTTCAAAATTTTCAACAAAACAAGCCATTTTATAAGTGTGATAAGCCACTACAGGGTGTGCAATAAAGGATTTTAATGCACCTCCTAGGGACACAAGGGCACGCAGCCTTCAACATCATGAATCACTGCACCACTGGGGCGTGTATTTAATATAGAATAATACATGAGTGGGGGTGGGTGTGTGTAACCAGAATTTTACACACACCTGAGGTGTGGGATACTACATAAACCCCAAGAGTGAAGCTCAAGGGGTTTATAAAAGTGTCTCACACCGAGGATGTGTGTAAAATTCTGGTTTTACACCCACCCATGTTTTATTTAATTTAATTACTGGTCATTTTTTATAACACCGGATTGACTGAGTTGGTGGTATTGGGAACAGTTTGGTTAGCTCATGCTAACGCAAGCTAGATTGACAGCCACTGACTACAACCATCTGACTGTAATGCAAAATATCAACCAGGCGGCTGTAACGCAGGGTAAAATCATGGTTATCCATATACAACAAATGATGACCAGTAATTAGACAAATCCTGCCTATTTTCAGGCACGACCCAGGGGGAGGGGGATACAGATGAATGCCAACTGACCTTAAACCAGATTAAGCTGTTGGTGGTATTTTTTTAGTGAATGAGGGAAATTTGGCCAGGACACCGGGAAAATTCCCCTACTGGCTGCTGTTGGTATGCTGCAGTCAGAGCTTGAGCTGGATGGTGCGAGTACAGGGGAGTGGGCCTCCTCCCCTGTGCTTCTATTCTCAGGGGCCGTGGAGGAAGAGTGTGTTATTGCAGAAGTCGCGATGGCGACTATCATCGAATCTGAGGAGCGCATGGATGTTGTTCAGGCTGGTGGGCTACCGGAGGTCGGTCCCACAGGAGAAAGTAATTTACAATCTGTATTGACGGCAAAGCGATCGGCTTTGCTATGAGAACTTGCTGTGGTGGATGTGGAACTTGCTGCACTTCCAAAGGCAGCTCTAGGGCTGTCTAAGGCTACTTTTCGCCAGTCTGGGAAGACCCAGAATGACGGAGTAGAGTCGGCGTCACTTGCAAGCGACGCTCTGAATCCGGAAGCTGGAGCTGGGGCTGGCAGTTTACAGAGTGATTTCTCAGTGTGCCTACAGCCCCAGCAGGATTTACCCGTTGCCAATATACAAATACAGTCCTCAAGTGAATGCGAAGCTTCTTCTGATCCGTGTGTGTTGCCTGGAGTGCTGAATGCTGCATTTTCAACGAAGTCTAAAGGTCCAGAGGTTTTCTTCTTTCCGTCATCGCAGACTACTGGTTGGAGTAGAAAAGGTACTGTGGAATTTTCTGAAAGGCGAACTTCCAAGGCGTCTAAAGACGCTTCGACTTCTTTTTTTAGACAGGGGACGTCGTGGTCTCCAGAAAAAGCTCTGAAAGGGGCTGGGTGGGAACAGGGTGATGGAGGGTTTGGACTCCTGATTCTCAAGACCCCACGTATTTAAATATGCTACACAAAGTTGGGGAGTCTGTGGTAAATACGAAAGTTATGAACACTAATGACCTTCAAGGGGCTATTCCTGAAGGTGTTAAGCAAATGTCTGGTAGTGATAATTCTGCCTTAAACTTTGTTGAGCCTGCTTTGATTGTGAATGGTTCTAATAATTTACAGGATAATTCTGAAGTGCTTGATTCCCCTGTCACTGCCCTTTCTATGCCTGTAGAACCAGAGGGTCCAGTTTGGATGGGACCTGGCCCTCGGTTACTAGAATCTCAGGATAAAGGATCCTGATAGACCAGTAGGTTTTAAGCTGGCTGATTTGTTTTCATCTAAAGGTGAACCTGCTCCCAGGAGGAATGCAGTTCGCCTATTGTATAAAGGGGGGTTAGTGGATCCTCCGACTCGGCTCTATGTGGTGAAAACTCTACTTAAAGGATCCATGAAATTTCTTTCCTCTGAGATATTTGCCCTTATTAGTTTGGGGAATCATAATTTTGATGTTAGTTTCAAACAAGTTTCCAGTTTAGATAGATTTTGGGCCCAATATGCTGGTTGTCAGGCCTCTCCTAAGTGGTCTCCTTTTCATGCACTTCCTTTAACAAAACCTGCTGTTAGAAATATCACTGTCATGTTTAAAAACGAAGGAGTACATATTGAGGATATTCTATTCTGGTTAAGACAACACTGTGAGGTGCTTAATAAACCTACACCCACATTAGATAGTGAATACATTTGGGATGGGGGATGGAGGATTCGGATGAAATTGTATTCCACAAATAATGGGCCTAGTCACTTAGAGTTTTTTTTATTTGGGGAAAGACAAAGGTCTCATTTTTTATGTGGGACAGCCGAAATCCTGTTTTAAATGTGGTTCCAGAGCTCATTTTAGCTCCACTTGTGACAGTATAAAATGTAGTCATTGTTTTGATTTTGGACATGCTTCTAGTGCCTGTCTTAACCTTTTTAAGTGTAATTTGTGTGAACGAACTGGGCATGCATATGGTCGCAGCCCTTGGGCATCCCATAATAGGGATGATTGCCTGTCACATGTGGGATTGATTTCCTTGGCTCAACAGGCGCAGGATAAGATTAGTGCAGCTCGTGTTCAGACTCGTAACATCTACCTCTGGATCTGGGGAACCCCCGGTTAAGTTAAAAGACATCTGTGTTCAGGAAACTAGGGTCTATCCTCCATCTGTGGAGATAGATCTAACTGAGGGTGTTAAGGACATTCCTGTCCCTGAGGTGCTTGGTTCAGAAGATACAGTAAGGGTTGATACCATCATGCCTCTGCAAACATGGTGTGTGGAACTGAGGCAGTTGGATTTGTTCAAATACCCCAAAAGAACACGGAACGGTGTGCGGTGCTAGGTCGAGGTAAAATGTGAGAGGTGATACATGGAGATCGGGAAATAAATTTGCTGTTTTGGCTACAGACGTCTCCGATAAAGATTCGGGGGGGGGGGATACAGATAGCTCTTCTATTCGTTCCTGTACGGACACCGAGGGAGAGGGGGATTTAGACCCCATTGAGAAAAGGACTAGACAAAGTCGGAATAGTAAGTCACCCATAGGTACCGAATGAAGGAGACTTTATCTGTGTGTACATTAAATGACAACAGCATTAAAGGACCTAGAAAGCTTTTGGGGGGGGGTGTTAACCTTACCAGATTTCAACTGTGATATCATCTGTCTTGTGGATACCAGACTAAAATCTAACCGCGAGCTTCAACAAGCCTCTTGGGCATGGACTTCTGGTCCTTCTTTTTGGTCTTCCGGTACTGACAAATGTGATGGAGTGGGAATTTTATTCTCCAACTCTGATTTCCGGATATTACGGTTGGTTGATATTCAGCCCGGTCGTGCTTTATTGTTGGATTTTTCCTATTGCGGGGAAAGATTTCGGATTATTGGTGTTTATGCCCCCTCAATCTAAAGCACAGAGGACTTTGCTTTTTCAGTTAATTCGGCCTTACTTGCATTCCTCTAGATTAATTTTGTGGGTTGGAGATTTTAATTGTGGGTTGCATCAGAAGGATAGAGGGTTACAGACCACAAAATTATTTTGCGATTCGGTTGCCTTGAAAGAGGTGGTTACAACTGCTCAGTTGGTAGATGCCTATAGATCGTGTCATGGGTCTGGGGGATTTACTTTTTTTAAAGGGCCACTGCGGACTCGTATTGATTTCATTTTTTATTCTCGAGTGTTGCGGATTTTATCATGTAATACTCTGGGAGTGGAGTTTTCCAATCATGTAGCGGTTAAGGTGACCTGTTCTTGGAAGAATACTCCAAGATGTAAAAAAAAATAGATGGCGGCTTAATGATTCTCTGCTAGAGGACCATCGCCTACAAAAACTATGGAGGAGGGAATGGGCAGCCAGACTTTTGGTGGCAGATATTTATGAAGACCCTTGTGAGTGGTGGGATGACTCGAAACACAGATGGTGGCAAATTTTTCAGGGACAAGCTGCAGCAAAACATACTGCAACTTACTTATCATATCTAGCACTAAGGCACCAATTGCAGGATCTGATTTCCTTATCAGATACGACGGATTCTGATTATAGTGCTCAGATTGCAGTGATTTGCTCACAAATGAGATCCCTGCAATATGATAGGGCGAGTTCATTGGGGCAGGAGGCACGATTTGGGACACATGTGACCAAGGGTGGGCTGAATGCATTCAAAGACTGCAAAGGACGGGTGGACTCTAAGTTTATTCAGGAACTCAGGTCACCCAGTGGTGATCTGGTATCAGATCCAGAGGTAATGGTTCAGGTGGTGGAACAACATGTCCTTTCTATGGTGGGTACTTCTCCAAGTTGTGAAGATGCTAAACCCTTCTTAGAATCCTTACACCTTCCACCACTTCCTTTAGAGGAGCAAGAGATGTTGTCTGGTGATATTTTACCCACAGACGTGGCGTTGGCCATTGACAGTCTGAACGTTACTTCTGCACCAGGATCAGATGGCCTTACTGCTCGTTTTTTTCAAACGTTTAAAGAGGATTTGGTTCCTGCTCCAACTCTCTTATTTAATGATATGCTGACCATAGGTACAGTTACTAAGTCCATGAAGGAAGCTATTTTAGTTCTCATTTTTAAAAAACAGGGTGATCGTACTGAATTACAAAATTGAGACCTTTAAGTTTATTAAATGTTGATTACAAAATCTTGGCAAAAATTTTGCTGGCCAGACTTATAAAAATTGCACCCCGTCTCAGTCCTGCTCAGACTTGTGGTATCCCTGGAAGGTGCCAAAATGATAATTTAATTCTGTTACGGGAATTGTTTGTGCTGGGTGAGAAAGGTAGGGTCTCTGGTTGGGTGTTGGGGTTAGACCAAGAGAAGGCTTTTGATATGGGTTCACATGATTTTTTATTTTCTGTGTTAGGTGCTTTTGGGATTCCTTGCCAGTTTCTCCTTTGGATTAAAGCTCTGTATGCGGAGGCTACAATCCTTCCAAATATGAATGGCTGGTTGGGTAATCCTGTTATGATGGGTAGAGGGGTCCGACAAGGCTGCCCACTAAGCCCTTTTTCTGTATAACTTTTGTATCGATACACTGATTTGGGCATTTTCTCTTTGTCCTCATATTTTGGGGTTAAGGGTCACCCCTACATTGGCTCCAGTTAAAATCTTAGCATATGCAGATGATTTGGTTTTGACGGTGGATATTGGTACGGTTGAAATGGTTGTGTTACAAGTTCTCAATACTTACTCTTCGGTTTCAGGTTCCCGAATTAATTTTGGCAAAAGTATTGACGTTCCTATTGGACACCCAGTTCTTCCTCAATCAGGTCAATATGCTGGGATATCAATTGATATTCGCCCTTTTAAGTACTTGGGTATTTTTTGGGGGACTGATAATGTATGTCATTATAATTGAGAATTAGCCTTAGGAAAGGCTGAGGGTTTGATTTCCGGATGGAAACAGTATCTGATTGGTAAGAAAAAACGTGTTATGTTGCTCAAAACTTCGGTGCTCCCCATTTTTTTATATCTTTGTTATGTATTTCCTCCGCCCATGGATTGGTTTTCTAGATTGTATAGGATTTTTTTTTCAAGGGTTGTGGGGGTCTAGATTGAACCCGGTGAAGAGGAGCATAACCTATAGACCATATAAGGAGGGAGGGGTTGGGATGATCAACCCTGTGGCTTTCTTTTACAGTATATTTTTTTAACACTAATTTTGGGAAAGCCTTAAAACCAGGGATGGTGGTATAGAAACCCTTGCTGTTGCATTGGTTAATGCCTTGCCTTCCCAGTTGGGAACTGGGGAAAAAAAGGGGTGGGTCTTTCGATTTACTGCTGTTCCATTATATGGGAAAGAGGCTATTAAGGTGACGTTAGCTTGGGATTTACGACCTCAGGATTTTTGTATTTTATCTAGACTACTTCTCTATGACACCATTTGGAGGAAAGAAGCACAGGATAGGGTGGTTCTACCGTTTTGTCCCGAACATCAGGTTGAGTGGATTCTTCAACAACTCTGTAATCCCTGTCTGCCTTCCTATGTGTGGGATGTAGTCTGGTTAGGTAGTTATGGGCGTCTGAGTGTTAAAGGTAATCATAAGCACAAAGCCTTAGATGCACGATACTGCCCCAGGGTGGGTTGTTCTGTTATTTTTGAAACCCAACACCACCTTTTTTTGCAGTGTCCCTTTGCTGTCTCTTGGACTAAGCTAGCTGGTTTGTGGTCAGAACCAATGCTGTTACATTTATCTTATGCTCAAATTATGTTTTGTACGCAGGGCGCGATATGTCAAAAATATCATGCAGACACTTTATTTACTGTTTTTTCTTTAATTCGTCATTATTTATGGCAGGCCAGATGTATGCTGGTTTTGCATCAAAAATTGATTCCTGTATCTGAAGTAATTGATATCAGAATTGCTATTCATGTTGTTAAAGTACAGGATTTTGAACGTTTTGTAGGGCCTCAGTTTTTCCATTTA